>JAKSZU010000003.1:120822894-121565394 GCA_026018925.1 Tupaia tana
GGAAGGCAGAGGAGGGGCTCTCGACCAGCTGCAGGATCCAGGCCCACTGCGAAGGCGCCCTGGGCTAGGCTGAGGAGTCCCTTCCGGTGTGAGAAGGAGAAGCAAGTTAAAGCTGACAGCGATCCGAGGCGTGGACAGGTAGGCCTGCGTGGACTTCCTCGTGTCAGGGCTGAGGCCGCTCCACAGGGTGGTGCAGCTGGGAGGGGACGGGGCATCTCCACGTCGTTTGCATTTCGAAGAGGCAAGTGACTCAATATTTGGACCAGCAGTTGGCAAACTACGGCCATGGGCCACAGCCAGCCAGCCGTCTGTTTTTGTATGGGCCAGGAGCTAAGAATGATTTTTTTACATTTTTAAATGGTTGAGAAAGCTCAAAAGAAGAATAATATTTCTAGGCACAGGAAATCATATGAAATTCAAATTCCAGCGTCCACAAATAAAGCTAAATGGGAACACAGCCGGCGCTCTCAGCTCCGCCTCGGCTGAGGCTTCTTATCGATACCGCGGCAGGGTTGAGCCATGGGACAGAGAAGCCTGGAATACTGACTGTGTGGCCCTTAAACATTGGCATGGTTAGACCCTCTGCAGGGAGGGCAGTCCCCAGGGACACGAGTCCACTAATCGTCCCCATTTGACGCATCACCCTCACAGCCTTTTCTCTTCTTCTGTGTTTGCTTTTGTTTTTGTCATAGGGTATGTGGCCTTGCCAGAGAGAGACAGAGAGAGGGAGAGAGAGAAGTCACTTCCTGGGGGATGGCCACACTGCAATCCTTCTCCATTCTCCTCCTGGGATTTTGGCCACACGAGCATGTGTGCCTGGTGTGAATTTCAAGCCACTGGGTCCAGGACTTGAACTGTAGTTGGCCATATGGGAGTCCAACACCTTAGCCACCATGCCACATGCTGGCCCTTCACCCTCACTGCCCTTTTCAGTGATCCCATCTATAACTGCATTTCCCAAAACATGTTCTGCCCCATGGGTACAGGCAACCCGAAATAGAAAAGAATCTAGGATCAAACACATTAAATCCTCCACTCTAAAAAGAGGATAAAACTATTTTGTTCCTACAAATGTCTTTGGCTCTTTAAATATGCATTGTGACCATCCACATTGGGGACATACATTTTAGCATCCTCTGAACTTATTTCACCACTCTACAGTTTTTTAAGGAATATCTATAGTTACGGAGCTCAAATCAGTTTCACTTACCCAAGCGCTATAAACCAAACCACGGCACAGGGTGTGATGAAGGAAAGTAAGGCTTTATTGCAAAGCGCAAAGCAAGAGGAGCAGGCAGCTCACACTGAAAAGACCCGTCTCCCCGACGTGTTTCCCACTTGTGTTTTTAAGGGCCACTTTAGGGGCAGAGGTCCCAGGAGCATGATCAGTTCCGTGTTTGGTTCAAGAGGACGAAACCATCTCCTGGGCATTGTTGATCAGTGAGGCCTTCGATAGTCCAGTTTCTGCTCAGGTTTCTGGGCCAGTCAGCCTGGGTCTCTGAGCTCACAGCCGGCAGTCTCCATTCCACACAGCAGCTTCCATACTGAAGTGAAAGCCTTATCTCCCTGTAAGTGGGAGTTGTAGAGGTCAAATGGCCCTTACTCATGGTCAGAACCTAAGTCTGAAGCCTTACCCTCACTCTGGGCCCTTACAGGGTAAATGGATCTTGCATTCCAAGAACCTTAGAAAATACACTTTACTTTTAGTTCAGCCCTTATTAATCTTTAGTTTGGGAAATTCTCACTTTTTCTTTAACAGAAGGGGAAACTAAGGACCCATCCCTCTTAGGGGGTCCCTGCTCAGTTTCTGTTAGTATCTCAAAATCTGTCAGCCACAGTTTTAGCCATGCTAACTCTATACCTGTGTCAGAGACCAGGAAATTTTTCCTATTTGGGGCAAATAAATCCCCCTTGATCACTTAGTTCCGTCTTGGGCACAGGTTGTACTGTGGTGACGGCTGGGACCGCCTCCGCTCTGAGCAGACGGGCTTACTCTTCCACTTCACCATCTGCTGCCTCCCTCCCAGCCCCGGCCCCTGGCCATCTCTCCCCCTCCAAGACATGGGAAGACAGGAATTTTTAAGCCAGCAGTTATAACCCAGCAGTAGGTCACAAAATCGATTTAGAGGGTCAGCAACCAGCATTACAAAAAATTAAAATATAACAGGTAATAAAATACAAGAGTGCATCTCAATAGCACTTGGGGAAATTGTTGTGTGAGTTCTGAGTCGGGCATAAAATGTATTTCTTACTTTGGGTCACGGTCAAAAGTGTTTGAAGCCAGCATGCTCAGGTTCAAACAAAACGAAGGTACAGTGAAGCCTCGTAGGAAACACTCGACTCAGCAGGAAGGGGGCGGAACGATCTTCCACCCTTGTGCCCCTCACAGCAGGGGGTACCTCTGCAGAAGGCGGCATGATGCAGGAGACAAGGACCCTAAAAACATAGTTAGGGTATGGCCCACAATGGAAGCTCAAAATGGCTAAGTTCCGAGGTGGAGGCAGTGGCGGCTCAGCGATTGACCCAGGCAGCATGACCCAGACCTAAAACCAAGGCTTTTTCCAGGCCCCACCACGTTCTAGGAAGAAGAGAGGATAATGGTTTTAATGACCCAAAGCTTCTAGACAAAGAATCTCCTGACCTTGGCACCCACGCCAAAATTAGGAAAATAATTGGAGCCATCCAGCGCCCCTCCCCACCAGGAGAGGAATGCATGCACAAGTCCCCCTAGAATGGGGCTGGGCAAATGGCTTCCTGACCAAATAAAAGCCTCTCTCCGTAGTTTTTCTTTGGCAACCCATTTTCTAGGACCGCTCCCTTCTTGGGAGCTTTTGTCCTCCCCTCTCTTTTATTAAACTTCTCGCTTTGCCATACCTAAAAAAATAAATTTTGAAAAAGACATTTGACTCATACAAAAAGTTCTGTCTGCCCACCACGCATTCTCCTGTTTCCATCTCTGTGCGCCAGTTTTAAATCACAAGCATAGGCCCAAGGACTGCCTGGCTGTCAGTCTCACTATCTTCTTCCTCTTGCGGACTGGAGCTCATTGCCTTACAAAGACTGCAAAATTATTAAAGGTGGAAAATGAAATGGAAATAATAGCCGACGTTTCGTCTCCCATGTTCACATCTGCGTGATAACCCAGAGTCCTCCCCACATCAATCCTAGTATGACCCAAGGAAAGCGCTTTTCTTCTCTTCAGTAGAAAACGCACACGCGGAGCCAGCCCCATCACCTGGTGGTTTGTGGAGCTCAGGGAGCTAGAGCCTGCATGGGCCACAGTGTGGACTCCAACTCGAGGGGACAGAGAAACAGTCTTGTTCTGCGCATTCCTGCCCAGGGATCTCAACAAGATGAAGAAACGGAGAAGGGATTCCAGCACGACCACTCCCCTTCTCTCTGTGTGTGTTACATGTGCATTCTGACCAAAAAAAAAAAAAAAAAAATCCCAGCGAGCGTAGCCTTCCAGCCTCAACAGTGCCCACTCTACCCAGGCCCGCTCTGCTTCGTCACTTCCTGCAGGAGTCCTCCACGCTTCTGTATCTGCTGTTCCCTCTGCTTCATAGTTCCTCCTACCTGACTTTTCCCCTGCCGAGTCCGTCCTATAGGTAAAAGTTATATAGACCTTCAGAAAAGGCTGATGCCCGGACACTCGGTTACCTGCATCCTCCCCGGACTCGGTGCGGGCATCTGCATAGCAATGAAGGTGCTGAATTGTGAATGTTTTCGTCTTTTCTTCCCCTCACCCTGACTTCTCCAGAGCAAGGGCTGTTTTATTCATCTCTGAATGACCCAAGCTTGGCATGGCATGGCACAAAGTAAGTGCCCAATAAGGTTTTTAAAGCGACTGAGATAGAAGCACAGTGTGAGACGTGGGAAGGCACAGAGGGTTTCTGTGGGGAGACCATTTCACTCCTTCCCCTCCCGCCCGCCCTCCAGCCCCTCCCAGCCCCTGGAAAAGCTCGCTTAGCACACGCAGAACCCGTAGACCCGCTCAAGGGGAGGATGAGTAGAGAGGTGCTCACGCGCCTTCCCGGCTGCTCCCTCTTCTGTAGGCTACGGCTGCTGAGGATGATAACCAGGCCATTCGACGTGTGAGCAAGAACTTTTAATTGCTGTGGAACTCTAATATGATCACAAGTCCAGAACAGCTAGAAGAAGATGATTAATGACTTGTGGAATTAACCCAAATGGGAGTCTTATAATAGCTATGAATATTGAGAATTACAGGATTATGAGGTGGTTTTTGTAATAAATTTCCTGCAAGCTTTTCCACTTAGATCCCTTTCTTTTGTACCCCCTTCTCTATCCACCATCCCCACTCCCAACAGCCCCTGGCCTTTGTTTTCTTCTAGAACTAGGACACCCCTCCTTGCCCCCTGCACTGGGCAGGATGGCCTGCAGCTCCCAAAGCTGCCGTGAGGCTGCAGCATCTCCTCCCACTGCGGCTCCGACTTCGCCTTCCCCGAGACCTCCTCCATGAGCAGCTTTACGCCGCCACAGACAAGGTGGGGAAACGGAAAAGGAGCAAAGGAGCAAGAGCAATGTGTTCTACCGGGAACCCACAGGACTACAGAAATGCTTCCCCATGGGACCAGCAGTTGGCGTAACGGTTATGTTGCTGGACTCCCATGTAGTCGACCACGGTTTGAGTCCTGGACCCAGCAGCCTAAAATCACATCGGGCGCGTGTGCGTGTGTGCCTAAGATCCAGAGAGGAGAATGGAGGAGAGGGGATTGCGGTGTGGCCATCCCCTGGGGGTGATTTCTCACTTTCTGTCTCTCTCTCTCTTTCTGGTGAGCGTGTGTGCCCTATAGCAAAAACCTCTTAAAAAAAAAGAAAAGAAAAGAAAAGAAAAACTAGAAATGCGTCCCCTTGTCAGGGAGGTCACGCAGAGGAGAAGGACAGAAATGGTGACCCTGGAAAGCCCCAGTGCTCTATCAGATGCCAAGGAGCTGTCGTGTCCACCTTCATTCTCTGTGTTCTGTGAATTCCCAAGAAGGTCTGAGATTATTAGAAGGAACTATGAGGCCGCTAGCACCAGCCCCAGAGGTAAAAGCAGAGGGTACCAGCGAGGAGGACATCAGGGTGGGGACTGAGTGAATTCTTTCCAGTTTGCTCTATGCGATCTCCCAGAGTCAGGACTTACTCAGCCATGGGGCTCCAGTCCCACCTGGGTGTGCAGCTGCTGCAGAGGCCACGTGCTCATCTCCTTCCTGCTGAAGCATGCACCTGTGACCTCACTCAGTTCAAGGCCCACCGTCCACTTCCATGCCTGGCCAGAAGTCCTGGGCTGTTCTTGCCTCCTCCTCCCACCTCCCTCACCCAGCAGCTAAACGGAAGACTTCACCCCTGGGTGTTTTGAAACCCTCCCCTCTTTAGTAGAACCTCCTCGGTCACCCACTAGAACCTGGCCTCTGCCCAGCCTCTCCATCCTCAGCTGTCTTGGGTCCCCTACTCTAAACCTCCTGTTTGGGGTTGCCCATTCTAAGAGGCAAATGACATGGAGAGAATGCCTGTAGCATGTATGAGATGAATAGTTACATATTGAGAGCTATTGGTGGTCAGTATGAAAAACATGAGCAGTCCAAAAATACGTTCAGAGATGTAACTAGGCACTGAGGAAGGAAAGCAAGGTACGGCCAGGCGGCACAGGTGGCAGCGGGCTGGGTCGCAATGCTGAAAGCCACAGGGCTGACCGGAGGTCACATCTCTGGCCTGTCAACTTCAGACAAGCAGGGCCCATAAGTGTGCCCAAGAAACCCCTGAGCTGGAGGCCGGGGTCGGGGCCCAAAGCCTGGCGGAACTCTGGCAAGAACACCTGTCCTTTCTCTCATGCATGCACACACTCTGTATTTTAAATAAAATTTTGAAATAAACGTAAGAAAAAGAAAACTATTATATGATGCAAATAAACAAGAAAAAAGGCCCATCCCCCAAAATGGCAAAAGAAATACAAACAGAAACGGCAATGACTGGACATTTTCTGTCTGTGTTTGCAAAGTGATGGGAGGATTAAGACCTTTACTCTGAGCTACAAAGAAACTAGCAAAGAATTTCCCATGAGAAATCTTGCCATATAAATTTAAAAAATTTTATAAAAAATTATTTTATTTAACTTTATTTAACCAGAGAGGGACAGAATGAGAGAGAGAGAGAGAGGAAAAGTGAGAAAGTAAGCCTCCAGATCTAGAACTCGAACCGTGGTCAACCTTGTGGGTGTCTGGTGCCCTTACCCACCATACCAACTGCCAGCCCTGAAATTTAAAAACTTTTTAAATGTGTGCATAAAAAACCAAGCAATTCCACTGATACAATCTTATATTAAGAAAATAAACAGTGGATTGCAAAAATGTTTTCACTTTGGAGATGTGTGACTCAGTATAGTATTTTAATGGCGAAATAATGGAAGTATTCCTAAATATGAATGATAGCGCAATTTTTTAGCACACTCTACACAATAGACTCTTTGCAGTTAATTTTTTTAATCTTTTCTCCCCTCTTTGGAGAGGGGGTGCACTCACCAGAAAGACAGAGAGACAGAAAGTGAGAAATCACCCCCCAGGGGGTATGGCCACGCTGCAATCCTTTCTCCTCCATTCTCCTCTCAAGATCTTGGGCACGCACACGCATATGCCCAGCTTGAGTTTAAGTCACTGGGTTCGGGATTCGATCCACAGTCAACTACATGGGAGTCCAGTGACATAGCTATTACGCCAACTACTAGTCCCTCTGCAGTTATTTGAAAGTGTGCAAGTATGTTGTTGATGTGAAACAAACAATGGCTGGCAAATTTTAAGCAAAATAAAATAGTACAAATGTATTTATAGTATTTTTATTTAAAGGAATTTTATGTGTACATAACATTAGGAGATTTTATATATATATATATATATATATATATATATATATATATATATATATAAAATTATAAATTTGGGTTTTACATAGAATAGACTTACTGGTGAGAAAATTTGAAGAATCCTACTATATTTTCCCATTTTGAATGATAACATTATTTACCTTTATTATAAAAAGTAGTTTAAAAAAACTCAGACAAGATTGACAAATTTTGAGTTATTATTGAAGGCAAAGGGTTGAACTTGATTTTTAAAATAATCAGCAATTCTCCTCTCCAGAAGACACTTATTCACATTGTAAGAACCAGGCATGATTGCATCTTGGAAAAGTTGTATTAAAATGGTAATTTGCACAGTTGCTTAAGTAAACTTTGTGAAATCCCAATTTATAAAAATTTGTTTTGATTTATGAATTTTGACTGTCATGCCAAAACTATTTTAGTTTTGATTAAGTTAGGCAATGTAAAGAAAATACATTTAAAAATAAAATTACACAGTTGCACAAAAATACACACCGGCCAAATTCATCAGACGACATGTTTAAGATGTGCATGCTTATCTGTATGTAATTGTATTTCAACAACGTGAAGGCATACATAGAAACAGTGAAGAGTTTCTTACTTTTTCATCTTGGATTCCTAATGGGTCTCTAAGGCTACTCTACTGAGTCAATTAGAAACATGGGAGGCCTTCCATTTTTTTATTATGATGGAGACTGGGATTAGACAAACCTTCCACTGGAAACAAATGAACACTGGATGGAATAAAATAATAATGACAATCATTTGGAGGTATCAGAGAGATCCTAAGAAGCTAAGTTTCCTCGACAGAGTGAAATTTCCAGAGGCAAAGCCCAAGTCCTGTGGAGGAGGGATGCCTGCTGAGGACAGCTGGACGCCGGTGCACAATCGCCCGCGGGCGCGTGTCTGCCCCAAGCTCCGCATGCGTGGAACTGAACAGTGAGCAGGACGAGGCAGCCGCTGAAGCAAAGCCTGAGAGGAGACTGGGTTTTGTGAAGTGCTAGAGGGGGGGAAATAAAAGAGGTGAGTACGGACAAAGGAAAGGGGGCCCTCAGAAACTTTCAGGCTGGTCGTTGAAGTTATTGAAGGATACAACATGTAAGGTCAAACCAAAAACCATCCAGATTCAACTGGACCCAGAAAATACCTAGATTCTGTCTGCCTGCCGAAAGAAGGCAGAATCTGAACCAGAAGAAAATAACATCATCCAGAACTTAATACTTTTTATATACGTTTTTGATATTCAAGTAAAAATGAGCAAACCTGATAGAAGTAGGAAGAAATCATTGAAAACTAAGAGATTTAAAGTCCAGAAAATAGAATTAAACCCAGAACAACATAGATACTTGAGTTATAAAATACAATCTTTGTGGTAACTATAAATAATATATACCAAAAAGAAAAAAAGATGCTAATGAATAATGGATCATTTTATTAGAGAATTGAAATCCATGGAAAACAAATCAAATAGAAATCCTATAATTGCAAAATGTACTGATAGTACATTAGAAACTCACTTGGTGAGTTTCACAGCATTGTAAACCTTGAAGAAAAATGAAGTAAGTTGGTCCACAGAGAATATCTAAATTGAACCATAGACAAAAAGAAATGGAAAATTAAAATACAGAGAAGAGCAAGAGAAACTAAAGAATATATAATTTATGCTAAAAAGAAGCCCGAGGATGGGGCATATACAATATTTGAAGAAACTGTTGCTTTGTTTTACAAATACCCATTAAAAAAACAAAAAGATCATGCCAGATTAAGAAGCTCAGTCAGACCTGAGTAGGATAAATATTAAAAACAAAAAACTCCTAGGCACAAATAATTGAACTGCTAAGAATGAAAGACAGGGCAAGAATCTTCAAAGCAAACAGAGAAAAATAAGAAAATCTACCTTCAAATGAACTGCAATCAGTCTTACGGCTATTTTTCAATGGTAACTACATAATCCAAAAGACAATGAAATATCATCATTAAAATGCTTAAAGAAAGTAACTGCCAATTTAGAAAATTTCTTTCAAGAAATAAGGTTATAAAAAAATTTTCAAGTATACAAAAACAGAATTTATCAACAGCAGACTCACATATGCCAAGGATAATTCCTCAGGAAGGATAAAAATTATGCCAGAAGGAAGCATATTAATGAAAGAAAGGTAGAAGAAACTAAATTTGGATAAATCTAAATAAATATTGGCTGCCCACTTTAGTCCAATATTGCATTGCTAACAGAAATACCTCAGACAGAGTGTGTGATTCATAAAAAAAATATAGGGGTTGGGGCCGGCAAGTGGCGCGATGGTTGGGGTGCTAGACTCCCACGCGGCCAACCACAGTTCAAATCTCAGAAATGGCAGCTCACTCTCTCACTCACTTTCGGTTTCTTTCTCTCTCTCTCTTTCCTTCTCTTGTCAGGTTGGAAAATAATAATAACAAGTAAAATTAAATAAATACATTTTTTTAAAAAGGAAAAAGAAGTAGGGGTCTATTTGAGTCAATCCTGGTGGCTCAGAAGTCCAAAGGTGTGGTAGAGCTGGCATCAGACCAGCTTATGTGACATTGGAGCTGACAGAAATGGAGAACATGCTGGGCACAGGCAGAGAGAGCAGCTCGGATCAGCTGTCTTCTTTTTCGAGAACTAACATCCTCTCCCAGAACTAGAACTCATTTGGTCTCTCGTGAGACACATGAACCACTGCCTCCATGACCCAGTTACCACGGTCTAATTGCCGCCTGCCAACTCACTACCTCCCAAAACCATGACATTGGAAACAAAATTCCAAAACATTAACCTTTGGAGAACAAACCATTATCCAAACCACAACACTGTCTAAAACAAAATTTTAATGTCTTTGGAGTTGAATATATATGTATAATTTGAATACTGTATATTTACATATCAGTTAACTATTTACATATAATTAAACCGTGTACAACAGATAATATGTTAATGTAGGATACAATGGCAATTCATGCAAAACCAGAACAAAAGGAAGGAGTTAAATGGAGTTAAAATATTGGGTTGTCCTGGCATATTTTGAGAAGTGGTGAAAGTAGTAATTAGTGTATATTACATTCTCTGGTATAGTAGTTCTCAACCCTAGGCAATATTTCTCTCCAGGGGCATCTGGAAATAGCTGGAGATATTTTCAGTTGTCATATTCAGAGGTGAGGGTGGGGGAAGGCATTGTTACTGGCATTCAGTGGGTAGATGCCAAAGATGCCGTTACACACTCTACAATTCACAGGATGGCACCTTATGACAAAGAGTTGTTTGGCCAAAGTAGCCAATGTTTCCAGCTCTGCTCTAGGATTACACTAAAACAATAATATATCATGTAGAGCTAACAAGCTAACAGAGCATGAATATAATCATAAAAGATCTCTAAAGGAAGGCTGGGAATGATTTTTTAGAGGAACAAATCATAGGAAAAATATACATCAAGAATAAGTTTTGTTAGTATCAAAACTTGGACATATTGATAGTCACATTAATTCTAAATAGTTTCAGTAAACAGATTGGATTTTTTTTAAAAGCTACTCATATGCTCTTTTGAAAAGACATATCAATACTTTAAATATAAAGGTGCAAAACGACTAAAAATACAAAGAAAGAGATATGCTACAAAACATTCGCCAAAAGAAAGCTGATATAATGATAGTAATAACAGACTAATTAGACGTAAGGTAGAACACACTACTAGAGATAAAGAGGAACACCACACAGTGGTACAAAGGTCAATATAACAGAAGATATAAAAATCCTAAATTTGTGGGGCCAGCAGGCAGTGTGGTGTTGGAGGGCACTGGACTCCCACGTGGCCAACAGCAGCTCTAGTTCTGGAACTCCTGGCGGTTTGCTTTCTCGCTTTCTTTCTCTCTCTCTTGCCCCAGTCAGATTAAAATGAATAAGTAAAGTTAAATTAAATAGTTCTTTTTAAAAAAATTTCTCAATTTTTAAGCATTTAGTAACATGAACTCAAAAATATATAAAGCAAAAATTGACAAAATTGAAAGGAGAAATAGATGACTCTACATTAATACTTGAAGAATTGA
This sequence comes from Tupaia tana, assembly GCA_026018925.1. Classification (NCBI taxonomy): domain Eukaryota; kingdom Metazoa; phylum Chordata; class Mammalia; order Scandentia; family Tupaiidae; genus Tupaia; species Tupaia tana. The sequence goes on from JAKSZU010000003.1 coordinate 120,833,831, forward strand.
GCATAGGCATTATAACAAAATGATTAGCCAAAAACTCAGCACAGATACACACAATTTGAAAGGGATAATTAGCAAATATGTTCTTACTGACATATATAAAATAATGCATCAAATAACTGAAAAAAGCAATGTTTTTTAGTATACTATCAGCCAAAATACACCATTATGTAGATCAATAAAACCCAAACCTGATAATTACTTTGAGCATGCTCTCTGATCACAGTAGAATCAGGGCAGATATCAATAAAGTGAATAAATAAATAAACAGAACATTTCCATATATATGGAGACTAATCAATATTCATCTAAACTATCCATGAACCAGAATAAATCAAAATGGAAACTAGAAAATATTGTAAGTGAATTACTATGATAATACAATATATTAAAACCTATAGGATGTTGCTCAAGCTATACCAAAAGGGTAATTTATAGATTTGAATGTTTATATTTGGGAAAAAGAAAAAAAGAAAAGACAGGTAGAAAAAACAATAATCCAATTGCTTATCATGAAAAGTTAGAAAAATAACAGAAATTAATTCAGGAAGGACATTTTCAAGAAATACATAATAAAGAGCAGGGAACAACGAAATTGAAAACAAATGTACAATGGAGACAATTAATGTAGTAAAAAATATGGTTCTTTTAGAAGACTACTGCAATTGATGGTTCACTAGCAATACTGATCAAGAGAAAAGAGAAAAAGATAAGTTCAAATTAACAATATCCAGAATTTAAAAGAGGCACTACTATGAATCCAACAGACATTACCAAGATAGAAGATTAAAAAGATATAATAAACAACTTTATACTAATAGATTTTTAAAATGTAGAAAAAACAGGACCAATTCCTTGAAAGACACAGTATTCTAAAGCTAGCAGGAGAAATGTCAAGACACCGGCCAGCAGGTGGTGTGGGGGCGGAGGGCGCTGGGCGCCCACATGGCCAATCGAGATTCGAGTCCTGGACTTGGTGGCTTGCTTTCTCACTTTCCCTCTCTCTGTCTTGCTCTCGCTCTCTGTCACTCTCTGGTAGAGTTAAAATAAATAAATAAGTAAATAAATAGCATTAAATAAAATAATTCTTAAAAATATAAAAAAGAAATCTTAAGGCACATGAAATTTTGAGTACCAGAATTTCTATTAAAGAAGTATCTTTAATACAAATGTGTTCCAAACACTTAAGAAGCATAACACCAATGTTATACAGCTCTTTCAGAAAACAAAAACATAAACACTTTGATACCCAAGGTGAAACCTTGATGCTAAAACCTGAAAAAAATGTTTAAAAAATTAAAGGTCTGTGTACATTGTTTCACATACTATATTTGCAAAAATAATTTAGTAATATATACGAAGGGTAATACATCCTGACTAAGCTAAATTTTTTCTGCGGTTAATAAATAAAAAGTTTATCCTTTGAAATTCTAACAGTTTAATATATCACATTCACTAAATAAAGGAGGAAAACTATATAATAGTCTAAATTGAATAAAAAACAACTACTTGCTAAAATTCAGTGTTTATGGAAAAAAATGTTTTCAAACTAGGAATAGAATGGACTTTTTCAATAAAATTTAAGAAACAAATCAATAAAACAGAACCAACATTATATACACCAGTGAAATAATAAAAGCTTTCCCCCGAGACTTGGAATAAAGAAAGAAAACGTGCTTTTACCACATCCGCTATGGTTTAGACGCGGTTTGTCCGGAAGGTTCGTGTACTAGAAGCGTAGTACCAGTACAGAGATGGTGGCACCCGTAGGATGTGGGACTTAGCGGGTGGCGCAGGATGTGGCGGCACCACCTTCATGAAGAGACTAGCGCCATCTCGTGGCGGGGAGAGAGCTGCTCTTGAGAGAATGGCTGCTTCCCGAGAGCGGACGGTGCATGTCTCTTGCTTAGGCTGACCGACCTTCCCACTTCTCCACCGCACTGGAATGCAACATGTGGGCCCTGCCAGATATAATTCCCAGCCTTGGACTGTTTGACCTCCTAAATACTGTGAGCCAAAATACACCTCTCGGATTTATAAATCATCTAGTCTCATATATTCTGTCCTAACAACAATTTATGGTCCAAGACAATGTCTACTCATGATTGTACTGAAGTCCTACCTGTGCAGGAAAGCAAGAAAAAAAAGTTAAAATGGAATATTGCAAAGAAAGATATAAAAATGTCATATTCAAAAATATAAGACTATACCTTTAAAAGGCTTATTATTAGAGTTAATACCTGAAATGAGCTAGATCTCTACGTGAGGGTGCTGTGATGTGCGCAGGTTAACGAGGGCGTGGGAGCGACAGTGGATTAGGAAAGAAACACACAGACACACAAGTAGAGAAAAGCAGGGGTCAGGTGGTCCGGACTCATCCCATGGAGGCAGCTGTGGCCCCGAGCAGTTGCCATTATTGTTTTATAGGGCAAAAAGGGGAGGGAATCAGAACGCAAAGCCAGTGGTTCCGTGATGTTATCAACCCAACACGCGGGCCATCTGTTATCGCGCGGTCCTACACGAGCTTCCTCTTACCTCTCCAGGCCGTCTCTGGCTGACAGTTTCCTTTAATCAACACCGCCCTGCAGTGCTGACACAAGAAAAGCGGGATCATGTCCGTGTTAAAGCTTTCGCTGGCCCCGCAGCGTCAGCATGAGGACTGTGTGTCTGCTTGTCTTTTTTTTAAATTTACTTATTTTTAAGAGATTATCGCTATAGGGCACATGCGCTCACCAGAGAGGACAGAGAGAGACAGAAATCAAGAAATCACTCTCCCCCTCACCCCACACACAGGGAGGATGGCCATGCTGCAATACCTTCTCCTCCATTCTCCTTTTGGGATTTTGGGCATGCACACACGTGAGTTTTAAGTCGCCAGGTCCAGGATTCAAACTATGGTTGACTACATGGGAGTCCAGTGACATAACCATTACGCCATCTGCTGGTCCCTCTGCTTGTCTTTAAAGGTCACTATTGTGTTGCTCAGATCCGGCTCCCTACATGAGGGCAGCATACAAAAATCAGTAATGTAATGTTTATACTCTCAACAACAACAATAGATAAAAAATTAGGTAATACCATATATATCAGCCTCAAAAATGTTAAATAATCAGACTAAAGCTTAAGAAGACATGAAAGATCCCTTCAAGATAACCCTGAGATAAATTAAAGAAAGTCTAACCTATGAAGGGACGTATCATATTCATGGACTGGAAGATATTATAAAATACATACGCCCCTCCATACACACCTTTAGGTTCAGGGCAATTCTAGTAAAACCTCAGCAGTTGCCCAGTGTCTGTCTGGAAACTGAAAAAAAATATTATAACATTTTATGGAAATACAAAATGCTGAGGGTAAGCAACACAATTTTCTTTAAGGAAAAAAAATACAAATTTTAGGACTTGTATTACCAAATAACAGGCCTTTTTATAAAGCTACATTAATTAAAACTCTGTTGAATTGATATAAATATAGGAGAATCAATAATCCCTAAAAGCACCCAATTTTTGACAACTTTGTCACTGCAGTTCTTTTCGTAAATGACGATGGATCAACAAAATATTTGCAGTTTTTGAGAGTATTTTTTTTTTTAGAAAGAGAGATTTTTGCTATAGGGTGCTCAACAGGGAGGCAGAGAGACAGAAAGCAAGAAATCACCCCTCAGGGGGAGGGTCACACTGCAATCCCTTCTCTTCCAACTTCCTTTTGCAAGTTTGAACACACACATACACACACACACACACACACACACACACGGCATGAGTTTTTAAGCCGTCAGGTCTGGACTCGAACCATGGTCAACTACTTCGGAGTCCAGTGATGTAATCATTATACCTTCTGCCAGTCCTGAGAGATTTCTGCTATAAGGCGTGTGTGCTCACCTGAGAGACAGAGAGAGAGACAGACAGAAAGCAAGAAATCACCCTCCGAGGGGGAGGGCCACAATGTGATCTCCTGTCCTCCAGTCTCCTCTCCGGATTTTGGTCACACACGCACACGTGCCCCCCATGAGTTTTACACTACCCAGTTCAGGATTCGAACCATGGTTGACTACGTGGGAGTCCAGCTACATAACCATTTCACCATTCACTGGTCCCAATACTTGCATTTTAAAAGTTATCTTGACTACTTCATGTCAATACCCAATGTAAGTGGAAAGGTAAAAGAAAAGATCATTGTGGGACCAGCAGATGATGCAATGGTTATGCTGCTGGACTCCCACATAGTTGACCATGGTTCGAGTCTTGGACCCAGCGACTTAAAACTCGCACCGGGTGCGTGTGCGTGCGTGCCCAAGATCCCAAGAGGAGAAGGGACTGTGGCATAGTCGTCGATTTCTCACTTTCTTTCTCTCTGTCTCTCTCTGTCTCTCCAACAAGTGCACACACCCTAGAGTAAAAATCTCTCTATAAAAGGAAAAGAAAAGAGAAGACCTTTGTGATCTTGGGATATAAATATTCCTTATACAGAACATTTAAAAATAAAAAGACTATAAAAGGAAAACAATACAAAAAGCACACCTACAAATCAATAAGGAAAAAAAACCTTGACCAGTGAATGAAAAAAAAACTTGATTAGACATTTCATAGAAAAATGACATCCAAGGGGGAGTTTTTAAAGTTTTCAGAATCATTAGTCTTCAGAAGAAACTAAAACCATAATCCAGCACACTAAGACAGACAGCAACCCGATAAAGCTATGTGCTGCTGAGGAGGCGGAACACTGCCCTGGCGGGTAATATCTGAGCAATCACAGGACAAGGTTGGGATGCGAACAGCCTCCTGGGTAGTAGAGACACTGATGTGTGTAGTTTGTAAAAATGCAAGCTCTAAAGCCAAGATTCATGCATTTCATGACACACATATTATACATGAAGCTTCAAAAAGCGACAAGCAAGCAAACACGGCCCGTTAGGGACAGCTGAGTGTCCACAGCCCAGCCCTGCCTCTGCATGCCCCTGCACACTCGGTGTACTGAGGTTTCCGGTGTGCTGTTCCTCCGTGAGCACAGTGAAGCGAATCTGAGTGAGACTTCGATGTGTGTGTTTCGGCCTTCTGTTTACCCACCCATCACTGCACTCCGTTTTCTGAGTTCAGAGTAATCTGGATTTCATCTCAAATGTGACATTGGGACATTAATCCTCACTTCTCTAAGTGAGACTGGTGATACATCCCTAGAATAGAAACGCAGGGTTGTGTATTGTTGATAACCTTCTCTGTTGGAAAGGGCAGCAGGTCAGTCCTACACTCGGGCTCGTGCTTGGAGTGTCCAGACCGATAATTCCAAGACCCCACATACATGCACATACTCAGCTACTACACTAGGACACGGGATGTCCTGCGAGTGCAGAACTGACCCAGGGCTGACCCTTAGGAGACAACGCATTTATCTCAATGGGACATGCGTTTACTAGCCGTGAGGACAATGTGGAGCCCGATGACAACGCACTCACCTTCTCTGTATTTGCGGGTATGTATTTGTGCTGGGGGCAGTATGGTTGTTCACAGCATGCCTACCACACAACTAGCAAGTCACGGAATACACACACTCTTCAGCGTGGAGCACTACCTTACGTCGTGCGTGTACAGGAACAGTTCTATTAGTTGCTGGGGGGCTTTTTTTGAAGAATATACTAGATAGTCAACAACATTTTTTACTTTGATGTGGTACACCAATAGAGAAACTGACATTTCATTTTTCTTAACATGCAACGTAAACACTCAAGTGAGGCAGAGGGTGAGTGTCCAGAAATTGGTCACCAGGCATCCCTTTCAGAGAAGACCGAACACTCTTGGCATAATCTCAGCGTAATCAGACCTCCAAGAGCATCCGTCCCAGCAGAGATTAAAGGGCTTTTCTCACATGGGGACACTCCCACTGTGTCAGCGCCTGGCCATTTCCCCTGGATGGGCTCCAGTAACAGCGCCGTCTCCTCTGAACCTGGGCGGCTGGGAGCGGTTATATACCCTGAGCAGCGACAGGCCTCCCTCGCCAGGCTCAGCCCCGTGCAGAGAGGGCTTTCTGACACGCTTACCGTCATGATGTGGATGCGGGCGGCTGTCACGTTCATTTCGTAATTTGGGAACTTGCAACACAGGAAGAACCCGGTGATGTTCAGCAGCGTGCCTGCCTGGCTGAGTCCAGAGAGCCAAGGCCCTTCCATGGGGCCAGGGCTGCTCGCAGCCAGGCACTGTTTCATGTGGTCAGTGTGGACAGGTTTGCAGGGAATGCCACTAAATAAAAACCAACACAGTAGCTTGTTTAAAATAGCTGAAAGTAGGTTGTTTCAAAAGCTGGAGAGCCCAGAGAAAATTAAATTCTGAAGAAAATCTTCCCCCTCTCTTCCTGCCCACTCCCTTCCCTTTCCTTCTCCCTCTTTCTTGTCTCTCTCCGCCTTGGTCTGACGCCTAACAGGGACTGATGCACACACACCGGCTCTGAGCTAAGGAACCACCCAGGGGCAGCACGGGATCATCCCAGCAGTGTGACTGTCCCGGACGATCAGCTAGTGGCCCCAGTGTGCGAGCTGGGATCGCGTTCCTCTGGTTGGTAATAAGTGAGCGGGTCTGAACGAGGTGGCTGGGCTATCACAAGACGCTGCTTGCTTTTACTTCTCAATCCTGTAAAACACCAGCTTCCCCAACACAGCAGAGTGTCACTCTTTGTTGAATGCTTACAAGGGCCCATGTCGTGTGTTGGGCTTTTCTAACGCTAACTTCTCTTCACTAAATCCTTCCACGGTGAGTTTCCATATGGCTTCTGTTGTATAGATAGGGAAGTTGGGTGTAGCGAGGTTCAGTCACCGATCTTGGAGTGACAGAACTAGCAAGTGGCTGTCCCAGGACCTGAACCATGTCATCGTGTGTCCTTAGCCAATCCAAAGAGAACCAGCGGAGCAGCTTGCCCTATTAGTCAGACTACGACGTGGGACCTGCCATGAGTGCTGTCTCCAACAGAGGCCACCGCCATGGAGGATTGCATCTGGTGGCAAATGAGAAGGGCTGGGGCTCTCTTCACCCCAGCTCCTTAGGGTGTTGCTCAGGCAGTGTTGCCTTGTAACCCACAGGAAAAGGCGTAAGATGGAAGTGAGAAAATAGTATTCCTCATTTAAATATCATACAGTGTCGCTGTGACACGTCAAAAGTGCCACTCTGCAGCTCTATTTTTTTAAGAGAGATTTTTTGCTACAGGGCATGTGTGCTCACAGAGAGACAGAGAAAGACAGTGAGAGAGAAAGTGAGAAGTCACCCCCCTCCTCCCCCAGGGGATGGCCATGCTGCAATTCCTTCGTCTCCATTCTCCTCTCACAATTTTTGGCATGCACACAGGCACGTCCAGTGTGAGTTTAAGCCACCGAGTCTGGGACTCAAACCACAGTTGACTACACGGGAGTCCAGCAACATAACCACTACGCCATCTGATGGTCTCCCTTGGCTCTTTTTCTTTCCAACACCGTCTTGTCACTATTTCTCACCAGCACTATTGGTGAGGCATCTAACTGGCAGCCTGCCTCTGGACCCCTCTCTCCCTGCCCAAGATCTCTGTTAGAGGGTTATTCCAACCTTCTGTCACGTGTTCTTTTGATTCATATAGCAAAAGTTATTCAAGGGAACTTCAAAACTTTCCAAGTTCTTGGAAAAACAGAAGTAAAGGATGACTATATTTTGATGAAAAATTTGTGAAGTCCATGCATAGTCTTTTCATAATACACATTTTCTGTGAACTTTCAAAGACTCCCTGTCATCTCACACATAGCATAGGATGCAAAAATAAAACTTCTTTTGTTTGCTTTTAAGATTTTTTAGGTTTTTGCCATAAGACACATTTGACTTTCAGTGTCTGTGTATGTGTGGCCACTGGAGAACAGAGAAACAGAGGGAAACAGAGAGAAAGTGAGAAGTCACCCCAGGGGTGGGCAGGCTGCAATCCCTTCTCCTCCATTCTTCTCTCAGGATTTTGGGCACGCACACACACACACACCTGGCGTGATTCAAGCCTTCAGGTCTAGGGCTTCAACTGTGGTTGGCCATGCGGGAAACCAGTGCCTTACCCACCATGCCACCTTGGTGCCCAGAAAGAAGACTTTTCAATTCAACCCTTTATGATACTGCCCTAACAAAAGATTATGTTCTCACCCATTTTGTAAGAAAAAGGCATTTAGATTATTGCCACGTAACAGCTCTGTGTACAGGGCCTTTTAGAAGTGAATAGAATCTTGGGACCAGCAGTTAGCGTAATGGCTATGTCGCTAGACTCCCATGTAGTCAACCGCGGTTTGAGTCCTGGACTCGGTGGGTTAAACTCATGCTGGGCGCGTGTGCGTGCGTGCCCAAGATCCCAAGAGGAGAATGGAGGAGAAGGGATTGTGGTGTGGCCATCCCCCCTGGGGGGTTATTTCTCACTTTCTGTCTCTCTGTCTCTCTCTGTCTTTCTGGCAAGCACACGTGCCCTATAGCAAAAACCTCTCAAAAAAAAAAGAAGTGAATAGAATCTTCAGAGTCAAATGAAGGTCACCATTTTGCTTCTCAAAGACCCCAAGTGGTCATTGATTGCTCTGTTAGGAAATCATTTTTTTCCAGAGAGAATTAAAAGAGGTCCATGGCCAACTTGGCAGTACAGAGTGGTATATAAATGATCCATAAACCTCCACCATCTCACAGAGAAGGGGGTGAGAGACAACCATAAATAGGAACCCAGATACACTTGACTCCCGGTGCACCTGTACGATAGGGACTTATGCTTTTCCCATGGGTAGCTGGTGCTAGTGAAAATGAGAAAACAGATTCAAGACGCTAAAGTTGAGAATAAGAATGCACGCAGGCGAAAGGGAAGGGCGAACACTTATGATGCGATCCCCTGGACTCCTCCCACCACTTACTAGCAAAGCATTTACTTCCCTGGGCCTCACCTCCCTCATCTACGGAATGGGACTGGTCACACCTAGCTTGCATGAACTAGGATGTGAGACCCCTTCACCTACGGACGGCGTTGGATCTATGGCAGACACGTTCATTGCTATATAATAGTGTTCTTCTGGGCCATCCTCAGGTGGTCCTGAGCTCAAGTCAGCCAGGAATTTCTCCAATTGCTCCAAAGTGCATAGCATCATCAGCCTTGTACCTGACCAACAGTAATGTGATAAACCGGTCTGGCACATGGGCTTCTGGCCTGTGTCTCACCTTGAGTTTACTTCTACACTTCCCTGTTCCTCTAGGTCCTCTGGGAGTGAGGTCCTATCTGGTCACCCACCTCTAGTACCACTCATCATCCTTCTGGATCTTAATTCCAGACCGTAAGGGTGGGCCTTGACTGTCCGTCGTTGGTAGTCAAGGGGACTGCAAGGGTTCTGCGTCCTTCAGATCATCTAAGGAAAAAGAGGACCAATGGACAATATTTGAACAGTGGAACTTCCATGTTAGGAGCAAAGTTATCGGATATTTCTGCTTTCCCAGAAGTGTTCTTTTGGGAATCTCCTCTCCCTTGGTCTCTGCTCTCCAGAGATCTCTCTTAAGTCATTCTCTCTCTGTTCGATTGCTTCTGTCTCCTCCGTCCCAAGAATGAGTGTCGAAAGTGGGCCCGGTGTTGCCCCCAACTTGGAGACTTCCTCTCAAACCTAGGAAAGAACCAATGTGAGGTGGAGGAAGAAAGGACCCAAAACACAGAAACGCACTAGCACATGGGGTCAGGCGTCTTTAAATCCCATCCCTTTGTGTGCCATTGGAACGGGCAGCTGCGGCTCTTTGCTGGAGATCTGATGAATTCGCTGGGCACCTCCCTGACTCTGACTTCTTGCCTGGATTTATATATTCTGCTTGCTACATGTCTTGTCCTGCCTCTGCCCCTGCTGATGCGTTCCGATGAATATTATTATGGGTAGGGTCATGGTTGGTACCACAAAGGTTCACATTTTGGAATTTGGGCTTAGTGGGTGGTGACTGGATGGCCCCCAAAAGGTCAGGACTGTGTGTGTTGGGAACTGGCTATGCTAGAAAGGTGTTATGTGTGAACTTAATCCCTCACGGTGTCCCCAGAGGATAAAGGCATGTGATAAAGGCATTAGGGTGGAGCACCCATAAGTGAGTTCTGGTGAGTCTCAGGAGGTGAAACGGGGCAGGCAGAGGCACGTGGGCACAGAATAAATAGAATACATAGAAACCCACGGACAGCCACTGAGCTCAAGAACTCCTGGGCCTCCGAGCCATGACTGGAATAACCTCTGTTCCTCTATAAATTTGGCCAGCCTCAGGTATTTCTCTTAGTGATACAGTGACAGACACGCGTGTGTGGAATTATATATATCCCTTATAACTGGCCTACTTCGTGTAACAACGTCTTCCGGGACCATCCATGTTGTAACAAGGGGCAGAATTCCCTTCCTTTCTAGGCTAGATAACATTTGTGCTACGTACCACATTTTGCCTATCCACTCAAGCATCGGTGTTCACTGGGTCTGCACCGACCTTTTGGCTGTTGTGAATACTGCTATAAACATCGGCCTACTGATTGCTCTCCAAGACCTTGATTTCAATTCCTTTGTGTATATCCTAGAGTGGAACTGCTGGATCACATGGTAGTTTCATAAAAATAATAATAATCAAACATTAGAAGAACTGCTGTACTGTTCCCCGCAGTGGATACAGTCTTGCATTTCCATGTACAGTGTCCCCAAGTGCCAGTTTCTTTACAGCCTTGCCACCACCTTCCTGCTTTCTCGCTATTTATCCTGATGGGTACAAGGCCAGACCTCGGTGTTGTTCTATGGTCTTAGCTCGGCTCACCCTCCACAGGCCCCACCTAGAAACGGTCTGCCCTGCTGGAGTCCTGCCAGGCTTCCAGGAAGAGCCTGACCAGATGGGGAGAGAGGGCTGTTCTTAGAGCTCATAACAGATCCCGATTTTGCTATTTGTTGAGCTAAATTGTTAAAAGACTTACAACATCTGCCGTGCATAGTTAAGGTATAGACCAGTGAGGAAGGAGTGATCAGACAAGATGACTTACTCATACTGAGTTTCTGGGTATCACCCATTTCTGGTTTTTCATTGCAAAGGAAATAAGTCACTTCTAAGACGTCGCCCAGCAGCGGGGCCCTTCATGTAGCCTGTCGGTAGAAGAACCCCAGCTACCAAACAGAGAAAGAGCGATGACTTGGGAGAGCCTTGCTAGACTGAGAGATTTGGGGCGTGGGGAGAAGGGGATGGAGACCGAGCATGAAAACAACGCAAACAGGAGCTACAGCTTTCTGAACGCAGGCCTCCCTCCCAGAACAGGTCAGTTGTGCCAGACCGCAGCCCGGCAGGCAGCTCAGGTCAGCCACAGCCCCAGGTCCTGAAGCAGCAGCTCCTCAGGCCCGTTTGCTCTGAGCTGAGAGTCGGACCAGCAGTAACTCCACACGGACTCCACGCCCCTCATCTTCCCAGGAACTCCCTAGTTCCTCATCAAATCCTGCCAAAACCATTCCATGACTTCCTCCAGCACCCCAAAACCTTACTGGGGGCCCTTTTCTAACCCTCCTTTAGAGTCCCTGAGCATCCCAGTGTACCACCTGCTGGTTCATGCCTAACTTAGTTAACCACTGTGCACCCGCGCGGGCACAGGCTGCGGGCAGTTGGCGAGCACCAAATTACGCATAGCCCCTAAAGGAGGTCGTGACGCCATGGTTCTGGGAAGGGTCAGTTTTTCTGGTTGCCTCTCGTTTTTCCTTCCTTCTCAGATTTTTCTCTCTCATTCCCGAAGCTCCTTAAATACCACACTGGACACCTCAGTGCTTCTGCTTGTGTTTATGTAAGCTTCTCACAAAAATGAATAATTTACCATCATTAGAAATTTCTCTGGCTGACCGGAGAATAAAGCAATCAAAAGCACATTAAAATTATATCATTTTTTTCCCTAAGACTCATTAAGGAGCTGTGAGAAAACGAGCACACAACCTGTTGTCAAATCCCAGTGTGACGTTTAACCAATTTTCCGCCTTTGAGTAATATCCCCGCCATTAGTTTTCTTTCTCCGTGCTGACAGCTTCACTTCATTTCCTTAAAGTGACACGAGGAAGGCGCGAGAGCACGTGGGCGGGTGTGCCCAGCTCTGCCTGGCTCGGGCAGGACCCAGCAGGCCCCACTCTCCCAGTGCAAGGGCCCCGCCGCTGGCCCTGTTCCGCCCACTCTGCTCCCTGTCTCCGTTCTCTCTGGAATTCGCTTACTTCCTGGAGCCTGTGCAGTCCCTCACAGCTGGGGTGGAGCCTCGACCCCTGTCTGGGCTGACTCTGCCCTCCAGGGGGTGTCTGGGACCCTTGGTCTCTCTCTCTTCTGGACAGGTTTAATGGTGTCATGGAGGCGAACTACTCGCTTTCTGGGAAGTGTCCACTGAGACCGAGGGAGTTGTCCCTGCAGCAGTAAACTCGGGAGCCGTTGCTGGCCTCACACGGAGACAGGGAAGACTGCTCAAATCAGAGGGCTCAGGGGAAATGGGGACGCCCTTCCCGGACCCGGGGCAGAGGCCGCAGTCCTGTCTCTGTGCCTTCCCCAGACCCCATGGTCTCCCAGTTCTCGGAATCCATGAAGCGTCGGACCCCTTCCTTTGAGACTTGGGTTTTGCTCCGGCCCACTCTCACGGGTTTCCGCCACTTACAAGCAGGAGCGTCTGAGAAGGTGCCAGGCCTCCGTAATCAGTTCCACACCCTGCAGAGCCTCCCTCCCCGTGAAACGGAGTGCGTTCGCAGGCAGTAACCACGCCCAACCTTAGGGACGTGCGCCCTGCTCCGGGCACTGAGCGGGCCTCCAGGCCTGTGCTCCAGGCCCTCTGACGTGCTTCAGCCAGGCCCTGAGCCCTCCAGTTGGGTTGTTCAGAAACCCAATACCTCCTCGAGGGCAAGACTGGCTCACCCCCTCACAGACCCCTCTGTCTTCACCACAGTCCCTGTGTACTGGGCCAAAAACTGTACCCACGCCAGTCGCTTAGGTTCATCATGTGTTGCTTTCTCGTTTTCTACAAATGGCAGGACTCTTTCTTTCGTTCTGTAGATAATATGTAAACTTGTCGATTAGTAATAATCTCAGTCTGGAAGCGTGCAGTCGTCTCTTTGGGGTGGTCAGGTCACTTCTGGGTAAATGCTGAATCTTTTGGTTCTCCCCACCCCTTCCTTTTCAACATGGTCTCTGGGTGGAGGAAACGGGCTGATTTCAGGGCACTGGGAGGGAACGGAAACTCCCCTTCTGTGGTTCCTGCACTGTCCTTGGGAGTCCCATCTTCCGTGGGTGGCCCCTGCACCGTGCTGGCCTCTGGGGCTGTGAATTGTAGCTGGTGCATCTGTGCTCGTCTCCAGCTCCATCTCGGCCCCACGCCCTCTCCACAGTGCTGGCCCCAACTTGGCCCTTGGTGCACCAACCAGGCCGGTCTGAACCGCCCCTTGGGACAGGGTCCCTTTGGCTCTGGAACAGCAGACTTTACGAGCCACATTGTCTCACCAGTTACCTTCTGCAGGCCACGCACAGTTTCCGAATCCCTGCCAGAGCAAGCTGTGCCGAGGGTAGCTGGGGGTGACTGCGCCCCCTCCCTGCCAGGTCTGCTGTGGGGTACTCTCTCCCCTGCTGCAGGCAGCCCAAGCTTCTACCGGGTCCTTCTGTGAAGCGGCCCCTCCCAGGTCCCACATGGAAATCAGGGTGAAAACCCCTCGGCCCAACCTTGCCAACGCCAAGCCTTAGCTTTGGGCTCGGAGCCAGAGTCATGATACAGCCTGGTCACTTGCTCCCCTTCTCGGACCCTCTTCCTCCACTTCATTGGTTTAGATGGGACATGCTTCCTTCTCCCATTGTGTTGGAGCTCAAATCTCCTGTTTTTCCTTCGCCTTACCTAGCCCGGTACATCTCCAGGACTAAGTGACCCGGGAAAGGGTCTTTGGAAGCAAGTTATGTGTGAACCCTGCAGGTTTCAATCAATAGGAAAGCAGGGCCATTACAAGTTAGCGACTGCCAAAAGTGAAAACATGTTGGTTTAGGGGCCAGCAGGTGTGGTGGTTAAGGTGCTGGACTCCCACATGGCCAACCATGGTTTGAGTCCTGGGCCTGGTGGCTTGAAACTCACACTGGGAGCAGTGTGTCTGTTTGCCCAAAATCCCAGGAGGAGAATGAAGCAGGGATTGTGGCCTGGCCACCCCTTCTGGGGGGTAATTTATCACTTTCCTTCTCTCTGTCTCTCTCCTCTCTGGGGAGTGCATGTTCCCCATGGCAAAAAAAAAACTTTTTAAAAAAATGGTTTATCCGCCCTAAAATATTATACCTATGAAACATGTATTGAAAGCCTAGTATGTCTCCGGGGCTTTGGATATCTTATAGCTAGTAAATGTTATATTACATTATCTCTTATATGTCATAGCGGTTCCACCAGACAGCTGCCACTAGCCTCGTCCTGATGATGAGGAGCGAGGGGCAGATGGTTGAGCAGCAAATGCACAGAAGTGGGATTCAGACCCCGCTTGGGTGCGATTCTCGAGTTCTCCCCTCGTGGCATGGTACCGCCTAGGCGCTCCGTGTCCTCAGCCAGCCTGGCTGCCACACGGACACGCTCATCTAGTCTTGGCTGGAAAATGAATCATGGAAGAATGGGTGAGGACTACCACAAAAACAAACAAAACACGCAAGAAATTGCAGTATATCCAAACATTAATAGAGAGACATAATACTTTCACTGTGGCTTTTTTCTTTTTGACAGTGGGCACTTGCCAGAGAGAAAAAGAACCCCTCAATGGGGCATGGTGACCCCACGACCCTTTTTCCTCCATTTCTCCAGCCCGTCAGGATTTGTGGCACACATGCACATGTACCTGGTATGTTTTTCAAGCTGGGCCCTGAACTGCACGCAGCCGTGTGGGGTCTGGCTTGTACGCACAGCCTTTAACCACTGCACTGTGGGACTGGCCCTCGCTGGGTTTTGATAACCGCTACTCTATTGTGTCTTAAAGCTAAAAATCAAAGCATTTTCATACAATATCTCATCTGGCCATTATGAGGTCAAGCAAGGAAGAGAGTGGGCAGGTGTGGGGATGGCAGATGGTGAGGTGGTTAAGGACACTAGACTGCTACATGGCTGACTGAGGTTCGAGTCCCGGACCTGGTGGCTTGCTTTCTCACTTCTCTCTCTCTCTCTCTCTCTCTCTCTCTCTCTCTCTCTCTCTCTCTCTCTTTCTCTCCCCCACCCCAGTCAAATTAAAATAAATAAAACTGAATAAATAAATTTAAATAAAATGATTCTTAAAAAAAGAAAGAGTGGGCAGGTGCTACAAAGCCCATTTATGATGGGAAAAAACTGAGGTTCAAGTGCAGCAAGATACAGAAAGCAACAGAACTGAGAAACAGTCTTCAAATTAACTTCCTCTTCATCTACACGTGACCTGGCATTGTAGCAGTTATCGATCGATGATATAAAATAACTTGTGAGATTTACATCTAATAATACGGTGATAACTTCACTTATTTGGGAAATGTTTATCCAGAATACTCAACTAACTATCCAGAATACAGATGAGAAAGAGAACATAGATTAATTAAATAACTTGAAGAGTCATTAGAAGGACTAGTAGATGGTGTAGTAGTTACAGTGCTGGACTCTCATGTAGTCAACTGCGGTTCAACTCCCAGACCTAGTGGCTCAAAATTCACGCTGGGAGCATCACGCCAGGTGCATGTGTGTGTACACATGCACGTGCTCAAAATCCCAAGAAGAGAATGGAGAAGGTATTGCAGCATGGCCATCCTCCCTGGGGAGTGATTTCTCACTTTCTCTCTCCTTGTCTCTCCATCTCTCTCTTCTCTCTGGTGAGTGCACATGCCCTATAGCAAAAATCTCTGTCTTAAAAAATAAATAAGAGTCATTAGAGTTAAAATAGATGGTGCAGTAAAAGTCTTCAAGGTCATGTGGTCTTTTGATAGGAGAATTCCCTGGAGCCTCAAATTCAAAGCCTGTTTTTTCTTCTTTTAAAGGCTGTTATTATTTGTTTGGTTTTCAGCCTGGAGCAGAGTAAAAATATCAAATGTCAAATGAGAACAGAGAGCCAATATACTATCTACGAAAAATAGCGAGAGAAGTAGACAGCAAGATTCCAAGTAGCCCACACCAGAACTGTGAAGGCACTCCATTCTAGAGGCACTCAGTGGGGAAATCAGACCTGCCTATCTGCCGGCGCCATGTGCCCTGCCTTACAGGGCTGTGGCTGCTCCATGCCCGACCACGCCCTGCCTTACGGGGGCTGTGGCTGCTCCATGCCCGACCATGCCCTGCCTTACGGGGGCTGTCACTGCTCCATGCCCAACCACGCCCTGCCTTACGGGAGCTGTGGCTGCTCCATGCCCGACCACGCCCTGCCTTACGGGGGCTGTGGCTGCTCCATGCCCGACCACGCCCTGCCTTACGGGGGCTGTCGCTGCTCCATGCCCGACCACGCCCTGCCTTACGGGGGCTGTGGCTGCTCCATGCCCGACCACGCCCTGCCTTACGGGGGCTGTCGCTGCTCCATGCCCGACCACGCCCTGCCTTACGGGGGCTGTCGCTGCTCCATGCCCGACCATGCCCTGCCTTACGGGGGCTGTGGCTGCTCCATGCCCGACCACGCCCTGCCTTACGGGGGCTGTCGCTGCTCCATGCCTGACCATGCCCTGCCTTACGGGGGCTGTCACTGCTCCATGCCCGACTATGCCCTGCCTTACAGGGGCTGTCGCTGCTCCATGCCCAACCACGCCCTGCCTTACGGGGGCTGTCACTGCTCCATGCCCGACTATGCCCTGCCTTACGGGGGCTGTGGCTGCTCCATGCCCGACTATGCCCTGCCTTACAGGGGCTGTCGCTGCTCCATGCCCAACCACGCCCTGCCTTACGGGGGCTGTCACTGCTCCATGCCCGACCACGCCCTGCCTTACAGGGCTGTGGCTGCTCCATGTCCGACCACGCCCTGCCTTACGGGGGCTGTCGCTGCTCCATGTCCGACCACGCCCTGCCTTACGGGGGCTGTCGCTGCTCCATGCCCGACCACGCCCTGCCTTACGGGGGCTGTCACTGCTCCATGCCCGACTATGCCCTGCCTTACGGGGGCTGTCGCTGCTCCATGCCCGACCACGCCCTGCCTTACGGGGGCTGTCGCTGCTCCATGCCCGACCATGCCCTGCCTTACAGAGGCTGTGGCTGCTCCATGCCCGACCACGCCCTGCCTTACGGGGGCTGTCACTGCTCCATGCCCGACCACGCCCTGCCTTACGGGGGCTGTGGCTCCTCCATGTCCGACCATGCCCTGCCTTACAGGGCTGTCGCTGCTCCATGCCCGACCATGCCCTGCCTTACGGGGGCTGTGGCTCCTCCATGCCCGACCATGCCCTGCCTTACAGGGCTGTCGCTGCTCAATGTCCGTTCTTGAGGAAGTCTGATCTTGCTTCTGCGTTAACCCTTTATACTTTCTGAATGAAATGATCGCTGACTGCTGTGACAAACTGTAACAAACCGAGTGTCTTAAAACAACACAGATTTACTAGCTTGCAGCCCTAGCGGTCAGAAACCTAAAATGGGCTTGGAAGGCTAAAATCGAGGGGTTGGCAGAGTTGTAGTTTTTGTAAAGGCAGTAAGAGAATTTCCTTGGCTTCCAGCTGCAGAGGTGCAGGTCTTCTCTTCCCTCCGCCCTCTGCCCCACAGACGCAGCTCCCTGCTCGTCCTTCGGCCATCACAGCCTCGTGACCGCAATGGCCATCCAGATAGTCCAGGGCAGTATCGACTCAAGGCCCCCAACATCACCTGGGCATCTGTACGTCTCCTTTCCCTGTAAAGTAACGCTGCACATTTTCCGCGATGACAACAGCCACACCTCTGGGGGCCATTATCCAGGCTGTCATGGTGACAAAGCAGTCCGAAATCATTTAACCCTCTGAAAGCATCCACCACAGAGCAACGGGAGACAGCCGCACCGTGGGCACCCCACTCTTATCTGCAGGGCCAAGATGGGGTGTTCAGCAGATCTTGCGAAAGGCAAAGGACTTAAACAGAAGAGCATGCTCAAGTATGTAAAGAGGATGTAAAAGGAACTTTGATCTTATTGGACAGACCTGAAAGAAGAAACGAAAGCCATCTCGTGGTAGCTGGCTGGAGGGGAGTAGACACGCACGCGCTCGGCCGGGGTTGCCCACACAGCTCGCACCATCAGCCCAGCTCAGGGACCCGTGCAGCCGGTGTCCTTGCTTAACAGGAGACGCCTCTGTCCTAACACCAAATAGGAAATAAGTGTGCCGAAGCTTTCACACACGTCTCAACCCACGTGGCTAAATTTAAGCAGCAAACTCCAGTTCACGAAATTTCACGTATGTGAGGTACAAAACAAGGACTTGAGACCAAAGCTCCATGAACCTTAGAAGAGAAGTAAAAGCATTTCAGGGGTCCGCGACTTTTTCAACTCATGTGTTTCACGTGTAAAATTTAATGCACTTGCATCATATACATTTTTTCTGGAAAGAGGGTAGTTTTCACAAAGGAGGCTGTAACTCTATAAAATCTATTTTACACAAGATTATCAATTAGGAATAGATAATAAAAAAAAGGCCCCATGTCACTAATTTCCTGATACAAGGAGTTATGTGATTTGTATCTGTGAAATGTGCTTAAAGTCAACATAGGGACCAGGCCGTGTGCAAACCCTGGACCCACCCTCTGCAGCCATGCAAAGGGCCCTACCACAAGGAAATCCACCTGTCACAGACACTACCGCGTGCATTGTCACCAACAGGCCACTCGTCATTTTCCTTTCTGTTAAATGTTCTTTTCCCTGACCCCTCCTCCCGGTTAACCACCCCTCCTGTACTGTGTCTAGTATCTCTCTACTTTCTGGGAACAGTGAACTGGGGAGTTGTGAGTTTGGGAGGGTGGGCTGTGCCGACAGGTGCTGCTCTGATCATGCAGATGGATGATGACAAAAGGCAAGAGTTATTTACTCACTTGAGGACCTTGGCTTACCACACGGCACGGTGATTCAGCAGTGAGTGCAGAGAAGTTTCTGCGTGTTCTTAACCTCCAAGCCCGCCACAGTGCCTGACCACAGGTGGCTAGTAAATGTGCATTGAATGAACCAGTCAGAGTTTTCTAGTACCGTGGGGAGGCGGTAGATCTGATTAAGTCAGGCTGATGTTCCAGGTTTTCAATGACCGTTAACGATAAATGCAGTTGATTTTATTTAAAAGTCACATATCAGTGATGAACAGAAAGTTCTAACCATTTCATTTGTAATTGTTTTAGTGTCCGAAGTCTCAAAGCTGTTCATTGAAACATTTTGGTTTTCGTGAATATGCTACTTTCTGATGTTTATATTACGAATTCATGAGAAATAAAATGAGGCCACGACCTGCCTCTTCCTACTCACAATCATAGTGCCTCGGGCCTAAGAAGTCTAAGTTTCGGCGGAGCCAGGACAGGATGACAATTCTCTGCTGCTGCGGAGTGAGAATAAGCCACTGCCCTGCACTTCGCCTCGAAGTGCTTCACTGGAATCGAGTACTGATCGATTGCTGGCAGCTGGCAGAAGCCTGGCGTGGTGCACGTCTACACAGGCAGCTTGAGGAAGGTCCGCCAGACGGCAGCCTTTACATTCACAGGTCTGTGCTGAACTCTGAGCGATACCGTCACAGAGTGGAAGGAAAGCTTCCAAACGAGAAGCGAGGGTTTTGTATATCGGCGTGCAGCCAGGAGGCTTTCTGACCCCTCCAGGGGAGAAATCTCACTAGTGCTTTTGAAGCTAGGTGCAGGCTGGGTGTGGCAGGGAGACGATTCGTGGGGCTGGGTCGCAGAGAATATCTGGTTCCATGATCCGATGGTCTCTGAGCGTGAGTGCCGTGAGAGCAGGGGTGCTGGTGCTGCAGAGCGTGACGAGGCGTGGACGCACGCTTGGACACGTCCCAGCAAAGTAGAGAACGGCAGGGCTGTGAGCTGGCACAGTCGGTGACGCTCCAGTTTCAAAAGATTGAGGGATGTGGGTCTGAAGGCAGAGCAAACTGGGGCTGTGGAGATGGCGTGAGGGCCTGAGTGACTTAGTGACAAACTCAAGACGCTAGCGAACTTTCCAGCATACTACGCACGTCATGGGTGTCTACATCCTTCCCCGGGGGTGGGAGGGGCATTGGAATGATTGGAAATTCTGGTTCTACCCTGGTTGACTCCAAGCCTAAGATATCCTCACTCCGATGGCCAGGGCTGCAAAACCTCCTGCACTCAGCCTTGCAGGCCACGAGGGTGGAAAAGATGGTGAGCCCCAGACAGACAGAACTAAGGCGGTTCTAGCACTGCCACTGAGCTTGGCCCTTGTCGGGGAAGATATTCTAGCCAGTGCTCAGGGTCCACAGGGTGTAAGGACCCCGGGTTTGTTCCAGATAGATACCGTACCTGAAGGCCCAGCCCCTGAGGGTGGCGGAACAGCTAGGGACAGCAGGCAGTATGCACATTCAGGTGTGCAGCAGGCCACAGTGCGAGAGGTCGGGCCATCCCGTCCCCTTGTGAGGCTCCAACACCAGCTGGGGGTGGGGGCAGTGGGGAGGGCACTGAGGCCATTCTAGCTCCACAGGAAGGGGCAGAGCTTGCTGGTGGCAGGGACCTGGGGCAGGGACTGAGGCTGGCAGGTCAGACGCTGAGCCAATGGGCAGCACTGGTGCCAGTGGCTCCAGGTCTCACAGCAAAGCTCAAAGGCCGGAGACAGTCCAGGCTGGGACCTCGGACCTCGCCAGCTGCAGAGCCGACATGCTCTCCTGCTCACGGATAAGTTAGGCGAGCACCTAGGAGGACTGTCCTTGTCTGGCGGAAGCCACAGGTAGCAAATGCTGGCATACGTGAGGGTGCTCACATCCCCACCAGGTCAGAGCGACTCACCCGGGAACCTGTGGGGCGGCCCCACGGTCACAGCCAAACCCAGACCTGTGTAAGGGGTGAGGCAGCTGAAACCAGCCCACCCAGCCTTTGCCCCGACTGCTGCCGAGACACAGGCGGTAGAGGACGGCGTCTCAGAGGACGTGTGGCAAAGGTGGTTTTCAATTGTATAATTCAATAGCTAAGTAGATATATTCATTTAAAGCTAGTTTTTTTTTTTTGGAGAGGTTTTTTTCGCTATAGGGTGCGTGCGCTCGCCAGACAGACAGAGAGAGACATAGAGACAGAAAGCGAGAAGTCACCCCCCAGGGGGATGGTCACGCCGCAATCCCTTCTCCTCCATTCTCCTCTCGGGATCTTGGGCACGCACGCACACGCACCCAGCATGAGTTCTAAGCCACTGGGTCCAGGACACGAACTGTGGTCGACTACGTGGGAGTCCAGCAACATAGCCACTATGCTAACTGCTGGTTCCCAGTTTATTTTGATTATATTTTGACTTGTGATTCCTACTCCACCAACAATCTTTTTTTTTTACTTTTACATCCTCCAGAAAAAGTTCTTCAGTTAAGTATGAGTGACTAGTGTCATAATGGTCCCTTGAAAGCGAGATTTGGGGAACGAGAGCATTTGAATGGTTGTGGAAGGAAAGAGGATTCGAGCGTCAGAGTAAGGGGCTGGCGTTCTCGCTGACCTTGGACAAGACACCTGAGCTCTCCGGGCCTCCGTTCCTGTAAGAGTCCGTGCTTGTCACTGTTCGTGGCCTGATTCCGGAGCCCTGGCTTCCCGTAACTTCTAGCGAGAATGCAATGAAGGCAGATGCCAGCCTTCCTTGCCAGCTCTGGAGATGTTGGCAACTTCATGGTGCACGAGAGCGTATAGTAGGTAACCCCAACCCTAGCAGAGAGGAGTGAGTCAGCCAAGGAGTCACACCCTCAGTGCCCCCTCCAGCCGCAACACATTTAGCCTGGACGGGAAACCTCACCACCTCCTCACTCTCCTCTTCCCGCCCCCACCTCAGAAATGACCCGCACCTCAAAACAAGCAGCCTTGGGAGACACGGTCACAAAGTGTGACCTTGGCCCCCAATTCCAAGGTGCTTATCTTTGAAGGCTTTATGTGTTTTTCTTCCCTGAGTTTAAGTTATTATTCCTCCAAGACACTCAGAAATTCTCTCTAATCACTAGAAAAGTCCAGTGCTTTGGGGTGGGTGTGGTCCAAAATGAAGGTCCCTAATGCTCCCCACATCATAGCACCAAAGAAATAAACTAGATTTGCCAAAACCCTCGATAGCCTGGACGAAGCAGACTGGCCTATACCCCAGTCTCTAACCCACCCAGGCCTCAGCAGGCCGATCCTTCTGCTTCAAGCAGTGTCAGTGGGGCAGCTGGGGGTGTCCTGCCGGCAGTCGGGGGTCTGGAGGGTCTGAGACGGCTCCACTCTGCTCCGGAGGCCACGGCTGGTCTCACCACGTGCCTGGTGCCTTTGCGGATGGCTGAGCCGCTGAGTCAGCCCTCCTCCCACTCCACGTGGTCTCAGGGTCTACACGGGCCGCTGAGGCAGAGGAGCCAGACCTCGCGCACAGAAGCTCAGGGCTCTCGGAGCCGAGGCAGGGCTGCCAGCCCTCGTGAAGGCTGAGCCTGGCAGTAGTCCGGGGTTGCTTTCTCAGGGGTGCTTCGACACAGCCACAGGCACCCCGGATTCCAGAGGAAGGCAAATAAACCCCACCCCTCGATGGCAGAGTGCCAGAGAATTTGGAACCGTCTTTAATCCAATGTATGTACACACGGATGGTGACCAAGCTGCTCTCCCCGACCCGCTCCCGCCGGTTCCTCGGAGCCCTCTGCTTAGTGAGTCCTCTACCTGGGCCTGAAGGCTTGTCCAACACCAGCATGTTTCTACCTCAAGGCCACAGCCCTGGGATGACCCGGGCCTGCGTGCACGTGCCTGCCCAAGAAAACCCAAGGCTGCCGAAACAAATTTGTTCATGGCCACCCCTGACGACAGGGCCCTTGTCTCAGTCTCTGTGGGAAGGGAGATGCTTAACTTCAGTGAGTGCTAGTTAGCATGCTCAGCCTTCCCTTTTGTTTTTATTGTTGTCGTTTTTGTTTGTTTGGGTTTGGGGTTTTTTTTTGGTCACTTTGCACTTCCCTGACGTTCCTGCGCCGTCATCACTCCCTCCTCACCCCCCATCCTCCCTTTTAATCACTAGGACAAATCTGGTCGCACGTACAGATGGACGTCGAGTCCGTTCCCAGAACCCGCGTAGCGGCTGAGCGAATTCCTCCCTGGTTACCTACTGTCCTTCCACGTCAGTGCGCGTCCTGCTCTGCTCACGTGACAACAGACACACACGCAAACCCCAAAACTCGAATGCAAAAGGGACTCAGATGAGAGACCATTTTTTTTTTTCCGCTATAGGGCGTGTGCGCTCGCCAGACAGAGAGAGACAGAAAGCGAGAAATCACCCCCCAGGGGGGATGGTCACACTGCAATCCCCTCTCCTCCAGAGAGTCCCTTTTGAGAGCACCCTTGTGGGCTGTGAGTAGGAAGGAAAAATGCAGGGAATCCTGACTGACCCAGACTCGGGGCCTCACGCCGGCCTAGCAGCCCGGCCTCCCCGCGCCCTGCCCTCTCTGCGATCTCCTTTGAGGTGGCCACTCTCCCCGTGTCCCAGCTAAGGGCAGGCCGGGCATCTCCGAGCCGCTGAGAGAGGACCCGCTGGTGCGGGCGCAGAGACCAAGGTCCATGACGCCCGCCGTCTCCTCTGCCTGGGAGGTGAGCCTGACCTGCACCCTCCCTTGCTCACCTGGGGTTCTGAGCTCAGCCAGGCAACCCCAGTGCTGCCGCTTCTGCCCCCTGGGCCCCAAACCTTGCAGGGAAATAAAACGCTGCCAGCTCACTAAAAACGTTGTGACATACTGGAAGGAATTCGCATGACTCCAGACACTGCCCCCGACCGCATCACGCCTCTCTCTGTGCCCAGACACAGGCTCCCTCTCAGCCCGACCCCACGCACTCTGTGTCTCAGCCTGGGCCGCTCTGTCGCAGCATTCCCACTAGGGTTCAGTTCTGAGCCCCACGTTTAACGCTGTTCCTTTTACATAGCACCCTGAGGACACGCTCAGATGCGTACTGCTCTCGTGTCTAACGCATTTGCTCTCTTGCTCTATTTTGCTAACTCCGTGTCCCCTGTGAGTGTGCATGTGAGCCAGGTGCAGCATGTTCTATGGCTAAATAACCAGCCTTTGGGGATTACAGAAATAACCGAATAACTCACAGCCGAGTGGGGACAGATGGGTACACAGACGACGACGTGTCCTGAACACTGAGGTGGAGCAAATGCCTGGGCTTGGTAGGACGGGGAAGGATTCGGAGATGAAGGGGCCTTGCAGGAAAAGAGGGGTTGTCCTGGGAGACAAGAAGACATGCCAGGGAGGGCAAAGCTCACAGACACTAGGCGTGAGCGGCCGGGAACAGCTGGGGACATAGCGGTGACTGAGGGCCACCCCGGCACCCTAGGGTCACTCTGGTGAGTGTACGCACCCTCTAAGGCATAAAAAGCAAAACCCAGAATTCATGCTCTTTAAAAGTGAGTTGTGGAGGGACCAGCAGCTAGCGTAATGGCTATGTCGCTGGACTCCCACGTAGTCAACCGCAGTTCGAGTCCCGGACCCGGTGGCTTAAAACTCACGCCGGGCGCGTGTGCGTGCGTGCCCAAGATCCCAAGAGGAGAATGGAGGAGAAGGGATTGCGGCGTGACCATCCCCCCGGGGGGTGATTTCTTGCTTTCTGTCTCTCTGTCTCTGTCTTTCTGCTCGCCCTGTAGAAAAAACCTCTCCAAAAAAAAAAAAAAAAAAAAAAGTGAGTTGTGGTTATAAATGGCATACTCTTTCTGGTGTATATAATATTTCTGAAAATTGAATAAAGATGTCACAAACACCCCCCCCCTTATTTTTGGAGAAATTTTTGCCATAGGGTACATGTGCTCACCAGAGAAACAGAGAGAGACAGAGAGAAAGTGAGAAATCATTCCCATAGGAGATGGCCATGTGCAACCCCTTCTCCACCATTCTCAGGATTTTGAGCACGCTTGTACACGTGCCTAGCGTTCAAGCCGCCAGATCTGGGACTTGAATTGCCGTCGGCCAAGTGGGGGTCCAGCACCTTAATCATTATACCACCTGCTGGCCCCCAAACACCCCATTCTTAGTGGGTGTGACTACATCTCTAAACATCTCAAGAGCCTCAAGGAGCCTGAACGACTGGAGGGAGTGGTCGGAGGCCCTGCTGTCAGCTGGGCACGGGCGCGGCCGATCATCCACTGCTATGTTCTGAATGCGTCGAGGGTGACCGGCGTAGCCCCTGGAGAACAGCTGCTCCTTCTGGAAGCTACTGGTGTGCCTTCTGGGAAGGCTCCTCTCCCGTCAGGTGGTGCCCTCCTACACTGCATCCCACTGCCCCGCCCAGCGGGACATGCCTCCTCCTCTCCACACACCTGCATTACTCGGACGGCTCTGCCTACTGTCCAGGGAAAATGTAACCTGAAATATTAAAATGCCAAGTAGGGGGCAGAAGGTGGCTCGGTGACAACCCAACTGGACCCCGTGGGGAAAGGTGCTGGGATGTGAGCCCAACCCTCCGGCGCTCCCCGAGTCCTCGGGGCAGGCAGACCCTTCCCCAGGACTGGGCCGGCTGAGGCTGGGGTCACAGGGGGAGGAGCCTACCGGCGTGTCTCTCTTTCAGAAGTCATGAATGAATGAACTTTTACAAAGTCTAGTATACGTGAGGGTATTTATTCATTGTTAGTGTTACGTTTATCCAGAACTTATAGCTGGGCTTTTTCATTCACCTCATCCCTTTAATCTTTACATTTTCCTGTAATATGGGAATTATATACCCCACTTTATAGTTAAATAAACTGTTATTCAGACAAGTGGGGCAGCTTGTCCTGAGGCACACAGCAACTAACTGGTGAGGGGAGGGTTTCTATCCTGAACCAAAGCTTTTACGGAGCCTGTGCATCCTCGCTGTGGGTTAACCTCCATTTCCTGGACAGAGGGCAGAGTCAAGACCTAGCAGGGCTAGTGTGAGCAGGCCCAGGCCAGCCCAGGGCACGGTGGCTAAGGCAGCTGGATCCTGCATGGCCAGCTTGGTGGTTCAAGTCCTGGCCCTGCAGCTTGAAAACCACACTGGGGGCATGTGCATGTGTGCCCCAAGTCCTGAAAGGAGCAGTGAGGAGAAGGCATTGCAGTGAGGCAGTACCCATGGGGGACTTCCTCACTTCCCACCCTCTCTCTGCCTCTTTCTGGCAAGAGCAACGTTTATAAGAGAATCAGCTAAATGAGCTCTGACTCAGGAGGGGCAGTCAGCAAAGGGATGGGCTTCGGTGTAGTCAGACTGTGTAGACCACCCTGGGAGGCCAGGACAACAGAGGGGGTGCGGACCTGGCATCAGAAGGAGATGCCAAAGCCGGAGGCACCTTTGCCCGTCGTTCATCACCCAGACCTTTTTCGTTTCGTGATTAAAGGACTTGCTGTGAATGAGACAGCGGAGGCCAGTGTAGGTAAACAACGACTAGGACGTGCATTCCTATCGCCCGAGCCAGACCACAGGGCAACATCTGGGGATTACAGGCCTCAGCTCCCACTCGGGGGAGTGGGGCTGCAACCCTCCGAGCCAAATAAATAGCGACGTGCTCCAGGGGACCGACCATTCTCAGGAATAAACCTCAGGACGAGCAAGTGAGGGTGCCCGAGAGCACGGCCCGAGGGGCGGTGCACAGAATCCGGATCGCTGTAAGCAACCACAGGTGGGTTTCGTGAGTTGTTCAGAAATCCTAAGTGCTCTGGGGACAGAAGCAGCCCTGTCAGGGAAAGTAACATCCCGCCTTCCAGGGACACCTGTGCAGGGAGGAGCCTCCTGCCAGGGACAGGGACGAGGTTGCTCAGCGCTGTGTGTGCGCGTGCGCCTTGCGTTGGGCGTCATCTGGCAAACTCACTCCCTGGTTTCTGTGTTAGTCTTTTGACCTCGCCCCCTGAGAGTCCCCCTCCAAGCACGAAGGTAACTTCCATTCACTGGAAACCTACGCCGCGACGCGCTCCTACAATGGAGCGTGCCTGGCCAGCCTCTTTTCACAGCGGAGGCATCTGCCCGCTGGAAATGGCAAGGGACTCGCCCGAAAATGCACAGCTAAGTCCGTGATGCCCACTCTGGCCAGCTCCGGAGCTCCAGCACGCCAGGCAGTTTCAGGGCTCACCATCCCCGGGGTGGCTGTAGGCCACACTGCCCGGATCGCAGACGCACAACGAAGCCCCTCTCCCCTCAGATTTTTCAGCTGTTTGCAGGTGCGCCCCAGACCAGGAGAGTCTCAGGAAGCCCGGAGTCCATGCCCAACGTTCTTCATCTGTGCTAGGACCGCTCACCAACCTGGGGGTTAGGCAAACTGAAGGCGCTCCTGAGGACCACCTGGCACGCAGGTGCTCAGCAACGCCGCCTCCCGCCCGCACTGCTCTACACATTCTGCGTCTTAGCTTAGTGTTCTCTCAAAGCTGGCTTAGGGTACAGCTCTCACCATGCCACTGGGGTACAGGGAGAGCTTTGATTTACTAAGCACTTCTTTCTTGCGGGCACACCACTTTGTATTCGTGGTTTAGATACATCGGTGCTGCTCATAATCCCGAACACCATAATCCAGAATGTTGAAATCCTAAAGATCAAAATCCTTAAAGTCTAAAATTTCAGAAGATTAAAATCCCAAATGCTGAGCCAAAACCACAACTTTCATTGAAAACAAACAAACAAACAAAAAGATACATTCTAGGGGTAGAAAGCAAATTCTGTTTCCAGCAAATATATGGTCTGTATAAATGAGAAGTATGACACAGAAGATGGGACAATATGATAAGAAATGCTCATCAATATGTATTGAACCGCTGAATAACTTCAAGAAGAGCAGCACTACCCAGAAAGTGAATGGGAGGAACCAGCAGATGGTGTAGTGGTTGTGTCACTGGACTCCCACATGCCGACTGCAGTTTGAGTCCTGGACCCGGAGACCTGAAACTCATTGCCAAAATCCCGAGAGGAGAACAGAGAAGGGGCCCAGTGTGGCCATTCCCCCTGGGGGGCGATTTCTTGTTTTCTGTCTCTCCGTCTCTTCCGAGAGCGCACGTGTCATATGGCAAAAATCTCTAAAAAGAAAAAGAAATGAATGGGAACCTTCTCTCCAAGGAGAGTCATATTCTAACAGAGAAAAGGCAGCTCTTCATCTGATGTAAGACTTCTGAACACAGTTAATGGTAGTGAAAGTCACCCAGCCCTTATGGACTCTCCCCATGCAATCAGCCATAATCTATCCCTGTAATACACTTTATCATATGTTAAACTTCCTTTTATTTAACTTTATTTATTTATTTTTTAATTTGATCAGAGTGAGAGAGAGGAAAAGTGAGAAAGCAAGCTGACTGGACTGGGACTCGAACCACGGTCGACCATGTGGGAGTCAAGCGCCCTTCACCACCATGCCATCTGCCAGCCCTAAATTTTCTTTTTAAAAATTACTTTCCATTCTTTCTGCCTTCCTGTTTTTATTTTAATTTTTTTTCTTCACTATCTAAAATCGTTAGCGTTGTTTTCCACAGTTTCCTATGCTGTGAGAATTTTCTTGGTGCCATTTTCCATACAGGAGGTATAAATTGTGTAAGCACTTTTAACTAACTCGTTTATGCATTTTCTTTGCAAATTTGACTCTGAGAATGTGTTCATAACTTTGACTTTGTATGTAAACATCATATATGTATGTAAACAATGAAAGCTTCCTCAAGAAGTGAAGATACTCTATTTTTTAGCCACATTTGTGAAGACACAATCTCTTGAGGTCCTGGCTCCTTGAGACATGGCAGCTCACCCCAGCTTTGGATGACTCTCTGACTGCAGCTGTCTATCATGGCACTTCTAAAGCTAGGTACACATGATTACAACCACAATGACACACTTACACACTTCATTTGTGACTTTCTTTTATAAATATGGTTTATCTGCTATTTATAAATATGGTTTATCTGCTCATAAGCCTGCATGACTATCATTAGTCTCATACCTGAGTGTTTATGCTTGCAAAACTACATATATTGACTTATTTTATTGGGTAAAGTGGCCTATGATGTGTCCCGATGTGTTTTCATGTTTTTCAAGTAAATCCCCTTTTAAAAATGTAAGATTTTTAAAAGAAAGAAATTGTTTTCCAGAATTATATTTTCAGGGTTTTAGACTAGGGAATTTTGTCTTGTGGGTATGGCCCATCACACACGTCACTAATTAGAGTCGTTCCAGCAAGCTGTGCGTCAGGTAGTGCCACAGCCCCAACAGGAGCCCACACACGGCAGGGAGGAAGTGGATTGCTGTGCGAATCCCGTCCTCAGGACATGGTGGTGGGTGTGAGATCGAACACACGCCTTTCTGTCCTCCCAGCCTGTCTCCTAAGCAAGCCCTGACCCTGACACCCCTTCCCGGGATCTCTGGCACTTCTGTTGGCCCTGCCCCTAGGGCGTCCTTGTGATCCCCAGAGCTTTCCTGGGTCCCAGTCAGGGGCAGTAAGCAGAAGTACGCAGCCTCATGGGAAGTCACAGGTCTGTAGGGGACCAAGGACACCTGAAGATATCCCAGCATCCTTGGCCAACCTAGCCCATGCCGAGGGCAACTAGGGACATGCTCCGAGTTGTTCTCTCTGCTGTAGGTTTGGGATTTGGCCATCTGTAAGACTGCTGCCTGCCCAAGAAGTCATTAAACCACAGAGAGTGTATCCCTACAGCCGGGCACAGGTAGGCTATCCCTACAGCCGGGCACAGGTAGGCTGTCCCTACAGCCGGGCACAGGTAGGCTGTCCCTACAGCCGGGCACAGGTAGGCTGTCCCTACAACCGGGGACAGGTAAGCTATCCCTACAGCCGGGGACAGGTAGGCTGTCCCTACAGCCGGGCACAGGTAGGCTATCCCTACAGCCGGGCACAGGTAGGCTGTCCCTACAGCCGGGCACAGGTAGGCTGTCCCTACAGCCGGGCACAGGTAGGCTGTCCCTACAGCCGGGCACAGGTAAGCTACCCCTACAGCCGGGCACAGGTAAGCTATCCCTACAGCCGGGCACAGGTAGGCTATCCCTACAGCCGGGGACAGGTAGGCTAACCCTACAGCCGGGCACAGGTAGGCTATCCCTACAGCCGGGCACAGGTAAGCTATCCCTACAGCCGGGCACAGGTAAGTTATCCCTACAGCCGGGCACAGGTAAGCTATCCCTACAGCCGGGCACAGGTAAGCTATCCCTACAGCCGGGCACAGGTAGGCTGTCCCTACAGCCGGGCACAGGTAAGCTATCCCTACAGCTGGGGACAGATAAGCTATCCGTACAGCTGGGGACAGGTAAGCTATCCCTACAGCCGGGAACAGGTAAGCTATCCCTACAGCTGGGGACAGGTAAACTAAAGCTACTTGATGAGATCTCAGACAAAAGGAAATATCTTATTGGAAATCAGGGAAAATGTCAACCCTGTTACACTGATGTAAAGAACTTGGCTGCATTGCGTCCATGCCCTTGAGCTTTGTGGAATGTTAAATTTAAGAGCGAAGAACATCTGACAAAAGAAATTTGAAAGCAGAATAAGAAGGAGCTGTGTGGTGATCTTTACCGACCTGCAGAGAGATGAGAGGACCGAGGGGTGACTTAAAATAGAGCTGCTCATTAAAAGGAAACAGAGCAGAGAAATGGGAACATCCACAGCTGACCATGTAGAGTGAAACGTGGCGTTCAGGAGAGAATGGGCCCTGACGGAAGGCCGCTGAGTGCTGTTCACGAGGACAACGGGGCCACGTGTCCAATACCAGCCCTTCAGGACCTGGTGAAGGCATCCTTGGAGCACCTCGTGTACACAATAAATTCATATTTACAAAATAGAAAAAAATAAAAGAATGTCATTCTTAAAGAGAAAACGATTCAGAGAGCTTCCGCAACATTTCAGTTTGTGACAAGCTTTAAGCGTGGCCTCAGCAGGGGGAAGAAATGCTGATCTCCCACATTTATCTGGGCTGTGTACTCTCGCCCTGCTCTTTGATCTGGCCTGAGTGTGCCACGTGACTGCTGATTCCTATTTTAGTACAAAGCATTTCGATTACCTGTCCTCTCCTTATCTGGGATTTGGCTCATATATATATAAATAAAATCTCCAGAAAAGCAGTGTTCAGTTCTCATTTTCAAAGCAGAAAGCCAGTCCCTTAAAAATGAGTCCGTCCCCCACAGGTGGGAAGGTAAATGCACTTTGAAATCCTGCAGAAAGAAGGTACAGCCCCACAGTCGGGCAGGTGCGGACTGGCTAACCCTCACGCACCTTCTTTCCCTGAGATGTAAAACCCGCCCATGCCACCTGCCCGCTATTTCCTGCACCAAATGCAAGGTGAGAAAGCCTGACCTTCATGAATAAGCTACCTTCTCCAGCGGAGAGTAACCACTCGGCGGGAATATTATTTAACAGCAAAAGGAGCCCGACTTTGCCACAGAAAGCTGTCCAGAGTAAAACGAAACTTCCGACTATAAAGACCTCTTTTTACAATGTGTGGGCAGTGCTGATTCAATTGCTGAACGGTTATAATTTTTATGTTTTTAGGATTTTTTTCTTTTCAGTTTTGTTTTGCAAGAATGAAAGAGGAAGTATCTTCTAACCAACCCAGCAGATCAGGAAGCCTCGAGGTCCCCGTGGTTTATGGTCTCTGCTTCTGTTGCTGCCACTGTGCAGTCTGGCTTTTCCCTTTTCCTGCAGTTTTCAGCTCAGAAAAACGACACTCCACAGACCTCCTCCAGCTCTTCCCAGACCCAGGCCCTGAGGCTGGCTCAGGGTCCCACATAGCAGGTTGGGGGCTGGGAGTCTGTACATTAACTTGCTTCGCACCTGAAGAACGTGTGTGTGAGAGTGGGGAGTTGCGTGCGTCGGAGCCAGGAAGGGAAGGGGAGACCGACTGCCGGTTCCGGCCTCGGTTTCAGCAGCCTTCAGCCGCAGCTCCTGCAGCCTGCCAGCTCTCGTGCACACTCAGAGATGAAGCTCCCCCAGGAAATCCTGCTGGCGGTCCCTCTGCTCCTTCTCCTGCCTCTTCACCCCTTGGCTTCTCCAGCCTACGACGAGCCACCAGGCACCAGGCCCTCCGACAGCCACACCTGTGTTGGTATGTACATACTTCTGCATTTTTTATGTGACTGCAACATTGGTCCAAAACTTGGCTTGCATAATTAATCACCTATTTAATGACATCTGTACTTGTAAGATTCCAAGTAAGGTACCTTGCCGACATGGA
Source organism: Tupaia tana (assembly GCA_026018925.1). NCBI lineage: Eukaryota > Metazoa > Chordata > Mammalia > Scandentia > Tupaiidae > Tupaia > Tupaia tana. The sequence goes on from JAKSZU010000003.1 coordinate 120,866,038, forward strand.
AAAAGTGTGAATTTAAGAATGAGCATTCAAACTATATACACCTGGGTACTGCGTACAAGTGAGCTATACAGCCGCTTGTTCGAATTAGTCGTAAATGTCCTCCGCCTTGTTCATGTTTGAGTTTCCCTCCTATGTAGGCAACGAGAGCGGTCTGGCAGCTTCCTCGTCTTCACGGCCTCAGACAGCTGACCCCAGCTGTGTTACCAGCCACCGCCTCCCTCCCTTCCCCAACCCTTCCTGGTCTCGAAGCCCCAAGCCAGTTACTTTACCCTTTCTGTGCCTCTGCGTCCTTATGACACCCACTCACAGGTCTGCCGTGAGGGTGGGGATCGTGCGCGGACCTTTGCAGAACTGGACACACTGAGGACGTGCCATCTTTCCCTGGGGGTCTAGACTTGGCAGTCACCTGGAAACTGAACGTTGAAGCTCTTTGACTAATGCTTTATTGAAGTGTTTTATTACCAAGTTTGTTATTTTTTATTGTATATATTTATTTATTCATTGAGAGATATTTTTGCTGTAGGGTGCATGTGCTCGTGGGAGAGACAGAGAGACAGAAAACAAGAGATCACCCCCTGTGGGGCGGAGGGTGGCCACACCACAATCTCTTTTCCACCATTCTTCTCTCAGGACTCTGGGCACGCATGCATACATGCCCCACGTGAGTTTTAAGGTGCCCAGTCTGAGACTCGAACTACAGTCGACCACATGGGAGTCCAGAGTTCTGACCACCATGGCACTTGTTGGTCCCATTTGTTTTTTTGTTTTTTTTTGTTTTTTTTTGTTTGTTTGTTTTGTTTTTTTGGTTGTTTTGTTTGCTTGTTTGTTCTTTAGTGGAGCATAGAAAGTAGTAAGACCTTTGATATTCGTACTGTCCCCGAAGCTTCCGTAACTGCCGTGGGTGTTCGGAAGAGGCATTCCAAGAAGCCCCAGAGACTCAGAACTCTGAGTAGCAATTGTTCAATGAGCAGAACTTGAAATAGAATACTGATGTAAGAAGCCAGAAAAAAAAAATAATAAAATTAGAAAGAAAAGCTTAGGGGTGAGTGCAGTGGCCATGTGCCTCAAAGGGAAACGTGGACGTGGGTTCTGATACTCATGGATTATTTCTGGAGACAGAGTAGAATAACACCCAGATCAGTTCTGCTTCCCAAAAACCAGACTGCAGGTCACTGTCCATGTTCAGAAACACACCTCTAGTTCCCAAGTCTCCTTTACAATTAAAACATGGAGACCCAGATTCCATGGCGATCTCTTCTTCAGCGGCCTGGGAGGAGAGGTCTGTGGCCCCTGAGAATCAGACCTGGGAGGTCGTTCTCACACAGTGAGTGTGTTGGCCTAAATAAGTATTTGCTGCCATTCTCTCAAAACAAACTCCGAAAGCCCATCAAATGGAAATACATACAAATGACTCAAGCAAAATCGCTTCTTCTTCTGCAAATTAAATGTTTAGGGGGAACCAGCAGTTAGCATAATGGCTATGTCACTGGACTCCCACGTAGTTGACCGCGGTTCGCGTCCCGGACCCGGTGGCTTAAAAAACTCACGCCGGACGTGTGTGCGTGCGTGCCCAAGATCCCAAGAGGAGAATGGAGGAGAAGGGATTGCCGCGTGACCATCCCCCCTGGGGGGTGATTTCTCACTTTCTGTCTCTCTGTCTCTGTCTCTCTGTCTGGCGAGTGCACGTGCCCTATAGCAAAAACCTCTCCAAAAAAAAAAATGTTTAGGGAAGTTGTCAAAGCTAAGCTGCCAGGGCCCTCACCCCAGTGAATGCACACGAGGTACCCTTCTCATCCTTTCTCCACTCCCAGTGAGGCCCTGCAGAGTCAGGAGGTGTAGAGAGGACTCCGGGATGGGGTTGCTCTGGCTACCTACGGTGCATAGCAAATTAAAAGGATTATTATTTTGTTATATCAGGAAGCTATGGGCCAGGAATTTGATCAGCATCTGGCTGGCAATTCTTCTGCTCCACATAGGAGTAACTGAGGTCACTAGAGGTTGCTCAGATGGTGGATTGATGGGTCTGGGGCTGTTGAGACAGTTTCAGAGCCTTGGGGTGGGGGTGGCTGGCTCAGCTGGCAACAGCCATGAGTCCCACACATGTGCTCTCGAGGCAGCGGGCCTTCAGACGACAGCTCAGGGGTTCAGGGACAATTCATAAATACAGGAACTAGAAGCTGCCATAGCCCAGGGCCCAGGGCCGGGTCTGGAAACTGGTACCCTATCCTGCTGCCACCTGCTATTGATCAGAGCATCCACACCCCCTTCCACCCAGACTCGGGGTGGGGGAGCACAGACTGCTCCCTTATGGGGACCGTGGACTGTGGAGGACTCCTAACCACCTGTCAGTCACGGGGGCTCACAGGGTTGCCCACAGAAATGCTCGGTGGCTCAGAGCTGGGGCACCTGTGGCTGATTAGCATCCAGGCTGGCTTAGTGTCATTTCCCAGCAGCTCACAGCCTGGGCTGTGCTCGGCCTGGCCGTCATCGCAACAGGAGAGTGGGCACAGGACTGTGTGTCCACCCTGCGGTCCCGAGTGACGGCTGTACGGAGCCAGGTGCTCGCTGCACAGGGGTGGAACCTGTGGCACTGGGCTCTCAGGGACACAGCCCGACGTCCGCGTGCAGAGCAGTTTCCCGAGGAATGTCAGGAACAGGCCAGTGCGGAAGCAAGGGCAGGGAGGGAGGAGGAGCCACTGTGGCTGCAGAAGGCCTCGGCTGACTGGCAGAGAGCTCGGGGCTAGCACAGCGCTGCAGAGCTGCCCTGGAGCAGGAAAAACCCACAGTCACAAGGAGCAGTTCCCAGGGACGGACTGCCCCGGGGAGGTGCTGTCATGTGACGGCGACATCTTCCTCGGTGGAGACAATTCCTGACACAGGGCTCCGGTGCTGGTATGATCCCTCAGGCCAACACCCCCAAAGCTGGGGCCAGGCTCCTGAGAAGGGGCCTGGGTGCCCTTACTCACATTGCTTAGGACGCTGTGAACCCCGCACATCACAGTTGGTGGGGAGAGGAGGGACTGACGGGAGAGGTGGGAGTCGGGGAGGGTGGTCACTTGGGTTCCTGCTAACTCTGTGTTGTCTCTGACAAAAAGCAGATTATATGCCTTCACACTCACTCCACACCCATTCCCCAAACATCTCCAGAACTCCTCATGTGGGCACTGAATGGCTGGCATATGGAGGCCCTGAACTCGGAAACAGAGACACAAATGTGAAGAAGAAGAATAATTTTTGAAATGACTGAGAAATTTGCTGTCCAGTTCAGGGAAAGAAATGAGAATCTGGAGCCTTGTAAAGATTATAGTCCCTTAAAATGAATGATGAGCTGGGCACTTAGTAGACTCATTAATAACTCACCTCTCCCGGCCCCTGTGAGCTGCAGTGCCAACAGCGGAGCTGGCACAGAGCCGCAGAGCTCAGGGCGGAGGCAGACAGCTTGGAAGCAGACAACGGCTGACCGTGTTCCCAGTCACAGGGGAGGGTGGGTTGTGACTTGGATAAAAGGGAGAAGGATGAAAATGTCAGGATTTTAGCAATGTGTCTGCCCAAATACTGCCAGTCAAGGCAGGCAGTAGAATTTCTGATCACCCTAATTAAGCAAGAAGGATTCCTCCTTACTAATTGTCAGATGCTTTTTAATCACCATTCCAATGTAGTCTTACCTTGATCATAAAACTTTACCCTTACCTTGACTTATAAGGTCATACTAAAGTAAAATACTTACAGTCATCTCTCCAACACATGGAAGTAGTTCATTCCTATATTCTCACGGAGTTCAGCAGAACTGAGTTCCACTCGTTTTTCTGAAGAAGGCCATTTGGTAGTCACAGCTGTTTCTTACTCATAAAGTTTGTCTCACCCCGGGTCTACAGCCATGATCGAAGCTCCCGCTCTTCTCCGTGAGGACAGGGTCCCTTCATCTTCTCTCTGAGTTGAATCTGAACTAACTGGCATGGTGCTTAGGGATGTATGTTTTTCAGCCATACGAGTTACTAATGTAATTGGTAACACCAATTCTGAGCACTTACCGTGTGATAAACTGTCTTCCCGGTACACATGTATTAGCTCATTTAATGATCACACGACTGTATGGAGCAGGCATCACCAACATCCCTATTTGGCAAGTGGGAAAAAAAATTAAAAAGTGAGAGAAGTAGATAACTCATTCAAGGTTCAACAGCTACTTAAAATTACGCTTATTCCTCACTGTCACTGTGATTATGAGGTTTCGAAGTGATTTAAAGTCAAGATGATGCTATTTCTCCACCTTATTTTTAAAAATAACAGCTTTAATGAGATTACGATTCACATGCCATAGAGTTCACCCTCTTCCTGTGTAACGTTCAGTGGTTTTCAGTACATCCATGCATTGCACTGCACCATCATGTGACTCCGGAACAGTCATCACGCCAAACAGAAAAGCAGTGCTCGTCAGTCAGTCCTCACTTCCTTCTCTCTACAGTCCCTGGGATCACTAATCTATTTTCTGTCTCCACCCACATTTCATAAAAATGAAATATCATGTGAGCTTTAGCTATAGTCTTCTTGATTTAGTATAACGTGTTCAAGGTTTATCCATGTTGTAGCACACAGCAACCTCATTTTGTCTTAAGCTGATAATATTCCATTGTATGGATGCATAACATTTTGTGTATCTTTTCATTATTGATAGATATTTGAATTGTTTTGACTTCTTGGTGATTATGAATAATTCTACTGTAAATATTTGTGTACAAGTTTCTGTGTCGACATCTGTTTTTATCATCTTGGGTGTATATACCTTTGGACTTTCTGGGACATTCAAGATCCCTGTCCAGCATTCTGAGGAAGTGCCAAGCTATTGCCAGAGCAGCTGTTTTCCATTTCTTCACTCTCTTACCAATACTTGGTATTGTCTAGCTCTGGCTGCTGGAACCCAAGGCGTCCTCTCTCCTGGCTCCCAGGTGCTGTTCCCAACTCTGTCACTGCAGGCCGGCTGGTTTAATTGCTGTTGGTCCCTCAGCTGGCTACTGGCTTCCATGGTCCCGGGTCTGTGTACCAGTCGAACCCACAGAGATGGGCTCTCTTTCTGGTTGCAATTCTCTATTTCCCATAGTAAGGATCTGGGCCAAGTCTTTAAACCATTGACTAAGAGGCAAGTGGGAGTGAGGAGAGCTTGGGGACGATATGGTTACCAGGACTACATAAGGGGGAGCTCTTGTAGAAGGGGGACTGTGACTGTAGAGATGCTCAAAATACGCTCCCGTAAAAGTCACCAAGCTCTCATTTCAACATTCACATCAGAAGCCCCAGTTCCAGTCCTTTTGTTGTAGGAACCAACTGGTAGACCTGAGGACATGGTCTTAGACATATTCCAAGATCAGACCTAACTGTGACTTCACCGTGTCCACTTTCCCACTTTACCTGTTTGTCAGGTGAACTGTGCAGTCACTAAGCACACAGCCAGTGGACTGCCAGCACAGCCTGTGTTTCAAAGGTTGTAGAATCAGTAATAAGTCATGATCATTTTTGTAAGACATCATTTTCTTTACACAGGTGATTTAGGGGGGAAATAATCCACGTTTCTAAGTCATTAACATTTAATATAATTCAACAAGTTCTAGATTTTTAAAAAGCACTATTTGGTACTCAGGAAGCTTTTAAAAAGTTTTTAAAAATATTTCCCCTCACTCATTTTTGGCTAAATATATAAATGACTTTGGAGTCAGATTATAACCCCTCCCCCCACACACAGCCCATTCAGTGAGAGATGACTTTTTAATTTAAAGGATAAGGAGACAGAGGTGTCCTCTGGTTTCAAGTCAATGTGAGTGGCAAAATGACAGCGTTGCTGACAAAAATAGAGATTTAGACAGAGCTAGCAGAGAATGTTGAAAATGCATTATCACAATTTAGATTCACTTTCTCTACTTCTCTGAAACTAAACACTTTTTCATAAGAGACTGTGTCTGCTGATACAGGAAACATTCCATCCTCCATTTATGTGTTTAAATTGAGTCTTCCTCAGGTAGCTCGGTTCTCTTCCGCCTCCTTTCCTTCCTCTCTGAGGGTTGAGGTCTCAGTCCTCAGAAAGGGCTTTCGAATCTCCCTGACATTCACAGTTCTTGGCCTCTGTGGGTGGGTCTCTGTCTTCGGGCCCCTGAGCTCACACAGGGGCTCCTGGCTGCACCTCAGCAGAGCAATATGACAGCCCCCTGCCCTCCCGCCACCCCCTCTCACCTCTGCCCTCTGGGACCTGCAGATCTTGAGGTCTATTGGAACTAGCCCTGGCTCCCTGGCCAAGCTGCAGCCCTCTGCACCTGCCCTTTACCGTGGCAGCTAATTCCTTTACACATTTGCTCTCCTCCTTAATCCCTTCTCTTTATTTATTTTTTGAGAGATTTTTACTATAGAGTGCATGCACTCACCAGAAAGACAGATAATCTCTCTCTGAGAGATTATCAGAGAGAGACAGAAAGTGAGAGATTATCCCCCAGGGAAATGGCCAGGCCACAATCCCTTCTCCTCTACTCTCCTCTCGAGATTTTGGGCACACTTGCCCGGCATGAGATTTAAGCTACCGGGCCCAGGACTCAAATCATGGCTGATTATGTGGGAGTCCAGTGACGTAACCATTACGCCATCTGCTAGCCCCCCCACCCTTTATTTTTAAGTTTGTGGAATTGAACCTCAGTCTTAGCACAAATGGTAGGTTTCTGATCATCTACATTTTCTACCATCTGCTTTTTTCTTGGATTGTTCTGGAGTCATGACCCGGAAGTGAACGACCCTAGGTAGAAGGTACGTGCTTGGGGCAAGGTTCCTCTGTGATCAGACACAGAGACGGCATGGCCAAGGTCCGTGTCTGGGGGCGGGGGTCCTCCGTGAGCAGACACAGAGACGGCGCGGTCCAGGTCTGTGTCTGGGGTTGGGGTCCTCTGTGAGCAGACACAGAGACGGCGCAGTCCAGGTCAGTGTCTGGGGGCGAGGGTCCTCTGTGAGCAGACACAGAAACGGCATGGCCCAGGTCAGTGTCTGGGGGCGGGGGTCCTCTGTGAGCAGACACAGAAACGGCATGGCCCAGGTCCGTGTCTGGGGGCGGGGTCCTCTGTGAGCAGACACAGAGACGGCGTGGCCCAGGTCAGTGTCTGGGGGCGGGGGTCCTCTGTGAGCAGACACAGAGACGGCGCAGTCCAGGTCAGTGTCTGGGGGCGGGGGTCCTCTGTGAGCAGACACAGAGACGGCATGGTCCAGGTCCGTGTCTGGGGGCGGGGGTCCTCTGTGAGCAGACACAGAGATGGCGTGGTCCAGGTCAGTGTCTGGGGGTGGGGGTCCTCTGTGAGCAGACACAGAGATGGCGTGGTCCAGGTCCGTGTCTGGGGTTGGGGTCCTCTGTGAGCAGACACAGAGACTGCGCGGTCAAGGTCCGTGTCTGGGGGCGGGGGTCCTCTGTGAGCAGACACAGAGACGGCGTGGTCCAGGTCAGTGTCTGGGGGCGGGGGTCCTCTGTGAGCAGACACAGAGATGGCGCAGTCCAGGTCAGTGTCTGGGGGCGAGGGTCCTCTGTGAGCAGACACAGAGACGGCGTGGCCCAGGTCAGTGTCTGGGGGCGGGGTTCTCTGTGAGCAGACACAGAGACGGCGTGGTCCAGGTCAGTGTCTGGGGGCGGGGTCCTCTGTGAGCAGACACAGAAATGGCGCAGTCCAGGTCAGTGTCTGGGGGCGGGGGTCCTCTGTGAGCAGACACAGAGATGGCGTGGTCCAGGTCAGTGTCTGGGGGTGGGGGTCCTCTGTGAGCAGACACAGAGATGGCGTGGTCCAGGTCCGTGTCTGGGGTTGGGGTCCTCTGTGAGCAGACACAGAGACTGCGCGGTCAAGGTCCGTGTCTGGGGGCGGGGGTCCTCTGTGAGCAGACACAGAGACGGCGTGGTCCAGGTCAGTGTCTGGGGGCGGGGGTCCTCTGTGAGCAGACACAGAGATGGCGCAGTCCAGGTCAGTGTCTGGGGGCGGGGTCCTCTGTGAGCAGACACAGAGACGGCATGGTCCAGGTCTGTGTCTGGGGGCGGGGTCCTCTGTGAGCAGACACAGAGACGGCGTGGTCCAGGTCAGTGTCTGGGGGCGGGGGTCCTCTGTGAGCAGACACAGAGACGGCGTGGCCAAGGTCCGTGTCTGGGGGCGAGGGTCCTCTGTGAGCAGACACAGAGACGGCGTGGCCAAGGTCTGTGTCTTGGGGCGGGGTCCTCTGTGAGCAGACACAGAGACAGCGCGGTCCAGGTCCGTGTCTGGGGGCGAGGGTCCTCTGTGAGCAGACACAGAGACGGCGTGGTCCAGGTCAGTGTCTGGGGGTGGGGGTCCTCTGTGAGCAGACACAGAGACGGCATGGTCCAGGTCTGTGTCTGGGGGCGGGGTCCTCTGTGAGCAGACACAGAGACGGCGTGGCCAAGGTCAGTGTCTGGGGGCGGGGGTCCTCTGTGAGCAGACACAGAGATGGCGTGGTCCTGGTCAGTGTCTGGGGGCGAGGGTCCTCTGTGAGCAGACACAGAAGCGGCGTGGCCCAGGTCAGTGTCTGGGGGCGGGGGTCCTCTGTGAGCAGACACAGAGACGGCGTGGTCCAGGTCAGTGTCTGGGGGCGGGGTCCTCTGTGAGCAGACACAGAGACGGCGCGGTCCAGGTCAGTGTCTGGGGGCGGGGGTCCTCTGTGAGCAGACACAGAGACGGCGTGGCCAAGGTCCGTGTCTGGGGGCGGGGTCCTCTGTGAGCAGACACAGAGACGGCGTGGTCCAGGTCTGTGTCTGGGGGCGGGGTCCTCTGTGAGCAGACACAGAGATGGCGCAGTCCAGGTCAGTGTCTGGGGGCGGGGTCCTCTGTGAGCAGACACAGAGACGGCGTGGCCCAGGTCAGTGTCTGGGGGCGGGGGTCCTCTGTGAGCAGACACAGAGACGGCGTGGCCCAGGTCAGTGTCTGGGGGCGGGGTCCTCTGTGAGCAGACACAGAGACGGCGTGGCCAAGGTCTGTGTCTTGGGGCGGGGGTCCTCTGTGAGCAGACACAGAGACGGCGTGGCCCAGGTCAGTGTCTGGGGGCGGGGTCCTCTGTGAGCAGACACAGAGACGGCGTTGTCCAGGTCAGTGTCTGGGGGCGGGGTCCTCTGTGAGCAGGCACAGAGACGGCGCAGTCCAGGTCAGTGTCTGGGGGCGAGGGTCCTCTGTGAACAGACACAGAGACGGCGTGGTCCAGGTCAGTGTCTGGGGGTGGGGTCCTCTGTGAGCAGACACAGAGACGGCGTGGTCCAGGTCAGTGTCTGGGGGCGGGGTCCTCTGTGAGCAGACACAGAGACGGCGTGGCCAAGGTCCGTGTCTGGGGGCGGGGTCCTCTGTGAGCAGACACAGAGATGGCGCAGTCCAGGTCAGTGTCTGGGGGCGGGGTCCTCTGTGAGCAGACACAGAGACGGCGTGGCCAAGGTCTGTGTCTTGGGGCGGGGTCCTCTGTGAACAGACACAGAGACGGCGTGGTCCAGGTCTGTGTCCTGGACGTGCCCTTCTTAGACAATGAATACTGCTCTTCTTTCCTTAAATGTACCATGGAAAGTATTTTGAAAAGAATGCTTTTAAATAATGTTCAAATGAACTATGGGAAAAAGACGAAAAGCATCAGGCAGAGTAAACCCTCATTGAGTTATAATGTGCCCATCTCTCTTCACGTTGCGGTCTTCCCAGACAGAATGAAATCAGAATGTTAATAGTTGTTATGTTGCTACTTCCGAAGGGGGTGGTTACTAGTGATTTACGCTATTTAAAGGGCTTTTCTGAATTTTTCACGTTTCCTTGATGAGCTTAGGAAGCATCAATAAGGCATTGTGCTCAGAGCAGCAGCAGAGGCCCTTAGTCACATGGCCTGAGTTTGAATCCCAGCTCTGCCATCAGTGCGATGTGACCCTGGGGACATAGTGTCACCCTCTGCACCTCACTACCCGCATCTGCAACATGACAAGAACACAGGGCCATGTGTAAATACAGATGGAAAACTTGGACCTGTGTTTGGTGCATCGTGAGCACTCAAGAGTTGTGATTTTCTATTTTGTTGGAAGCGAAGAGGGAAACGTATTGAAATTGTGCTCTAAAACTCCTGCAATTAAACCTATGGTAAAGCTCCACTTACTGAGTCCTGAGTAACTGAATAATTACGTGTGGATCTGTATCTTATATAATTACAAATTCTCAACTCTTGGCTGTCTTAAGGGAAGAGTCATTTATAAAGAAAGATTTCACAGCGTGTTAGTTTTCCATTGCTCTGTAACGAACTGCCACACACTAGTCAGCCTGAATCAACAAAAACCTACTCTGTCCTTTCTGCACGTCAGACGTCTGGACGCAGTATAACTGCTTCTCTGCTCGGGGTCTTACAGGGCTGCAGTCAGAGGTCAGCTGGGGCCGCAGTCTGCTTTGAGTCCTGGTTCCCTTGCAAGCTGGTTGTTGGCAGAATTGAGTTTCTTGTAGTGATGGCACGGAAGCCACTTTGATCGCTAGCTGTCCGTTAGGGACCCCTGCTACAACTAGAGGCTGCCTCTTTTCCTAGGGAGTTAGGATTAGTAACAGCTGTTTCCTTCTTGCTCAAAACCAGCTGGAGAAAACTGCATTTAAAGGGCTCCCCTGCTTATGCAGGGCCCACCAATGAAAATCTTGATCCACTCAGAGTAAAGGATTTAGAATCCTTAGTTACATATGCAAATCACTTTTGTCATTGTCATATGACAGAATACAGTCATGGATGTGATACCAAATTACATTTGTTGGTGCGGGCCTCACTCAGGTAAGGGAAGAAAACAAGGCTGGTATAGCTAGAAGCAGAAATCTTATCATTTTGCCTACCGCACATGGAAATGCGTATAAAGAAAAAGTGTTTAAGTGAATACGCAAATTATAACATAGAAGATCGTTTATGTGTGTGAGTCCTAAAGTGATTCACCAAACTGCCATGGACACGTAATGGAACATAATAAATGAAGAGTAAGATGCAGACCGAACACGTTTTCAGTCTTTTTCCCCCCCGGTTTTCAGTTTTTGGTCATGTATCTATTTTGTGGCTATTGTAAGTAGAATTGCTCTCTTCAGTTCTGTCTCAGTCCGCTCACTGTTGGTGTACAAAAATGCTTTGGGTGTTTATATATTGACTTTGTATCCTGCCACCTTGCTAAATTCATTTCTCACTTCTAGGAGTTTTTACATGGATGCCTTTAGATTTTCTTTGTATATAATCATATCATCTGAAATAGGGACAATTTAGCTTCTTATTTTCCTATCCCTGAATGCCTTTTTCTTTGCTCTCCTGTCTGATTGCATTGCCTAGGACTTTCAGAACTATGCTGAAAAGTAGTGGCGAAAGTGGGCAGACTTGTCTTGTTCCAGCTGAAAGCTTTTCCCCGTTCAATATGATGTCAGCAATGGGTCTGTCATGTATGGCTTTTTCTGTGTTGAGGAATGCCCATTCTACCCTATTTTGCTGAGAGCCCTGATCACGAAGGGATGATGTGTGATAGCAAATGATTTTCTGTACCTATTGATATGATTATATGGTTTCGATTTTTCTCTTTGTTAATGTGATGTATTACATTTATTATTTTGCATGTGTTGAACCATCCATACATCCCTGGGATAAAGGCTGTATCGTATAATCTTCTTAATATGTTGCTAGAGGGACCAGCAGATGGCATAATGGTTACATTGCTGGACTCCCACATGGCCAACCATGGTTTGAGTCCCAGACCTGGTGGCTTGAAAATCATGCCAGGCATGTGGGTGTACATGCCCAAAATCACCAAGAGGAGAATGGAGAAGGAACTGTGGCATGGCCATCGCCCCTGGGAGGTGATTTCTTGCTTTCTGTCTCTGTCTTTCCAGCAAGTGCACGTACGTTATAGCAAAAAAAAAAAAAATCTCTCTCAAAAAAATGTGTATACACACATACACACACACACACACACACACACATACATACACACATACACATACACACATACACATACATACATACACACATACACACACATACATACACACATACACACATACACATACACACATACATACACACATACACATACATACATACACACATACACACACACATACATACACACATACACACATACACATACATACACACATACACATACATACATACACACATACACACACATACATACACACATACACACATACACATACACACATACACATACATACATACACACATACACACACATATACACATACACACACACACATGCTGGATTCAGTTTGCTAGTATCTTACTGAGAATTTCTATCTTGCTGAGAATTTTTGCTATAGTTTTCTTTTTTTGTTATTTCCTTCTCTGGTTTTGATATCAAGGTGACAGAAGATTCATAGAGTGGATTTGGGAGAGTTCCTTCCATTTGGGAGAATTGGGGTTAGCATGTCTTCAAAAGTTTTGTAGAATTCAGAATTCCCTCTGGGATTTTCTTGTTGGAAGACTATTTATTACTGATCGATCTCACCACTTTCCCTCATGGACTTTATACTGAGAATTTTGCGGAGAGGGGCAGAATACCATGCCATATCTTTTTTAATTCTTTTCTTTATGAATTATTTTATTTGACTTTATTGATTTTAGTTTGACCAGGGGAGGGGGGAGAGAGAGGAAGCAAGCCGCTGAGTCTGGGACTTGAACTGCAGTTGGCTATGTGAGCGTCCAGTGCCCTTAACCACTATACCACCTGCCAGCTCCTACACCTTTTTTGCTCATAAACTCATTTTTCAACTCTAGGAAAGAGGACAGATCCCCACCTGCATCTTTCTCTGGACAAAAATGATCTCTTAAAATATCACTCCCACAACATAACAAATTACAAATGTAAACTAGATGAATTAACTTACCTTTTATTTTATTAAACCTAAATTCCCAGGGTTTTTTTTTTTTTTAATAAAAATAAATATACAAAAAGAAATTCTGATTACAATGGCATGAGGGATTGGGCATTCTTCTATGTAAAACACCAAGTATAAAACTGGAAAAGTTGTCACAAGCATTCCAGAGGACTGAAAATACAATGAATTGTGAAATATTTATTCTTGAAAAGTTACTTGACCTCCAGGACCCACAGCGAGACTGTGGCCTTCTTGCATGAGGTTGGTCCATCAACCCTGCCCCAGCTCACCTGGGGCGGTGAGAACAGTAGTTTTATCACCGTGGAACTGACAGCAAAACCCTAACGGGACAGACTTGAGTTGAGCAGGGTTTGAAGAGCCATAGCTTTGCCGGATACACGGGAGAGCCTGCAGCACTACCTCAAGGTTTTGGTCGCTGGACTCCCATGTAGTTGACCACAGTTTGAGTCTCGGACCCAGTGACTTAAACACACTCCAGGCATGTATGCGTACATGTCCAAGATCCCGAGAGGAGAATGGAGGAGAAGGGATTGCGGTGTGGTCAACCCTCCTGGGGGTGATTTCTCACTTTCTGTCTCTCTCTGTCTTTCTGGTGAGTACATATGCCCTATAGCAAAAACCTCTTTCAAAAAAAAAGAAGAAGAAGGGAACCAGCAGTTAGCGTAATGGCTATGTCACTGGACTCCCATGTAGTCGACCGCGGTTCACGTCCCAGACCCAGTGGCTTAAAACTCACGCCGGGCGCATGTGCGTGCGTGCCCAAGATCCCGAGAGGAGAATGGAGGAGAAGGGATTGAGGCATGACCATCCTCCCTGGGGGGTGATTTCTCGCTTTCTGTCTCTCTGTCTCTCTCTGTCTGTCTGGCAAGTGCACGTGCCCTATATCGAAAAACAACCTCTCCAAAAATAAAAAATAAAAAAAGAAGAAAAGGAAAATATGACGATGTTTGACAAAGAGAGATGATCTCAATAGAGGCATACAATTACAGTAAAGAGCCAAGTGAAAATTTTAGATTTGGAGAACAATGATTGAAATGAAAAATGTTCTAGATGGACTCGAGAGAATTCCTGAGTTCGAAGAAGAAAGAATCAGTGAACTTGAAACTAAAACAATAGAAATTATCCAAACCAAAGAGTATGGGAAAAGCAGCTTGAAGAAAAATGAGCAGAGCTTAAGAAATATGTAGTCTAGGGAACCAGCAGTTAGCGTAATGGCTATGTCGCTGGACTCCCACGTAGTTGACCGCGGTTCGCGTCTCGGACCTGGTGGCTTACAACTCACGCCGGGCGCGTGTGCGTGCGTGCCCAAGATCCCGAGAGGAGAATGGAGGAGAAGGGATTGCGGCGTGACCATCCCCCCTGGGGGGTGATTTCTCGCTTTCTATCTCTCTGTCTCTCTCTGTCTGTCTGGCGAGCGCACGCGCCCTATAGCAAAAAAAAAACTCTCCAAAAAAAAAAAAAAAGAAAGAAATATGTAGTCTAATACCCAGTGTCGCAACATTTATAAAATGGGAACTCTAGAAGAGAAAAGAGAAGGGGAAGGGAAATATAATGTCAACACCTTGTCAACACCGAGAAAAAATACTCACCTGTTACTGAATGCCTGCATTATGTGGCTCTAAGGAGCTCAACAAACAGGGGCCAGCAGGTGGCATGATGAAGGCACTGGGGTTCCACACGGCTGACCATGGTCTGAGTTCCAGACCTGGTGCTTAAAAATCACACCAGGCGTATGTATATATGTGCCCAAAATCCCAAGGGGAAGAATGGACAAGAAGACTCTGGCATGGCCATCCCCACTGGGGGTGTTTCTCATGTTCCCTCTCTCTGTCTTGCTCTCTAGTAAGCACATACAAAAATCTTAAAGAAAAGAAAAAGAAAAATGAATCTCAACAAACAAATTACATAACTGTGATAAGCCTTAGTTTCCAGTTCTACAAAATAAGGACGAATATCTATCTCATGATATGATGTGCCTGAAAACCTGCTCAGGAAATAAGCACTAGAAAAGTATCCATTACTGCAACAAAACATTCCCAGGGAAAAAGGGACAGGATCGGGGCTGGTGGTGGCACAGTGGGAACGCACAGCGCTCTGCAAGGCTGACCGCACGGAAGGCTCCAGGTTTGTATCCAGAGAGCTCCCGGAGTGTGCTGGGCATGTGTATGCCCACGGTCTGGGCGGCTAAGGCAGCCGGGTGGGTCATGGCATCAGGATCATACTGGGGGTGCTGTCTCTCTCTCATGGAAGAAGTGTGTAAATAAAGCTAACACACATATACTTACACACACAGACACACCGCACACACACACACAAACTCACACTCACACACATACACAGACTCACACACTTACACACACAGACACACACACACACACAGACTCACACTCACTCACACACACTCACACGCACACAGATGCACACAAAGTAAACTGTGACACCTTGTAGTCAAATAGATGAGAAGCAAATACAACATGCAGATTTTGAAAGCAGGCCAGAAATATGACTTCTTACTTACAAGCAGTATGACTAACGGCTGATCCCTCCAGAACCGTGGAGGCCAGAGTGATACACTTAAAGTGTTAACAGGTAAACACCCAATTGACCAAGGATTCTACATCCAGTTAAACTATCATTCAAAAGTGAGGATGAAATAAACACACTCTCGGATACACAAAACTGAGAAGATCCATTGTTGGCCGACTTGTCATATAATACCAAGAAAGTCCCTGTAGTCAGAAAGAAAATATTACTACAGTAACTTGCATCCGGAAGAAGGAGTGAAATGTACTAGAAGCGGCAAATATGTAGGTAAATACAGAAGAATACATACGTATACACATAACTACACACAATTTCTTCAAAGATAAAATTTGTTCAAAACAATAATTGTAACAACATTGTTGGGTTTATAATGCATAGAAACATAAAATGTATATCAAAATAGCCCAAGGAGAGGTGAGGTGAGGAAATGGAGCGATGGTTTGATACTTACCATAATTACGAAAGTTTCAACCTGCAATAGATTTTGGTAAGTTAAAGACACAGATTGTAACCTCAGTAACCTTTGGAAATACAAACACCCAAATAAAAAACTACTATAGAAGTTACTAGAGGGGACCAGCAGATGACGTAACGGTTACATTGCTGGTCTCCCATGTAGTTGACAGCAGTTCAAGTCCCAGACCCGGTAGCTTAAAACTCACGCTGGGCATGTGTACATGCATGCCCAAAATCCTGAGAGGAGAAAGGAGGAGAAGGGTCATGGTATGGCCATCCCCCCCTGGGGAGTGATTTCTTGCTTTCTGTTTCTCTGTCTCTCTGTCTCAGTGAGTGCATGCCCCTTATAACAAAAGCATCTAAAAAGAAAAAGTTACTAGAGGAAATAAATTAGTATAAAAAGTAATTGTTTCCCACCCCCCAAAAAAGGAAGAAAACAAGGAGAGAAGAGCAAAACAGCAGGACCAGCAGTTGGCATAATGGCTATGTTGCTGGACTCCCATGTAGTCGACTGCGGTTCGAGTCCCAGACCTGGTGGCTTAAACTCGTACCAGGCGCATGTGCATGCATGCTCAAGATCCTGAGAGGAAAATGGAGGAGAAGGGATTGAAGCATGGCCATCCCCCCGGGGGGTGATTTCTCGCTTTCTGTCTCTCTCTCTCTCTCTGTCTTTCTGGTGAGCACCTGTGCCCTATAGCAAAAAACTCTCCAAAAAAATAAAAAAAGAGCAAAACAGCAACATAAGACATACAGAAATAGCTAAAGGCAGATATAAACTGAACCATATCAAAATGAGATCATGTGGGCCAGCAGGTGATGTGGTGGTTAAGGCACTGGACTCCCACGTGGTTGACTGTAGCTTGAGTCCAAGATTTGGTGGCTTGCTTTCTCACTTTCCTTCTCCCTGTTCTCTCTGTTCAAACTTTAAAGTAATAACAAATAAAATTAAATAAATAATTCTTTTTTAAAAATGATGTTACACGTAAATGGACTGCAAATACCAATTAAAAGACAAGATGACCAGTTTTTGCTAAAAAAAAAAAAAATGACGAGATGCAACTATTTTCTGTCTACTCTAGAAACACACTTCAGATTCAAAACCACAAATAAGTTGAAAATTAAAAAATGGAAATATATATATATATATCATAGAAATAATAACCATGAGTTTTAAATAAATATTTGTGTCAGACATACACAGACATTTAAATTATGGACTAACTCTAAAGACAAATAGGTATATTTCATAGTGGTAAAGGAGCCAATATATCAAAAAGTAACAATTTTTATTATATGTTAATATTATAACTACAGGGACTGGCAGGTGGCAAGGTGGTTAAAAGGGCTGGACTCCCATATGGCCGACCACGGTATGAGTCATGGACCTGACAGCTTGCTTTCTCACTTTCTCTCTCTGGTCAAATTAAAAATAATAATAAATAAATTATTTAAATATTATAACAACAATTATTAATGTTTAATATGTATATGAACTTAATAACAGAGTCCCAAAGTACCAAAAACAAAATACTACAGATTTTGAAAATAGATAATTCAATCATACAGTTTACTCTTTTGACAGCAAAACACTTAGAGAAACACTTGCACATCCCATTTATTGCAGTACTATTCACAATTGCTAAGACATGGGATCAACCTAAGTGCCCAACAACTGATGACTGGATTGAAATATGTTGAAGATTGGGACCAGCACATGGCATGGTGGTTAAGGCACTGAATTTCCACATGGCTGCCCATGGTTTAAATCCCAGACCTGGCACCTTAAAACTCAATGTCAGACACGTGTGTGCCCAAAATCCTAGGAGGAGAAAGAAAGAGAAGGGGTTGTGGCATGGCCATTCCCCCTGGGCGGGGGGATGATTCTCACTTTCCCTACCTCTGTATCTCTGTCTCTCCAGTGAGTGCTTGTGCCCTATGGCAAAAACCTAAGAAAAATGTGCAAGAGAATATTGTGGGCAATTTTGTGATAAAAAGTAGAAAATGTAGAGCTCTGAGGGCTGATTTTCAACCAAGTTTCCAAGGTACTTCAATGAGGAGGACAGGATGATCTTTCAAGAAATGGTACTGGAATAATAGGATTTTTTTTTAAAAAAAGACAACAATGAAGAGAACTTAGATACTTAGATCCTTATTTCAAATCACATATATCTGTGATCTGATCTTAGACCTAAAGGTAAGTAAGAGCTGACACTACAAAATATGTCTAGAAGAAAGCATAGAAGGAAATCTTTGTGACATTGGACTAGGCAAAGATTCTTAGGTATGACTTCAAATCACTATCCAAAAAGAGAAAAAAATTATAAATTATACTTTATCATATTTAAACACTTTGCTCTTCAGGAAACATCAGAATATAAAAAGACTAACCACAGACTGGGTGCAGTTATTTGCAGATCATATGGACTTTAGTATAGCAATGACTATTTTAGTTAACATAATTGATCATCCTTACTATCAAAAGATGACATTTTACTACACAGATACATGGAATTAAACAGCAGGCTTCTGAACAACTACTGGATCAATGGGATCAAGGAAATTAATTTCTTGAAACAAATGAAAATAAAAAACACCACATACCAAAATGATGGGATGTAGCCAAAGCAGTTCTTAGAGGGAAGTTTATAGCAATAAATGCCTACATCAAAAAAGTAGAAATATTTCAAATAACCTAACAATACACCACAAGGAGCCAAAAAAGCAAACAAACCTAACCTAAAGCTACCAGAAGGAAAGAAATAAAGTTATGAGCAGAAATAAATTAAATTGAAACTAAAAAAAAATAATATAAAAGATTCAGAGGGCCAGCCTGTGCTGTGGTGGAGAAGGCAGCTAGACCCCACGTGGCCAGCTGTGTGGTCTGAGTCCCAGTGCCAGTGTCTTGAAAACATGCTGAGAGCATGTGTGTGCATGGCCGAATCTGTTGACCCAGGTAGAGGATCCTTAGAGATTCCCCTATAGGGTTGAAAAAGACCCATCAAGGGCTGAAACAGGCCTGGACAGGGATTCTCTGTGGAGGAACCAGGCCCCAACCTGGAGGTTCCACCTGTTTTTGAGGGAGATGTCCCAACGACGGTCAAGGGAGACGTCCCTGACCTATTGCCATCTGACAACTATCTTCAGTGGACTCCTTTTGGTTCACTTGGCAAGAAACCTAGACAGGTTGCTAATAGTCCAATACTTGTGGTGTCTAAAACTGGTCAATACTTCTGTTCGTCTCCTGTCTGAATTTGTCTGTCCGCTGCTTTATTTGTGATACTTTGTCTGTTCCTCTGGTGGCCTTTGGTTCTCTGGCTACTGAAACATGGGACAGACTTAACACCTAAGAGTATAATTCTACAACACTTCTCTGAAGTGAAGAAACTAGCCCATAATCACGGACTGGAAGTAAGAAAAGATAAGTTCAACACCCTTTGTTCCTCAGAATGGCCCACCTTTGACGTGGGATGGCCCCCGGAGGGAACTTTCTCCTTGGTGGTAGTCAGGCGAGTCAAGGATGTTATTAATTGACCTGGGCTCCGTGGGCACCCGGACCAGTACCCTTGCATTGCCCTCTGGGAAGCCCTGATGGAGGAGCCTCCCTTCTGGCTCAAGCCCCTGTTGCTGTCCAAGGAAGGAAGCGGGCCACCTGCTAAAGTCTTGGCCATGACCAAGCCTGCTGGACCCAAGGGAAAAGATGAAACCCCGTCGAGAGGGACCCCTCCTCAAGTCGGAGAGTACAACACCTAGGCCCATCCGGCCTGAGAGTTCTGGCCTGTACCCGTCCTTGGCAGACTGTGAGGCAGAAGTGAGTCCACCGCCTTATACTGCAGCAGAGGCACCCCCGGCGCAGGCTGAAGCTGAGGCTGAACCACACCCGCAGCCCCAGCAGATGTCTCACTCTTCTACAGAGCCATCTGCTCCCCCCTCGCCAATACAGGGACCTGCAGGGGGACTCAGGCCCAGAAGACCACCCTGTGCAGGGGAGCCCTCCTTCACAGGGCAAGCATCCGTCCTCCCAGTCTGGGCTATGGGTGGCCCCAACCCACAGGGTGAATATATCTACCAGTATTGGCCTTTTTCTAGTAGTGACCTCTATCATTGGAAAAACCAAAACCCGCCCTTCTCCGAAGACACCCGGGGCCTCACTGATCTCTTTGAGTCTATCTTATACACCCACAGTCCCACTTGGGATGACTGCCAACAGCTCCTGAAGATCCTCTTTACCACTGAGGAACGAGAACAGATTCTCACCAAGGCCCGGAAGAATGTGCCCGGAGAAAACGGCATGCCCACCACACTGCCAAACCTGATTGATGAAGGGTTCCCACTCACCCGACCATCCTGGGACTTTGGGACGGCAGAAGGTAGGGAGCGTCTTTGAGTCTATCGCCAGACTCTCATGGCAGATCTCCGAGGGGCTGCAAGACGCCCGACAAATTTGGCTAAGGTGAAAGCAATAACACAGGGGGATAATGAAAGCCCGACTGCGTTTTTAGAACGCCTCTATGCAGCCTATAGGCAATTCACTGCGTTAGGCCCCCTGAAGGATATAAACCAGTCAGCAGTTACAATGTCTTTCATCAATCAAGCAGCCCCTGATATTCATAAGAAATTGTATAAACAAGAAGGTCTAGGGGAGCTAACTATAGGCGACCTAATGAAGGTTGCCACCAGAGTCTTCAACTCCTGAGAAACCCCCGAAGAAAGAGAGGAAAGAATTAGAAAGGAAGATAGACATTTCCATAAGAAACAAATGGATCACATGGCTAAGATCCTCTTAACCAGCATCCAGGGAGGACTAGGGCCTCGCAACCCTCCGGAGAAAATGAATTACAACAGTCCCGCCTACAAAAAGACCAATGCGCTTACTGCAAGGAATCTGGCCATTTCAAAAAGGACTACCCTAAGTGAGCCGCCAAAGGCAACAGCACAAAGAATAACCCAAAAGTTTTGGTGGTGGGGATGGACTCCGAATAGGGAAGTCAGGACTTAGAACCCCTCCCTGAGTCCTGGGTAACCATGGCGGTGGAGGGGAAGCCCATCAAGTTTATGGTAGATGCTGGCACCCGATACTCAGTCCTCAACACCCCATCCTATCTGCCTGCATCCAAGAAAAGTATAGTTCAGGGGGCCACTGGAACCAAGTCATACCCTTGGACCACCCAACGTAAAGTGAATCTGGGCCACCACCAGGTCACCCACTCCTTTTTAGTAATACCTGAATGTCCAGCCCCCCATTGGGACGTGACCTCTTGACAAAGGTGCAAGCACAGATCCACTTTACCCCAGAGGGTATCACAGTCACTGATAATCATGGTTGCCCCCTTCACATCCTCACATTGGCCATGGCAGATGAACACCGCTTGTTCGCCCACCCACCTGCCACACCGGCTAAGGGGCACTCATGGTCCCCTGAAATGGAACCCTGGGTTCAGAGGTTCCCTGAAGTCTGGGTGGAACAAGCAGGGATAGGTTTAGCAACCCATAGGCCCCCTGTAATTGTGGATCTTAAACCAGCATCCCAACCAGTCCAAATCCGCCAATACCCGATGTCCACTGAGGCTCGGAAGGGAATAGCCCCTCATATTGATCGCCTGCTTCAAGTGGGCATCCTCAAACCCTGTCATTCAGACTAGAACACCCCATTGTTACCAGTACGAAAGCCGGGAAGAAATGACTTTAGGCCGGTTCAGGACTTGAGGGAAGTTAACAAAAGGACCTTGGATATACATCCCACCATCCCTAACCCATACACTCTCCTAAGCCTTCTCCCTCCTTCCCACATTTATTATACAACCTTGGACTTAAAGGATGCCTTCTTTATATAGCCCTGGCACCCGTTAGTCAGCCTATCTTTGCTTTTGAGTGGCAAGGTGAGGCGGGCACCCTGCAACAGCTCACCTGGACGCGGATCCCGCAGGGATTCAAGAATTCCCCAACCTTGTTTAAAGAAGCCCTCAGCCAAGACTTGGAATCCTACCATAAAGGTCATACTGATGTGACTCTGTTACAATATGTTGATGACCTCCTCTTAGCCGCTCCTACTGAGGCACTGTGCCTGCAAGCTACAGAAGATTTGTTGTTGGAACTGGGCTTGCTAGGCTACCGTGCCACTGCAAAAACACAAATCTGTAAGGACACAGTTACCTACTTGGGATACAAGCTCAGTAAAGGGAAAAGATGGCTAACAGACGCCATGAAAGAAACTGTAATGCAGCTACCGGTTCCCCGTACGGCTAGAGGGGCTAGGGAATTCCTAGGTACTGTGGGGGTACAGTTGACTTTGGATCCCTGGATTCGCTGAGCTAGCTAAACCTTTGTATGAGGTTACAGGACAAGGATCAACTTGGGAATGGGGTCACAACAACAAGAGACCTTTGAAAGTCTCCTAATGACTACAGGGACCGCCTTAAGGCTCTGCAGCAGGTTCAGGAGACCCTGTGGCCCATGATAAGGTCACTCCATGGAAACGGAGAAGCCATGGACCCCACACACGGCATAGCCCCCGGTGACTGGGTTTGGGTCAGAAGGCACTGGTCCCATAACCTTGAGCCGCGGTGGAAAGGGCCTTATATGACTCTTGACTACCCCCACTGCCCTCAAGGTAGACGGCATCAGTCCACGGATCCACCACTCTCATGTCCGACGTGCTACCCCATTGGCAGTCCAACAGGCCAACACCACTTGGGCAGCCCGCCATAATCCAAACAACACACTGAAACTCTGCCTGAGCAGGCAACAGTCTCCACCGGCGACAGCCACTCTACCTCCGGAGCCTTCCTGACTCTCCTCGTGCTCCCGGCTTGGGTATTGGGGAATACCTCTGCTGGTGCTCTTATCTCCGGGGGTGGGACCGCTCTCCAGACCCCCGTTCACTTCCCCTCTTCCCATGAACCTATGTCTCTATCTTAGGTAATTTCTCGGGTAGGTGATAATCAGATTGTTCACACCACCACCCGCATGTCCCCAAGTGGGGACATGGTTTCCCACCCTGGAATTCGATCTCTGTGATCTCGTAGGTGACTTAGGGACCAGGTCCATCCAGGATCCCTCCAGATTGCAATGTGGATGTGCGGGTCCCGGCACTAAGTCAGCCACCTACAATCATTACTTTTACATTTGCCCTGGTAGCAATTCTCACAAATGTGGTGGCCTCACGCATTTTTTCTGCTATGACTGGGATTGTGTGTCCACTGGCTACATTTCTTGGACACCACCACACCCAGGCCCTCTGATAACGGTTACACGGGGACCTTGGTGTGGACCTAACAGCTGGGCGCTCTGCACGGCTACCCTCAATAAATGTAACCCAATTCAAGTCACTTTCACTGCCGAGGGAACTCTGCGTACCCAGGACTGGCTCACAGGAAGAGTGTGGGACCTCCGGCTATATGCTTCAGGGGCAGATCCCAGCATTCTCTATCCGTTTAATGGCCACCCCGCTGCCCTCCCGCGCATTAGGCCCCAATCGGTTGTTCAATCCCACCATGGTTGCCTGGACCCCACCAATCAAACCCCACTCCACCACTGTGCCCTTACCCCCTCTTCTGCTCCAGCTCCGGTCTCTATGGTCCCTGACCTTGTATGCCGTCCGTTGCTGGATTTAGCCCAGGCTGTCTTCTCTGCTCTTAACGACACCCGACCCTCCTCTAATCTTTCCATCCCGTGCTGGCTCTGCTTTGATGTGCGCCCTCCTTATTATGAGGCCTTGGCATTCGATGCTTCCTTCAGTACCTCTACTGCCGACTCGCCGCCTTCCTGTAAATGGCATGAGAGGAAGGTCGGCCTCACCCTGCAACTGGTTAGTGGCTGAGGCCTCTGCATAGGCTGAGCTCCCCCGGAACACCTTGACTTATTCGCTCGTAATGTTAATTTTTCGTCCATTAATCCTCCCAACGTGGATACTCCCCCCTCCCGGGGGATGGTGGCTCTGTGCTCGAATGGGCCTTACCCCGTGTGTTTCCTATGCGGTCTTCGCCAGCCACTCTGATTTTTGCCTCCTAGTCTCAGTCCTTCCCCGTCTTATCTATCATCCTGGGGACTTCCCATTCACGTTCCTTGCTTCCAGGTCCACCACCAGGAACGGGCGTGAGGCCATTCGGCCTTGACCGTTGCAGCCATTTTTGGCCTGTGTGCGGCCGGAGCCAGTACAAGAATTGCCGCTCTAACTACTCAGCGTTCAGGCTTGCTTTCCTTGCGAGCGGCCATTGACGAGGACCTAGACCGCATAGAGACTGCCATCAGCCACCCTGAGAAATCCTTAACGTCCCTCTCTGAGGTTGTTCTCCAGAACCAGCGTGGCCTGGACTTGCTTTTCCTTCAACAGGGTGGTCTTTGTGTTGCTTTAGACGAACAATGCTGCCTCTACACTGATCATACCGGGGTTGTTAAAGACTCCATGGCCAAACTGCGTGATGGCCTTGCAGCGAGAAAACGTGACTATGAAGCCAACCAGGGCTGATATCAACAGTTGTTTGAACGATCCCCTTGGCTAACAACTCTCCTCACATCCCTGGCAGGGCCCCTCGTTCTCTTTCTAGTTGTCCTCACGCTGGCCCCACTGATCTTGGCCCGCCTGACACGGTTCGTCCGCTCCCGTCTTCAGGCTACTCGACTTCTGGTGCTTCAACAGGCCTGTGCCCCTGTCTCTACCGATGATACCTCCCTTTAACTCCTTGCCTTCTTGCTTCTGCACATTCTCTTTCACTACTCATGAGAATGATTTCTCATATGGACCTGGTCAGGGGGGGAATGTTGGAATAATGGGATGCAAAGTATAGGCTAGAAATGCTGCCGGCCTCGGGCTCTTGCAACTTCGAGCCCCCCACAACCCCTGACCTTACGACATCCTGTGAACACCCTGCCCCAAATTCCTGTAACTGCAGAGTTTTACAAGCACAACGAGCTTTAAAGGGATTGAGCAACAAATAGGATGTGAGTGAAGGCAACCCTTGCACCAGAACTGCAGAGTCTGCTCTTGCTCTCCCCCTTAGATCCCCTTGTCGGCCATGGAAAGTTACCAACAGTACTTCCTCATTCTTTCTCTGGTTATAAAAACGCTTCTCACTCAGGCTCAGGGTCCTTGTTGGTGCCCGCTGCGTCAGGTATTCACTAGGACCCCAGCTAGCTGGACAATAAAGCCTCTCTTGCACTTGCATTGTTGTCCTCTCTGCTCACCTGGGATTAGATCGATTCTGAACCTAACAATCACTTGATACTCTGTTAGTTTCTTTTGGAATTATCTGTATATACCTTTCTGGGGGTTGAATCTTATTTATTATTTTATTTTTAAATTTAGTTTATTAAGTAAACATTCTAAAATCAAATGTCATGTACTTTTCTATCAACAAAACATTTGTAAAAACTTTGGCCACGGTAAGCATTTACCAACAAGTGAAATCTTTTCAAGTTAGCAAGTAGGTTTATCAGTAAAGAGAGTGACTAATGTTTGGGATAGTCTAAAATGATCTTTCCACCTGTCCATCTCATTGCCTGTCCTTCCACCCACCATCGTGTTCTTCTTTTCATCCACCCATCCACTTTCTAGCCTCCATATTCTAAATCTATCTCTATGTTAGAATTTAAATATTGAAATGAACTTTAAAGTTGTCACTTTTTCTGAAAGAAAACTCTGAGTAGCTAATTTTTTAACAGTAAATTCTGACTTTGTCATTTAGGTTTACAAGGAGGACATAGTTTATAAATTGAATGAACTAAATCTGCAATACCAATGTTTGACAAAATAATAGATGAAGTAAGCATTAGGATAAAAGCATTTAATTAAAAATACTATGTAGGCAAAAGTATATTGGAAGAACAGATTTCAATTTTCCAACTCTTTCTGAATGTATTAGGTTTTAACAGGGTATCTCTAAGTAAAATAATAGTAGATATAAATAAAAGATAAGCATAAGTAAATTTTTTAGGAGTATTTCTCAAAAATTGAGAAAGATCGCACCAGCTGGCAACACATTTCCACAAATCAGGTAGTTTCTAGTTTTTGCTTTCAACAAAATTGAAGGGGGACTTAATAGAGCCATCAGGTTATAGATCATTTAAAATAGTTCGCAATGATAGATCACTCTAAGATTGTGGCATTAACTCAGGAGGAGTTCAAAGAATTGGATGGAGTTGCTATGTTGAAAGCCCTTCCATTCACATCTAGTTATTTAGGTAAACGTGGCTCTCAGCACCTACATCCTTCATAATGAGAAATAAGAACAAAAATGATGCTAAATCCTGTCTCCTTACATAAGTGATGTTCTTCACAGATCCAGGTACCAGTTAAAGCGGCCCAACCATTTTGTTAGGAGATGTGATTCCAATCAAATTTTACCTTTATCATTGAATAAGCGCTAATCAAATTGAATTGACTGCATTTTACTAATGAAGAAAATCCCCTCCAGAAGAATGTTTTAATATTTAGTGCTATATTTGCAAGGAATTAAATATTTATTTAGATTTCATATGTATTTTTAGTGTTGAGAGATATAAGAATGTGATCAAAAAATACTTTGAGGAATAAAAATTATGTTGGGATAAACACTATTGTAAAAGGAGCATTCAAGGAAGAAGTCTTTCATCGAAATATAATTCAAGAAGAATAATCAATGTAACATTTTGCACTGTGAAAGAACAGCTTAATCATGTATTTTTTCAGTGAATGAGAGTAGGTATGAATCACCATAGTATTGTGACTCCTTTGGATAACATCAAGAAAATTAATGTAACAGTTCTATTGAAATATCTACAATCTGCCCCAAATGACACTCTTTGCCACTATTGACATTGATACCCATTGATAATTTTTAAATACCCATCAAAATGTGAAAAGGGTACACTGTTTCTCAAATTTCTTCTAAGGAAAGTGTTTGAAAACCCTCCCCGTAGGCTGCAGACCACCTCATGAAGCCTGCTCTCTGTAGTAAGACCTTCACGGTGGTTTACGGTCCCGCCCCTTCATCCCTCTCTGCTTTTCCTTTCCCACAGATCCTGACTGCTAAGCCTTTCCCCATTCTTTTTCTTCTCACCTCTGAGTCTTAAAAAATGCTCCTTCTTTGTCCCTGGGAGACCTTTCAAGCCTTTCTCTGGTGAGTAAGTTCCTCCCACTCAGCTCCTCTCAGAAGCCACCCATGGTGAACCAGCAGAAATAATGTCTTCCTCCTCCGTGCCCCAAGCATGGGGGTTCCTGTAGCACAGACGGCAGGTTGCTGGGGGGTTATGTCCCTGTTGGTCTTCCCACCTGCTGGGCAGCTTGTTTTATTCTCCTCTGCATCCTCAGGCGTCTGAGTAGATAGTAAGTTCTAATAAGTAAGTGCTGAATAATGACAGGAAGGATGGGATCTTCCTGGCCTCTTCATTTTCATTCTTTTTTTGTGTGTGTAAAGAATTACTTAGTTTTATTATTATTATTTTTTAATTTGACCAGAAAGAGAGTGAGAAAGCAGGCCTTCAGGTCCGGGATTCAAACCATGGTCAGCCATGTAGGAATGCAGATCTTAACCATGATGCCACCTGCCTGCCCTGCTCTCATTTCTTTTTTATCTAACTTTTAATATATTTCTAAATGAGCTGACCCGGTCAGCCCACGTCTCAGCGCAGCCTGTTCACATCTTCTTGCCGCTGTGTCAGACTTTGCCTGCCCTGGGACTCCTCAGCCGCATGTTCACCATAACTGCCCACGCAGTGCCTCTCTGGTTACCAGTGTCCTTGGCAAAATTGGCAGTTTGGAACACGCTGGCCGTTTTCTCATAAAATCAATGTTTTGGGTGGTGGCTCTGTTATGCCACAGAGCCTC
This sequence comes from Tupaia tana, assembly GCA_026018925.1. NCBI lineage: Eukaryota > Metazoa > Chordata > Mammalia > Scandentia > Tupaiidae > Tupaia > Tupaia tana. The sequence continues at coordinate 120,893,743 of JAKSZU010000003.1, forward strand.
ATCCACCCAGATGAAGTGACAGTACTAGACAGACATCTGCAATACAAGGAAAGTCAGCCCTGGGAAGTTAATGCGGGCTAATGCAACACAGAAGATGCAGAAGATGCGTTTCTGAGCATTCGATCTGTGTTCACGGAGAGCGTGTCTCTCCTGCGGTGGTCTCAGTCTTGGCAGGTGGGAGAGGAGCGGGCATTTGCTGCACGCCTGCTCTGCCAGGCAGCATGTGCGTTTTCCGTGTGGTATCACTGAGGCCTGTGACATGTTGCCAGCTGTGTCACAAGCCACCCCACATTTATACAGCAGTCACTTGGTAGCTCCGAATCCATGGGCCGGGCATGGCTGGGAGGCCTTTAGCTGGTCTCCTCTGGACTTCTCCTGCATCTGCATTCAGACGACCTAGAATGGCCTCGCTTACAGTGCGGGTAGCTGGCAGGCTGCGGCTGGACATCTGGGTTTGCCCTGGTGGGGCCGCTCCAGCAGGCTCGCTCAGGTTCACGGCTGTGTGTTAGAGAGAGCACCTGTGGACGCTCCAAGGCTCCGGGGGGCTCGGCTCTCCCCTGGCACACTGTTCGCTGTCTCCACATCCTGTTGGCCAAAGCAAGTCCCAAGGCCAGATGTAAAGGACTGGGCAGACATCACCGATTCATGGCAATAAGTGCAAACAGCTTGCGACCATCTTTAATGTACCACACAAGAAGCATCATTCCATTCCGTGGGTGCCAGAGTGTAAGCTCAGAGAGGTTAACTGCCGGGCTAAATTCATCACCTCGCAAGTGACAGAAGCAGGACCTGAGCCCAGGCTTTTCTGGCCCCAGATTCTCTCTCCGGTGTGTCACACAGGACTCTTCTTTCCATTCTCCGTCCTTCTCTTGCTCTGCCTCTGAGAGGACGAAGCAGACGGGTGAAGGTACGGTAAGGTTCGCACCTGGGCGGTGTGCTACCTTCTCTGACTTAGTGATTAGTAGAGTGTCTCAGGGAAACAGACTGGCGACAGGATACATTTTAGCTGGTTATTTTCATGCCTTTCTTCATTGTTTTCTTTTCACCAAATATTGTATTCAAGTCTCATTTCTCCTGCTTATTGGCTACGCACTTGGCAAGGCACTTACCCACTCTGAGCCTCCATAGTCTGTAAAACGCGAGTGATAATTCCTGCACGATGAGTTCTTGTGAAGTTGGAATGAGACCACAATCTATGCAAAAGCACCCAGGGAGCGCACTCTGGCAACGCCATGAATTATTTATGCCCATGCGCGGGTCAGAAGGAAGTGCAGTCACGTGACTCTGGCTCTGACAACTGCCAGGTGCTTTCAAGGCTTTTCAGTGAAGTGTGGACTTTGGATAAACGGGAAATCTAATAGACCACTCTCTGCAGTGGGCTGTTTCCAGCTAGCACAGATATGATTCTAATTAGAGTTTCAAAAGTTCTGTTTCATTTCAAAAGGTTTCCACGGCACAGTCTGCCATCTACCCGAGATATGTGGCCAGAAGCAGACCCTGTGGCAGGTGTTTTTATCAGAACCCCTTTGCTTCTCTGCTATCAGGAGTGTCTGTTTCTATTATACTCATTATTTTCGGATGCCAGGTGAGAAGAGATTTTCCATATGTAGGTTTCAGATGGTGACCACCGAGCAAAATGCATAGCTCTCGCTCTCTCGTCCCTTCTTAAACGAGCAGCAGCTTGGACAGCTACTTCAGCAGAGCCACGCCTTTTCTTAGCAGCCGGAGAATGGCCTGTAGTGGGAGGACTTGCTCTGCCCAGGCGTCTCTCCCAGGGAAAACACTCGTTAGCCTGTCAAGGCAGTAAAACCTCTTATTAGAAACTGTAGAAAAGTCAATTTCTCCCTTCTTGCCAATAAAGGATTCAGGACACACCTCACTGCAGAAGCTAAATTAATAATCCAACTGGAAGGGAAGTTGCGCCCACTGGAGACAGGCAGGGACGGCCCACCGAGCGCGTCTCCAAATCAAAGCCGAGCCCAACCTGGGCGTTCCCTCCCTCAAACCCCATTACCGCGTTCCCGCAGGCCCTTTCAGTCATCACAGCTTTTCACCAGGCAGAGTGATGCCAGCGGTCAGAGTCACCTGGTCTTTGAATCAGATGGCGTCTCTCTCTCTCTCTCTCTCTCTCTCTCTCTCTCTCTCTCTCTCTTGCTCCTTTTTCTCTTTGTAATGGTTTTCCAATTTTAGCCAGGAGTGATAAGAAGCCTCAGCAGTCGTAAGTGTCCTTAGTGGAATTTCTCTGAGCTAAAATCATAAGAAAAACCCACATTTATAAGTTAAAAAGAAGCAGCCCAATTCTCGAGTACGCATTCTTCTAAGCCATGTATGACTTGAAACCAGTGCAGAGCCACTCTGTGGCCTGGTGGTTAAGGAAACTGGATCCCACATGGCTAGCTATGCAGTTCAAATCCTGTGCCCAGCTGCTTGAAAAACACACCAGGCACGTGTGTGTGTGTGCCCCAAATCCTAAGAGGGGAGAGAAATGGAAGAGGAGGGATTGTGGTGTGAACACACCTCCTTGGGAGTGCTTTCTCCCTCTCCCTCTCTCTCTCTATCTCTCCGTCTCTTTGGAGAGTGCACAAGGCAAGTCCAGAAAGGGAAATGGTGCCCATGGCCTATGACCACTGGTGACTCTGGGAATGGACACTCCTCAAGAACAAGTTCTAAGAAGAGTCTCTCACTCCCGCGCTCGTCCAGTACTCCCGCTAGTCTGTAAGATGAGAGTGATCATTCCTCCACCTGTGAGTTCCTGTGAAGTTGCAATGAGATCATAATCTACACACAAGTGTATGGGTTTCCAATTCAGCATCTCCTCAATTCAGTTATGCCATTTATTGTAAACAAAAGCACGAAAGGTGCCGATAGAAAGAGCATCTGCTGCTAACTAGCGTGGAAAACGTGGAGAAATATATCATGCCCTTCCAAGCTACCAAGTCTGTTTCCTTCTTGGGAGTGCCTTTTGTCCCACCGGCTTTGCCACAGCTCTCCAATGTCACATGTCGCCTAGCATTTGACTGCTGTTTGCTATGCAGTCCGTGTAAATTTGGGAAGTAGACCGTGAGCCCCCACGGCCAGGGGCCACATTCTGTCCGTCTGGGAGCCCACCAGAGCCTAGCAGTCTCTGGCCTAGAACAGGTGCTCAGTAGCTATCGGTGAATGCATACTTCCTTAGCGAAAACCAGACTTGGAAGACTCCTCTGATAGGAGGCACTGCATACGGGGCTTCTGCCTCTGTGAGGGAGAAGAGAGCAGCTGGCAGCTTCTCTGGTGATGCATCTAGCCTTGCATAGGTTTTCTTCATGCTCGTCTCTGTGAAGAGACAGTCCCGTTTCCCACAGGTCTAGAAGGTGTTCTCCATGAGTTTGTTTTGTTTTGTTTTCACTCATCCACTCAGTAAGTGCGTGTTGAGCTCAAGCACCAAGCAGGACGTTAGACCCTGGAAGGGAAGAGTAAGACATTGACTTTTCTCTTAAGGAAGGTGATTTCTGGAGGGTGGAAGTCAGAGCAGCATTCCATCCAGTCCACGGGGATGGCTGTACGGTCCCGGGGCAGTGAGGGAGCGCCTGTCCCTGGGGATGGCTGTATGGTCCCGGGGCGGTGAGGGAGCGCCTGTCCCCAGGGATGGCTGTACGGTCCCTGGGCAGTGAGGGAGTGCTTGTCCCCGGGGATGGCTGTACGGTCCCGGGGCGGTAAGGGAGCGTCTGTCCCCGGGGATGGCTGTATGGTCCCGGGGCGGTGAGGGAGCGTCTGTCCCCGGGGATGGCTGTACGGTCCCGGGGCAGTAGGGGAGAGTGTGCTGCAAATCCTGATGGACGAAGGAAGGGAGGTTTCACAAAGATTATGGTGTTTGAGGGGGATCGTGAGTCATTCACAGGGGACCAGCAGCAAAGGAGGAGAGGGTAGAAATAGCCCATGTTAACTTCTTTTTTTTTTCTTTTTTCTTTTTTTTTGCTATAGGGCTCGTGCGCTCGCCAGACAGACAGAGAGAGACATGGAGACAGAAAGCTAGAAATCACCCCCCGGGGGGGATGGCCACACCACAATCCCTTCTCCTCCATTCTCCTCTCGGGATCTTGGGCACGCACACACACACGCCCGGCGTGAGTTCTAAGCCACCGGGTCCAGGACATGAACAGCGGTCGCCTACGTGGGAGTCCAGCGACATAGCCATTACGCCAACTGCTGGTTCCCAAATGTGCTAACTTCTGATCCCACCAAATATTTGGTGCCTCAAGGATGGACCACTCAGGGGCACTGACGCAGCACCACCCACCACCGTCCTTCTGTTCTCCTTCACCCCGTCACCTCAAGACACGATCATCCAGGCCGTCGTCACCCCAGGCTGCCCGACCTCATTCCTTTGTAAATACGAATCCTACCCTCACGGTGTGTCCAGACGTTTGGGGCACACCTCGGGTGCTTGCATCCACCTCAGTCCCTTAAGTCCCCAGGTCATTTCTCGTTGGTTTCTTTTCTTTAAAAGTACCTGTGGAAAATGTTTTGAATCATTAAAAACTATATCAAACCGAGACCGCAGTCAAGGTTTCCCGCAGTGGGCACACGTTACTCAGGTGGTTCTGAAGTTTACTCCCTTCGAGCCAGTAAATGTCTCTTGCCTGCATTCTTCCAACGAGGCTCTGTGCCGGCACTCACGGTTAGAGATGGTAAGACGCCATTCCTGTCTCAAGGAACTTATGCTCCAACTCTAACCTTTTAGACATAAAGTTCTAGAAGGGCAGGCAACTTACCAAAGTCATACTTTAGTAAGTGGCTAAACCAGTATTTGAATCCATTTTGTTTTGATATTCTCAAAGCCTTTCTCTGTTCAGCTCTGGAGTCCCCATTTCTCAAGCACATGGGTAACAGTGAGCTTCCACTGGCCCGGGCACCCTGAAACGACTTCATGTTGGAGGGGAGGCTTCCTCTGCCTCCTTACAGACAAATGCCCGCTGGGGCCATCCCCACGGCCTGGTGGTGAGGCAGCCAGATCCCACATGACTCACCACACACTTCAAGTCCTAGAACTGGTGGCTTCAAAAATATGCTGGGGGGTCCAGCAGTTAGCATAATGGCTATGTCACTGGACTCCCACGTAGTCAACCGCGGTTCGAGTCCCGGACCCGGTGGCTTAAACTCACGCTGGGCGCATGTGCGTGCGTGCCCAAGATCCTGAGAGGAAAATGGAGGAGAAGGGATTGCGGCGTGGCCATCCCCTCTGGGGGGTGATTTCTCGTTTTCTATTTCTCTGTCTCTCTCTGTCTGTCTGGCGAGCGCACGCACCCTATAGCAAAAACCTCTCCAAAAAAAAAAAAAATTTTTTTTTTAATTAAAAAAAAAGAAAAATGCTGGGCAAGTGTGCCTGCCTGCCCAAAATCCCAAAAAGAGCAAAAAGAGGGCGAGATGGAGGAGAAGGGATTCCCCACAGGAATTGTCGTTTGGGTTGCTCTCTCCTCTCCCTCTGTTTGTGTCCTGCTTTCTCTCTCTGGTGAGCACACACGCCCTCTAGCCAAAAAAAAAAAAAGGAACTTCCGCTAATATGAAGGGTTTCTAAAACGTTCATGGAAAATATTATGAAAAAAATATGCGTGAATTTTGTTTTTTATTTATTTATTTATTTATTTATTTTATTTATTTATTTGGAGAGGTTTTCACTATAGGGCGCGTGCGCTCGCCAGGCAGACAGAGAGAGACATAGAGACAGAAAGCGAGAAATCACTCCCCCAGGGAGGATGGTCACGCTGCAATCCCTTCTCCTCCATTCTCCTCTTGGGATCTTGGGCACGCACACACACACACACACACACACACGCCCGGCGTGAGTTTTAAGCCACCGGGTCCGGGGCTTGAACCGCGGTCGACTACGTGGGAGTCCAGCGACATAGTCATTATGCCAACTGCTGGTTCCCAAATTTTGAAGGAATTTTTTTTGCACCAAAATAAAGCTGTACTTAATTCTGTTTCCCCATGAACTTTTTGCAGTCCCTCGTACGCGTCCATTTCACTCATCTCAATGAGGTCCGACAAGCTCCTCCCTTGTCCATCATTTGTGTTCAGGAGAAAGAGTCCCTTCCCTTTGGAAGAAGGAGGTTTCGGTGTCCTCAGCTCTTTCAACCAAGGTGCCAGAACCTTCTAGGCAGTCAGGCTAGCAGCCCGGTGTTCACATGCACCACGTATCAAAGCAGTGGAGGAGTGATTCCCCGACTCGTCCGTTGGACTCTGGATACTTACCGTGTTGGTGCGTCTCCGCGCAGGGCGCCCTGCGGCTGCGAGGCAGAGTGGTATTTCAGATGTGTTCTGACCCCAGAGGCACATGCAGTCACACCTTCCTCACTTCATTAAAAGCAGCAGACAGTTTTACTTCCTTGTAAGGAATGAACCACGGCCCAGCAAGGCTGGAGGGACGTCCGAGATTCCGAGGCTTCAGTCTCAGGTCTCTGACCTCAGGTGCTGGACAGTTGCTACCACTTTTCCAAAATTAAAATTTGACACAGGAGATGGTGCAGGATAGGAAAGATCCCATCATGGTTAAGTTATCTGTGGTGGGAGGAAGGGAAGGTGAGAGGTTAATGTCTACTGAGCTTCCACTCTGAGCAGGCTGTTTTTCTTGTAGTCTTCTATTTACACACCATCTCTTTCTTCCACAGAACTGGATAAAAATGGAAATGAAGCGAGATTAGATTACCTCTCCAAAGTCCCATTATCACTAGTGTCAGAAAGTAGACTAACAACCCAGACTTCCTGAGCCCCGACCCCCACTTCTCCCCACACTTTGTACATAGATGCCTCAATGTTTGTGGAAAAATGGATTGAAGTTCAAGTTTACTTTGGTGGGAAAAAAGTTCTAAATCCACACATTTTTACATAGTACACGTTTTTCATGAATTGTTTTGAAGACCCCTAATACGGTACGAGTCAGTGGATTTATGCAGGTGGTAGATTAAAAAAAAAGGTTCTGTGTTCTGAAAAGGCTGATATTCTCTTTTTTCAATTATTCATTAAGTTTTTTTTTTTAATTGCCAGTGGGTACATGAGCTTTCCAAAGAGAAAGAGAAATAAATCACCCACCCACCTCTAGTAAAATGTGGTCATGTTGCAATCTCTTCTCCTCCATCTCTCCCTTCTTTCAGGATTTTGGACACACACACACACACACACACACACACACATAGCCGGCATATTTTTCAAACCACCAGGGCTGAGATTCAAACCACAGTCTGCCATGTGGGATCCAGTTTTCTATACAGAGCTCAACTGCTGTACTGCAGGGCAGCCCTGGTGGCAAATGCTGGTCAATTTGTACCACTTTTCCAAAATCTTGACCCTGATTCTCTTCCTCACGAATATCCTAAGTCTTCTGTAGTTGTCCACTTTGTATCGAATGTCAGGGTTTCATTGTTTTTTAAGGCTGAGTAGTATTCCATGGGGTACATATGCCACATTTTTTTCAATATGCTCTATTTTGGGACATTTGGGTTGATTCCATGTCCTCGCCGTCGTAAATAACGCTGCAAAGTGGACAACTATGGAAGACATCATGCTAAGCGAAGCAAACCAGACCCTGAAAGACGGGCTCTTTGTCCCTGCTCAGTACATACCGGATGTCTGTGCTCTACAGCAGAAATGGGAAGATTGGAGGTCTAGAAGCACGGAGGGCGACGGCAGATACTAGAGAGAGAGTGGGAGGGGGTATTGGGGCGTGGGTACGAGGGGGAGGGCGGGAAAGGAACAGGAGGAAAAGATGTGCTTAATTAACACAAACACAGAGTTATTTGTGATGATAATGAATATGGTAACATGGTGACTGATATGCACTGTGTTCGTGCTGGGAAAAACCATGTACGCTGTGAAGATGAACAGTGGTTACATGTAATAATAAACACGTAAATATAGATGAGGAGTACTTTAAGATGTCATTCATAAGGACACCCCCACACCGCCTCTCCCTTGACCCCCACCCCGTCCTGTGATGGTCTGACGTGCCCTCTCCTCCTGCAGGGTGTGTGCTGGTGGTATCCGTGGTCGAACAGCTGGCTCAGGTTCACAACTCCACGGTGCAGGCCGCGATGGAGAGACTGTGCAGGTACCTGCCTGGTGAGTACGGAGGGTCGCCCCGCTGTGGGCCTGCCGCCTCCCACTCACAGTCACGGTCGCCACGAGCGCGTGCTCAGCCCGCACGGGCTCACAGAGCAGAAACCAGGTTATCCCTGTGTGTTTATATTTTCATGGGGTTCATAGAAATTAAGCAAAAGAAACTCAGGCAGTTTCTCCCTGACATTCACTCTTCACGTCAGCAGGATGAAACTGCTGTAGACATCTAGGAAATAAATGTTCGGTGGCCCACTGTCATCTTACATCACGTTAATAATGATTTGTCCAACTGGTAAGCACTGTCTAAGTACTACGAAGTCAAAATAATGAATAATTTATGTTAATTTGACCGACACACGCATACCCAGACACACATACGGACTTAACAACACAGAGCTTTAGGTGGAAAAGACAACTGGTCTCAAAACCATGAATGGGAAAATAAACAGAAACATTCCATTGATTATTTTTTTAGAGATTTTTTTGTTTTGCTTTGGTTTTTTTATTTGTTTTGTTTTTGCCTGAGGGTGCATGTGCTCACTAGAGAGAGAGACAGACAGACACAGTGAGAGGGAAAGTGAGAAATCACCCCCCAGGGAGGACAGCCATGCCACCATCCCTTCTCCTCCATTCTCGGATGCCCAAGATCCTGGGAGGAGAAGGATCTTGGGCAGACACGTACCTATGCCTGGTGTGATTTTCAAGCCACCAGGTCCAGGACTCGATCCATGGTCAGCCATGTGGCAGTCAAGCAGCATAACCAGGACACCACTTGCTGGTCCCCGTTCCATCGATCTTTAACTGATCTCAATAAAGTCCCTTACCTATCATACAAAAGAAAGAACTCTCTGGTGGGTCAAACAAGTTATATGTTTGTTTTTCAGTCTTAGCAAAAACAAAATCTTAATTCTACTTCCCTTACAGAAAACCATTACATGAATAGTCAATTAATAAACTTTGAGAGTGAAATTTTCATTTGCTTAATGGAAACTAATTTACAAGGATGCCTGCATTATTTCTCCTGTGAACTAAAGGGCTTGACTAACAGTGATGGTACTCGTGGTTTGTAGAGCACATTTATCGTATCCTCAATTTATTGGGTTAGGGAAGTCATGATGCATTTTTGCATAAAAAATATGTCACGACTTTCCTGATGACCTAACATATAGCACGCCGTGCTGACAGCCCCAGAGCTGTCCAGACGATTCATTGCGTGCATTGCCACGCACCTTCAGACTAAAACGTTCGGGATTCAGAGACACGGGCCGGGGAGCGAACACATGCAGTGTGTTTGTAGTGGCCCAGTTTTCCACAACTAAGATGGTCACATATTTACATCAAGTTTTTCCTTAATCAAATGAAAAAATGGCAGATAAACTTGAAGCACTCTCGGGGTTCCCTGCCTCCAAGTTCCGTTTTCTTCCCACATCCCTAGAAAGAACCACTCACATGAACTTAGTGGGCATCATTCTTGTCCGCTAGCTACTTACACATTCATTTGTATGAATGTAGTATTGTTCTGTTGGTGATTTTTAAAAAATCTTGCTTGGTTAAAAAAAAAAAAAAAAAAAAAACAGATCCGGGACTGCCAGAAGGCAATAGGCGCTCCTGCAAGCCTCTGGCCGGCAAGGGACACTGAGGGAGGGTCACCTCTGACCCCCACCTCACTTCCAGACCCCCAGGCCCCAGACTCCACCTTCTAGACCATCCGGGACTGCCAGAAGGCAATAGGCGCTCCTGCAAGCCTCTGGCCGGCAAGGGACACTGAGGGAGGGTCACCTCTGACCCCCACCTCACTTCCAGACCCCCAGGCCCCAGACTCCACCTTCTAGGTAGGTAGCCAGGATTTCCTTGAGGCGGTTTTTTTTTCTCTCTTGAAACCCCTGCATTCCCTTGTTAACACCTAGCTCTCCTTCTGCCCCCAGACCATCCGGGACTGCCAGAAGGCAATAGGCGCTCCTGCAAGCCTCTGGCCGGCAAGGGACACTGAGGGAGGGTCACCTCTGACCCCCACCTCACTTCCAGACCCCCAGGCCCCAGACTCCACCTTCTAGACCATCCGGGACTGCCAGAAGGCAATAGGCGCTCCTGCAAGCCTCTGGCCGGCAAGGGACACTGAGGGAGGGTCACCTCTGACCCCCACCTCACTTCCAGACCCCCAGGCCCCAGACTCCACCTTCTAGGTAGGTAGCCAGGATTTCCTTGAGGCGGTTTTTTTTTCTCTCTTGAAACCCCTGCATTCCCTTGTTAACACCTAGCTCTCCTTCTGCCCCCAGACCATCCGGGACTGCCAGAAGGCAATAGGCGCTCCTGCAAGCCTCTGGCGACTTTTTCTTTATTTTTCTGTGTTGTCTTTCCTTTAGTTGCATATTGTCCTCTCCTCCTTATTTTTTAATGTGCCAGACAGACTAGACAGGTCCAGAATCATATATCTGAAATTTCCTAGGAAGGTAAGTGTCTCTGGGATCCTCCCTAGTACTGATCCCCTTTGAAAAAGGAGATACTGCTTGTTAGACCCTTCTGTAGAGTTCCGCTCCTGAAAACACATTGGTAAAAACAACAGAAGAGAGACTTCAACAAACAGCTATTCCCATCAAAAAGGAAAGACTCTTACTTCTCGTGGGACAAAAGTTCTCCCAAGAGGTCTTTAAAAGGGAAGTAATCTTCCAATGGCTAAAAGTAGAAAAAGAGCCCCAGGTCTGAATAAACAAGAAAATATGTCTCCAACAAAGGAAAATGCCCCTCCATGTCTCGTAAATATGGAGGACGTTACCAAAATGACAGACACAGAATTTCGAAAATTCATGGTGACCAAATTCTGTGAATTGGAAAAAAAAAGAGACAACGAACTACAGGAAATTAGGAAGTCCTTCCAGGATATGAAAGAAGAAATGGATACTCTGAGAAAGAATCAGGTGGAACTATTAGAGATAAAGTCTATAATACAAGAAATCAAAAACTCTCTGGAAAGTATTAAGAGCCGATTAGACCATGCTGAAGATCGAATCTCTGATGTAGAAGATAAAACCTCTGATCTAGAAAAAAACTACAAAAAGATCGAGAAAATAACTAAAAAACATGAGGATAATATACGGGAAATACTAGACTCTATTAGACGCCCAAACATCAGAATAATCGGCATCCCAGAAGGTGAAGAAACTAATAGCGGAATGGAAAATCTATTCCATGACATCTTGGAAGAAAATTTCCCAAGCCTAGAGAGGCACCGAACCATCCGGACCCAAGAAATACAAAGGACCCCAAATAGAATCAACCCCAGAAGATCTTCCCCAAGGCACATCTTAGCCAGGCTGTCTAACGTCACAGAAAAAGACATGATACTAAAACTGGCAAGAGAGAAACGAGAAGTAACTTACAAAGGCCATCCCATAAGACTAACACCAGACCTCTCATCAGAAACAATGCAAGCAAGAAAAGAATGGGAAGACATACTGAAAGTGTTAAGAGAGAAACAATTTCAGCCAAGACTATTATACCCTGCAAGATTATCCTTCATTTGGGAAAAAAAGATTAAAATCTTCTCAGACAAACAAAACCTGAAAGAATTTGCCAACACCAGACCAGCTCTTCAAGAAATCCTGAAGAAAGTACTGTTCCAGGAAAACTAAAGACGCAACAGCCAGAAACAAAGAAATAACAGGCAACTAAGACAATGGCTAACTTAAATGTCGGTACAGATCCTGTAACATCGATAATAACATTGAATGTTAATGGGTTAAATTCTCCAATCAAGAGACACAGACTGGCTGAATGGATAAAAAAACAGAAACCCTCTATCTGTTGCCTACAAGAAACCCACCTCATGGAAAAAGACATACATAGACTGAAAGTGAAGGGTTGGAAAAAGGTTTTCCATGCAGTTGGGAACCAAAAAAGAGCTGGAGTTGCGATACTAATTTCTGACAAAATAGGCTTTAAAACAAAAAATGTCCGAAGAGACAAAGAAGGGCACTACATCATAGTAAAAGGTTCTATAGATCGAGAAGATATAACGCTTATTAATATCTATGCTCCTAACACAGGAGCACCCAAATATGTGAAGGAAAGATTGTTAGATCTGAAAGGGGAGATAGACTGCAACACACTAATTGTTGGAGATCTCAACACCGCATTATCCCCTCTGGACAGATCATCTAGGCAAAAAATAGGTAGAGAGATCAAGGATCTAAATGATACCATAAATCAATTGGACTTAACAGACATCTATAGAACTTTCCACCCAAAAACCACAAGATATAGTTTTTTCTCACCCCGACATGGAACTTTCTCGAAGATTGACCACATCATAGGACACAAAGCAAGCCTCTGCAGATTCAGAGGCATAGAAACTATTTCCAGCATCTTCTCTGACCATGATGGAATCAAACTCGAGTTTAATTTCAAGAGAAATCCTCAAAAATACCTAAAAACATGGAAACTAAATAACCTACTCCTGAATGACTCCACTATTACCGAAGAAATAAAGTCTGAAATCAAAAGATTCATGGAAGCCAATGACAATGAAGATACAAGTTTCCATAATCTTTGGGACACTGCCAAAGCAGTCATAAGAGGGAAGTTCATAGCAATTAGTGCACATAAGAGGAAGACAGAGAAAAGGCTAATGGATCACCTAACATCAAGCCTTAGAGAATTGGAAAAGCAACAGCAAAAAAATCCAAAAAATTACAGGAGAAAGGAAATAATAAAGATCCGAGCAGAAATAAATGAAATAGAAAATAAACGTACTATACAGAAAGTAAGTGAAAGCAAAAGCTGGTTCTTTGAAAGGATAAACAAAATTGATACCCCACTAGCGAGACTTATTAAGAAGAAGAGAGAAAGGAACCAGGTGAATCAAATCTGCAATGAGGCTGGTAACATAACAACAGACATAGTAGAAATTCAAAACATCATTAGAGGATACTTTGAACATCTATACGCTAAGAAACAAGATAATCTGGATGAGATGGACAAATTCCTGGACAAATATAATCTACCAAGAATGAGCCAGGAAGAAATAGAGAGTCTAAATAGGCCCATAACAAGCCAGGAAATTGAATCAGTAATAAGTAACCTCCCAACAAAGAAAAGCCCTGGCCCCGATGGATTCACCTCTGAATTCTACAAAACTTTCAAAGAAGAGTTAACTCCCATTCTGCTCAAATTATTTCTAAAGATCCAAAAGGGTGAATCTCTCCCTAATTCATTCTATGAAGCCTCTGTCACCCTCATCCTCAAAACAGATAAGGACAGGACAAGGAAGGAAAACTATAGACCAATATCTCTGATGAACATAGACTCAAAGATTCTCAACAAGATACTAGCAAATCGTATTCAACAACTTATACAGAAGATCATACACCATGATCAGGTAGGCTTTATTCCAGGAATGCAAGGTTGGTTCAACATACGCAAAACCATAAACATAATACACCATATTAATAGGAAGAAAGACAAAAACCATATGGTCATATCGATTGACGCAGAAAAAGCATTTGATAAGATACAACATCCCTTCATGATCAAGACTCTTAGCAAAATTGGCATAGAAGGGCCATTTCTCAATACAATAAAAGCCATCTATGAAAAACCCATAGCGAACATCATCCTGAATGGAGAAAAGCTGAAAGCTTTCCCACTAAACACAGGAACAAGACAAGGATGCCCACTTTCTCCTCTCCTTTTCAACATAGTTCTGGAAGTCCTCGCCAACGCAATCAGAAAAGAGGAAAAAATAAAGGGCATTTGAATAGGAAAAGAAGAGGTGAAACTCTCTCTATTTGCAGATGACATGATTGTATACATAGAAGACCCAATGGTCTCCATGGAAAAACTACTGGAAGTAATACATGATTACAGTAAAGTTGCAGGATATAAAATCAATATACAGAAATCGATAGCATTTCTGTATACGAATAACAGGCAGACTGAGATAGAACTGAAAAAACTTATTCCGTTTACCATAGCCACTAAAAGTATAAGATATTTAGGAATAAATCTAACCAAAGAAGTTAAAGACCTCCACAAGGAAAACTATGAGAAGGTAAAAAAAGAAATTGAAAATGACACAAAAAAATGGAAGGACATCCCATGTTCATGGATTGGAAGAGTTAATATAATCAAAATGGCAATTCTACCCAAATTAATCTACCTATTTAATGCAATGCCAATCAAAGTACCAGACACATTCTTCACAGATCTAGAAAAGACAATCTTAAAATTTGTCTGGAATCATAAAAGACCCCGTATTGCCAAAGCACTTCTACACAAGAAGAATGGAGTGGGTGGCATCTCAATCCCCGATCCAAAAATGTATTACAAAGCTGTGGTAATAAAGACAGCATGATATTGGCACAGAAACAGACATGTGGACCAATGGAACAGAATAGAGTCCCCAGAAATAAGTGCCCAAACATACAGTCAACTGATCTTTGACAAGGGGTACCAGTCAATCCAGTGGGAAAATGAAAGCCTCTTCAGCAAGTGGTGCTGGAGAAACTGGCCTTCCACTTGCAGAAAGATGAATCTGAACCCCTACCTCTCTCCTTTGACAAGAATCAAGTCAAGGTGGATCAAGGATCTAAATCTAAGACCTCAAACTATAAAGCTGCTCCTGGAGAATGCTGGGGAAACTCTGGGAGACATTGGTGTAGGGAAAGACTTCCTAAAGAAGACACTCAAAGCAGAGTCCATCGTCCACAAAATAGACAAGTGGGATTACATCAGACTAAGAAGTTTCTGCATGGCCAAAGACACAGTAGTTAGTGTGAATCGACAGCCCTCAGAATGGGAAAATATTTTTGTAAATGTTGCATCAGATAAGGGACTGATAACCAGAATACATAAGGAACTAAAAAAGGTGTTTGGAAAAAAGATGAGTAACCCTATTAAAAGATGGGAGAAGGAGATGAAGAAAACACTCTCTAAAGATGACATACGAATGGCCAAAAGGCATATGAAAAAATGTTCAACCTCCCTCATCGTAAGGGAAATGCAGATAAAAACAACAATGAGGTACCACCTAACCCCAGTCAGATTGTCTAATATTAAAAAAACAAAAAATGATAAGTGTTGGCGGGGGTGTGGTGAAAGGGGAACTCTTTTACACTGCTGGTGGGAATGTAGATTGGTCCAACCACTGTGGAGAATAATTTGGAGATTCCTCAAAAATCTACAGATAGATCTGCCATATGATCCAGAGATCCCACTCCTCGGTATCTACCCAAAGGACAGAAGAATTCTTCATTGGAAAAGTGCTTGCACATCGATGTTTATTGCGGCACTATTCACAATTGCTAAGTCTTGGAACCAACCCAGATGTCCCCGTATGGAGGAATGGATTGAAAAACTGTGGCTCATATACTCTATGGAATACTACTCAGCCATAAAAACCAACAGAGCCCTGGCTTTTGACAGAAAGTGGAAGAATATGGAAGATGTACTGCTGAGTGAGGCAAGCCAGATTATGAAGGAGAGACATTGTATGTCCCCACTTAACATATACCGTTTGTCTGCTTTCTATGTCGGAAACTGATTGACTAACAGTTGAACAAACACAAGAGATGGGTGTGAATGTCAGATGAGGTGTATGTGGAGGAGTGGGGCCCAACGAAAGACATTTAGAGAAGGGATACAGAGGTAGAGCATTGACGGGATGGGGAGGTGTGGTGTTATCTGCTGAAGATATTTCGATCAACGGGTCTGGGGAGAAATGTTCACATATCAAAATGGTCTCATTGTAAGACAAACAATATGATTGAAAGTATATACAAAAATAAATAAATAAATAAATAAAAAATAATAATAATAATAATAATAAAAAAAAAAAAAAACATACAAAACAATTCAAAGTAAATCCATAGCTTCGTAAGTATTAAAAGATGAACACCTTCTCATCGTAGCCCAGGTCAGAAGCAGCAGAAGGGCTCCCTAAAGCCCCGTCCGTGTGCGCCGTCCCATCATCTTGTTCACCAGAAGATGTCCTGAGTTTGACCACAATCAGCTTCTTTCTTCAGTTCTGTCACCCAGCTGGGCCTCCCAGACACCATGGTCTCGCCCAATTACTGTTTGTTTTTGATGTTTCTTTTGAGTCTATTTTAATCCACATTTCCCTTCCTTTACTTGCACCTTAGCGGAGGTGTTTGGCCTGCAGTGTTCTGCAGAGTCCAGACTGTGCTGACCGCGTGCCTGGGCTGGACCAGAACGTGCCACCCTGTGCTCTGTGTTTCCTGAAAATTGGTGTTGGGTCTGGAGGCTTAATCAGACTCCAGTTTGATTCAGTTGGCAAAAGTGTAAGTGATAGCGTCTTCTTGCGTCAGGAGGCCCGCATAAGTGGTTGCTTCCCTCTCTCTCTCTCTCTCTCTCTCCCAATTGATGTTCAATGATGAGACCTACTGATTTATTGGGGTTCAAATTGTTAATAGTGTATATGTTTCATTTGTTAATTAAAATGTGGTTTATACCTTTTCCCTCATTGTCATCATTTTTCGCAGTACCAAGTGGTGTTGCTCACACAGGAAAGGCAGGATTGAAGCCCTGGTTCCTCTCCCATCAGTTTCCGGGATCACTCTCCAGCCCCTGGCTCTCCTCCTTTCTATACTCCGCTCCTCTTCCCACCCAGAGTTCGAATCCCCAAGGACAGAGACTGATAGAATTAAAATAGCTGATAATTACCCATTTATCTACCCCTCATTACACATATAATGGTTTCAGAATACCAATTCTAATACTACCATCATTAATATATTTTGTAATCATCGAGAGCAGTTCAAATTGTTTTTTTGCATTTACTGTTCCCATTTCTCTACCCTTTGTAATCATTATACCACGTTATCTGAGCAGGTAGCCATTAGATACACTCCCTCCCCTTCCCTTTTCACCCCATTTATCTTAGCGCCATCAGCAACTGCTTGATTAATGTTCGCCAGCAGCCCGTGGGTGCGGTGGACCTCACTCGAGGTGAGTTGTCTGACGCTCACTCTTCAGGAAGGCTCACTGGAACAATCGCCCCTAAATCCGTGCATGTGGGTAACAGGCTGCTTGTGTCCTCTGTGTTCTAAAAGAGCTGTTTTCTTCTGGATGTAAAAATCCTTGGCACGCATTTTCTTTCTCTGCACATCTTAAATATGTTATTAAAAAGCCCAGCGACATCTAATTTTCCTTTTCTTTATAGGTCAGTTGCTGTTTTTGCCTTGACATGCAAAGGATTTTTTTCTTTATCCTATAAAATTGAACTATGTAACTAGAATATTTCGTAGTGTCAGGGGTTGGGTATTGATGCTCTGAGGCATGTCGTGTGCTGTCTAATGTGTGATTTCAAATACGCGTGTTTTCTAGTTTCAGGACACTCTTAGCATGCATCCAGTTCCCTTCATTTGCCTTTCTTCTTCTAAGATTTCTAGTCTCCCACTTTGACCCTCCTTTCCCTGTCTCTGATATCGTGCCTATCTCTTGAATGCTTTTGAGTCATGTGTTTTCTATCCTAGAATTGTCCCTCCTTTTCACATCCTCTAAGACATCATCCATTGTTTTTACCCATTCTTGTATTCATTCTATTAGACTTCTTTTCTCTGATAACTCTTTTATTCTTCCCTGAGCCCTGTTATTCCATTTTTGAGGTTTTTTTTAAATTCTGATATGTGTTGTTCTTTCATGTCTTATGTAATTTTATTAATGCCTCAGATCATTTGGAAATTATATGTTATGTTTTAATTTTTTCTCTTATTTTGACATGACTTTCTGGCATGCTTTTACTATCTGTATGGTGTTATTCTGTTCCTTATTCTTTTTTTCTCCCTTATAAAAGTGTCATATGGGAGTTGACCTGGATATATTTCCATTGCTCATTTTTATGTGAAATTACTTTCAAAGATTCTTCAGAAGAGAGGTGGCTCAGGGTAGTTTTCTTAAATGCACGGAGCTCCTTTCATGCTTTTGTGTGACGTTAAACAAAATATGGCAGCTTGTTTTCCAAGATTTTCTGACTCTTCTCTCGCCCACTTTTATCTAGACTTTCTACATGGTTTCTTTCTTTCCAGCTCAGTTTGATTTGAAAGCCAGCAGTTTCTCCTAGTGTGGGTCCTGTCCTGGAAGGAGACTCTAGGCCAGTTTCGAGAGTCTGTCGGTGCCGGGTCACTCTAGCCCTCATCCTTCTGACTGGGTCCCTGCATGAGCTGCCACTGTGCTGGGCAACCCCCGGGTGCTTAGCTGGGCAACCCCTGGGTGCTGAGCTGGGCAACTCCCGGGTTCTCTGCTGGGCAACCCCTGGGTGCTCTGTTGGGCAACCCCTGGGTGCTGAGCTGGGCAACCCCCGGGTGCTCTGCTGCTATCCACTCGGTCCACCCACTTCCTAGCCCACGCCTGTCAGCGCCGCAGAGTTTTCCTCTCCTGTAGGCTGGCAGTCTTTGTCTCTTCTCCTTCCTCTCACGCCAAAGTTGGTATTCTGCAGGTCTAGGGCTTGCAAAGGGCTTTGTCTCCACTAATGCTGGGGTTCATGAAGATACCCAGTTTCATTGTAAGTAAGTACTTTCTGTGGGCCTTTAGTCTCACATATATGTATGTATATGTGTGTATATGTATTATGTCATTTGTAAAGTCATGACATTTTTCTATGCTAAAATAAATAAATATATTTTTTGGTAGACACTTCAGCTTGGCAGGCTAAGACCACATGGAGGTCTGAGCTTGCTCCCTGGACCACCATAAAAGCAGGGCTGGGTGGCAGACACCTGCAGTCCCGGCTATGTGGGAAGCGGAGGCGGGAGATCACAACGTAGCAAACCCTGGTGACATTTTTGAAAAGCCTGTTTGTGTAGGAGCAAAATTTAAAACAGCCCAAAACAAGATGGCCAGTGTTCGTGACACCATCTTGCTTCCTTCTGAGTCAGAACGGGAAATGGCCGAGCCTGCAGAGGTGAAATGAGAGGAGGAAAGTGGATCCCGGTGAGGCTGCTGGGCCTCCGTCAGGGGAAGCAGGGGGCTTGCAGTTTTCAGGACATGTTGTCTTTTCTGTTGGAGCCATTTGAAACAACTAAGATGGCCGTTTGGGGTTACTTTTATTTATCAATGAATGTTTTACCTCCAGGTAGAAATAGAACACTCAATTCCACTTAAGAGTCATTATACTTGACAGACGTCAGGGTGGGTTGGGAGGTGCCGCTCCTGTTTTACGGTGTGGAAAACAGTACACAGAATGGTTATGTAACTGTGTGGCATGACAAAAACAGTCTGTCCCCTAGCAAGGGTTTCTCTTAGAAAACAAGGGCCTGGCCCACAGTGCCTATTGTCTTCCGTCTGGTGAGCCAGGAGAATGGGGGATAAAGGAGATGAATTTATGCACATAAACACAATTATTATTTTAAAAATTATTTTAAAGTATCCTTTTCACCTCCAAAGCTAAACAAGTACAAAATAAATAAGTAAACAACATTAGAGAAAGTAACTAAGAACATTCTCAGAAGGAATCTCTCAGTGAATCATGTTGCCCTTTCCTGTGCTTAGGAAGGGTTTTTTTGGTTTTTGTTTTCAAATTGTGCAAAGCATTTTTGACCTTCAGTTTCACCCACTGCTTTTGCCTCTGGCTCTCATTAGTAAACACCTTGAAAGAATCTCAGAGTTGTTAATGGAAAAATGATTAATGGAATCATTCTCACTGGGGGTCAGCACAGACACTGCCCTGAGAGCCTTGCTAGAACTTCATCTTCTTGGGCCCCCGAAGCAGAAATCTTATCTCTGTGCAATGTGGTAGTTAAGAACTCCTGGAGAAGTAAAAGAAGGAAGGCACCTCTCCTCGCAGTCTAGATTCTGACAATATGCATGCATCTTAGAATATATAGATGCAAAACCAGCTGGGTGGTCAATTGGTCTCACAGCCGAAAGAGACCAGAGTAAGTCACCACCCCCCAATCTGCCGCTGACAGGACTGTTTGGGGGCTAGAGGCGATGAAGAAGCAACAGAGGAAGAGTTCTTTCTTTCCTCCCCACTTTCCACATAAAGATAGGAAATAAATTCTCCTTTACCAGAAATAGCCCTTAGCAGCTCAGAAACACCACCAGAGGAATCTACAAACTGCACTCACTTTCCCACAGTTACAGTCCCTCAGTCTCCCACCTCTAGACACCTAAAACTGCTTTCCTTTGTCTCACCACTTCTTTTAAACTTACTGCTCTTTTTTGAAGATGCTATACGAGCACATCTTGGTTTATTGCACTTTGCTTTATTGCATTCCATAGGCTATATGCGTGTGTATGTATATCTTTTTTTCTTTTTCTCTTTCTTTCTTTCTTTCTTTCTTTCTTTCTTTCTTTCTTTCTTTCTTTCTTTCTTTCTTTCTTTCTTTCTTTACAAATCAGAGGTCTGTAGCAGCCTTGTACCCAGCGTCTATCAGCACCATTTTACAACAGTGCATGCTCACTTCCTGTCTGTGTGTTATATTTTGGTAATTCTTGCAATATTTCAAATATTTTTGTTATTATTACATCTCTTCTATCATGATATCTGTATTCTAGGATACTGCAGATTTTCAGAATCTACAGAATGTGAGGAGTGTTGCCTTCCTTCACTTAAGTCCACGTGAATTTTTAACCCTCACCGTCCATGGAGAACAAATTTCTGCTAAAGTGACTCAAGAAAGCTAAATTCTAGTAACTCTCAGGGCATATGTCTGTGCCGATCCCTAGTAGGAACGTGGTGGTGATCTGGAATCAGTGACCTTCGCTGTTACCATTGTAATTGTGTTGGAGCATCATGAACTGTCCTCGTAGAAGACCACAATCTTAATCAAGAAATGATTTGTGTGTTCTGGCTGTTCTACCCACTAGCTGTTCCCTCATCTATCTATCTATCTATCTATCTATCTATCTATCTATCTCTATCTCTCTCTCTCTCTCCCCCTCCCTCCCTCCCCCTCCCTATTTTCTAAGACACAACCATATTGAATTTAGGCCAATTAGTGGTCTCCAAGTATTCAAGTAAAGGGAATAGTTACAGTGATTCCTTGGACAGATCTCACAAAGTAAATTGGAAACTTTATGGATAGGATTTGCCTCTCTAGATGTCATTTAAAAGATTTAAAGCAAAAGCTGAAAATGATTCATCTGAATGAGGAAAGCACGGCAAAAGCTAGGACTCTTGTACCAACCAGTTAGCCACATTGTGAATGCAAGGGAAAGTTCCTGAAGGAATTGAAAAGTACTACTCCAATGAACCTGGGGACGACAAGAAAGCTAGCAGCCTGTTGCTGATACAAAGTCTTCGTGGTCTCCAGATAGACGATCAAACCAGTCAGAACATTGTTTTAAGTCAAAGTCTAATCCAGAGCAAGGTGTTACTCTTTTTAATTCTATAAAGGCTGAGAGAGGCGAGGAAGCTGCAGAAGAAAAGTTTGAGGCTGACAGAGATTGCTTTATGAGGTTGAGGAGGAATGCCATCTCCATAACCTGAATGTGCACGGTGAAGCAGCAGGTGACACAGCAGCTCTAGCTAAGATCACAGGCGAAGTTGCTATCCTAAACAGAATTTTCAATGTAAATGAAACACCTTTCAATTGAAAGAAAATACCATGCAGGACATTCATATTCTTAACTAGAGAGAAATCAATGTTTGGCTTCAAAGCCGCAAAGCTTCAAAGCACAAGCTGACGCTCTTGCTAGGGACTACTGCAGTTGTGACTCGAAGTCAAATCGGTGCTCATTTAACATTCTTAAAACTTTAGAGCCCTTAAGGATTATGCCAAGTCTATTCTGCCTGTGTCCTACAAATGGAATAACAAAGCCTGAATAATATCACATCTGTTTAATACGTGGTTTACTCAAAATTTTTAGTCCACTGTTGAGAGTTAACTATTCAGACAAAAGGATTTCTTTCCAATATTCCTACTCATTGGCAATGTACCTGGTCACCCAAGATCTCTAATGGAGACATACAGAAGATTAATTTTATTTTATACCTGTTAGTAGAATATCCACTATGTAGCTCATGGATCAAGAGGTCTTTCAATGTTCAAGTCTTATTAATAAAGCCATAGCTGCTGTGGGACTAGCAGGTGGTGTAATGGTTATGTCACTGGATTCCCATGTAGTAGACCGCAGTTCAAGTCCTGGACCCGGTGGCTTAAAACTCAAGCTGGGCACATGTGTGTGTGTGTACCCAAAATCCTGAGAGGAGAATGGAGGATAAGAGATTGTGGCATGGCCATCCCCCTTGGGGTGATTTCTCACTTTTTGTCTGTCTCTCTGGAGAGAACATGTACCCTATAGCAAATATCTCTCTCAAAAAAAAAAAAAAAAAAACTATTACTACCCTAAATATTCAAGTCCTTTGGTGGATCTGGGCAAAGGAAATTGAAAACCTTCTGAAACATGTTCATGACTCTATACGCCATTAAGAACATTTGTGATTCATGGGAGGAGGTCAAAATATTAACATGGGTTTACAAGAAGTTGATTCCAGCCCTCATGGATAACTTTAAGGGGTTTAAGACTTCAGAGGAGGAAGAAATGGCAGATATAGTAGAAACAGCGACAGAACTAGAATGAGAAATGGGGCTTAGGATGTGACTGTATTGCTGAAATCTCATTAATAACAATTTAATGGATGAGAAGTTGCTACTTATGGAAGAGTAAAGGAAGTAACTTCTTTAGACTTTATCCCTGGTGATGACACTGTGAACACCGGTGAAAGTACCTCAAAGAATTTAGAATAGTACATAAACTCAGCTGATAAAGTAGCAGCAGAGCTTGAAAGTACTGACTCCAATTTTGAAACTTCTGCTGTATGTAAAATGCTGTTAAACAGTAGTGATTGCTACAGAGAGTTATTTCAGGAAAGGGAGAGGCAATGGATGCAGCAAACTTTACTCTTGACCTATTTTAAAATGTGGCCGCAGCCACTCCACCCTTCCGCAGCCACTGCCCTGATCATCCCAGCAGCCATCAGCACCACGGCAGGGCCCTTCACCAGCAGAAGATTACCTCTTGTAGGGCCAGCGGTATCGCAGTGGTTAAGGCTCTGAACTCACAAACAGCCAACCGTGTCTGAGCCCCAGACCCAGCGGCTTGAAAATCACACCAGGCAGCAGGTGCATGTGTGCCCAAAATCCCAAGAGGAGAATAGAGGAGAAGAGATTATGGCATGGCCATCCCCCTGATGGGGGTAATTTTTCACTTTCCATCTCTCTTTCTCTGGTGAGCGCACGTACTCTATGGCAAAAACCTAAATAAATAAATAAAAATTAAAAATTGCATCTTGCTGAAGGCTTAGGTAATCATTAACTATTATTTTTTATTAATAAAGCATCATTTAATTAAAGTAAGCACAGTTTTTAGACATAAAACTATTGCACGCTTAATAGACTATACTATAAAATTAACTTCTATATGCACAGGGAAACCAAATATATGCATGGCTTGCTTTATAGCAATATTCACCTGACTTCAGTGGTCTGAACTGAATCCACAGTATCTCTGACATATGCTTCTATAAGTCAGAGTGCTCAATCACTCTTCTGAAAATTGAGGTTTCTCCCACCTCACCACACACAAAAATAAGCTTGCCTGATTTTCTCTTGTTAATCTGTATTTTTGTTATGGGGGCCTACCTCAATTACAAATTTATGACGGTTGAGGAGAAATGATATTTTCTCCCAATGTTGTGTTTCAAATTTCATATCAATAGTTAATGTAGAACAGTACCTTGTAAATTAGGCATGAAATAAAATGTCCTAAGCACACTGAAAACTACACTACAAAAACATGAGCTTTGGAAATAAAATATTTTTAATCAAAATGTAATAAGGAGTAAAGGATTTCAACCTCGGCTGAATCACTAGCAATATCTGTGACCTTAAGCTCTCTAAGGCTTAGTAGTCTCACTTATAAAGGAATGAGAATAAAAATACTTCAGAAGGCTCTTCTGAGAACGGAAGGAATGATAAATATGAAGTTGATTAAAATTGGAATGTCCCAGGCTTTACTGACACACATATGTATACAACTACTTTTAATGACTGCTCAATTGGTCCTTTTTTATGTTTAGAGATAGAGATTTTTGCTACAGGGCACATGTGCTCGCTGGAGTCGGAGAGAGAAATCACCCCACAGGGGACGGCAATGCCACAGTGCCTTCTCCACTATTTTCTTGTGATTTTGGGCATGCGTGCGCATGTGGCTGGCATGAGTTTTAAACTACTGGGTCTGAGACTTGAACTACAGTTGACTACGTGGGAGTCCAGCAACGTAACCATTCTGCCATCTGCTGGTCCCGCTCAACTGGTCCTTTTTAAGCTCTCCTTGGCCCTTTGATCCTGCCTCATTTTCTTTTTTCCTATGCTGTCTTTACTCTGAATCTGTAGAGGTGGAAGACTCTTGTACCTTCCTGGTCAGAGATAGGGCTTGTTAGTGAAATATTTACTGTAGATAGAGTAGACCCGTGTGTTAATGCCAATCTTTTCTTCAGTAGCGTCAATCAGGCAGACTGCCAGGTGCTCACCGGAGAGTGTCCAGCTCCCTCACAGATGCTGCCCGCTTCTGCTCTCTGCGCCTCTTCCATGCTGATCTTAGAACTTCCACATCAGCCCCGCTCCAGGGGCTGCAGCTGACAACCGCAGAATCTATTCACGGAAAACTGATTGTTCAAATAGTCCTGCTCAGAGAATGAGGACAGCCCTGTAGCCATTCATTTTGACTTGAGCTAAACAGTTCTAAGAATCAACCTCTCTCTCTCTCTCTCTCTCTCTCTCTCTCTCTCTCTCTCTCTCTCTCACACACACACACACACACACACACACACACACCGCTTAACTCACCAGAATGAAGATGGATTTGCTCTGTCTCTCAGGCGGTATTGCAAGTTCATTAAAGAACATCCTAATGTTTGTTTCTACAGTGCTCTGCTCTAGGCTAGGCAATTCTACATTAGCAATACTTTACACGGGCTCCCAGAGTGCCTTGCTCCCTCACTGAATTTGCAGTGTCTTGCCGAAGTCTCCAGACTTACAAGGTGCTACAGTGAAGGAGACTATATCCTGCCTCCACACTTCTTAGATGAGACAACTGAAGTCCAGAAAGGGGAAGCAGCTTCCCCCAAACTGAAAGTCAGCTGGTACTGGAACTCCGGTATCTGAGTATTGAGTTTCTCGACCCTCTCCAAAGTAATGCCCCTAAAGGGAGCACCCAAGGGGTATATTTCTTCAAACAACTTTGTTAGGATCTAATTTAAATACTGTACAATTTACCCACTTAAAGGGCACCGTTCAGTGGCTTTCGTATATTAAGGTCTATGCAGCCATCTCTGCAATCAATTTTGAACATTTTTGTTATGCCAGAAAGAAAGTCCATACCTCTTAGCTGTCATTCCACAAATATCCTTTCTCCCCAGCTCTAAGCAATCACTAATCTACTTTTGTCTCTATGAAATTTCCTCTTCTGAGTATTTAATATAAATTGAATCATACAATATGTGGTCTTTTGTGACTGGTTTTTCTTACGTATTTTAGAGGTTCATCCATGTTGTGGCATGTATCAGAATTGTATTAGATGTTTCTAGATGAGTGATACTCCATTATATAGATATACTACATTTGGCTTATCAGTTTATTAGTAGGTGGGCATTTAAATATTTTCCACTTCTTGACTATTATGCAAAATACTGATATGAATATTTGTGCACAAGTTTCTCTGTAGACATATATTTTCAGTTCTTTTGGGTATATATCTTGGAGTAGAATTGCTGGATCACATAGTAATTCTATGTTAAACAATTTAAGGACCAGGTAACCAAAGAGACTCCATTATTTTACATTTCCACTAGCATCGTATATGGCTTAAAGTCCTCCATATCCACAAAAACACTGTTACTGTCATTTTTATTCTAGCACATCATAGTGAGTGTGAAGTTATATATATTTTGGTTTTGATTTGCATTTCCTTCATAGCTAATGACAATGAAACATCTTTTTGTGTGCTTATTGGGCATTTGTATATTTTCTTTGGAAAAATGTCTATTTATATTCATTGCACATTTTTAAATTGGACTCTTTGCCTTTTTATCATTCAGTTGCAATATCCTTCATATGTCTAGTATTATGTGTAATTTGCCATATTTCTTTCCATTCTCTGAGTTGTCTTTCTATTTCCTTGATGGTATACTCTTAAACATATATTTTAAAATTTTAATTAAGTCAAATTTAACTATATTTTTCTTCTGTTTGTTTTTACTTTTGGTGTCACATCTAAGAAACCTTTACCCAACCCAGTCACAAAGATTTATACCAGTTGTCTTCTTTATTTTTTATTTATTTATTTTTTTTGGAGAGGTTTTCGCTATAGGGCACGTGTACTTGCCAGAAAGACAGAGAGAGACAGAGAGACAGAAAGCAAGAAGTCACCCCCCAGGGGGGATGGCCACACTGCAATCCCTTCTCCTCCATTCTACTCTCAGGATCTTGGGCACACGTGCACATGCGCCTGGCATGAGTTTTAAGCCACTGGGTCTGGGACTCGAACCATGGTTGACTACATGGGAGTTCAGCGATATAGCCATTACACTACCTGCTGGTCCCTATAGCTTTGTAGCTTTAAAAGTGAGGTGTGTGAGTCTTTTTTGTGTTATTTCCAAGGTTGTTTTGTCTATTCTGGATCCTTTATAATTCCCTACAAATGTTAGGATTGATGAGCAGTGTCGCGGTCGGAGGAACGACTCTGGACACCGAGATCTCTTCCGTGATGTTTATTGTTACAGTTTCTGTTGCTTCTTTCCCCCAGGCTTCCGGGTACGCGCCTTAAATTCCCTCTGGGCCCGCCCTTCCCCAAGTCTCTGGGCGTGTTGGGCTCTGATAGGCTGCTTCTCAGAGTTATGCTAATAAGGAGTTGTCTTTGAGTCTTAGGTGTTTAGTTCCTACGCCATAATGGGGCGTCTTCCGGCAAGGGCTTCCACATCTCCCCCTTTTTGTTTTCTTTGGAGAGGAGAAGGTAGAGGTCTCGGGCCCCCAGAGAAGAGGACTTATTTACCACCCTGTGTGGGCAGCCAGGGATACCCACTCAGAACAGCCTGTCCACTGTCTTTTGTGGGGGATGGGATGGTTTAGACAGTAACCCATATGCACCCGGACATGCCTTCCTACTGATCCCAATTAGGGTCTCAGTAGTGCAGTGTTGTGCCTCGCATCCTCTCAATTACTGTGGGGGTCGGTTGTCGCTGGAGGTTGTCAAAGCCGCTGCTCCAGTTATCTGTTATACAGAAAGAAAGCTCTCGAGAAAGGTTAGCAGATGTGGAAAAGTTGTCATATGGGATGGAGGTGACACAGAGACCTGGGGCATGCCACTCACAGCCCAAACGTGCAAGTCTCCAAAGCGTGTCTACTCTTTCATCAACGAGATCTAGCCGTTGATTTAGAATCATGATTCCACCGGCTAGGTGACTATTAAGGGCTCTTTGGTGGTCTAAGGCCGTGGCCACGGTGGAAGAGAGGTTATTTAAAGTGTGTGCAGTTTGTACTGAGGTGTACATGGACACTGCTGCGGTGGCTGCAGCACCAACAGCCAAAGCCACAGCAGTGACAATAGCTGCGGTGATACCGAAGTCCCGTTTAGGTCGAATGAGAGAAAGCGCCAAGGGTGGAACAACGGGGACAGGTAGGTGTTCTGGAAGGCGGAGAATTATAGCCAGTGGGAAAGCGGTAGCGTTCAAGCATAAAGATAAGAAGCAGATGTTACTATTACAGTTGATAGTACGATTGCCAATTATATCCGGGCCAGGTGGAATTTGGAGCTGTGGTGATTTTAGGTGTGAAGGAGAAAAAGAGATGTACAGTCCAAGTAGGGCGCCGAGCTTGGCAACCCGTCCAGGACCAGTCTACATCGCCTCTGATAATCAAGATGTTCATGATACCTATTTCCTGCATTGTCTGCGAAAACAGGAAATGCTCGGACAGGTCCAAGCTGTCTGGCCTCCCGCCAAGCGTAGGGGCAGAAAGAAGCTCCGCCTCCCGCTCCTCCCTGCTGTTGCGCAGCTGGATTATAAGGGGGAGGCGGGCGGAAGGAGGAGGCTGGTCCTCCTCCTTCTCACTTTCCATGTCCCACCCCTTCACTTCCTCCACCAGTTGTTGTACTTCAGAGTCGTTATTATCATCTTTGTCCGCCATTTTAGCACCTCCGTCTCCATCTTGTGACTGCATTTCTCAGACTGTTTCTAATGCTTCCTGACTTTCTCGCACGATTTTCACACAGCGCTGATCCTCCAAACAGGCTCGGATCAGTCTCCATAGGGGTTTTACTCCGCCTGAGAGTCTATCTTCCTCTGCCGCCAAGTCTAAATCCCTACCTAGTTTGTCCCAACAAACTGTCCTGAGCCACCCTGAGTGGAGAAACCAGGGGGCCGCGGCATCTACCTGCTCAATGAAGTGCTGAATGGTCTTATCTCTTAACTTAAGGTCTTGAACTTAAGCAGCGCTTTTAGCGCTCCTACTATGGGCTGAGAGGGTCCCACGCCCATGGCTGTACACACTTCCCCTCTCCAAGGAGGTCCCCCGTTTACCCTTTACCGGTGCTTCCCGGGGATATTTTCCTGTCCTGGGCTTTCTCCCACTTACGGAGCGCCCACTATCAGTTCCCGTCTCCCTTCCGAGACCACTGTTTCCTATCCCGGGCTTTCTCCCAATCACGGAGCGCCCACTATCAGTTCCCGTCTCCCTTCCGAGACCACTGTTTCCTATCCCGGGCTTTCTCCCAATCACGGAGCGCCCACTATCAGTTCCCGTCTCCCTTCCGAGACCACTGTTTCCTGTCCCGGGCTTTCTCCCAATCACGGAGCGCCCACTATCAGTTCCCGTCTCCCTTCCGAGACCACTGTTTACCGCCTCTTATTCCGAGGCTTTTAACTTACCGTCTCTGCGTCTGAGACTTTCCAGCCGGCTGCCACGGTTCTGAGCCTTCGGTTCCACAAGACCTTCGTTCCCCGTACGGGCCACCACTTGTTGGGGTCGGAGGAACGACTCTGGACACCGAGATCTCTTCCGTGATGTTTATTGTTACAGTTTCTGTTGCTTCTTTCCCCCAGGCTTCCGGGTACGCGCCTTAAATTCCCTCTGGGCCCGCCCTTCCCCAAGTCTCTGGGCGTGTTGGACTCTGATAGGCTGCTTCTCAGAGTTATGCTAATAAGGAGTTGTCTTTGAGTCTTAGGTGTTTAGTTCCTACGCCATAATGGGGCGTCTTCCGGCAAGGGCTTCCACAGAGCAGTTTCTGAAAATTCATTAGTTAGGATTTTGATAGAGATTGAATTACTCTATGGTCAGTTGGGGAATATTGCCATCTGAACAATAGCAAATCTGACAATCTATGAAATAGGATGCCTCTATTTTTTAGGTCTTCTTTATCTCATTCTAACAAGATAGTTTTCAGAGTATATATTTTGCACTTTTTTGATGCCATTGTAAATGGAAATGTTTTCCCTTTTTTTTTTCCTTTATGTAAGAGAGACAGAGATGACAGGGAAGTGGGGAGAGAGAGATACAGTATTTTTGGAAGGGTCTTTCTATGTTGTGATACTCCACTCCAGCCTTCCAATTAGTGAGAAACACAGTTGTGTGCAGCCGCACCCAGCATGTTCAGGGTGGCCCAGGAACCAAATCCGTACCTCCCATCAGCTTCCAACCTCCCAAGCAATGGTGCTACCATATATCACCTTGGCTGGTTAGCATGAGCATAAGCATGCTCATTTATTCTGCATAGAAATGCAATTGATTTTGTATATTAATTTTGTTACCTTGCCAGAGAGTGTACATGCTTACCAGAGAAAGAGTGAAAGAGAGAAAGAGAACCCCCCCCCCCAGTGGGGTGCAGTCATGCTCCAATTATTTTCCTCTATTTCTCCTTCCCACCAGGATTTTGGGCATAAATACTAATTCACCTTGCGTATTTTTCGAGTCACTGGATCCAGGGTTTGAAACACGTTTGGCTCTGTGGGGTCTGGCTCCCAGTGCACAGCTCTAACGCATTATGCTCTTTGTATATTGATTTTGCACCCTGCAACCATGCTAAACTTGTTTATTGATTATTGTAGTTTGTAAATAGATTCCTTAAGATTTTCTATATATAACATCATGTCGTCTGCAAAATGGTTTTTCTTCTTTCTTTTCAACCTGAATGCCTTTCATTCTTCTTCTTGCCTGATTCTCCTGTCTATTTCCAGTATAATGATGAATACAAGTGGTGAAAGCAGTAATTCTTGTCTTTTCCTGATCTTGGGAAGAAAACATTCAGTATTTCACCACTGAATATTATATGAGCTGTGGGGTTTTCATAAATAGCCTTTATCACATTGAAGAAGTTCCCTTTTATGTTTATGTTCTTTTTATTATGAAGGGGTGCTGTACTTTGTCAAATATCATCTGTAACTATTGATTATGTGGTTTTTGTCTTTTATTTTATTAAAGTGGTATATTACATCAGTTGATTTTTAAATGGAAAACCCAGCTTGCACTCCTGGGATAAATACCACTTGATCATGGTATATAACTTGTCTTTATTTTTAGATTTTATTTTCTAGTATTTTTTGAGAATTTTTGTGGCTATATTCATAAAATATTTTGACCTGCCATTTTATTGGGGAGAGGGTGGGTATCTTTGGTTTTAGTATCAGGATAATACTAGCATCATAAAATTAATTAAGAAGTGATCACACTTGCTTCATTTTATAGAAGAGTTTTTGGCAAATTAGTAATAATTCTTCTTTAAATGTTTGTTAGAATTCACTAGTGAATTTGTCTTGGGCTTTCTTTGTGAGAAGTTTTTACTAATAAGTCAGTCTCTTTAGTTACAAGTCTATTCAAATTGTCTGTTTATTTTTGAGTCAATTTAGGTATTTTGTGTCTTTCTGGAATTTTTTTCCACTTCATATTAGTTACATAATGTATAATAATACATTATTATAATAATAATACAAATATATAATAATACAAATTCAGTATTATCCTGATACTAAAACCAAAGATACCCGCCCTCTCCCCAATAAAATGGCAGGTCAAAATATTTTATGAATATAGCCACAAAAATTCTCAAAAAATACTAGAAAATAAAATCTAAAAATAAAGAAAAGTTATATACCATGATCAAGTGGGATAACCAGGAGTGCAAGCTGGGTTTTCCATTTAAAAATCAACTGATGTAATATACCACTTTAATATAATAATACATTATGTAACTATTATGTAACTATACTGTTCATAGTATTTCTTTATAATTTGCTTTATTTTTCTAAGGTCTGTAGTAATGTGTAGATACAATTTTAATTGCTTATGTCAAGAGCACAGTATATTTAACCTTTTAAAAATTATATAAAAAATCATATGAACATACCTATTTTGATATGACATTATTTACTATTAAGTAAAATTGAAGTATCAGGAAATTTATCCTGTAATTTTACCACACTCTGCAAGCAAGTTTGAGATGCATCATGACAAGATAAATTCTCCTCAGTCAGCATTTCTACCTCTCCATGACATGACATCTTCTCATCTCAAAGTTAATCCTAACTTTGCTAAGATCCTAAATTGAATGACCAGTATTCCACAGTTCACTTACAAGCTGGAGGGACAGAACCAGAGAGTTAACAGGTGTAGTTATGCAGGTGGATCATCCCATTAAACTTTACTGTATCCTTGTAAGGAGTGACAGGAAGTCATTGTGTTAGTGGGTGTGTATGTGAGTTGCATGTATCTTTGTTCTCTTTTGTAAATGGCAGTGAAGAGACACCGGTAACAGCTGGTCTCCTTTTATCTCTGGGAAAACAACAGCAAAAACTAACTAGCCAAAGTGAAGTCTTCTCCCCTAAGTGAACACCAGAACAAAAAGTTCTGACCAGAGTTACATTTCAAGTTATTTACTTTACTGAAAGTCCTGTTTCTTTCAATTTCTGCAAGTGAGACCTTAGCCAATGTTTAGATGTCCTTTGCTTACAAATAAACAAAATGTTTAACAGTATTTTTATAATAAACTGTAGCAGCCACATAAATCTAACGTAGAAATCATATCTTAATGTATACATCAACTATAATATTTCTCCAGCCTCTTAAAATTAAACACTCGAATTAATCATAAATTCATTGTTCAGCTTTAGAAGCTAGCAATGATAATCATTGTTATCTTGTGTGTTAAATTCATCATAATAAACATATATTCTATTTGTTCTTTATTTTTCTTAGAAAAGCTGTTCTTGAAAACCACCTGCTATTTCGTGGTCCAGATGTTTGGCCCAGACATCGTAAGGCTGTAAGTGCATTGTGCTGTGGAAGTCGGGTGCAGCTGCTGGGGCACGGGGGAAAGCAGGACCCCTGGGAGACGAGGGCTTGGCTTTCAGCTCCATGTCCTACTGACTAAGGGCCTGAGCTGCTATTCCTCTTCTTGCCAATGTGGGGAGTGGAAACGTGACGTGGACCCTTTATCACCAGGGCAAAGATTCCCGCTGGATTGCAGTGTCAGTCCAGCTCCGTTTTCCCTCACGGGCCTTTCAGAGGGAATGCCACAGCAATGCCACCAACCACGACTCGGCCTGCTGGCCCAGCATGGGCATGGACCCTTTCTCCTGAGCTCCGCAACCTGTCTCAGCCCTCCCCAACTCCCCCACGCACTCCTTGGGGTCTTCCCTCCCCTCCTCCTTTGGCTGGTTTCCTGGCCCTCGCCACCCCTCCAGCCCCAGTCCTGGCCCTTGCCATTTTCATGACCTGTTTGCTTGGTTTCTGTTTTTCTTTTCTGAGCTCAGGGTACTGGATCAGATAAACCATGTTCCTCTGTTCATGGCACTTTCTCATCAACAAACCATACATGACTTTCTTATATTTATTGTTTAGTTATTAGTCGGTTACTTCGAATAATAGAATAAGCTTTCAAACCCTCTGCCCCAAACAAAGTCTGGGACCCTGAGGATAACTTAGCCTCGACATACGTCCCTTTCTTCCCTTTCAGATTTCTCTCCCAGGGAGCATCATCTAAATTTCATGCTCATCCTTCTCTCGCTTTCTATCAGAAAACTGACAGAAACTCTTCTGGAGTTGTATTATACAGGACAAATTACTGATTGTTATATAACGTATGTGTTATGTGTAAATACTAGGTCATCAGAAAAGTCATGGTCAACACTACATTGTATTCGTTTTTGTATCTCCACAAGGTTCTTATCAAAATACTGTCTCTATGTTTATGTGAAGAGGGGAGGAAGGAAAAAAGGAAAGAAGGAAGGAAGGAGGAAAGGAAAGAAAGAAATGAGAGAACTTTGTATCTCTAGAGCCTGTCGTAACACTTGAGCGCATAAAGTCTTTGACAAAAGCTAAAATAATAAATTCTTTAAATGAACAAATTTTTAACTATAGATGAGCTACAACTATACTGTCCCAAAGAAAATTTGAAGGTATTAAAAAGAAAAAAAATAAACTTTTAGCCTAGTCGATGAACTGTTTACATACCTAACAGAGCCGACTGGAGGAAGTGTCAGTTTGGATGGTGAGGTCCCACTGGCCCTGTATAGGAAACCAGGCAAGCTGCTGTCTCGGAAGTCAAAGGGGGCAGTACCTGCAGATATCCAAAAGGGGGTGCCAGAGAGCAGCTATAAAGGGGCGTGTCCTGGGAGGAAAAGGGAAGTGACGTAGAAATCCATTGCTCTTCTCCAATGGGCTATGAAGTGGTGAGTGTGAGAGTCAGTAAAGCACAAGGATGAAAATGTATAAAATAAATTAAATTAAACTAAAACAAAACAAAAAAGAAGAGAACAGAAAGGTACCAAGAAGTGTACATGCGGGCTGTACAGATGTGAACCGTGTAGGAGACAGTGGGCACAGGTGTTAAGAAGGACTAGCTCCAATAAGTCACTGGAAAGGACCCTATTGCTGAGTAGATGGGGAGAGAAGAGGAGTTAATTTTTTCTCTAAACTGACTGATTCTTGCTAGCATGAGTTGGGCCACTTTGCGGGGGGAAGAGAAGGATATAATAAATGACATCCTCGCCCACCATGGTTCTGTTCACCATTCGTTTGTTATTTCCCATATGTGTATTATCAGTTGTGTCCTGTTGGAAATTCCTCCTCATAGAATGTGCTCTTCTTAGCTTAGTTTAGGCAATCAGATACAGCTCCAGGTTGATGTAGCCCTGAAAATGACAACCTCATGATTTAAATTTACCTGAATATCAGTCTTCTAATATTAAATGTATTTCCTAGCCCAAAGGACATCCCTCCTCAAGATTTCACACCAGTCAGTTCTCAATCACTCATAAACTAATTATTCGGCAATTACATTTCCTATCCAGAGGCAGAGCCACAGGGTGTTATAAAGACATAGGACAGGTGTTCTGATTAACCTGGGTCAGGCAGTGTCTTAGTTCATTTGTGCTACTATAACAGAAGTACCTTAGACTGGGTAATTTATGGACAGAAATGTATCGCTCACAGTTCTGGAGGCTGAGAAGTCCAAGATCAAGGTGCCAGCAGGTTCTGTGTCTGGTAAGGGCTTGCTCTCTGCTTCATGGATGGAGCTTTCTTCATCCTCATGTGGCAGAAGGAGGGAGCACGCTCCCTCAGGCCTCTTACATGAAGGGCACTAATCCCATTCAGGAGAGCTGGGTTCTCATGACCTAATTCCCTCCGAAGAGCCCCGCCTTTTCTTCCTGCACTGGGGGCTAGATTTCAGCATAGGAATTTAGGAGAGACACCAACATTCAGACCATAAACTCACTGAAGACTGAGACCAAGTCACAGGACTATAAAGCGCTTTCCCCCACCCAGACCCCCACAGCCGCATCAGCGAAGGCCTATTTCTAGAAGTTCCTTTTACCAGTATGTCATGTCAGGCTATCAAAAAAAAGTACAAAGCATACAAAAAGCCAAGAAACACAGTTTAAACAGACAGAACAAGCATCGAAACTGGACATGCAGGGATTTCTTAATTATCAAGCAGGAAACTTTAAACAAGTTTGGTGAATATGCTAAGAACTCTAATAAATAAAGTGGACAGCATGCAAGAACAGATGGGTGATATACAGAGAGATAGAAATACTAAGAAAGAATAATTATTTTTAAATGCTAGAAAGCAAAAAACTAACAGAAATGAAGAATGTTTTTGATAAGCTTATAGACTGCAGACATTTGAAGAAAGAATCTCTAAGCTGAGGATGTATCAAGAGAACTGAAACACAGAGAGAACAAAACTGGAAAGAAAAAGAAAACAAACTCAAGATATTTGAAGGCAGTGGGACAACTATAAAAGGTAAAAGTAAGTATGGTAGGAATAAAAGAAGGAAAAGAAAGAGAGAAAGGAATAAAAGAAGTATCTGAAATAATGACTGAGAATTTCCCAAAATTAATGTAAAACACAAGACCACAGATCCAGGAAGCCCAGAGAAAACTAAGTAGCATAAATCAAACAAACAAGCAAAAAACAAAAGCAATAACAAACCAATCCTAGGCATATCATTTTCCAACTACAGAAAATCAAAAGTAAAGAAAAATATTGTGAAAGAAGTTGGGAGGGGCACCTCACCTATAGGAGAACAAAGATAGAAGTTATTTCAGGTCCAGATGTGTTCACTGAATGCTACAGAACATTGAAGGGAGGAATTATACCAGTTTGCTATCACCTCTGGCAGAAGATAGAAGCTAAGGGAATATTTCCTAACTCATTAGACAAGGCCAGCATCACCCTAACACCAAAACCAGACACTGCAAGAGAAAACTACAGGCCAAATGTTTCTCTAGAGCATACACGCAAAAATTCATGAGATTTCTCCCAGGTATACAAGGATGGTTCAATATTTTAAAAATTAATTAATATAATTTACCACATCAACCAGCCCAAGGAGAAAAATTACATGATCATACCATAGATGTGAAATGAACATTTGACAAAACTAATAAATATACATGATTTTTAAAAAAACTTGTGACCAGCAGCTGGCATAATGATTATGTCACTGGACTCCCACATGGTCAGCCGTGATTTGAGTCCCAGACCCAATGGCTTAAAATCATATCAAGTGTGTGTGTGCTCACACTGGGCATGTGTGTATGCCTGCCAAGATTCTGAGAGGAGAATGGAGGAGCAGGGATTGTGGCATGGCCATCCCCCCTTGGGAGTGATTTCTTGCTTTCTAGTTCTCTGTCTCTCTGATGAGCACACATGCCCTATAGCAAAAATCTCTCTAAAAAAGAAAAATAAAAAAATAAAAAAATAAAAAACTGTCTGCAAATGGTAGGGAACTGCCTCAACTTGATAAAGAATATCTACCAAAAATCTGCAGCTAACATCACACTTAATGCTCAGAACTAGATTCTTTCCCACTATGATCAAAGCAAGGGAAGGATATCCCTCTCATCATCTCCTTTCTTTTTTTGGGGGGGGGGAGGGAGAGGTTTTTTTCGCTATAGGGCGCGTGCGCTCGCCAGACAGAGAGAGACATAGAGACAGAAAGCGAGAAATCACCCCCCCAGGGGGGATGGCCATGCCGCAATTCCTTCTCCTCCATTCTCCTCTCGGGATCTTGGCCACACACGCACACGCGCCCAGCGTGAGTTTTAAGCCACCGGGTCCGGGACATGAACCGCGGTCGACTACATGGGAGTCCGGCGACATAGCCATTACTCCAACTGCTGGTTCCCTCATCATCTCCTTTCAATACCATGCTGAAAGTCCTAACTAATTTGATTAGACAAGAAAAGGAAATAAAATGCATGCTCAATGGGAAGGAAGAAATAAAACTGTTCACAGAAGGCCTAATTGTTTCTGTGTAAAATTCAAAAGAATCAACAACGTGGACTAATACAAAATTATAGCAAAGTTGTAGGATAAAAAATCAATTTACAAAAGTGATTCACTTTCCTATATACCAGCAATGAGCAAGTGGAATTTGCAGTTAAACACAGAATTGATTTTACATTAGCAACTCCACAATGAAATACTTAGCTGTAAGTCCAATATAATATGTACAAGGGCTATATGAGGAAAGTATTGTTGAAAATAATTTTAAATGGAACAAATGGAAAAATATTTCATAAATAGGAAGAATCGACATTTTCAATATATCTATTCTTCTCAACTTGATCTATAAATTCAGTGAAATCCCACTGCAAATCTCAGAAGGTTATTTCATAGATATCAGCAAACTGAAGTTCCTATGGAGAGACAAAAGATCCTGAGCAGACAACACAATATTGAAGAACAAAAGTGGAGGACTGGCCTTCCCTGACATCAAGATTTACTACAAAACTGCAGTAATCAAGGCAACATGATATTTGTGGAAAAAAATAACTAATTAGTTAGTTCATTTATTAATATAACAGGATAGATAGTCCAGAAATAGACCTACATAAAAATAGTCAGCTACTCTGAGAAATGAGGAAAGATAGTCTTTTTTTTTTTTTTTTTTTTTTGAGAGGTTTTCGCTATAGGGCGCGTGCGCTCGCCAGACAGACAGAGAGAGACAGAGAGACAGAAAGTGAGAAATCACCCCCCGGGGGGATGATCACGCCACAATCCCTTCTCCTCCATTCTCCTCTCGGGATCTTGGGCACGCACGCACACATGCCCGGCGTGAGTTCTAAGCCACCGGGTCCGGGACGCGAACCACGGTCGACTACGTGGGAGTCCAGCAACATAGCCATTATGCTAACTGCTGGTTCCCCAGGAAAGATAGTCTTTTCAGCAAGCTTCATTATAGAGTGCAGAACTGTGACTCTCCTAGAAGATAGCAGGGAGGAAATCTGGATGTCCTTGGACTTGGTGATGACTTTCTAGATAGGGCACCAAAGGCATGGTTCAGGGGGGAAAAATAGACAAGCTAGATATCAAAATTAAAAATTTTGTTCTCTGAAGATAATGTCAAGAGAATGAACTGGCAGATCACAGACTTGGAGAAACTATTTGCAGAAGACATCTGACAAAGGACAAAATATACAAAGAACTCTCAAAACTCAACAGAAGGAAACAAGCAACTGGCCCAGTCTCTGTGGCAGTCAGTAGCCTGCCCACCCCCTGGGCCAGAGCCACATGGCTAACCCAAGGTTTGGCTCCCAGCCTGGTCTACTTGAAACATGCTGGTGTGTGTGTGTGTGTCCTAGATCTTTATGAAAGGGAGGGCAGGAGGACGAGATCACAGCATGACTAGACTCTGCTAGCTCGCTCTCAAGTGTGTGAACATATGCATTCTTTATCGTGAATAAATAAAACTTTAAAATAAAACAAGCAATTCAACTAAAATACGGGCCAAAGTCCTTAACAGTTACCTCACCAAAGATATACAGAGAGCAAATATGCACATGTAAAGATGTAAGCATTATCTGCTGGACTGGCCTGTAGCTTGGTGGTTAGGGAACATGGGCCACTGAGGTAGACTCTATGAATAACCATGCAGTTTGAAGCTTGACCCCAGCAAGTTGAAAAACACAGCAGGCATTTCTGTGCACATGCCCCAAATCTTGATTGGATGGAGAAATAGAGGAAGGCCAGTGTGACCACGCCCCCCTGGAGGATGCTTTCTCCCGCTCCCTCTCTGTCTCCCTGTCTCTCTGTCTCTATCTAGAAAGTACATGCATCCTACAGAAAATTTAAAGACAAAAATGAAGAACATTGTTTTAGTTTTTTTGTTTTTCTGGAGAGGTTTTTTTGCTATAGGACGCGTGTACTCACCAGACAGACAGAAAGAGACAGAGAGACAGAGAGAAATCACCCCCCAGGAGGGATGGTCACACCGCAATCCCTTCTCCTCCATTCTCCTCTTGGGATCTTAGACACGCACACACACATGCCCAGCATGAGTTTTAAGCCACCGGGTCCAGGACTGGAACTGCGGTTGACTACATGGGGGTCCAGCGACATAGCTATTACACTAACTACTAGTCCCAAAGAAGAACATTGTTTTTTATTAAGGGTTTGAAATTTAAAACAAAACAAAGAAAAACATTATTTGCCAAAGAATGACCAAAATCCAAAATACTAAAAACTACTATTAAAATATTTAGTAGTTTCCTACAAAACTAACTATAATCTTGCCATATAATTCAGAAATCACATCCCTGGGTATTTTTACCCAACTGGGTTGAAATT
Source organism: Tupaia tana (assembly GCA_026018925.1). Lineage (NCBI taxonomy): Eukaryota > Metazoa > Chordata > Mammalia > Scandentia > Tupaiidae > Tupaia > Tupaia tana. Next base: position 120,932,917 of record JAKSZU010000003.1, read on the forward strand.
TTATGTCCATACAAAAACTTGTACATGAATGCATGTAGTAGCATTATTCATAATTATCAAAGACTGGAATCAGCCAATGTCCAATAGGATTAACTATGGTACAGTCACACAATGAAATAAAGAAAATGAAAATGAACTCTAAGCTGTGAAAGCACATGGGGCATGCAAATTCACATTACTAAGTGAAAGAAGATCATGGGAAAAGGATACCTACTGTGTGAGTTCAACTACGTGCCATCCCAGAAAAGGCAAAGCTGTGGAGACAGCCAAATATCAGAAGTCACCAGGGACAAGGATGGTAGGAGAAATAACTAGGACTAGCACATAGGATTTTCCAGAGCAGTGGAAATACCCCATATGAGACCATAAAGGTAACTATATGACATTATCCATTTGTCCAAACCTGTAGACTGTACAACACCAACTTGAATATAAACTATAAACCTACAGTGATAATGGTATGTCAGTGTAGGTTTATCAACATTAGCAAATGGATTGGCTGGGATGATGATAAACGGGAGACTATGCATATGTAGGGGTATATAAAAAAATCTCTGTACCTTCCTCTTAATTTTGCTATGAACCTAAAACTGCTAACAGCAACAACAATGAAAAGTTTTAAAGATGCAACTATGTTTTTGTCCTATTAGCTTCTCTGAGAAAAAGAAAAGTTGAAGGTAGAAATGGTTCTTAAACATTTGGAGATATCCTAAAGAGTTCAACAAATCAGGTATAGCCTCAGCCTTCTGTCCCAAGGTTGGTCAAGAACACATGTTTTAGGGGATTTCAACCACCGAAGACCCTCTACCCAGACTTCTTCCTCATGCTCTCCATTCTAACAAGGAGCCAGGATAAGCTAATCAGCAGCCATCTATATTTGAGTTATAAGCAAACTCCAGAAGATGCAGGAGAAAAGAGACACTTAATTCCATGAGGTGAGGAAGTTTTGCACAATCTGAAAGAGGAGATACATATCATAAGAATGAATCAAATGGAATTGTTAGAGATGAAGGCTATAATACAGGAAATCAAAAATTCCATTGAAAACATCAAAAGCAGATTGGATCATGCAGAAGATTGAATCTTGGATGTAGAAGATAGAACCTTTGGCCTGGAAAAATTCACCAAAAAGACTGAAAAAATAACCCCCAAAAATGAGAATAACATATGAGTAATACTAGATACCATTAAATGCCAAAACACCTGCATCATCAGTGCCCCAGAAACTGAAGAAACTAATAAGGGCATTGATAATCTATGCCATGAAATCCTGGAAGAAAACTTTCTAAGCCTAGAGAGGCACTCAAAGATCCAGACTCAAAAAATATAAAGGACCCCACATAGAATTGACCCAAGAAGATCTTCCACAAGGCACATCATAGCCAGATTGACCAAAACCACAGACAGAGACAAGATACTGAAACTGGCAAGAGAGAAACGTCAAGTTACTTTCAAAGGATATCTCATAAGGCTAACGTTGGACCTCTCATCAGAAACAATGCAAGAAGGAAACGATGGGAAAATATATTCAAAGTGTTAAGTGAAAAACAATTTCAACCAAGAATATTATACCCAGCAATATTAACTTTCATATGGGGAAAAAAAGACAAAAACATTCTCAGGTAAACAAAACCTGAAAGAATTTACCAACATTACACCAAGAAGTGCTGAAGGGAGTGCTATACCAGGAAAACTAGAGTTGGACACACAGAAATAAGAGTTCAAGAGACAACCAAAATAATGACCAGCCTAATGGTAGGAATAAGTCTTGAGTTGGAGTTAACTTCCAGAGAAAAATGGAAAGATCAGACCACAGTAACACTGAAAATTCATAGAAGAGAGATTAAGTACATGAGTCTGAACTAGTGAAATAGATTTTTTTTTTAACTTTAGACTAAAACATTACTGATTTTCTTCTATGCTTTGATTTCCATATTTAAGGATTTTTGTCTTGAATTGTTAATAGGTTCATCTACCTATTATTTGAACTGAATCCTAATCTTTTTCCTGGCTTGAAGTTTTAAGCAAATTTCTCTTAAACATTTTTTGATTTTGATCTATTAAAACTAAAATATTTTTGAAGTTAAAAAATGCATTTAAATGGGACCAGCAGTTAGCATAATGGCTATGTCGCTGGACTCCCACGTAGTCAGCCGCGGTTCGAGTCCCGGACCCGGTGGCTTAAATTCATGCCGGGTGCGTGTGCGTGCATGCCCAAGATCCCAAGAGGAGAATGGAGGAGAAGGGATTGCAGCATGGCCATCCCCCTGGGGGGTGATTTCTCGCTTTCTATCTCTCTGTCTCTCTCTGTCTGGCAAGCGCACGCACCCTATAGCAAAAACCTCTCAAAAAAAAAAGCATTTAAAAATACTTATTAATACCTATTTAATGACTGCAGTAAGCTATATAGCCCCAGCAAAGTGCTACTTTATATTATGTTCACTTTAATCTCAGGTTTACATGTAAAGTCAGACATTAGTTTTTAAATATGTATATATCAGCTGTGCTTGATATTTTAAGTCTTTAACTTAAGTAAGATCTTAAGTGAATCAATAAAATAGGGGGAGGAGAATGTGTGTTTTACACTGTCATTTCTTAGCATCTTGCACATTCTCATGGTCTTAAACTTGTGTGGATTTACGGAGTTCAGCATTTTCTCTCCCCTCTCCCCTCTCCCCTCTCCCCTCTCCCCTCTCCCCTCTCCCCTCTCGCCTCTCCCCTCTCCCCTCTCCCCTCTCCCCTCTCGCCTCTCCCCTCTCCCCTCTCGCCTCTCCCTCTCGCCTCTCCCCTCTCCCCCCCCTCCCCTCCCCTCCCCTCCCCTCCCCTCCTCTCCTCTTCTCTTCTCTTCTCTCTCTCTCTCTCTCTCTCTCTCTCTCTCTCTCTCTCTTCCTTTCCCTGTTCCTCTCTCTCTCCCTCTCCCTCTCCCTCTCAAGCTATTGCCATAGGGTATTTGTGTTCACCAAAGAAAGACAGAGAGAGGTAAAGTGAAAAATCACCTCCCATGGGGGATGGCCATGCCATAATCCCTTCTTCTCCACTCTCTTCTAGGGATTTTGGGCACACATGCACATGCACCTGGCATGATTTTCATGCCACCAGGTCCAGGACTCAAACCACAGTCAGCCATGTGGGAATATAGTGCCTTAATTACCAAGCTACATGCTAGCCCCTAGCATTTTCTCTTTTTACCCAAAGAAGCACTTCTCACTTTAAGTCTTTTGATGATAAAGCCCCATCTTAGAGAACCCTGGAGCAACACCAATGCCCAGTTTTCCTCTCTTATTCCCAGCTCAGAGGTCGCCAGCCTCACTCTGTAAAGCTCACATTCACATTCACTTACTTGCAACTGCACTCTCTTTTTGGAGGAAGACTAGGTCTTGGATACCATGTGATGAATTGCACTAGTAGTCCTGGGTTGCCACAGATGGGATATTGGTCTCAGGTTAAAAGCTAAGATTAAGCAGAGCCTTATTATCACTCCTTGGAGTCCACTGAATACCAGACCCCCATAAAGACAGCAGTCATTGGTTAAATAAATGAACTCTTAAGTTGAGAACAGATGTGTGAACATAACCACCCTCTCCTGACTTACTGAGTCTTGGTAGATTTACTTTGGTGGTGGACTTTGTCTATAGCATGCGGCTTTCCCCATTGGCCTCTTTGTACACTTTGATCTCACCCCTGACCTCCCGTGACAGGGCCTTGCAGTTCAGCAGGTGCCATGAAGAGCTCTGTCTGCCCTCGTAACTGGTGCTCACCAAAGGCCGACACACTGTCTAGTGCCACACTGTTTGCCTCCTTCCACTGGACTGGGATGAGGAGGCCTGTTACCTCGGCCCAGGTTTTCAGAGTAGTGATCCTCAAAATACATGGAGATTTCTGAGGGGACCCTCTTCCCCCATGGACTTGGCTAAGACTCAATTTTACTAATGCAGGACAATTCTTTCTGCAGAAAGTTGCAGGGTAAGAAAACGCTCCCAGCGTCCCTCCCAGTATTTGGTCCAAAGATAAGATTACTAGTTGTTTTAAAGCAACCACTAAAGCTGCTGCTTACTCACTGTATTTGTCAGGGTCTTCCAGAAAGATAGAAGCAATAGGATAAACATGTGCATATATACAACATGTTATTATATGCTACATATATAATGCACATATGTATAAAGGGATCTGTTATAGGTAGCATATATTACATGTTATATATTGCACGAGTATGATACACATATGTTAAATATATGTAGGGTGTTTGATGCATATATCATGTGTTACATGTTATTACATACACATGTAAAAGAAAAGGTTTATTATATACTACAGGTAATACACACATGTGACACATATATGTAAAAGAAGGGATGTGTTATATATCATATAATATCTGTTATTTTATATATTACATGCATGAAATACACTAACACTGCATCTATTCAGAGGAGAAGGGATTTGTTACAGTAATTACCCTACATAGTCACAGGGTGGAGGAGCCCCACGTAGGCTGTTTGAACACTGGAGAAATAGCTGCAAGCCTTGAGCAGGGAAGCTGGTGCAGTTCCAGCCCAAGGCCTGAAGGGGGCCCTCGGGAGGCTGCATGCAGACCCAAGCACCTTCAGTCAGTGCTATGAGTCCAGAGCCCAAAGGTTCAAGAACATGGAGTCTGGATGGCTGAAGGAGCACAGGGTAAACTATCAGAGAGCAGGTGGAGGAGAGGAAGGGGCAGGCAGGTGTGAGGAGTGAGACCCACAGCCACTCTGGAAGGAAGGGGAGAGAGAGAGAGCAGGACCGTGCCTCCTCCGTCCCTCCTGCTCCCACTCCTCGTGGTGCCTGCCCTGTTCAAGGGGGTCCTCCTCCCTCAGCCTGCTGACTCAGGTGCCAGTCATCCGGGCAGCACCCTCACAGACAAACTTAGAAGCCACGTTCCAGCTGTCTTCCAGCTTCTTTCAGTCCAGTCAAGCTGACACCCAAAGTTAGCCATCGTACTCCGGAAGTAAGAACTGGGCTGTTTTTGTCCTGTTTTGTTTGCTTTCCAGCATGTGCACTCACTGCAAAGAAGGAAAGGAGAGAGAGAGAGCAAGAAAACACCCCCATGGGAGATGGCACCCTGCAATCCCTTCTCTCTCTCTTGGGATTTCAAGAACACACGTATACACACTCGGCCTATTCCTCAAGCTGCCAGGGCTGGGACTCAAACCACATGGCCATTTGGGATCCAGAGATGGCAGACCCTTGCCCAGACTTTTAAACGCTGATGCCAGATTCTTACAAGAGAGAACCCGGTTTATTTTGCTTGAAACAGTAGTCTTTTCCACTGGCCAGGAGCTACAGAGTAAGAACAGGTACCAGGAGCCACCCCTGTGGGCAAAGGGTACAGTTAAGTGAACAAGTGACAGGGAAGAAATCCCAAAAAGCCTCTTCTGAATCCTTCACTGTTTCTCCATGTAATACAAAAACTAGTACCTGGGTAATACCAACCTGTGTTGTTGGATTTTGTGAGTTTTTTTTTTTTCTTCTTTTTTTGGCTTGGTTTTATTTGGATTTGAATCAATGATTTACCTAAATATTTTACCTAAAGTCTCTGTTTAACTTTTCCCTTTTTCTAAAGCAGTACATTTTTCTTGGTAAGAAGAGTGGGGTGGCAAATGGATATGGAATAGAAAATGGATATGGAATAGAAAATGGATATGGAAGCTTTGCTTTGACCATTTAATTCTAGCCATAAAGCCAAATATTTAAAGAGCACTATCCTCTCACCACCCCTGGGGAAAGAAGCAAGCCGGCCTTATTGCATTGTCTTTCATGAGGATAAGAAATACGTTTACTTTAAAAGGGAAGTGATAATTTGGAGTATGACTCCGAAAATAATTATAGGTATTTAAGACTATAAATGAAAATGATTCTTATGCTATAGGGCCGAGCTAACTTTGAAATAATGTTCCCATGCAATTACACCCCCGTCCATTTTTCCTTTCCCAACGTTCTTTGTGGCCTGTCCTTTCTCTGAGTGGTTGGAGTGCTCGTGTGAGAGGCAGGAGACAGCTCAGTGCTGCGCATGCTGCCCACTCCCAGGACCAGATTCTACATGTGGGGAGAGCGACATGGCTGGGACAGCTGTGACCCAGCAGCTGCACAGGACTGGGCTCAGAGGCCACGCAGCAATGAGTTGAAGGTCTTAGAATCCATTCTGAGGATTTACCTGTCCTTGAAATAGCTTCTGTTTCCTAATACCAGAGAGATCTTAACAGCCTTTGTTTTGCCCCGTTTCCCTCCAGGCTCAGCGCAGGCATGAATGCTGATGTGGTGTGTCACACTCTGGAGTTTTGTAAGCAGGACGCTGGCCAACCACTGTGTCACCTCTATGCCCGTCCCAAGGTGAGTGGGCTTCCTTTCTCAACGTCAGTGTCCAGTGACATGCAAGCCCTCTGGAATCCTGTAAAAGGAGGTTCAACTTCATTTGCTCAGTGGTTTGGGGACAGTGAGAAGCAAGACGACATTTTCGATTACACTGCATGGAGCAATATTCCTGTGTTTTAACCCAGCTCCCAGCCCTGTGCTGCCAGGGAACGGCTTTGCTGTTGTGGACTGTAATTTTGAGCTGGGCTAGTGGTAGGTAGGAAATCTGATCAGATAAGGAGAAAGGGAGGTTTTAATCCCTCTCTAACAATTGCAAATTTAACAAGTCACTCTTACAGAGCAACCCACTTACCCCGGTGTGCCCGGGACCTTCCTGAGGCAAGCACATCCTTGAAGAATCGGGCAGCGGGTCTCTTGGTCTGAACTTTGATTCTTGCCCATAAAATGGATCATACGGGGCTGGGTGGTGGTGCAGCAGAAATGCTGTGCCCTGCGTGGCTGACCTCACGGGAAGGCTCCGGGTTCACATCCAGAGACTTCCCAAACATGACAAGCGCTTGCCTGTGATCTGGAGCTATGGAGGCTGCAGGTGGACTGAGGGAGAAGAGCCCCTTGGAGATTCCTCTCCCTATCACTATCTCTCTGTCTCTCTCATTCATGGAAAAAAGAAAGAAACTTTAAAATATGGGATAAACTAAAACACCTGCCTCATTAGCTTATTATGAGAAATAGATGAATTAATCCATATAAAATGCTTAGCATAATACCTGCTACATAAAATAAGTTAATAAAAATGATAGCTAATATAATCATGGATATGATTATTATCTGAGAAAGCTGTTCAGAATACTGTGTGCTAATACCTTACAATATTTGGGGCAGCTTTTAACTGGGCTGCAGTTAGAGAAGACTGCAAATGCTGACACGGCTGCCTAGACTCTAGATGACAGGATACTGTTAAATCTGCTTAGGCCTCACAAAGCTTCCAGTAATGCACACACACGGACACACACATATAAATATATAGGGGCCAGCAGGTGGCATGGTGGTTAAAGCACTGGGCTTCCACATGACTGACCAAGGTTTGACCCGGACCTGGTGGCTTGCTTTCTCTCTCTCTCTCTCGTTCTCGCTCTCTCTCTCTTGTCTCTCTCTGGTGAGCACATGTTCTCTATAGCAAATTTTAAAATAATAATAATGATGATGAATAAGATTTTAAATAAATTGTGTGTGTGTGTGTGTGTGTATACTTCTTTTCTCAGAAGTGTGTTTTTTCTGTATACAACACAAAGAGGTTTCCATTTCAATTATGATTTCCAAATATCCTTTTTATTCATGTTGAAATGAAGTCGCTTTAATACCTTGCGGTCACATGAGTGCACAGTTTTGCAGACTGACATGTTAAATCCTGTAACCCTGTCTCCTTGATCAGGGAGGGAGAGATGCAAGTGCCTGAGGGATGAGCGTCTTCCATGTTTCCTCGGCCATTGCCCGAGTGCCAGTTCTCCCGCCTGGAGTCTGAGTCCAGCGGGCACACTAACACTGTTAAAATGCTCAGCTCCATCTCATGAAGTCGGTCTTGTCGCCCTCATTTTACAGAAGAGAGTGAGGCACAGCGAAGTCGCGACATCAGTGCAATGTGGATTTCCTTGTTGGGCCATGAGCAGGGACAGCGGGTTTGCACCCCACCCAGCTTCTCCCCACTGCCGTGCTGGGCATGTGCCTGCTCAGCGCGTGGATAACAGTGGACGTCGCAGGAGCAAACACTTCCGGACGGCCCGCCAAGCGCTGCACGCTGAGCCCTCTATGTCTTGCTTCTCCTGCATTTTGGAAAATATAAATAACATGATGCCAGCCATCCCTCCAATGGAATGCATGCTTCAGGGAGGGAGCGGAGGGAGGGGCCCCGCGCACCGGGGAGCTCACCCCTCAGCAGTGCAGCACAGCGCAGACCCCTCTGGCTAGAGGGGTCAGAAGTAAGAGATGGAACCGTGTTCAGGGCTCACAGTGGTGGAACCACAGTTAGGCTTGCAGTGAACCCCCTGCCCAGCCCCTACAATGTGCTCGACAGTGACAGTGTCGCTTGCTCCTTGCCAGTCCCGTGGCCATGTCTCCTCAGCTCTGTCTGCTCACTCCCATAGAACAAAACCCCATCCGTAATCCACCAAAGCAAGAAACTCTCTACAGTGCTCAACTGGCACCAAAAGAAAGGCAAAAGGAGAGGAGGAGAGAGAGGAGGAGAGGGGAGAGGAGAGAGGAGAACAGGCAAGAAAAAAGGAAGGAAAGGAGAGTGGAAAGGGGGAAGGGGGGAAGAGGAAAGGAAAGGGGAAAGAAGCTGCAGGATCAGGGGCAAAGACCACCAGATGGTCCTGCATTGCCTCTCTTGGGAGGACTGTGTTTACCACTCCCCTTATTTGCATAAAAAATGGGCATCCATTGTAGCCCGTGTGTGTGTGTGTGTGTGTGTGTGTGTGTGTGTGTGTGTGTGTGTGCACACATGCATGCCTCCTGGAGCCTCCTTTGTTTTATGCTGCCCCTTTCTGGGACTCCTAACCGTGAGGTTCCCAGGTAGACCTTGAAGATTTAAACAAATTAGCAAGACCCTTCCTAACCATAGCTGTGCTGGAAGAACCTGCTGCATTTACCAGCATCGCGAAGGCACGTTCAAGACTTCTTCCACTGCTTTGATCTGCATTAAAGGAGAACTGTATTCAGAATGTGTACCTTGTGTACAGACAGCGTCTCCGTATTTCCCTGTGGCCTCCAGCCCACTCACACCGCTGGGAGGGAGACCTACTGCCTGAGGAAAGCAACTGAGACTTTGCAACGGCTTTCCTCACAGTGACTCAGATTTCTGCAGGAGCCAGAACTCTCCAATGCTGAGCGTGTGGGAGTGTGTGTATGCACAGGGAAGTGGTGTTTCTCTGGAATCCAAGCCACCAGGAAGCTGACACAAATGGGTCTGGGAAGGAGTGAGTTCGCATACTTCTTTATGGAAAAATGGCATGCGACAAATTCTTGTTCCATGGAGAAATAAGCAAGCTGACCTCACAAACATGCACTTATTATTATTTTTTTTAATGTCAGATGTCAAATAAAACACCTGGTCTCTCTCTCTCTCTCTCTCTCTCTCTCTCTCTCTCTCTCTCTCTCTCTCTCAATGCCAGAAGGCATGTGCCCATGAGCAAGAGGGAACAAGAAAGAGAGAAACAGAAAACTTACCCCCAACAGAACACAGTCACCCCACACCCCACAATACTTTTCCAATTCTCTATCCATCAGAATCCTGGGCACATGCACATGGGCCTGGCATGTTTCTCAAGTTGAAGGGGCAGCAACTCAAACCCTGGCTGGCTGTGTGGGATCTGGCTTCCTCTGCATGGTGTCTAACAGCCGCACTTGGGGCCAACCCTGGCGTGTCTTTATGGAAGTTCCCAGGTGGTAAGGTTTAGGAAGAGAATCACAGCTAGACAGGAAGCTGAATATCGCCTGAGTCCTTAGTCACTCGCCGTGCCCTTCTGTCCGTCGCTCTGCTTGGCTCTGTGGGCTCACATCTCACTTTCAGGTGGGATGTCATCTAGGCTTCCCCACTCTTTACTTAGTAAACTTTTTATTTTGCCATAATTTCAGTTGTACAAAAGTTGCAGCGGAGATCCTAGGAGAGTACACCCGTCAGCCAAGTGGGCTCTCCCGACGGGAACGTCTTAGCATTTTCAGGACTGCAGAGACCACCAGTGCCATTAGGTACTCGTTGCTGGTCACCGATCTCCGCCTGACTCAGACCACAGCGGCTGCTCAGAGAATGTCCACTGTCTGGACAGTATCTAGTCCAAGACACACCGTGCATTTTTTTTGGAGAGGTTTTTTTTTGCTATAGGGCGCGTGCGCTCACCAGACAGACAGAGACATAGAGACAGAAAGCGAGAAATCACCCCCCAGAGGGGATGGTCATGCCGCAATCCCTTCTCCTCCATTCTCCTCTTGGGATCTTGGGCACGCACGCACACGCGCCCGGCGTGAGTTTTAAGCCACCGGGTCCGGGACGCGAACCGCGGTCGACTACGTGGGAGGCCAGCGACATAGCCATTACGCTAACTGCTGGTTCCCTCACACCGTGCATTTTTTGTCATGTCTCCTTCGTGTCCTCTGATCTGTGACAGATGCTCAGTCTTTCCTTGTTTTTCATGATATTGACAGTTTCCAGGAGTAATGATCGAGGTATTAGTTAAGGGTATTTGTAAAACATCCCTCAGACCAGGACTTGTTTGATGAGTTTATCTCAGTTAGACAGGGTTATGGAGTTTTGGAAAGAACACCACAGAGGTGACATGGCCTTCTCATCACATCGTATCAGCGGTTTCACGACAGCCACACATTGCCAGTGAGGTCAGCCATCACCATGTGGTTACTGTGGTGTTTACTGAGGTTTCTCACTTCTCCTTTTTCTTTAGAAGTAAGCCACTAGGTATGGACCACCCTTCAGAGGGCTAGAGCGAAGCCCTGCTTCCTAGCATGCCGGGTAGCTTGTACAGTTTGGGAATTTTTAATTTTTCTGTTAAGGTGTGTCTCTTTCCCCTCACTTATTTATAATGGTATGGACTTGTGCATATATATTTTATACTTTGGAGTATAATCCAACATTACATTATTTATTTTATTGCTCAATTTTTTTCTGGCTTTGCCCATCCATTCAGAGCTCTTTTTGGGTGGTTCTTTTTTTTTTTTTTTTTTTTTTTTGGAGAGGTTTTTGCTATATGGCGCGTGCGCTCACCAGACAAACAGAGAGAGACAGACAGAAAGCGAGAAATCACCTCCCAGGGGGGATGGCCACGCAGCAGTTCCTTCTCCTCCATTCTCCTCTCGGGATCTTGGGCACGCACGCACACGCACCCGGCGTGAGTTCTAAACCACCGGGTCTGGGACGCAAACCGTGGTCGACTACGTGGGAGTCCAGCAACATAGCCATTACGCTAACTGCTGGTTCCCCGTGCCCGGAATGAGTTTTAAGCCACCGGGTCCGGGATGCAAACCGCGGTCGACTACGTGGGAGTCCAGCGACATAGCCATTATGCTAACTGCTGGTCCCTTGGTTGGTTATTATGTCCCTTTATTAAGCCTTCTTTTTTTTTGCCTTATTTTTTTACATTTTCTTCTATTTTTTTGCATTTAATCACTGTACACCGCCATAGAGTACATAGTGAGTCTTCCCAGTATGGATGCACTGCATATCAGTCCAGTCAGACATTACCATTCATATTGTCATCATAGATAATTTTCCACTTTTGAGTCCCTTAAATGTTTTGTCCCCCCCACCCTGGTTGATCCCCGCCCTGTCTCCTATTGCCCAAACTCTTTCCACACTGTTTCCAGTAGCCATAGTTGCTCTCTGTGCTTTAACACCTTGCAGTCTCTCAGTTTCTGACATAGAGTGCAGACATTCAGTATACATTAAGTGGGGACATACAGTGTCTCTCTTTCGTGGCCTGACTTGCTTCATTTAGTGTTAAATCTTCCATAATTGTCCACTTTGTGTCAAATATCAGTCTCATTGGTTTTTTAGCTGAGTAGTATTCTGTAGTGTATATGTGCCACACTTTTTCAATCCATTTGTCTGTTCTTGGACATGTAAGTTGGTTCCATGTCTTAGCAATTGTGAAAAATGCCACAATAAATGTGGATGTACAAGTGTTTTTTTGACTGAGTGTATTCCTATTCTTTGGGTAGATACACAGAAGTGGAATTGTAAGATCACATGGTAGTTCTATTTGTAGATCTTTGAGGAACCTCCATAGTGTTCTCCACAGTGGCTTTATTAATCTACATTCTCACCAACAGTGTAGGAGAGTTGCCTTTTCACCACAGCATCTCCAGCTCTTATTATTTTTTGCTTTTCAATCTTAGCCATTCTGACTGGGGTTAGGTGGTATCTTATTGTGGTTTTGATTTGCATTTCCCTTGTAAGATATGCTGAGCATTTTTTCTTTTCTTTTCTTTTCTTTTCTTTTCTTTTCTTTTTTTTTTTTTTTTACCATTCTTATGTCTTCCTTGAAGAGTTGTCTATTTAGCCCTCTGCAGATAGGCTACTTGAGTTCCCTGTATATTTTGGTTATCTGAGGCATAGGGTGTAAATATATTCTCCCATTCCAAGTGTTGTCTCTTCATTCTAATTATTGTTTCTTTTGCTGTTCAGAAGCCTTTTAACCTTGTCTATCCTACTTGTCTATTTTTGGGATCATTTCCTGTGCTTTGGGGTCTTATTTAAAAAGTCTTTGCCTACTCTGATGTCTCCAAGAGTTTTCCTTGTGTTTTCCAACCATCCATTTTTGAGTCGATTTTTGTTAATGGTGAGAGATACGGATCCAGTTTCATTTTTCTGCTGGTGGATATCCAATTTTTCCAGCACCATTTGCTGAAGAAATACTCTTTTCCCCACTGGATCGTCTTAAGGCCTTTGTCAAAAATCAGTTGGCTGTATGTTTTGGGGCTTTATTCTGGGTTCTGTGTTCTGTTCCATTGTTCTATATGCCTTTTTTTTGTGGCAAAAAATACCATGATGTTTTGATTATCACAGCATTGTAATATATTTTGGGGTCAGAAGTGAGATGCCTCCTTCTTTATTCTTTCAAATAGTGCTGCTTTGTGATACAAGGTCTTTAATGATTACATACAAATTTTATGATTGCTTTTTCTCATTTGTAAAGAAAATCTCTGGTTTTGATCAGGATTGCATTAAATTTGTAAATTAATTTGGATAGAATTGACATATTGATTATATTTATTCTTTGAATGTAGGAACATGGGATGTCTTTTCACTTTTGTATATCATTTTCAATTTATCTTTTTAGTCTTTCATAATATTCCTTATAGAGGTCTTTCATTTCTTTGGTTAGGTTTATTCCTAGGTAGCTTATACTTTTTTCTGGCTATTGTAAATGGGATTGCTTTATCATTTACAGGAATTTTTTTGGGTGGATTCTTTTGGGTTTTCTATGTATATAGTCATGTCATCTCCAAATAGAGATAATTTCACTTTTTCTGTCCCTATTAGAATGCCTTTTACTTTATTCTCTTGTCTGATTGCATTGGCTAAGACTTCCAGTACTGTATTGGAAAAGAGTGAAGAAAGTGGGCAGCCTTGTCTTGTTCCAGTTTTTAGTGGAAAAGAGTTCAGCTTTTCTCCATTCAGTATAATGTTAGCTATGTATGGGTTTCTCATATATGGTTTTTATTATGCTGAGAAATGTCCCTTCTATGCTAGTTTTTCTAAGAGTCTTAATCATGAAAGGATGTTATGTTTTCCTAAGTGCTTTTCCCATCTCAACTTATATAATCATATGGTTTTTATCTTCCCTTATGTTAATATGATGTATTGCATTTATTGTTTTGCCTATGTTGAACCACCCTTGCATCCCTGGACTGAAAGCTACCTATATAATCTTTTTGATGTGTCTTTGGATACAAGTTGCTAGTATCTTGTTGAGAATTTCTGCATCTGTATTCATCAGGGATATGGTCTGTAGCTTTCTTTTATTGTTATATCTCTGTTTTGGGGATGAGGGTAATGGAGGCTTCATAGAATGAATTTGGAAAGACTCCTTTTTTTAGACCTTTAAAACTAGTTTGAGAATTGAGGTTAGCTAGCTCTTCTTTAAAAATTTTGTAGAATTCAGAGGTGAAGACATCTGGACCTGGGCTTTTCTTTGTTGGGAGACTATTTATTACTGATTCAATTTTATTGTTTGTTATAGATCTATTCAGGCTTTCTATATCTTCCTTATTCAATCTTAGTAGATTACATGTGTCCAGAAATTTGTCTATCTCATCCAGATTTTGTTTGCTGGCATATGGTCCCTTTTAGTATTCTCCCATGCATTTTTGTATTTCTGTGGCGTCTATTGTAATATTGCCTGTTTCATTGCTGATTTGATTTATCTGATTCCTTTTCCCTGTTCTTAATTAGTCTAGCTAATGGTGTGTCAATTTTGTTTATCTTCTCGAAGAACCAGTTTTTGTTTCATTTATTTTCTGTATAGTTTGTTTATTGTCTATTCATTTGTTTTGTTCTAATCTTTATTCTTTCTTTTTTTCCTTGTATTTTTGTTTTTAAATATATTAAATCACTGTATGTCATTACAGCTTGTAAAATAAATTTTCCCAGCATGAACACACTGTATATAAGTTCAGTTATAGGTATTATCATACATATTATCATCAACAGATAATTTTCCATTTTTGTGTCCCTTAAATCTTTTACTTCTTTGTTTCTCCCCTTGATTTCCTTCCTCTCACCCTCCCCCACTTCACTTCCCCCACATTGTCTCTAGAATCTGCAATTGTTCCCCACGCTTTTATTTCTTCCGGACTTTCAGTTTCTGCCATAGAGTGCAGATTTTCGGTGTATATTGAGTAGGGACATACAAGATCTCCTTTTCATAGTCTGGCTTGCCTTGCTTAGCAGTGAATCTTCCATATTGATCCACTTTCTATCAGATGCCACAGTCTTGTTTTTTTTATGGCTGAATAGTAGTCTGCTGTGTGTATATGCCACACTCTTTCAATCCATTTGTCTGTTCTTGTACTTTTAGTTGGTTCCATGGCTTAGCAATTGGGAACAATGCTGCAGTAAACACAGATACACAAGTACTTTTCCAGCTGAGTGTATTCCTATCCTTTGGGTAGATACCCAGGAGTGGAATTGCTGATAATATAGTAGTTCTATTTGTAGGTCCTTGAGGAACCTCCATAGTGTTCTCCACAGTGGCTCTACTAATTTACATTCTCATCAACAGTGTAGAAGAGTTCCCTATTCACCACAGCCTTACCAACACGTATCATTTTTTATTTTTTTAATCTTAGCCATTCTGACGGGGATTAGGTGATATTTCATTGTGGTCTTGATTTGCATCTCCTTTATAAGAGATGTCGAACATTTTTTCTTTTGCTTTTTGGCAATCTATATTTCTTCCTTTGGAGAGTTGCATTTTCAGGTCCCTGAAGTGTGGTGTTAGGTTGTTTATTTGCTACCTTTCGATTTTTTTCTTGAGGGTCCTAGTTACTATGAACTTCCTTCTTTTGACTGTTTTCACTATGTCCCATAGGTTGTGAAAATTTCTATGTTTGTTATCATTGGTTTCAGTGGCTCTTTTGATTTCAGTCTTAATTCCTTTAGTGATTGTGATCATTCAAGAGTAGGTTGTTTAGGGACCAGCAGTTAGCGTAATGGCTATGTCGCTGGACTCCCACGTGGTCGACCGCGGTTCGAGTCCCGGACCCGGCGGCTTAAACTCACGCCGGGCGCGTGTGCATGCGTGCCCAAGATCCCGAGAGGAGAATGGAGGAGAAGGGATTGCGGCGTGGCCATCCCCCCTGGGGGGTGATTTCCTGCTTTCTATCTCTCTGTCTCTCTCTGTCTGTCTGGCGAGCGCACGCGCCCTATAGCAAAAACCTCTCCAAAAAAAGAAAAAAAAGAAAGAGTAGGTTGTTTAGTTTCCATGTGTTTGTATATTTTTGAGGATTTTTTCCAGCAGTTAATTTCAAGTTTAATTTTATTGTGGTCGAAGAAGATGCCAGATATGGTTTCTATTCCTTTAAATTTGTAAAGGCTTGTTTTGTACCTTGTCATGTAGTCAGTCTTTAAATATGTTCCATGTGAGGGTGAGAGAAATGTGTATTTTGTGGTTGTTGGGTGGAAAGTTCTATAGATGCCTGTCAACTCCATTTGATTTATGGTATCACTTATATCCTTCATCTCTTTGTTTTCTTCTTTTCTTCTTCTTCTTTCTTTCTTTTTTTTTTTTTGTTTTTTTGTTTTTTTGTTTTTTTGTCTAGATGACCTGTCCAGAGGTGACAGTGGAGTATTGAGTTTCCCAACAATTATTGTGTTGCAGTCTATCTCTCCATTTATATCTAATGATCTTTCTTGCATGTATTTGGGTGCTCCATTGTTGGGTGCATAGATATTTCTAAGTGTACATCTTCTTGGTAGATTAACCCTTTTAGTATTATGTAGTGTCCTTCTTTGTCTCTTCTTATAGCATTTTTTGTCTTGAAGTTTATTCTGTCTGATATAAGTATTGTGACTCTTTTTTTTATTTTTTTTAATTTCCATTTGCATGGAATATCTTTTTCCAGCCCTTCACTTTCAGTCTACGTATGTCTTTATCCATGGGGTGCATTTCTTGTAGACAGCTTATGGAGGGCTTCTAACTTTTTTGATCCATTCAGCCAGTCTGTGTCTTTTCATTAGAAAACCTACTCCATTAACATTCAACATTTTTATTAATATCTGTAAACTTATCCCTGTCATTTTGTAGTCATTTTCTTGGTTGTTCTGTGTTCTCTTATTTCTATTTGTCTCTATTTAGTTTTCCTGATACTTCAGTACTTCTTAAAGAGATGGCCTACCTTTCATACATTCTTTCAGTTTTTATTTATCTGAGAATGCTTTTATTTCTTCTTCCCATCTGAAGGATAATCTTGCTGTGTGTAGTATTGTTATTAGATTTTTTTTTCGGGACCAGCAGTTGGCATAATGGCTATGTCGCTGGAATCCCATGTGGTCACTGCAGTTCGAGTCCTGGACTGGTGGCTTAAATTCACACCAGGCGCATGTGTGTGTGTGCCCAAGATCCTGAGAGGAGAAGGGATTTCGGTGCGGCCATCCCCTCTGGGGGGTGATTTCTTGCTTTCTGTCTCTCTGTCTCTTTGTCTTTCTGGAGAGCGCATGCGCCCTATAGCAAAAATCTCTCCAAAAAAAAGAAAAAATAGATTTGTTTTTCTTTTAGAATTTTGAATATATCTTCCCATTCTTTCCATCCTTGCATAGTTTCAGTTGACAGATGTGATGATTGCCTCTTGACATTTTTAGAATCTTGTCTTTGTCTTTCATTTTTACCAACCTGACTATGATGTTTCATGGAAAGGGTCTCCCTATCTTCATTCTATTTGGGTGTCCTTTCTGCTTCCTGGATTTGTATGTCTTGTGTTTCTCTAGGTTTGGAAAGTTTGTGGATGGTGTTTCATGAACAAGGTTCTCTGTGCCTTTACCAGCTTTATTGCCTCTGGAATTCCCATTATTCCAATATTTGGGCACCTAATAGTGTCTAGTAGTTCCTGTATAATATCTTCATTTTTCTTGGTTATTTTTTCCTTCTTTTTTGTGAATTAGATTAAGCCAGAGGCTTTGTCCTCCAGGTCAGAGATTTTCTTCTGCACAATCCAATCAACTATTGATGCTTTCAAGAGAGATTTTGGTTTCTTGCATTGTATTCTTCATCCCGAGAAGTTCTGTTTGATCCTTTTTAAGGGTGTCTATCTCTATGGAATTCTTCCTGCATGTCATGGAATGATTTTCTTATCTTTTGAATTTGGTTGTCCATTTTCTCTTATATGTTACTGAGTTTTGTTATAATGAATATTCTGAATTCTATGTCTGTAATCTCTGGGATTTCTCGTGTTTTTTTTTTCCATTGTCGATGAGGAGCTGCTGTGTTTTTTGATGGGGATATACTTCTTGGTTTTCTCCTATTTCTTGAGGCTCTGCTTTGTTTCCTGGGTATCTGATGAGACACTCGCTTTTCTTTATCAATTTGGGGTAGTTTCTGGGTCTGTCTGCTTGTGCACTTCACTGTAGTATACTTTAGCCCCACGCCAGTTTCCTTCTTATTTTCCAAATTTTCTAATCCCACCATGTCTGCATGCTGACTTGAGGAGGCTGACCTTAAGTACGTAAGGTTCACACAGGCCTGACAAATCAATTCTTCTCTGAAGACACAGACAGCCCTGGTGCCTTACTGGCTCTGGGTGCTGTGCAGGTCCGTGCAGGAGTATGTGGGAGAGAGTCCATGACCCTGCTCCTTTCTCTCCAGCTCTAGGACCCACAGAGGGCCTGGCCTGTGGTGGAAGACTCAGCTGTGCAGCCCTGGTGCCTTACTATCTCTGGGAGCTGTGCAGGTAGTTGCAGGAGTATGTGGGAGAGATTCCATGACCCTCTTCCTTTCTCCTTGGCTCCAGGACCCACAAAAGGCCTGGACTGTGGTGGAAGACTTTTATTATTATTATTATTATTATTATTATTATTATTATGTAAGCCACTTTGTTATTTTCTGAAAATAACCAATGATCTGCGTTCATCTTGTCATCTTTTTTTTTTTTTTTTTTTTTTTTTTTTTCCTGTTCCAGCCCTAGAATCAGTCATTTTTTCTTAGGAGCCCTGGTTCCTTTCACTGAAGAGTAGCATTCAGAAAACATGATCTGGGTGCTGTGTATAATCATTGCTACTGGGATATCATTGCTTCTAGACCCTCTTAATGTGTACGCATTCAACCATGTAAGCACACATTTCTGTAAGTGTTTCTGTGTCTGTTCAGCTACCTGTGTGTGTGATATCCCTAAAGCCTTGTAGCAGATTAATTTTTTTCAGGCAGAAAGTATTTATATAGAATGAATTATGTAGAACATTATTTCAGCAAATGTGGCAGGCAGTGGCAATGCAAATAACACCCCTGTAGAGAAGATGAGCTGTAAACAACAGTGATGGGGCAGCCGTGGTGCCACCGTGCTAACGCAAGGCTCTGTGATGTAGGACCCATACAGAAAAGCCCCGGGTCTGTATCGTGAGCTCTCTCCGTGCACCTGAACATGCACAGATTGTGTGATTGAGATCCACAACAGTTGAGGCTGGAGGTGCATCACCGAGTGGGGACCTTGTTGGGGATGCCTCTCCCACTCTTTTAGGAGAAAGAAATAAATAAAAATTAGAAACAAACAATGATGAAGAGAAACGTACTTTAACTGAGGCTACAAAGAGGAACAGAACTCTCCAGAGGGCTGAGATCTCCCTCTGGGGACAGAAGTAGAGGTGATGAAGCTGCTTAGACAGGACCATGAATCTTCAGGGTAAAGGAAGCATTGACCGTACCTCGCCTGCCTCAGCACCTCAGGCCAGCCCTTGGTGTGGGTCTGCTTGAGCTCCCAGCATGGCCAGCTTCCTTTTCCTACAGGTGTGTCTGCCCCCTCTTCAGGCAGGTTCTTCCCGACCGTCCTGTGTGAGAAAGGTCTCCCCTTTGGCTCACTCACAGCACTTGGCTTGTTTCTCTCTTCATATCTGAGGACAGGAGCCATGTCTTTCTTGCTCACATTGTATTCTTGGGTCTGGCACAGTTCCAGGAGCTCCTGAGACGGATCGAATGAAGGATAGCTGGGAAGGGCCATCACACACAGGCGTTTGTTACCTCCTCCTTGTGAAGTATCTGGTCTCAGCAGAACACACCAGCGTTCACAATGATTAGCTTATTTTAGAACGTGAAGTGTTTTTCTGGCATAAATATGGGGTCCCACCCCAGGGTGTCTGCTTGGGTATTCCTGGGATGAAATTCCAGTGTTTGCACTTGTACAAGGCTTTAATGAGCATGAAGGGTGAAAACTATCACACTGGAGTCCAACCCAAGCCTGAGAGCTGTCATCACCAAGCCTGAAGGTAGTGTCACTCCTGCTTCTGCCCTTCTTGGTCATCTGGAAACCTCTCAGACATCCAGAATCATACACTTCACTTATTCCCCAGCCACACCTCGATTTCTGCTTTCTTGTCGGGTTTGCTAATTTAAACTTTATAATCGGGTTTCTAGTCTCCAGGCTCCTAGGAATAAGTCCTCTTAGAAGGCCAGAGGGAACTGGAGGCTTTCGAATTATCTACTTGGATTTCCATCTTTTTTATGGATTTTCTCAGAACTGTGTGCCAGTTAATTGGACAAAGTTGAACTGAGGTTCTCTATGTCCAAGGAAGAAAACTAGAATACCTATTAACTTATATAGGTTTCTCCAATTCTAAAAAAGTAAATATAAAAATATACCTCTCAGGACTCTCCTTCTCCTTCAGCTATAATTGATTTTCTCTCCTCTTTTTTTAAAAATTTATTTTATTTTATTAAAATTTATTTTTTTAATTTACATGTAATGACATATATCTTCATGGTGTACAACATTGCTTTTTCCAGCATGAATAGCATGCATTTCAGTTAAGACAAAGACATTGCTACATACAGTATCATCAGCAAATAGCTTTTCATTTTTTTTCAATTAAACATATGTTTTTTTCTTCCCATTCCTTTCCCTCTCTCCCTCTATTACCAACCACTACCTTTTTTTATTTTATTATTATTTTTTATTTTTTTAATTTGAAGAAAAGCAGTTTTAACTTCAATAAATCATAGAAATACTAAAGAATTTTGCTTAAAAACTTAAAGCCAGGAAACAGGTTATGATTCTGTCCAAATAGTAGGTACGTGAGCCTATTGACCACTCTAGACAGGACAAAAGCTCTTAATACAGGAAACAAAGCCTAGAAGAAAATCAGCAATGTTTTAGTCAAAAGTCATAAAACACCATTTCACCAGTTCAGCCTCATGTACTTAATCTACCTTCTGTTGCAGCCCAGTCTTCCCGATTAAATTCTGGGATATAATATTCAACTCCAGACTTGTCCCTATGATTAAGTCGGACATTTTCTTAGTTTTTGAAATCTTATTTCTGTGTGTCTGTATTTCATTTTTCTAGTGTAGCACTTCCTTGAGAACTTCTTGGAGATCTGGTCTGGTGCTGGTAAATTCTTTCAAGTTTTGTTTATCTGAGAATATTCTTGTCTTTTCTCCCTATATGAAGGATATGCTTGCCAGGTACAGTATTCTTGATTGCAATTGCTTTTCCTTTAATACATTGAATATATTTTCCCATTCTTTCCTCGCTCGCGTTGTTTCCTATGAGAGGTCTGCTGTTAGCCTGATGAGATATCCTTTGTAGGTAACTTGCCATTTTTCTCTTGTCAATCTTAGTATCTTGTCTTTGTCTGTGGTTTTGGTCAATCTGGCTATAATGTGTCTTGGAGATCTTCTTGGGTTGATTCTATTTGGGGTCCTTTGTATTTCTTGGGATTGGATCTTCGAGTGCCTCTCTAGGTTTGGAACGTTTTCTTGCAAGATTTCATGGAATAGATTATCAATGCCCTTATGTGTCTCTTCGCCTTCTGGGATACCAATTATATGGATGTTTGGATGATTGATGGTATCTAGTATTTCTCATATATTATTCTCATTTTTTTGGCAATTTTCTCAGTCTTCGTGGTGGATTTTTCTAGGCCAGAGATTCTATCTTCTACATCTGAGATTCTTTTTTTCTGTATGATTTAGTCTGCTTTTAATACTTTCAAGGGAGGTTTTGACTTCCTGTATTATAGCCTTCATTTCTAACAGGTCCATTTGATTTTTTTTATATAGTGGGTATTTCCTCTTTTAGATCTTGCATGAATTTCCTCACCTCCTGGAACTCATTAGCTTCTTTCTCCTGCCTTTTTCACAGTTCATTGTCTCTCTTCTCTTCCATCTCTGTTAGCTTCACCATTATGAATGTTCTAAATTCTTTTGGATGAAGAAGAGTTATTCATTTCCCTTTGAGGAGAGGTATTTTCTTGCTTTCCCATATTTCTTGTGACCTTGCAGTGATTTCTAGTCATCTGATGGATGGTGCGTTTCTTCCTAATTCTTGAAGTTCAGTCTGAGTGTTCAGGAGCGTACAGGAGGAGGTGATCTGGAATCTCTGCTCTTCCATTTTTATCCCTTTGTGTAGCAGATTCAGTGGGTATTCAGGATGTATGTTAACCTTCATAGTATTTGGATGTTTGGCTATGGTTAATTTGATCCATCTAGAAACACAGAGAATGGATATTGAGGAACAGAGTGATGAGATAAAAGAAAAAGAGCAGGAAACAGAGAGAGAGAAACAAACAAAGAGAAAAAGAAGGGAAAAAAATTATTTTTTTTAAAAAAAGCAAAAAATAGAAAACCACGTGGTACAAAATCACTAGTTCTCAGGAGCCATGGTGGAGTCTTCTTCTGAAGGCCTGCCCCTTGCCTCTCCTGGATGGGTGGGAAAAAGGAAATTATTAGCAAGATAAAGAAGGGGCTGAAAGTCAAGAGAATACTTTACCTTAAATTTTAAAAAGGAAAGATTACCCCAGCAAGATTATCATTCATTTGGGAAGAAAAGACATGAACATTCCCAGATAAACAAAACCTGAAAGAATTTACCAGCACCAGACCAGATCTCCAAGAAGTTCTTAAGGGAGTGCTATGTCAGTAAAATTAAATGCAGACACACAGAAATAAGAGTTCAGAAACTAAGAAAATGGGCAACTTAATTGTAGGGACAAAGTCTGGAGTTGAGTATTATATCCCAGAGTTCAATCTGGAAGATCGAACCTCAACAGAAACAGAAGAAAATTAAGTACATGAGACTGAACTGATGAAACAGCATGCTGTGACTTGACTAAAATATTGCTGCTTTTCTTCTAAGCTTTGTTGTCCGGTTTTAATGATTTTTGTCCTGTCTTGAGCTGTCAATAGATTCATGTACCTACTATTTGAACAGAATACTAACCTGTTTCTAGGCTTTAAGTTTCATGGAAATATCTTTACCAGTTCAAAACTGCTTTTCTTGAAACCACCAGCTGAACTTGCTATTGAAAGTAGTTAGATTACTTATGATATTGTGTGATCAACAAAATGTTGGGGGAAAAGGAATTGAAGACAACTGTAGACAGCAGAGATAGTGTAATAAGAGAGTGGAATAGGGCAGAGGGTCAGATATGGGGTTAAAAAAAAAACATATATATATATATATATATATATATACACACACACATGCATATATACATATATATATATGTATGTATACATATATATGTATGTATATATATGAAAGTAGAAATGGAATATTATGGATGATAACATGCATGATTAAGCCACTATGCAGTTTATTCTAGATGAGAAACCACATTTAGTATGTTGTGATGATGCTCAGGGAATGAATGTAAATTAATAAAAAAAGATTTCAGAAGAAAAAAAAAACAAACAAACACTAAAACTGTTATCGAAATTTAAAAAAAAAAAAACAACTATTTGATGACCACAGTAAGCTATATAGCCCCAGCTAGGTACTAGTTCATAGTATGTTCATTCTACTCACTGAGGTTTATGCCTAAAGTCAGACATGGATTCATGTGTATGTATATATCAGCTGCGCTTGCTATTGCAAGTATTTAGACAAATTAAGTTCATTAGCAAATCAATTAAATGGGGGGGGGGGGGGAAGGCATAGAAAGCAACCATGGATACCAGAGACAATGTGGGAAGAGGGTTGGACAGGGCAGAGGGTTAGGGATAGGGAATCAAGGATGGAAAAAAAAAATAAAGCAAAATATACAAGACATAAAAAATGGAAAATTATTTGTTGATAACATGTATGTGATTGTGCCAATAGTGTATTTTGGATGGAAAATTCATTTTGTATACTGTAATGATGTATAGTGAATTAATGCAAAAAAAAGAAAAAAATTATAAAAAAAAAGAAATAAAAAAGGAAAGATTACCAAAAATGAGAAGACAGAGATGGAGGCAGAGAAAGACAGAGACAGAAAGAGACAGAGAAGGCTAGAGGGGCTCCCTACTACTCGAGTTTGGGGGCTGGAGGCTGAATTATCAGTAGAAAATCTTCATTTCTCTTTTTTCCCTGAAATCGCTAGTTCTCAGGAGCCATTGAGGAGGAGTCTTCTCTCAAATTTCTCTCTTCTTCTAACTGAGAAGCAGTTCAGTACGACGGTTAAGAGCTGTGATCCTGAGGTCAGACCAGCTGGGCTCAAAGGCGGGCTATCCTCCTTACCAACCTTCTCTCTACAGGCAAGCTGCCTAATCACTCTGGCTTCAGTTTCTCCACCTACAAAAGGGAGACACTAGGGTATCATAGAGTTTCTATGAATATCATACAGACTAACATGTATCTGTATCTGTATCTGTGTATATATGTACATACATATGCTCGTACAAGAGGACTGAGCTTTAGACCATATGTAGCGTGTAATAAATACAAAATAAGTGCTAGTTACCACCAGCATCATCTGAACCGTGCAGAAGAATAGAGCTCATCCTCCACATGTGCCTTCCTCGTCACCCATTTGTAGCAGCCTACTGCAGTCTGGCTTCCAGCCCTTTACTGAAAATATCTTTTAAGGTCACCAAGGCTTCCTAAATGCCAAGTTCAAGAGCATTTTTATCTGTTCTCTGCTTCATTTGACACTGCTTGTGACTGTCTTCCTGAAACTTCTCTGCCTTTCTGATTGTCCTTGCACCTACTCGGTCTCTTTGAGGTGTTTCTGCTCCAGCCTCCCTAGGGACCGTGACCCACCCAGTCACGGTTTTCTTTGCTAGGTTTTCTCCCTGAGTGAGTGATTATAGATCGAATAATTCATGACACTGACTCCAGACTCCCTGGGGAAGTCCATGGCTCTTCCACTGTGTAATCAGTGACTTGAGACCTATCACCTAACTTCCTTGTGCACCAACCAGCCTTTGTAAAGTGAGTACACTAATAGAGCCTACTTCCGAGGGTTCATGTGAGGATTGCAGACATGTAAGATTCTTAGGACAGTGACTGATCAAAGTTAGTGTACAAAACGTGTGCTCTTGCTATTAAAGCTCACAAATGAAGCCCAGACCTTTCCTCAGAGCTTCAGCCAGCCCGTAGAGCCTCCAGAAAAATGTTTCATCCATAGGTACAAAGACACTGTGGGCGAAACACGTCAGAAATGAGACGATTACCTTTTCCAACACCAGCTGCTCCTGAGTTTTGTCAGCACCATCCTCCCGTCCAAGCGGTTCTTTTCAGTCTTCCCTTCTCGCCATCCCTCATTCCTCCTCCCTAATTCACAGGCTCATCACTTCTAGGACAGAGCCCCCAGAGCTTCCTAACTGACAGCTCTGCCCCGTCTGCACCTCTCCAATCTCGGCGCCCAAGTGAAGTTGTTAAGCGTAAATCTGCCCATGCTCTCCTCCTCGCCTAAATCCCTTCAGAGCCGGCTGTCATCGTCAGGATGCGGTTCAAGTCCGTGTCTTGGCCTTCCTCACTCTCTTCCTGAGGCGCTCCTCAGCTTCTCTCCAGCAACATGGCATTGCTTATCGTTTCCACTCCCATCCTGCTGGCTCTTGTCCCCTCCTTGTTCCTTTCCCCCGGCTCATAAAGTTCACCCTGTAGTCATCTTTTAAAACCCAACTTTCTTGGTGCCTCCTCCAAGAAACTGCCCCTGACACCTATTCAAAGAAAAAAACAAAAACAAACAAACAAAAAACCAACAGAAAAACCCAACCTATTTAATAAAATGGAGCTTTCATTGAGCAAACCTTAACATGATTTGAATCAGGGAATTTCCAGACTAACTTCCAAGCACCTCAGGCTAGCCTCATGGCCAAATGGTATTTAAGTTCCGGAAAAGGAAAGTGGCGTGTCCAGGAACCAGAATGTGAGGTACAAAAACGGAAGTGAAGGAACGAGGTTGGGAAACGATTCGGGTTGGTTACAGCCCGAAGTCTGTCTGCAGTAACACAGTTTAGAAGGTGGGGTGTCTGTGAGGGACTGAAGCCTCGCTGCTGTGATTGGCTGTAACCAGCAACCAGGTCAGGGCAGCAGCCTAACAGGTATGACTTGGCTTATCCACAGGAATCCAAGAGTGAGAGCACAGCGGCCATTTACGGCCAAAATAGTTTAACACAGCCCTGCTTCCTCTGCAGTGGGGCTGAGACTCCATCCCTGCCCATCCCCGTGCCCACACCCCTGCCGCTGCCACCACACGCCCCAGGTGCTAGCTTGGGCATCTGTCTCTAAGACCGACTGCTGCCTACGAGAGTGTCAGGGTGGGCCAACTCCTGATGCAGCTTTGTGCTGCTCCCTGTTGGGGCTGGCACTCTACAGACACCCCAAAATGTGTGTTGAGTAGCGGGCAGACATTTGAACCCAGTTCCACCTATGAACTGGGGCAGCAATGCCTTCATCATGCTCTTCTCCTATTCATGCTCCCAACACTTGCTGGCCTCTCTACTCCCAGGACGTCTCTTTAGTTTTCATAAATTGAACCTGGGCCTCAAGATGCCTAGGTTCACTTAGCAAGATGTGGGCCTTCCAACTGGCCATTCCGGAAAACTCATGTAAGGACCACCCATCCTTGCCATTCCTCCTCTCCAAACAACGCTGACGCTCTGGAGTTACCTTCCAGAAATGCATCTCAGTTATCTCCCAGTGGCTCAGCCAAGGGTGTTGCACTAGTAGCCCCACACTTGAATGAGAACCTTCTGAGGGTGGATTCTCAGAGTCTACCATAGTTCTTGGAATTAAGTTGGTGACTGGAAAAAAATGAACTGATGAATGAGGAGTAAAAAGCAATTGACAGAATTAGAAGCAGAGTCTCCTCTGTTAAATATGAACTACTCTCTGCTAGCCAGCAATGGTTATTCTTGTTCTTATTCAAAAAGAAAAACAAAAAGACTAAATCTCTAATTCTGAGCTCCATTTTGTTCGAGATGGAGTATGCATGTGTGTATTTGGGTCAATTTCTTTAACCTATATGTCTTTTTCAAGACCCAAATCTCTATAGTCTGTATTTGTCCGCTCAGCTCTGTAATTATGACTTGCCTTCCTTGTGACGGGTGCACAGAAAATAAAAATGAATTGAACATTCTTGGTTTAATAGAATCTCTATTTAAAAAAAGGAAAAGAAATTCCTCCTGCTGCCAAATCATCATCCATTAATGTAATAGATGACATAGCTACTGTCACAAACAGTTCCAAGGAGATAGTAGCCCAGAACCCAGACTAAACAGAAATGATTAAGCTTCTCTGTCCCGTTTGATTGTCTGGTCAACCTCCCCAGCTCTCGTTGGCTCTGCTCTGTCCTCCACCCTAATGAGATAGTTTATGAGCAGTTTTCTTCACACATTGCAGCCTAGAAGAATAAATTACTAAATGAGAAAGAAGCTGCTTGTGTGACCATCAGAGCTTTGGGCTAAGGAAATTTCCCTACTGGCTAATGGCTGATCTTCAACTGCAACTTGGTAAACCATTAGAAAGTCAGACATTATTTCTGAAGGGGCCAAATATCTGAGAAGTAACAACCTAGGCTTCAGAACATTGCACCCTACTGCTCTGGAAGAATTAACGAAGTTCGCCAAAGGTCCCCACTAACTAAACCCGTTACCACACCTAAGAAAACGTCAAGCTCTTTGATCACTGAGACCAGAAATAATATTCGTCAATGTGGTGTTGGGTGAAATTGACAGGCTTTTAAGGCATAGACAGTCCTTTTATTCTTGTAATGTACATTTATTAAGTCCCTAATTCATGATAGGTAGACATTAGGGGCTGAAAAATAAAAGGCAGTGCCAACCATCATGATATTGAAGTAGGTGCTTGGCATTCACATATCATCTGAAAGCTTCCCACACAATTGCAGCGTTATTCCATTATCCTAATTTTATAGATGAGGAATCAAACTTCAAGCAAATTGTTGGTTGCGGAGTTGTTTAATTGACAATGTTTTAAAGATCCTCTTTAAGCATCTCAGGAACAATGAGAGATAAATGGTAAGGGGATACAGCCTTTTGGATGCAAAAGTTAGCTTAAAATAGAACAGAATATAGTGTCTAGAAATAAACCCAAATGCATTTGAGATTTTTGTTTTTCTTTAAAATAGCATTTCATATCAGTGGTAAAACACTGGACTATTCAATAAACACATGGGAATAAAGACTAGTCATGGGGGTTAAGCTACGTTCTTTTATCTATTTTGTTATATCAGATAAATAAATAAATTAAGGACTGAATCATGAACAAAGCATAAAAGAACAAACTGAGAAATTTTATTTTTAATTTGTGATCAAAAAGTCACAAAGAAATGTTAATATGTTTGACTAGTAATAACTTGCCCCATGCGCAAAATCAAAGACAAATGGAAAACTGAGAAAATATGTGTTAAATTCCATACAAAAAAGTGTTTTTTCTATGATTTAAAGAGCTCTTTTTTTAAAAGATGAGAAAAGAACACACACAATTGAGCTTACCTAAAAAGATCAAAAGACCAAAAATGTAAAAGAAAATGGTCACCCTCTTTCATAATTAAAAAAGTGAAAATTAAAATGAGATTCCATCTAACTCATATTTTGGCTCCACAAAACTCTTTGATAGTCATTAGACAAGAAATTATCACAGAAGCGGGAAGGTTTTAAATATCAGAGACCACTAAATTAATTAAATTGCTCCTTGACTTTTTGAAGGGTGTAAAACCCTGACCAGAACAGAGGATCTAGCGAACACGGTGTTTGCTTAAATCTGCAGTCCAGTCTTCTCTCCAAGCATTTCAAACGATTTTGCCAGAGATTCCAAGTCATAGTTTTTTTCCAGCCCGTATTTGGGATCTTGGAGAATTTATCTGCATAGACTTGTTTAAGGACTTACTGACGGTGGCGGTGGGGCACCCTAAGTTCAGGGATGTCAAGACCCGTTAAAGGACAGCAATAATAATGCAAATGTGAGGAGTCAGGTAGCAGCTCCTTGGTGACGCAGCTGGGCACGAGATGCAGCTGTCCCGCCCTGAGCAGGCTGGGGGTGCACTGCCCACCTGTGATCCAGGCTGGGGGCCCGGAGGTGGGACATGGCATGGGGACTTCCTGGAATGGCTGTCTCTTTCATGGAAGGAATAAATAAGTTTTTAGAAAAATTTTAAAAAGTAATGTACATGTTATTACCCTTGAAGTCTGATAAGTGGAAGAAAGCCAATTATTCCAGAGAAGAGCGTGTATGGCATTCAAGATGCAACAAGGTTTTTGACTGCTTTTGGAAGTTCAGAAAATGACAACGATCTCTCTCAAGAACAAGTTTATTTCTTCCTTAACTTGAGGAAAGCTAATGATCCTAATGAGTTTGAACAGTTCTAAAAAAATCCTTTGAATTTTAAAGTTTTAATCATCGGTCTCTCAGCATCTCCTCTTAGCCTTCATCTTCACCCAGTTAATCACATCAGACCTCAGCTTATTTCCTGGAAGACATTTTCTCTAAGAAAGTCATTTCCTCCAAGAAATTTTCCCTTGAGGCCCCACATTCAGCCAGGTCTTCTAGGATTCTTGTCCATTCTCCACATTCTGTCCTTCCAGCATTTACACTTGTAATTACTTGTCATTAAATAATGGTGAAATGATCACTTACTGTCTGTGAACTCCGAGAGGGCAGAGAGCGCCGAGCTCTTTCACTCTTACATGCCGCCCTAGTGCCTGCAGCTGCCCCGGAGTCTGGCACAGTCCGCTGCATGTATTAACTGTGCGCTAACCGTTCCTTGAATGACAGAATACTAGGAAGACTGACGACTCCCTTCCCAAACAGATCAGGATCCTAATCCCCAGAACCAAAGACTATGTTACTTTACACATCCGATGGAAACTTGGGGATATAATTTAGTCAAAGATTTTTACAGGGGCAATTATCCTGCATAACCTGGGGGAGGCTGACGTAATCACAAGGGTCCTTACAAGGGACAACATTAGGTCAGAGCGACAAGGCCGTCCGTCAAGCGTGTGCACGGCTGCTAAAACCTGGGAGAAGCATGGAGTGGGATTTTCCTGGAAAGCTGCAGAAGAAATCAACCTGCAGACAGCTTCATTCCAGCCCTGGACTTCTCCCCTCCAGAACCGTGAAGAAATGTTTGTGCATGAAACTGAGAATAGAATGAATATACTGTACAATAGCACCTAGCTGAGGCTATAGAGCTAACTGTGGTCATTAAATAGAGATTTTCTAACATTTTTTTAATTTTAAGAAAAGCAGTTTTAGCTTTAATACATCAAAACAAAACAATGTTAAGAACCTTGCTTGAGCCTAAAAGCCAAGAAACAGTTTAGGATTCTGTTCAAATAGTAGGTACGTGGATCTGTCGAAAATTCAAGAGAAGACAAAGATTCTTATCTCTGGAGTACAGAGCATAGGAAAAGATCAGTATTATTTTAGTCAAAAGCCATAAAATTCAATTTCACCAGCTCAGTCTCATGTACTTAATCTAACTTCTGTTGTGGCCCAAGCTTTCCGTTTAAATTCTGGAAGATAATATTCAGCTTCAGACTTGTCCCTAACCCACGTTGGTGTGTCTTTAAGCCACTAAGTTTGTGGTCACGTGTTACATTCATAATAGAGAACTGATACAAATAAATTGATAAATTGTATAACATTGGGCCAGACTAGCCTAGTAACCTGAAGGCAAATAGAGAATTATTTTTTATTCACTAACAGGCACATGTACTTGCTAGAGAGAGTGAGAGAAAGGGAAAGCGAGAAGGCACTCTACAGGGAATAGCCGCATCACCATCCCTTCCCCTCCTTTCTCCCCCCAGGATTGCAGATATGCACACAGTTTTTCAAGCTGCTGGGTCCAGGACTCAAACCTCATAACTGGTCATGAGGCATCCAACCACCTTCACCATCATGCCACTGACTGGCCTATGAAATAATTTTTAGGAGTTTTGAGACCAGAAGTTGGCATAATGGCTGTGCCGCTGGACTTCCATGTAGTAGACCACAGTTCGAGTCCCGGACCCAGAACTTAAACACACACTGGGCGCATGTGCGTGTGTGCCCAAGATCCCGAGAGGAGAATGGAGGAGAAGGGATTGTGGCATGGCCATCTCCCCCGAGGGTGATTTCTCACTTTCTATCTCTCTGTTTCTCTCTGTCTCTCTGGTGAGTGCACACACCCTATAGCAAAAACTTCTCCAAAAGAAAAAGAATATTATGTTACAAAACAGTTGATTTAAGACAACCTAATGACTGAAGCATATCCACCATTTTGACTAACCAAATTATTTGCCAGAAATCATTTGTTTAAAGTATAGGACAACATCCAATAAATAAAAATGGACTGTGTAGGGAACTCAAGTAGCTTAACCACACACACAAAAATCTAATTAAAAGATGGGAAAATGAGCTGAACAGAGAACTCTCCAAAGAAGACATACGAACAGCCAAAAAGCATATGAAAATATGTTCAACATCTCTTATCATAAGTGAAATACAAATCAAAAACACAGTGAGATACTGCTCAGAATGACTAAAATTATAAATAAATAATGGTAAGTGCTGACGAGGCTGTGGTGGAAAGAGAACTCTCCTACACTGTGGGTGGGAATGCAAATTAGTACAACCACTGCAGAAAATGATATGGAGATCCCACAGAAACCTATAACTAGAACTACCATAAAACCCACTAATTCCACTCTTAGGCATTTACTCAAAGGATAGGAAAACCCTCTGTTGGAAAAACGCTTGCACATCTACATTTATTGCAGCATTATTTACAGTGGTTAGGACATGGAATCAAGCCAAATGTGCAAATATAGACAAGTGAATTGAAAAAAATGTGGCACGTGTATTCTGTGGAATGCTACTCAGCCATAAAAAGCAATGAGGCCTTGACATTTGATACAAAGTGAGTGAATATGGAAGACTTAATGCTAAGTGAAGCAAGCCAGACTATGAAAGACAGACTGTATGTCCCCACTCAGTATATACCGATTAGCTGCACTCTAAGCAGACACTGTAAGTTTGGAAGGCATATTAGCAGGGAGGACATGGCAGATACTAGAGATAGTAAGGATAGGGGTAATACAGGGGTGAGTAATAGAGGGAGGGAGGGGAATAGGAAAAAAAAATGTTTAATTGATCCAAAAATGGAAAGTTATTTGCTGATGATAATATATATGATAATGTTCTTGTATTGGTTGATATGCACTATATTCATGCTGGAAGAAACAATGTTGTACACCGTAAAGATATATAGTGACTTGGGACCAGCAGTTGGTGTAATGGCTATGTCGCTGGACTCCCATGTAGTTGACGGCGGTTTGAGTCCTAGACCTGGTGGCTTAAACTCATGCCAGGCAAGTGTGCGTGCATGCCCAAGATCCCAAGAAGAGAATGGAGGAGAAGGGATTGCGGTGTGGCCATCCCCCCTGGGGGGTGATTTCTCACTTTCTGTCTCTGTCTCTCTCTGTCTTTCTGGCGAGCATATGTGCCCTATAGCAAAAACCTCTTAAAAAAAAAAAGATACATAGTGATTAAATGTAAATTTAAAGAAGTTTAATAGACCCTGGAGTCTAGTACCAGAGAGTGTTTGTGTGCCCCATTCCAGGGAAGGAAACTTCAAATGGAAGAGAGGCGTTTGTGCCAATGCCATGAGCAACTCACTTGGAAGCACTGGGTTTTGGGTTTCTGATCTGTAAGGTGGAGTCACTTCCTGTGGTGGAGTTGGTATAAAATGTAGAAGCAGCATGTAAACAGCACTCCGCGCAGAGCTGGAAGCAGAGATGAACCTCCACGGAAAAGGATGGAGGTGGTAGTGGTGGTGGTAAAATCAGTATATGATAACGTCAGAAAAAGGGTAGGGTAAGAATTGTTTGCTTAAAATAAGGCTTTTAAAAAGTGCAGGGGCAGCAGGTGGTATGGTGGTTAAGGCACTGGACTCCCACATGGCTGACTGTGGTTCAAGTCCTAGACCCAGCAGCTTAAAAATCATGGCGGGTGAGTGTGCATGCATGCTCTAAATCCCAAGAGGAGATTGGAGGAGAAAGGATTGCAACGTGGCCACCCCCCTGGGGAGTGATTTCTCACTTTCCCTCTCTCTGTCTTTCTCTGTCTCTCTTTAGTGAGTTCATGTGCCCTATAGCAAAAAAAAAAAAAAAAAAAAAAAGAAAGAAAAAGAAAAAAAAAATGGGTGGGGGGGTGGGGTGGGGGTCCGAGTATTGCCTGGAGAAAAGGAAACCCTGGCAGACGTCTGAATGTGTCGTGTGCTAATAGGTGTGCACTGCTGAACTGACCTGGACGAGACAAGGAGAGTAAAGCTAATAGACCATGTGCGTGAAGAAGACACATGGCCATAAAGGAAATCAGGACCAGCCGCAGAGCCGAGTGGTAGGGGAGCCAGATCCCACATGACGGACTGTGGTTGGAATCCCATCCTTGGAAGCTTAAAAACATGGACCAGCAGTTAGTGTAATGGCTATGTTGCTGGACTCCCACGTAGTCGACCGCGGTTCGAGTCCCGGACCTGGTGGCTTAAACTCACGCCGGGCGCGTGTGCATGCGTGCCCAAGATCCCGAGAGGAGAATGGAGGAGAAGGGATTGCGGCGTGGCCATCCCCCCTGGGGGGTGATTTCTCGCTTTCTCTCTCTATGTCTCTCTCTGTCTGGTGAGCGCACGTGCCATATAGCAAAAACCTCTTCAAAAAAAAAAAAAATGCCAGATGCATGTGTGTGCGTGCCCAGAGTCCTGACCGGATGGAGACCTGGAGGACAAGGGGGTGGGGCCTGACCCTTCCCTATGGAAGGTGCTTTCTCCTCCCCTCCCTCTCTCCCTCCCTCCCTCTCTCTCTTCCTGAAAAACACACATGCCCTCTGGAAAGCAATCAGTCGATGAAAATGCACGTGAAAGTAATGGCTTTTCTCTTTTCATGTCATGCATATAAGTAGGACATTATGTGAACTGACATTTTTCATATAACGTGAAGTCAGAAATGCCTATCAGAGCTGGAAAATGTCAGACCCTGAAAACCAGGTCAGGCTTGAGGAAGCTAAACCCTGGGCGTTGGGAAACAGCCGACAGGTGCCGTGGGGCACAGATGTGAGAGCACGCCCTGCCCGAGGCCGGCAGGCCACTGCGCCATGAAAGCTCCAGCACTGGCACTTCTCCCGTCCTCACTTCCTACACCCTCTCAGAGCCCCTCCTGAACCTCTCTCCGCTGGCCCTCCCCAGTCGGCCCGCATTAGTCAGCCCGGGCTGCGATCGCCAGGCTCACGCCCCAGTGCCTTACGAACGGCAGCAGTCCACCTGTCACGGGTCAGGAGGCGGACGGTGAGGACCACGGAGGCAGGGCTGGGCCACCGTGAGGGCCCTCACGTGGGCTGCTAACTGCCACAGGGAGGAGGAGAACAAGACCGCTCTCTGGCCTCCTCCTGCCAGGACACCGATCTTACCGTGAGGGCTCCATCCAATGACCCGAGTGCCCCCCCAAGGGCCCTCTCCAGGTGCCACCACGTGGGGTTAGGGTTTCAACCTGCATTTGGGGGACGCAGATGTGAGCCCACTGCACGGGCCTGCGCTGGTTACCTGTTCACCTACCTCCTCCCGGGACCAGGAGCTCCATGGACAGCACCTTCCGGATCCGCCCATCTTAGCATGTGAGGGGCATTGTATCGGCCCCCGAGGAGCGCCAGTACATACGTGCCCTTCACGTTTGCCCGTCACTCCAAGTGACCTACGTCCCAGTGCTCAGGGAATGCCCGATCTGAGTAACAGTCGTTCCCACCAAGGGCTCAGAGCCGGGAATGTGCTCATCTGTGCTGCAGTTCTGCCAGAGCAGATTTAGTCCTCAGAGTTTCTAAACTCCTTTAATTAGAAAAAAATTCAGGACAGCCCCATAGCCTCATAGTTAAGAGAGCCTCATCCCACATAGCCAGCTGAGGTTCAAATCCTGGTCGGAGCTTGAAAAACACTCAAGGCATACACACTGTGTGCACCCCAAATCCATACAGGACGGAGAAATGGAGGAGAAGAAATTTCAGTATAACCACACCCAATGGGAGGGGTCTTTCTCCTTCTCTCTCTCTCTCTCTCTCTCTCTCTCTGTCTCTCTTTCTCTCTGGTGAGTGCACGTGCCCTCTGGAAATTTTTAAAAAATATTTCTTTTTAACATACCTATTAACATCTCCAAGAGGAGGGTTAAAGGTATGGATTTTGTGCCAAACAGGCCTGAATTATTCTGGACTGTACTCTCTGGCTCTGGGACTTTGGGGGAGCTATCGATCCACCCTGGGCCTCAGCTGACTCATCTGTCAAAGCGAGTTCACGTACCTACGATGTAAACGCTCCGCTTGTACTCTCTGCAGTCTTCTGTCTGCCTCTTTTCCCGGACGGTAAAACCCGT
Source organism: Tupaia tana (assembly GCA_026018925.1). Taxonomy (NCBI): domain Eukaryota; kingdom Metazoa; phylum Chordata; class Mammalia; order Scandentia; family Tupaiidae; genus Tupaia; species Tupaia tana. The sequence goes on from JAKSZU010000003.1 coordinate 120,968,094, forward strand.
GATGTCTTTTTCATCACATCCCTAACATATGGCCTTCAAAAAGTTCATGGAAAATGCATATTACAAAAACATGCACGATTTTCGATTTTTGCACCAAATTAAACTTACTTTAATTCTATTTTTCCACGAACTTTTAAAAATCCCCTCGTATAATTATGGCAAGACATAAACACTAAATAAAGACGTGTAAAATCAATGAATAGAGGCAGGTGGCGTGGTGGTTAAGGGTACTGGACACTCCCACGTGGCCAACCACGTTTCGAGTCCCGGACCCAGCCACCTGCTTTCTCACTTTCCCTTTCTGTCTCTCTCTGTCCCTCCCTGGTCAAGTTAAAATAAATAAAGTTAAAGAAAATAATTCTTTAAAAATAAAAAGTTCAGTGAATAGAATGCATGATTGCACAGAGAAATGCCCGGCTGAGGCATCTCCGTCGTCTTTGCTCCTCGACCACGCACTTCCTGCTGGGCCTGTACGGGTTGCGTGAATCTCTCTCCAGGGGCATGGCCTCCTGACACAGAGTGAATCCCCCTGCCGGCTGTCTGATCTTTGTCATTAAACGCTCCTCACCAAGTGGAAGCTACCCTCGCCCTTCCTCAAGGTCTTAGCGGACCTCAGGGGCCGTACTTTCTGCTTATGCTTAACTTGCAGGATTTCTTCATTCTTGTTCTAGCAGTGGGGGAAGGTGCTGAGTTCTGATCTCGGCTCTGCTTGCAAGGTGGCCCTGCTTCAGCTGTGTAATGCCTCTGAGCTCCGGTTTTCTCATCTGTGAAGTGGCCGTTCTCAGGAGCACTGGTAAACAGCGTACAGACTGACTCGCAGTATTACAGTGTTCTCAGCCGTGTGTGGGTGACATAACACAGATTTTTGTTAACACTAGTGTCACGCTTACTGCGTACAAGGCACTCTTCCCCAAGCTCTGCCGTGTCCAGTCCTCACCATGCTATTCCCATCCGTCTCACAGATGAGCACACTGAGGCTCAGAGTGCTTAGATGACTCGCCCAAGGGCCTCACATGAGTAAATGGCGGGGCCAGTAGTCAAGCCCACGATGAATCTATGGCCCAAAGTAATGTTAAATAGAAAATGACAATGGCAGACCACGATCTACCAAGTCCTGCAAAACTTAGGGATTCCACTGCAGATGCAAATTTCGCCAGCCTGGAAACTGCTAAATTGATTAGACGACCTTCTTCCTTTTTCTCGGCTCTCCTTCGGCTGGTGCTAGCGGAGTACGACTCCTCCCAGGGTACCGCTTCGCCTGAGAAATGGACGCCAGCGAGCACTGGCCCTTCCCTTCCGGAATCCAAGCTCCTCTTGCCACGGGTCAAGAACCAAACCACTCTGGAGAGCAGGAGAGGTCGTGTGAGCCTGCTGTGACCGCGGGCTGGGGACTCCGATGGCAGGGATGGCTCCTCGTGGTTCTGGGGGCTAGAGTCTCAGGCCGCAGTGGCAGCAGGGGGAGCCCTCTGAGTGCCGCCAGGACTGTCGTGCTCCTTAGAGATGACGCTCTCCCTGCATCTGCACGCCGCCTTCGCTCTGCGTGTCTTTTTCTCTTGGCGTGGTGTTTTATGTATAAGGACCTCAGTCCTCATGGCTTCGTGGCCCATTCTGTTCCAATGTCACTTTATCTTAACTGATTGCATCTACAACAATGCTATTGTCAAATAAGGCACGGAAGGATTCGAATGTAAATATAGGAGTTCTGGGGGGACACAATTCAACTCCTAACAGCAGTGGCATGGGAGTGAAGGTGCTGGACTCCCGCATGGGTGACTGGGGTTTAGGTCCCGGACGTGGCAGCTTTCCCTCTCTCTCTCTCTCTGTCTCTCTCTCTCTCTCTCTCTCTCTCTTTCTCTCTCATCAAATTGAAGAAGAAAAAAAATTTTAATAAATAATTTTTTAAAAAAGCCAAGAGTCAGCAGTCTCCAAGCCTCTTCTTGTTTGAGGACCTTGGGCAGGCTCCGGTGTGGCTGGACACCTAATCCTTGTAGACAAAAGTGTCTTAGTGAGCCCCATGGCTACATGCTGCTGTGTGCTCCGACCATCCAGTGAAGGGTCTCCCTTCCCCTCCCTGGAGACTGCTGGGGTGCCCTGCCCTGTGGTCTGTGGGCATGTCCCAAGCTCCTGAGCCAAGAAGCATCCATGGTTCTTTGGACCCTAACTCCCCAGGCTGAGGGCACATATCTCTGTGAGCCTGTGGTGGCTTCTTCAGTAACCCCTCATGAGGACGCTAAGTAAATGGACTTCAGGGAGGGTTCGAAGCTGGAATAAAGAAGCATGTGAACCAAAGGAATGAAGTCTGAGAATCTGGAAAAATTGGGCCATAGCAAATTGTAGGCTCGAGTGGACCCTTGGAGAACCACGCCCCGCGTCGCTGAGGGACAGTCTGCCTACCCCTCAGCCGACTGCCCTAGCACGGTCCTCGACCAGAAGCTTCTTCCCGCTCCAGCCGCCCCCAAACGTCCTCTCCGAGAACTCACTGGAATCGCATTCTGCATCCCCAACTCTCCATTTTTCAGGATATGGAAGAGCAGTCTGTACACTTTATAAACAAAGACTTAAGTGTCAAATTGGCAGTAATAAAGTTGCCATGAAGCAATAACAATCACTTTTGTAACTGACATTTTACTCGTCGCAAGACAAGCACACCAAGTAACTTTTCCAAACATCTCGAATTTTCACATCCGTTTTCTTCTGTATAAAAAGACCAGGCTTTTGTCTAGCTTCTTTTCTATATTTGTATTAGTTTGTTTTGAATTAACAACCAAGGGCTAAAGTGGCGCTTTGACTTTTATCCAGTTTTTTTTTATTTGCCAGAGTGGGTGCACTCACCAGAGGGGGACGGAGACCGTGAGAGGGGACAGGAGACAGCAGCCCTGTGGGGCGCAGCGCCCCACGACCTCTTCTCCTCCACCTGTCCCCACTTTGGGGACTTTGGGGATGATGCACACGTTACTGGCATGTTTCTCAAGTCACCAAGTCCAGCACTCAAACCGACTGCACAGTCGTCAGTGTCGGATCCAGCTCCTCAACCACCAGGCCAGGGGTTTCGTGGCCTGTTCGTGGCCCAATTTTTATGTTTTTAACATATATTTGTTGCTAAGCCTGGCATTCTCCTGCTCAAAACCTCTCAGTGGCCAACAATAAGGAATAAGGACCGAACTTTTGTCCTTAACCGCCAAGAACCCCCCACTCCCCAGCCTTCACTGGCTTGCCCGGACTTCCTCCCTGCCTCTCGCACGTGACCGGATGTCTGGGTTACTCCACTGACGATGGCCCGCAAACAGGCATGACTAAGGGTCTGCAGACCCCTGTTCCTTCCCTCGGCCTAAAATAGCCTTCCCCTCTACTCACTCCCAGCTGTTCAATCTTACCTCTGAACCCTCAGCCCAGGATTCGCTTCCTCCGGAAGCCTCCTCAGCTTTTCTACCGCTCTATTTCTGGTAGAGCTTCCTCTCTCTGCTTTCCTAAGCTTCTCATTGGACCAGACTCCCGTGTGAACATTTCTTATCCCCACTAAATGCCAAGCTCTGCAGATCAGGGGTCCTCAGAAAGTTTGTGGAAAATGGAATGAACTACAAGTTTATTTTGGTAGAAGAACAATTTTAAAATCATGCATAGTTTTCTGCAATGTGCATTTTCCATGATCTTTTGAAAGACCTCGTAGGTGAGAAGGGTAACAGTGTTTTCATGCAGCCCTGGAAGCCCTGCCCTTCTCACTTTTGTACCCACCATGCTGCCTCGGAAGCGGCAATGTTGATCGAGGAAAAGGTCAAGTAACGGGGGCAGGCAGGTGGCATGGGGTTAAGGTGTTGGACTCCCAGATGGCCCACCACGGTTCAAGTTCCAGACCTGGCAGGTTGAAAATCATGCCAGGTACTTGTGTGTGCATGTCCAAAATCCCAGGGAGAGACTGCAGAAGGGATTGAGGCATGGCCACCCCCTCTGGATGTTGATTTCTCACTTTCCCTCTCGCTGACTCTCTGTCTCTCCCTCTCTCTATGGTGAGCGCATGTCTAGAGGTCTCCCTGTCCATGACACTGCACACACGCTGTGAGCCAGGCTGGGCCGGGGCACGGATCACGGCATGAGGGCCCTGTTGGCATGCCCCTGTCTCTCCTCTCTCTCATGGAAGAGATAAAACTGCATTGACTTAAAAGAACTTCTACTCCAACATTTACTTTTACACCTAAATGTGGAGACAGCACTTCTGGTTACCCAGAAGAAGAATTATAGTATTCTCCCCGAACCCCTACTTCCCTAGCAGTTTGGGAGGAAAAGACGGTGTTCCCACAGTCCCATTCATCATTGAGCAGGGGTTCGTTTTAGGGCTGAGCAGAGAGCAGGCTGTGGAGGGGTGTGGCAGCACCAGGACCTGAGTACCACCGTGGCGGGGAGCGCTCCAGGAAGCATGCGGGGGCAAGCACGCCCACCCCAACCCGCCCCCCGGTGTTTCTCTGACCTTCCTACAGACACCTGGTCCTTGGGGCTCCACAGCCATTGCCCCAGCAATAACAAGCTCAGCCTTTCTGCTTGCCATGTGCGGGTACGGGAAGGCTCCCTGAGATGCCTTACAGGGGTGACAGAGAACAGGGTGTCCCTCCAGGAGGAGCGGAGGTGAATGAGAGCTGCAGAGCTGGCTCACGTGGCAGTCACAGCCCTTCCTCCGTGCTGTGGGGCATGTCTCCGTTGGCCCCTGGCAGCCTCCTGCTGATGGGGCTTTTAGACACAGGAGGCGCTGCGTCAGGGGGTGGGGCAGCACAGCGCTCGGAAAGCTGAGGGGCACACGCGTCTCGCCAACACGAGCTCTGCACACCGGAGCCACTTCTTCACTTCTCGGTGCCTCGATTTCCTCTTCTGGAAAATGCTTGTAACTCTCAGGCCAGCTGTGGAGATGAAATAAGAACATTTGCAAAACGCCTGCACTTTAGACCTTGGAAAAGACATAGAAAAGATGACGTGACTCAATGTCATTAACTTTGCCGTTACAGGAGCCATGGAGGCAGACACTGGAGAAGGCAAGGCAACTTGTGAAGAAATCCCCAGCTCTGGTAAGCAGCCAGCAGCAAAGTGCCAGCCTCTTCCTAGGCACGCGTGCTCCCGCTGTCCCGGCTTTCACACCACAAGGCCAAGGCTCCGATGGCAGCCCGCGGCTCGCCAGGTGGCACTGGAGTCAGCGGGAGCACGAGTGCCTTCCCATTGTGCTCTCCTGCCTCCTCTCTGCAGCTGGGACCCTAACTCTAACCCTAACCTAACCCTAACTGTAATGGCTATGTCACTGAACTCCCATGTAGTCAACCACGGTTCAAGTCCCAGACCTGGTGGCTTAAACTCACGCCAGGCGCGTGTGCGTGCGTGCCCAAGATCCCGAGAGGAGAATGGAGGAGAAGGGATTGCGGTGTGACCATCCCCCGTGGGGGTGATTTCTCGCTTTCTGTCTCTCTGTCTCTCTCTGTCTTTCTGGCAAACACACGTGCCCTATAGCAAAAACCTCTCCCCCCCCAAAAAAAAAAAAAAAATACACAGGGAAAATTTGGTCACATCCATACTAAGAAGGTAGAAATGTTTCTTGTCATTAGTCTTTAAGTGATACACTGTGACGACTAGGTACACAGCACTTACACTGGACTAGGTGTTACAGGTCATCGGTGATTCCAGGGAGCAGGAGGAGGCACGCAGGTTATACACACGTGCCACAACCCACTGTGTAAGGGGTCTGAGCAGCCGTGGATCTGGGTGTCCACGGGGGTCTGGAGCCGTCCTGTGCAGACACCCCAGGGCAGGTTTATTTGACGGAGGTCCTGGTTATTAGTCAGTCCCAGAGGGGAGGAAGCAGAAAGGCAGGTCTGTGCGAAGAACAGCGCCATCCTCGCCGCTCGGGTCCTGGCAGGAGGCGCGAGCAGCAGCAGGCGGCGCAGACCTGCCCTTGGCTTCCGCCTCCACTGCGCTCATCTCTCACCTGAGCGGTCGTTTACGGTATCCTCGATGCACGTGGCTGCATGAAGGCGAGGAGAGGAACCCCCTGGCCAGGCTCGCCAGGTGCACAAGTGGGTGCCTGGTTGCATGCGAATCTCACCTTCTAATATTTTAGTATGTCCTTGCATTGCTGTCACCAGCGGCCCTTCTTACGGGGTGGGGTGGGGCATCAGGGTTCCGTGCAAGCCGATACATAGTCAATGGAGACGTGCTGGGGCGTCTACACAGTGGATGCATCGTCACACGGTCTGCATCTCCCGTCAGTGTTTAGTTCGAGGAGCCACTGAGGGCGGACAGCAGCCATGCGGTTACTCTGCCTGGGATGTTGAGTAAGAAGCTGAAACTGCAGAAAAGCCTGCCCGGCTCCTCCGCCACCCTGAGAGGAAATGGCGATCGCAGTCCCTTTTACAAACTGCCTTGGCCTCAACACAGGCTCATTAGGATCTTACAACTGTTCCTTTCTTTTCCTACATTTGCAAGCAGAATTCATGGGGCAGGATTCCAATAATTATTTGCAAGGAACCAAAAGAAAAAAAAAAAGAAAAAATTTTCTACTGAACAATTCAAAAATAAAATCCTCAGAAACCTCCCTCTATCTATTTACTCCCCAGACTAAATCTGCTATGGAAAAACAATCCTAAAATGCAAATAAAGTCTCTGAAGAGCAGCTCGGGGAGAACGGCTACAGTCAGTCCCTCTGTGATGGCCTGTCACTGCCGGCCTACCAGGAAGCAGAGAGCGGCACACGGCAGGTCGCATATTTCAGCACGGCCCAGCACGGCTGGCAGACAGGCCGGGGGGCGCTGTGGGTGCTGTGGAAGAGAATCAGACATTCCAGGGAAGCCCGCATCCCAGCGAGGCCCCGAGAGGCTCACGGGGGCACTTTTCCTGCACTAGGCAGGGCACTAAGGGTGGAAGGGTTCAGAGCACCTGATGGTATCGCGTCATTGAATTCCCGGTGCTGGGTGGGCAGAGCACTTCTGTTACCAACTCCATCCTTCAGATGAGGGGACTGAGTCTAGGTAGATGCAGTAATTTGCTCACTCCACAGAGCCGGGAGGTGAGAACGCACCATTTAAATTCAGAGCTGGCTGTGGGCGAGTTCAGTACCCGCTCGGTGATGCCAACAGCTCTCCGCCAGGCCTCCTCAGGGAACACCTCTCCTGTCACAGGCTATGGGCACTGGGATCCTGCGGGAGTATGTGTTGGTTGATCACAAACCTCTATCCAAGAGAATCATCCGGCAGCCCTTTAGAAGTTGCTGATGTCAGCCACCCCAGACCAGTTAGGCCCGGGCGATGTAATATGCACGGGCTGCAAATCTCGTCTCACCGTGCAGAAACCCACTTTCAGCTTGTCATGTACAGAAGAGAGGCCACTCTCTCCCTTTGGCCACTCCCCCACTTTCCCTTACTCAAACCGGCTTGTTCTGAATTCAGCCGGCGTCCTGGCCTGTGGAACTGGGTAAATGGATTGCGAAGCAAAGATGCTGCCTGACTCTGTCCCCAGGGACAGAGAGATTCGAGGCTTTCACTTGAGGCGGGATTAGATGCAGCCAGGTGCAATATTTGAAACCCACGAGGAGTTAGTAGCAGCCCACATTTTGTCTCTCTCTAGAAAAGTTCTGACAGAAAGATAGGAGCTGGCAAACAGGCAAAAAGGGGCTTCTGCAAGTCCTCGCTGGGCCCGCCAGTCCTCTCTGCAGTTCACTGTAAGAAGAGGCTGCCGTTTCTGTGCTACGAGATGGGGACACCAGGCAGCTAACCCTGTCTACCCAGGCGTGTGGGGGTCGGGGCCGCTCTGTCGTCTGTCACCCCCATCCCCCCCATCTTCTACACAGACAGCTACAGCTGCCACGCGGAACCTAGACGGCAAAGCGCCGTGCAGCACAGTTTGAGTTCATTGTCCCTCTTGTACCGACAAGGCTGTCCCTTAATCAGACTTGATGTATTAATTATCTGTTATCAGCGTTAAAGATCTACACTGCCAAGGACTAGCAGTTAGCGTAATGGCTATGTCGCTGGGCTCCCACGTAGTCGACCGCAGTTTGCGTCCCGGACCCGGTAGCTTAAAACTCATGCCGGGCGCGTGTGCGTGCATGCCCAAGATCCCGAGAGGAGAATGGAGGAGAAGGGATTGTGGCATGGCCATCCCCCCAGGTGGTGATTTCTCGCTTTCTGTCTCTCTGTCTCTCTCTGTCTGTCTGGTGAGCGCACGCACCCTATAGCGAAAAACCTCTCCAAAAAAAAAGCAGCTCCAACGTTCAGATGTGGCTTACTCAGGACTCGGGTCCCAGCAGGCATCTCCCCGTGCCTCCAGTGTCTGGTGTACCCTCAGCTAGCATCCTCAGTGTGTCTTCAGTCAGACGCCAACCAGCTGCCCAGTGTCTGAATTCAACCTAAATCTCTCCCCTTTGCACCCGCCACACACCTAGTGGCAATTTGTCCCTACCCCCACCCCACCCCGGAGGATACCTGACAGTGTCTGGAGTCTGCTTTGTACTCTGGTATCCTGTGGGCAGAGCCCAGAGACACTGCTGATCATCCCCGGGGCTCGGGACAGCTGCACCACAAGGGTCCAGTTACTGTCAGTCCAAATCGGTGACGGTAGGAGGCCAGAGACCCTGACGCCAGCCCCGGAGCCTCTGCTTTCCAGGAGCCTCCCCTACCCTGCCTCCCCTTGGGATCGCAAGTGTGCTTCCTCTGCGATTCCTCTGCCCACGCCTTCGGGGTCTCGGACCCCAGGGTGACCCAGGCCGTGGCATCCCGGGGGTGTGTGATGTCTCCACCTTCCCACTGTGCGCCGCGTCCTGTGGTTCCCAACGTGGCGGCAGGCAGAGGCATCAGGCGGTCCTCTGAGACGCAAACCCGCTCATGCCTCCTCAGCACCGGGGCAGGAGAGCCCTCTCTGCCGGGAGCCGGCTTCTCTGGCGCTGGCACGCAGCCTGAGGACGTGTTAGCACGTGGATTCTATCGCACACGTCATGGGCCTGAGACTCCGTATCCCTGTGAGCAGTGGCGTCACTAGTCCTGGTCGCGCTCACCTTGACTGGGCCTGGGCAGTAGTCCTCGAGCCATCGTAGGCATCAGGGTGGCCTGGAGGGCTTGGAAACATGGCGGCCAGGCCCCTCCCAGGCTCTGGTCCAGCAGATCTGGAGGGGCAGAGGAGAGGGACTCCACACCTCCGGCAAGACTATGGGCCGCACTTGGGGTCACAAGGGTGTCAGGGCACTGCCTCTCCCTCTGCACCCACCCCTTCTTGCCCAACTTCGGGGTCACCTGCCTCCCCCTGCAGGTTCCTAGAAAGTCCTGCAAATGCCTTGAGCACTGCGGCCCCCAGGGCTGTGCCCAGAGCTGGGACAGCCGCCCTGCCCTCTGCTCCCTGGCGAGTCGAGGACAAGGACAGCTGCTTGTCTCCAGGCCTGGCCTAGAGTGGGGGCCTAGACAGGACTGCTCCTCTAGTGCCAGAAACCTGAGCGAGCAGCTGGACGATGCTTCAGTACCTCACACGGCTTCTGAAAAGAGGCTCGTCATCCTTTGCCAGGGTCAGGTGTCCACCACACCCGTACGAAGCCCAGCCGTCGGAGGGTCTCCGGCCGGCAGGAGTCGGCGGTGTCTCTCCCTCAGTGGCAGGCACTGCTTCCTGACCATCCTGTGCTCTGGTCTGCTCTCTTTCCTTGAGGAAGCACCATGGCAGCTGCTGTCGATCTTCTTAAAGCCCTGCTCAGTCAAGCCGGGCATTTAATGCACCGCACAGCGAGGCTGTCACGGGGCTGCTGTCCCAAACCCCTGTCCACGTAGCCGGAGCGGCTTCCTCCACTGCGTCTCTGCTCCCGGGGAGCGGCCTTCGTTTCCTGAGCTCTGGGTCCTGTCTCTCCTTAGTTTTTATTTTCTCTCATAACAAGATGAAATACGTTATTTGAAAGTGTGTTTTTTATTTTCAAATCCTTTTTAAAGCATGTGGGTGGGATGAGGAGTGTCACTGTCAGGACAACCGAGGAGGCCGAGGCTTGGGAAGGTGGAGAGCTGCGGTAGCTGTGGGGGCCTAGCTGGCTGGGCGGAAGGGGCAGAGCTCCGGGCGGACGCCCCAGCCTGAGCAAAGGCACAGAGGGCGGGATAGACGCTGGATGTGGGTGTCACAACAGACACATCTAGGCAAGGAAAACGAGAGTCAGGCCAGACGCTCACGAGAGTCCAGAAACCTGGACTTTGAGGGGCTCTTGGACGGCAAGGGACCATTCCCTGAACTAAATAACTCTCTTCTTATTGTCTCGTTTTCCTCCCCAGAAACATCCCAGAAGCGGTTCTGATATTTGTTCACTCCCGTTTTTGGCCAAGATCTGTCAGAAAATTAAACTGTATGTATACGATTTCTACCTCCTGAGCACCAGCTAGTGTGCCACAACACCTTTGCCTGTCCCTGCTTTCTAAGGACTGAAATGGCCCCACAGTTAAAGGACATTTTCCTGAAGGTGAAAATGTCTCTTGCTCCAAATATGACTTGAACAGAAACAGGAAGACAAATTACCTCTGAAAAAATCATTTTAAAGACAGATATGAAGGTCTTCAAAAGTTTATAGAAAATGTGGGACCAGCAGTTAGCGTAACGGCTATGTCGCTGGACTCCCATGTAGTCGACCACGGTTCGCATCCTGGACCCAGTGGCTTAAAACTCACGCCAGGCGCATGTGCGTGCGTGCCCAAGATCCCGAGAGGAAAACGGAGGAGAAGGGATTGCAGCATGGCCATCCCCCCTGGGGGGTGATTTCTCGCTTTCTGTCTGTCTGTCTCTGCCTGTCTGGCGAGCGCACGCACCCTATGGCAAAAAGCTCTCCAAAAAAAAAAGTGTCCTATGAAAAAATTATGCATGAATATTTTTAAATTTTGTGTCAAAATGAGCCCATACTCCCATTCCACTTTCTGCAAAATTTTTGAAGGTCCCTAATATACATGCACATTTTAAATGACTGCAGGGAGGAGAGGAGAGAGGCAGATATTCTGACCCGGCCTCCCTATGTTGTGGTCCTGCTGCCCCAGCCTCACGGTCAGGCAGGACCACAGGCGCTCGCCCCTGTGCCTGGCCCGTGGAGGCTGGGCCTCCCACACAGACTCAGTCACCTCACAGCAGACCTGTCTTCCTCGGGCCGCCTTGGCCCAGTGTCTGTGATCTCACAGCCGAGCTGTACCCTGGGCCGGAATGCAGTCCAGGATGAGGTTTCCAGCCCAGGTGACTCGCTGACCCGGGGTCAGCCCCGTAGGCACGTAAGATGCAGGCAAGGCTGGCCCCTGGCCATGGCAGGACCTTTGAGCATCTGCAATGCACGACACTCACAAGACCGGAAAGGGGTTACCTTTCCACACGGCATGATTTATTGCCTGAAAAATCTGTCCCCTATAAATATGAATAAGGTTCTGAATAGAGCGACATTGTGTGGGACCCCCCTTTAAAATGACATACTCTGCTGCGCTTGGCCACCGGAGTCATGCTAAGTTCCGTAGCGCTCATGCTCAGTACGTCGAGAGGGGCAGCATGTCGAGGCCCGGCTGACTAGAGGCTGAACGGCCTCCCCACTCAGCTGCCCCCGGGGGCGCTGCTGTTCCGTGGGAGGTGGGAACAGAGGGCAGGGTGCTGGGTGTGGGGTGCTGAGCGTCCCTGTTCTCACCACAACCCCGAGGGTATCTTCACCCGTGTTTCACTGAGAAGGAAACTGAACCTTAGAGAGTTCTCCTGAGGCCACAAGGACCTGAGATATGCCCCTCGGTGTATATTTTTAATCCCCCAGAGCATGTGAGCTCAGCAGAGATGGAGGGAGAGGGAAAGGCGCCTCTGATGGGGCATGGCCGCCCGATGACCCTCGGCCCTCCATTTCTCCGTCCTGCCGGTGTTTGGGGCGTGCATGCACATGAGCCTGGTGTGTGTTTCCGTGTCACTGAGGCCGGGGCTAGAACTACAGTCAGCAATGTGGGATCCCCCTCCCAAGAACACCGGGTCTGGATTAGGGTCCATTTGCTTAAGTGTATCGACGTGCTTCCTCCACGAGAAGAAGCGAGCGGCGTCCCGCAGGGTCACACCCGGCAGTATCGTGGTTTGGACGCGCCTGTTGTGTGCCGAGAGCTCAGAGGTGAGCCCAGGACACGCGTCAGCATCATGGAGCCTGTGCTCCCGCCACGCCATATCAGAGATCACAGCACACCTCAGTCACCCGGAAAGCTCTTAAAGTCTCCACTCCTGAGCCCCAGACCTAACGGGAGGGCACTGGGTAATCTGAAGGTTCTCAGGTGGATCTAAAGCAGTGGCTCCCACATGTGGCCTCTGGTCGTCCCTACCCGCCCCGTGCTTGCCTCCAATTTGGTGCCACTCCAAATACCGTCCTTTAGCTGGGGGCGAGCCTTCAGACCACCTGGCCCTGCTCCTCCCACTTCCCTTCTCCCACAGGCGGCTCCTGTTATGTTAGCCCGTTCGTTTTTCCTGTCCCTTTTCTTATTCGGGGTAAGTTCTGTGCACACAGAGAGAGGGAGCAGAGACATACGTGAGCACCCTCCATAGGGTCCAGGCACAGCACGACCCCGCCCCAGCCCTCCAGCCCGTCAGCTCCTGGGCACTCGCACGCACGCTCTGCGTGTTCCAGGGATTCGAACCACGGTGGTCGTGCGGGAGTGGCTTCTCTTGAGCAGCACATTACTGCCACACCTCAGAGCCAGGCCCCCTCTGGCCCACTCCAGCCCAACCTGGTACACATTGTGGGGCAGGGAGTCAGTGCTGAGAACACCCGGAAGTGAGAGTTGGGCTGCGGTCAGGACCGAGAGGTCGCCTTGCTTTCCTGTGGCCGCTGGACAAAAATGCCACAAATGAGACCTCTGAGACCACAGAACGCCCTCTCGTTCTGGAGGCCTTGCAGCGTGAGGTCAGGGTGCAGCAGAGCGCTGCCCTTGAGAAGCCGGGCAAAACTCTGTCTCTGCCTAGCCTCTGGTGGGAGTCGTCAGCCCTTGGCAATTTCTTTTTTTTTTTTTTTTGGCTTGCTGCTGCATCTCCCGTCCCTGCCAAGGCCTCCACATGGCCGTCTTCCCTGTGTCCCTGCCTTTTCCTTTTTCTTGGTGAGGTTTCAGCCTTACAGCACATGCGCTCACCAGGGAGAGAGAGAGACAGTGAGTGGGAAAGTGAGAAATCACGTCCCGGGGGCATGTGCACACTGCAGTCCCTTCTCCATTCTCCTCCAGGAGTGGTGGGCATACATGCACAAATGCCCATCATGATTTTTAAGCACTGGGCCCAGGACTTGAACCACTGTCAGCCATGTGGGAGTCCAGCAACATAACCGTTATGCCATCTGCTAACCCCTGTCTTTTTCCTGTATAAGGACTCCAGTCAGGCCGGATTAGGGTTCATCCTAAAATCTCATCTTGACTTGGCTTCATTTGCAAAGACCCTATTTTCTCTGTAATTTCTGAGTTCATATAATCACTTTGTATCTTTGAAGGGTACATTATTGTTTTTAAAAGCACGGGACCTTCAGGTGGCTTAGTGTTTAAGGCACCGGACTCCCACCTGAGTGACCATGGTTTGAGTCCCAGACCTGGTGGCTTGAGACTCACACTTGGGCACATGTGCATGCATGCCCAAAATCATGAGAGGAGAGTGGAGGAGAAGGGATTGTAGCATGGCCATACCCCCCCCCCGGGGGGGGGGTAATTTCTTGCTTTCTGTCTCTCTGAATCTCCAGTGAGTGCACACACCCTGTAGAAAAAATCTCTCTCAAAAAAAAGTATGTATGTGAGACCAGCAATTGGCGTAATGGCTATGTCGCTGGACTCCCAAGTAGTTGACACCATGGTTCAAGTCCCAGATCTGGTGGCTTAAATTCACACTGGGCGCATGTGCGTGCGTGCCCAAGATCCTGAGAGGAGAATGGAGGAGAAGGGATTGTGCCATGGCCATCCCCCCTGGGGGGTGATTTCTCGCTTTCTGTCTGTCTCTCTCTGTCCTCCTGGTGAACTCACACACCCTATAGCAAAAACCTATTAAAAAAAAAAGAAGTACGTATATGATGTGTAATAAACAAGCTGAGGATATAAACTTACTCACCACCTTCAGCATATAACATTACACTATGTTATATACATTTGAAACTCACTACTGGTTGTTTCGAAAGTACATGTTAAATTGTCAATGATGTTCTTTACTGTGAAATACAGTTCTAAAGAAAAGCAAAGTGATTAAAAATCAGACAACAAAATATCTCATAAATTAATGAGGATGGAATTTTAAAAACAAAGATAACGTTAACATAGCCAATCTGTTATGAATTTGTCATTTCCATGTAGAAGATTGTGGGAGAAAAGAGCTATGCTATCAATCATTGGTCCAGTTAGAGATAGGTAAAATTGTACATGATAATAGCTCATTAGGAAGAGATAGGGAAAAAAATGTTTATTCACTATGAGTTTTTGTAAGGTCATAGCACTGTACTGTGTATAAAGAAATAAGTCCTCAAGAAAGCAAAAACAAAAACAAGGTTGGAAAGAGATGTTTAAGAGTGAAGACTCGGTAAAATTGGTGATTTGGCCATATATAAGCTTTACCAAGTTTTGATTTTAGCCTTCTTTAAATTTATTCCAAGGAAAGACTCAGCTACTGGTAACATTTTGAACTTTTCCTTTTATCTAGTTTCTATGATGAGTAATGGCTATAATAATAAATATATAAATGCAGTATAAAACCTGTTGGGACAACTGTCTATCAAATAATTCATGAATATGTACTTAAACCTGATTGTGTATTAAATTGTTGAATCTGAACTTTAGTATGCAGACACTTTCACTTACGAAGCTCTCAATTTTCTTTTTGTTTTTATTCTATTTATTGTTTACTAAGAAGTATCATAGTTGTGACAGTCATGCCCAACATTTCAGTAAAGTCAGGTAAGAAAATGGGTAGGGTATCCTAGAGGAATGCAAAATTTATCAGTTCAAGTAATCCTTAGCCCTTCTGAGAAATTAAGGATGGGAGATGTGGAGTTTATACCTCTGCAATGAGGTGGCTTCTGTCCAGTACAGTGATCATATCCATTCATGCATTTTAAAAATCGCTGTTCTTTTTCATCACTGAAAACCAAGTTCAAAATACAGCCCTGCTAAGCAAACTGATGAAACTACAAATATTACAGTTCGAAATATTTAGCCTGTGTGTGTCTTTGTCCACAACGTGTGTTCCTTGTAAGAAAGATATAGAGGTTCCTGTTCGTGTAGACATTGAGCCAATCTGTGCCTTTTAGTTGGGGAATTCAATCCATTGACATTCAGTGTTTTTGACAATATGTGTGAATTTATCCCTGTCATCCTGTTACTCTTATTTTGTTTCTAATTGCTTTATGTTCTCTTACTTTTATTAATCTCCCTTTAGTTTTCCTGGTGTAATATTCCCCTAAATATTTCCTAAGGAGCCGGCCTAGTTTTGGTGAATTCTTTCAGCATTTGTTTATCTGGGAATGATTTTATGTCTCCTTCCTATTCAAAGGATAATCTTGCTGGGTATAGTAGTACTTTTGGCTGAAATTGTTTTTCTTTTAGAGTTTTAAATATGTCTTCCCACTCTTTCCTTGCCTGCATTGTTTTGGTTAAGAGGTCCCATATTAGTCTTGGTAAACTTTGTAAGTAACTGGGCTTTTCTCTCATGTCATTTTTGGAATATTGTCTTTGTCTGTGATTTTTACCAGTTTGGCTGTGATGTACCCTGGGGAGGATCTTCTTATGTTGAATCTATTTGGTGTCTTGTATTTCCTGGACTTGGATGTCTACATGCCTTTCTAAATTTGGAAAGTTTTCAGCTAATATGGCATGAAAGAGATTTTCTATGCTTTTACCTGTCTCTTCACTGTCTGGAATACCTATTATGCAGATAATCATCCATTTAAGGGTGTTTGGGGGGACCAGCATTTAGCGTAATGGCTATGTCGCTGGACTCCCGTGTAGTCGACCATGGTTCAAGTCCCAGACCCGGTGGCTTAAAACTCATGCTGGGCACGTGTGCATGCATGCCCAAGATCCAGAGAGGAGAATAGAGGAGGAGGGACTGTGGCATGGCCATTCCCCCTGGGGGGTGATTTCTCACTTTCTCCCTCTCTGTCTCTGTCTGGTGAGCGCACATGCCTCACCAGCACAAACCTCTCCGAAAAAAAAAAAGAGCATTTGGGATTTTCCTTTATGTTGTCCTCATTTTTAATGGTTATTTTTCCATTCCTTTTAGTTGTTTGGACTAAATTGAGGTTTTGTCTTCAAAGTCAGAGGATCTTTCTTTTGTGTGGGTCTAATCTGCTGTTGATACTTTTGAGAGAGGTTTTGATTTCCTACATCATATTCTTTATCTTCAGAAGTTCTGTTTCTTTTTCAGGGTGCCTGTGTTTTTATGGAGTTCTTCCTTCAAGTCATGGAAGTATTTTCTTCATTCTTGCAATTGATTATCTGTTTTCTCTTGCATCTCACTGAGTTTTGTTATGATGAATATTCTGAATTCTTTCTATGACGTTCCTGCGATTCTTTGTGTGTTTTATCTATGATTGGTTTGGAGTTACTATACTCCTTGGCTGGGAGGTGCTTCCTGGTGTTCTCCTATCTCTTGGGACTGCTTTGATTTTTAGTCCTCTGGTGATGTGCTCACTTCTGCCTACTCATTTGGAGGAGGTTTCTGTAGCTGCGTACCCGAGCCCGTCCCCGTGGTGTGAGTGAGCTCTGTGCCAATTTCCCTTCTCTACTGTGGGCAGGAGTGTGGAGTCCACAGTGGGAGTTCTGAGTTTAGATTTTTCACAAGGAGTTCTCTCCCTTTACTGCTGGGAGACTGTGGAAAGAAAATTCTTCCAAAGCCTCCCTATCTTCAGGAGTTTGGTTCCTCGTACCCAAACCTCTCTGTTTCCATGTGGGTGGAGGCCGAGCTGGTCAGGCAGCGTGTAAGATGGTGGTCAATTCATATTCACATCCAGCACATGGGCCAGAGCTATCCCTTCTCCCTGCTCCTGCTGGGCGGGGGCCTTTGGTGATCAGCTCGGGCCAGATGACCTTTGTTACCGTGTTGTTCCATCTGTCTCTGGGACAAACGCCTATTTTCCAAAAAGAGCATACTCACAGGGATCAGGGTTAGAACATCAACATATCTTTTTGGTAAACAGAATTCAATCCCTACGAGAGGCACTTGTCCTGTGTTCTACCAGCTTCCCCTCACGAGCTTCGTGGAGCTAAATCCACTGAACATCTCTACTGTGCTGGAAAATATCTGGAGGGAGGAGGAAAAACTATGATTCTGACCCACATTCAGGGCTTCTTTGCAATCCAAAAGTTAAAAGCTTTTCCTAGTTCATCTGCCAGCGTGAACTGCTGCCAGCCAGCTGTGTGAAGCCCTGGCCTGGGTCCCAGAGACAGTAGCAACACCCCGTTTTCAGTGGCAAATGCAGAGAGAATCGAGGAGGAGGAAATAGTGACCCGAAAGCGGCTACCGAGAGGCTGAGATGCAGCCAGCTCCCAGGCCCCGTCATTCTGTCATGTCAGCTCACGTTGAGTCGAGACTTCAGTCTCTTCGCCGAATGCATCTTGCCTGTCCTGTGTCACATGTGGGCTAGCAGGACACAGCAGGGCCATGGGACAACTCTTCTCATCGAACCACCTTTGTTTGAAGACTTGAATTCAAGAGTATCTGTGGCAGGGACCAGCAGTTAGTGTAATGGCTATGTCGCTGGACTCCCACGTGGTCGACCGCGGTTCGAGTCCCGGACCCGGCGGCTTAAACTCACGTCGGGCGCGTATGCGTGCGTGCCCAAGATCCCGAGAGGAGAATGGAGGAGAAGGGATTGCGGCGTGGCCATCCCCCCTGGGGGGTGATTTCCTGCTTTCTATCTCTCTGTCTCTCTCTGTCTGTCTGGCGAGCGCACGCGCCCTATAACAAAAACCTCTCCAAAAAAATAAAAAAAAAAAAAAAAAGAGTATCTGTGGCCGAGGATTTTCCTGGCCCAATTTAAAAGGGAAATTAAACCTTCTTTTAAAAAGTGTTTCTTTTTTCTGAAAATCATTGTGCTTCAAGTATAATCTGTCCCAGGCCATAATTTGTTCAGTGTTTCATGTCTTATGGAACATGTTT
Organism: Tupaia tana; assembly: GCA_026018925.1. Taxonomy (NCBI): domain Eukaryota; kingdom Metazoa; phylum Chordata; class Mammalia; order Scandentia; family Tupaiidae; genus Tupaia; species Tupaia tana. Next base: position 120,986,190 of record JAKSZU010000003.1, read on the forward strand.
ACATGCTACCTCACTTATTCTTCAAAACAACCTGTAGTGCAGTAATAAAATGCTAACTGAAAGTTTCTGGAACAGTCTGTACATCAAGACTGTATAAATGCAACCCTGCAGAGCAAACCCCATTATCGTCTCCTTTTTTTCTTCTTTTTTTCATTTTTGCTATAGGGCACATACACTGGAGAAAGACAGAGAGAGAGGGAAAGTGAGAGATCCCTCCCCGGGGGGATGCCCACACTGCAATCCCTTCTCCTTCAGTCTCTCCTAAGGATTTTAGGCACACACGCTCACATACCCAGTGTGGTTTTCAAGCCACCAGGTCTAGGACTTGAACACAGAGTTGGCCGTCCAGTGCCTTAACAGCAACTCCACCTGTTGGCACCTTTTAAAGAACTAAAGTCATTTGCCCAAGGGCGAAGAACCGGTGATGGATAAAGCTGACCTTCGAATCCAGCAGTCTGGGCCTCGGGATGGCCCTGCACTCTTGGCCACCCTTTTTGGATGAGCGAGTCAGTCTCGTGTGCCTCCCCAGCCGCACTGAGTGAGCAGCAGCAGAGATAAGATCTGCGTGGGCTCTGCTGCGTCGTCCTCTGGTAAGGTCCCAGCCCTCAGTACTGTGGCCACGCCACTGTGAGCCAAGAACACGTGAGGATTCGGCCTCACTATTTTCCTTTTGTCATGATGTCCCAATTCTGTGCACTGATTTGAGGGAGATTGGACTTGAATAGCTCAATATTGTGTAATTAATCACATTCAGCTGCAATTACCATTGCTCACCAGATCGAGCCTGCTGGCCCGACACTTGTCAAGGCTTGGTTACGGAGCAGTAGGAACGACACCAGCTTACATGACAATTGGGTAGATTGCTGTGTGCTCCTCTAAAGAGGATCTGTGGATGTGGTCTCCAGGAACCAGACGACGATGAAAGCAGACACCTGGCCCCGTGGCCCACCAGGAACCGTCCTGGGAAGACAAAAGCAGACACCTGGCCCCGTGGCCCACTGAGAACCATCCTGGGAAGACAAAAGCAGACACCTGGCCCCGTGGCCCACCGAGAACCATCCTGGGAAGACAAAAGCAGACACCTGGCCCCGTGGCCCACCAGGAACCATCCTGGGAAGACAAAAGCAGACACCTGGCCCCGTGGCCCACTGGGAACCCTCCTGGGAATACCTTCCCATCGCACACATGGTAACAGTAAGAGCCAGTGTTACGACTGGCACGATGCTTCACGCTTGACACATATCAACTCCTTCGGTCTTTATATTAGAAACGAATATTGTTCATGTGTCCAATAAGCAGGGGTTGATTATGTGTCCTATTTTAACAAATGAGGAGGCCACACAGCAAGGGACTGCCCATGGCTCTTCCTCTCACTAGGGTGCCCTTTCTCCAACAAGCTCCTTGAAAATGCTTTCTCTTCCTTTAGGTTTTACCTTAAGACCACTTCTTGGGGCCAGCAGATGCTATAGCAGTTACATCGCTGAGCGCCCACATGACCAACTAGAGTTCAAGTCCTAGACCTGGTGGCTTCGTACTCACGCTGGGTGCATGTGTGTGTGTGCCCAAAATCCCAGGAGGAAAATGGAGAAGAAGGGATTGCAGCATGGCCACCCCCCTTTGGGGGGTGATTTCTCACTTTCCCGCTCTCTGTCTTTGTCTCTCTCTCTCTCTCTCTCTCTGGAGAGCACACATGCCCTATGACAAAAACCTCTAAAAGAAAAAAAAAATCACTTCTTCTCAAGGCCAGCAAGTGGCATAGTGGTTAAGTTGTTGGACTCCCACATAGCCAAATGTGGTTCAAGTCCTGGACCTAGTGGCTTAAGAATCATGCTGGTTGTGTGTGTGTGGGTGTGTGTGTGTACCAGCCCAAAGTCCCAAGAGAATGGACAAGAAGGGATTGTAGCAAAGCCATCCCCTCAGGAGACAGTGGGGAGGTGATTTCTCACTTCCTCTCTCTCTGTCTCTCTCTTACTCTTTGGTGGGTGCATGCACCCTGTAACAAAAATCTCTCTAAACAAACAAACAAAAAAGACCACTGTCTCTCCTGCATAGTTAGAAATGTTTTCCCTCTAGGCACACCACCTCTTTTTAGCATTTTCTCCATAATACTGTTCTTATCTCCCACCTGTAATTAGCTCCTCAAGTGTAGCAAATGCATCTTATACCATGCTTATTATCTTATATGATGCCTGGCCCATGGAGACTGGAGAAATGCCTGAGAAATGAATGAATGAGCAAATGAATGAATGAAATGAATATTTCAACATAAGAGTAGTTACCTCTAAGGATATACAAGGTACCAGTTTAAATGAAATCTTAAAGAAACAATTTTAATAAAAGTCAGCAATGTCTGATCCAGGCAGGATATGGACTTCGGAGTTTTCATATTTTAAGTCACGTATGGTGCATAAGCCATGAACCACCTAACATCCCAGGACCTCTTGATCAAACATGTCTGTATTTCAGAGTGAGATGTTTGAATTTTCATATTAAGTAGCATGAAGTTTATGAATTGCCTCTTATCAGTTCAGGTCAAGTTTTGCTGCCAAAAGAAGTTGCTGCAAAGTTGGGGAAAATTTAGATTAGGGACCGTGAATAAGAGACTGTGAGTTTATGTAAATCACGCTTCATACCACCCTGTATGAGCAGCCTACCCGCGCACGTCTACAATGCGTGGCTTTGGTTATTCACTTCGAGCCTCTGCAGTAAGCACACAGGCCTAGTCATGTGGCACGCCCTGCGAGGATGCTGTGCTCCCTGGGCTGGGACCCATGGGAGGCCCAGGCTCAGTCCCTGCTCCGACCTACAGGCAGTGCAGTGGCGGTGTGCCTGAAATCCCAGGACTCGGGGAGGCGAGGCAAGACCCTGTCTAAAACAGAGTCAGGGGGTGGTGTAGTGACTAAGGCGCTGGACTCCCACGTGGTCAACCACAGTTGGAGATTTGGATCCAGTGGCTTGAAACTCACGCTAGGCACATGTGCATGTGTGCCCAAAATCCTGAGAGGAGAATGGAGGAGAAGGGATTACAGTGTGACCCTGCCCCCGGGGGTGGTTTCTCCCTTTCTGTCTCTCTGGCTCTCTGGTAAGTGCATGTGCCATATTACAAAAGCTCTCTCAGTAAAACCAGAGTTGGGGATGATGAACATCTGTCATCCAGAGGGGAGGCTGACATAGAAGGGTGGCTGGACTCTGTCTCAATAAAGTTAATCAAGTTAAAGACAACTAAATTCAAGAACAGACGGAGGCCAAGGAGCGAGCTTTCACATCCGACGGCCAAGCTGCTGTCCCCTCCTTCAGAGGCAAACTCGCCCCCGTGGCAGAGAGCCGACAGGTGAGGCCTCTGCCCAGCACCTGTCCTCGGACTGAAGTGGGCCTGGGTGCTCGCCCTACCACTCTCTGCCTCTCCCCACCAGAACAGAGCAGCTGTGTCGGAGGTCGGATACATGCGTGGGGAAAACGCTAGTCTTGATGGAGGTAGGATCTTCAAAGCCTTTTCCAAATTTTTATTAACAGTCATAACTTGTGTTAATGATTATGTGTCATTTGGTTCAAGCTTTTTCAACATGTCTGGACAGAAGATCAAAGTGGAGGAAAACCCGCCCTAACTCAGAGCAGATAGGGACTGGGCTGTATCTAGAAGCCCTAGAATGTGGGGTGGGTGTGTTTATTCATTTGCTAGAGGACAGGTGTACTCACCAGAGAGAGGCAGAGAGAGGGGGAGAGGGGGAGAGGAGAACGCTCCCACCCCACGGGGGCCATGCCGCCACCCCTCCTCCTCCATCTCTCCTCCTCCCAGGGCTCTGGGCACCAGGCACGGGCCGCCATGTGTTTCTCAGCCCACTCAAACCGCAGGGTTATCCGTATGGGATCCAGCTACCTGTGCCACCATGCCTTGGAGCTGGCCCAGCATGGGCTCTTAAAGGTGCTCTTGTCCTCCTGTGTGAGGGAATGCAGACACAGCCGCCCTGTGTCCCTCAGACCCCACCCCTGCCACCGAAGCCGGGGGAAAGTCAGCTTCAGGTGATAACGCCCACAGCTGGGTTATTACTGGAACGTGGCTGGATCCTTTCCTCAGCCTCGTTCTGCTCTTTACATAAACGGGGGTGGGGGGATGTGCAGTCAGGGAGCCAAGCCTTTCTACTTCCCTGGTGACCGCTCCTCTCTGGCCTTGTTCAACGCTCGCCGCCCCAATGCAGGGGCACTGTCTCCTGTCCGGCAGCAAGTGGTCCTGTGGCCCCAGACCAGGTGCCTTTCTTGTCTCATTCAATCTCCCAGTAAGCCCTGGAGCTCGTTGACTTTAGTCACATTCCACAGATTGAAACACGAGGCTTGGGAGGGTAAGTCTGTCCTAGGCTCACAGATCTATTAACAGTAGGGAGGAAGAATGTCGGTGCAGCTGGGATCCGAACTGTCGTCTCCGGAGTCCTTGTTAACCACCTCGCTCTGCTAGTGCTCCGCAGCGAGAGCACAACAGTCCTTGGGCTGGGTGCAGGACGGCAGTCAGGGGCCCTGTTCTTTCAGGGCTCCAGACACGGGAAGGACCGGCCGTGAGACATCATGGATGCCGCAAGGTGGAGGGCTCCCTTCCCACTCCCCCACCTTCCGGCCCTCACCTTCCATGCTCCTGCTGCCCCACACTCATCCTTCTCGGGGTCCTCCTCTCAGCAGCCTAGTCAGGAAACAGGCAGCTCATGGCGAGAGGATTTAATGCAAGGAACAGTTTTAAAGTGCTAAATGGCTGGAGAGGGGACAGCTGATGGCATAGTGGCAAGGGCGACTGGATCCCACGTGACCAACTATGACTTAAGTCCCTTCCCCAGAGCTTTGAAGAACACACCAGGCACATGTGCAAGTCCAGAATCCCAAAAGGAAGGGAACATGGAGGAGAAGGGATTGCAACATGTCCATCTTTCCTAAGGGGTGCTTTCTGACTTTTCTCTTCTCTGTCTCTCTCCCTGTCTCTGTCCAGTGAGCAAAGGTGCCCCATAGCAAAAATAAAATTTAAAATAGCTGAAGAGTAAAAAGGGGTCAGTGGGAACCAGCAGTTAGCGTAATGGCTATGTCACTGGACTCCCATGTAGTCGACTGCGGTTCGCGTCCCGGACCCGGTGGCTTAGAACTCATGCCAGGCGCGTGTGCGTGCCCAAGATCCCGAGAGGAGAATGGAGGAGAAGGGATTGCGGCGTGACCATCCCCCCTGGGGGGTGATTTCTCGCTTTCTGTCTCTATGTCTCTCTCTGTCTCTGTCTGGCGAGTGCACGCGCCCTATAGTGAAAAACCTCTCAAAAAAAAAAAAAAAGTGGGGGGTCAGTGAGGCACCCCAGCTCTGACTGCTACAGGAAGCAGCTGGCATTCTGGGATAGACAGAGGGAGCGGACGGAGTTCAGGAGGCCGCCGGCCTCTGGGGACCAAGGAGCAGCCAGCACCCTGTGGGCCAGGGCTGGAGCATGGGAGAGGGGCTGCCCTGGGTGCTGAGCTGTCTGGGAAGGCCGCAGAGGCTGGAGTTGGGGTCAGAATGGAACATCCAGAGAGAGGGAGAGCGAGGACAAGTGCTTCTGCCCTCCCTGCTCTTGTCCCCCCAGTGCCAGCTCCAGCCGGCTACAGAACCTGGCGAGTGGACCCGCCCAATCCCCAGGATTCTAGGGCAGAATAGAGGCCACACAACCATAGAAACTAGGGCCAGACCGCCTTCAGTGCTCCTCCAGAGAGGCCTGTAACTCCCTTCCGGCGGGCTCACCGTCCCAGACTTCCTAACAGGCTTCACACTGCTGGTTCAGCTCCAGTGACGGCCGGGAGCATTTGCTTGGAGGGTCTCAGGGTTGCCCAGACGCCCTTGATTCAAAAGACTGTCCCACAGGGCCAGGTGGTGGCGTGAGAATGAGGTGAAATGCTCTCTCCACCTGGATGGTTCCCAGTTTGCATCCAGAGCCCCCCAAGTACACCAGGCACATGAGGCCCGCATCTGGGGCCGCTGAAGCTCGGCTGCGTCACAATGTCAAGACTGTTAGGGGTCCTGACTGTCACCCGTGCCATAAATAAATACGGATTTTAAAATAAAGAGATCATATAGTAAGTCCCATTCAGGGTCCTGTCCCTGTCTAAATCCGAGGCCCTGAGAGCCTCGCCCTGCCCCGGCCGCCCACTGTGACGGGCCCAAGCAGACCAGGCTGCCGTTGAGGGCCCGGAAGCCCTGGTCCTGGTAGGGAGCCACAGGGAAACCCTCCGCCCTCTGCTGTCCTCACACCCAGACTTGGTTGCGAGGCTCCTGAATGGGCGTGGACACTGTCGGCTGATGACAGCTCAACGCTTCACACTTGTCTGAGTACGTGATGGAAAAGAGAAGGTTTTTAAGAACAGCTTTCCTAACAGGATGTGTTCAAATGGCGCAAATTGACTTTGCAGCGCCGAGGTCCCGGGCTGGGCTCCGCGTGCAGGCCCCTGCCCCCTGGGCTTTCAGCCTCGATGCCCAGGCCCTCTGCAGTGCAGCGCGGTTTTCTCACCCCCCCAGACGCTTCACCGAGAGGTGCTTCTGTCGGGTGGAGGACAGAGTGGTGAGCGCCGGCAGGGTCTGCCATCTTTTTTCTAGGGTGGCCCAATGTCTCATAAACCCAACACACCCGTGTCTCAAAGTGTCTATTTGTGTTCACAAACACCATTTCTTTTTTTTTAAAACTCATCAGGTTCTTTGTTTTCTTCTTTTTTTTTAGAGCTATACAAAATTCTGTGCCATTCAAAGATGCAGATTCAGACAAATACAGCGTTTTCTCAGTAAGTACTGTTGAAAATAACTAGATTTTTACTAAAGGTTGTATAGATCTCTACAAATTTCTTTCCTTTAATAAGACAAGGCTGTGCTTCATTTGAATCTGTCATTAATCTGATGAATAATACATTATTCTAGGATTGTTTGCTTTTTTGTTTTTGCCAGAGAGCGTATGTGTTCACCAGAGAAAGAGAGAGAGAAAGTGAGAAATCACCCAAGAGGTTTGGCCATGCCACAATACCTTCTCTTCCAGTCTCCTCTTGGGATTTTGCGTACACACACATGCGTCTAGTGTGATTTTCAGGTGGTTGGGTCTGGGACTCAAACCATGGTCAGTCATGTGGAAGTCCAACACCTTAAGCACCACGCCACCTGCTGGCTCCCAATTATTTCACAGTTTCTAAGGACTTTGAGGCATCATAATGATACATAGACCAACAGGCAACTTTTAGGCCCCAACTTTTTGTTTCCATCCCCAGTTGGAATTCCTTGTGGGAACTAGAACTATCTTGAAAGATGTTGTGACTTTTGGGAATTCTTAATTCTTTTTAAAAATTTTTATTAATTATTATTTTTAATCTGACCAGAGAAAGAGAGAAAGGGTGAAAGCAAGCCGCCAAGTCTGAGACTCAAACTGGTTGGCCATGTGGGAGTCCAGCAGAAATTCGTAATCCTACTTTAGCTTACTCTTTAAAAGTGTGTGTGTGTTTGATTTGAGCGGTTAGAGCAGCAAGATGTCCTCTCTGAAAGCACACGAGCAAGCAGAGTGTCACCCCCTGCCAGTCGGGGCATTCTCCCGGGGAGTGGAGGTTGCTGGGATGCTGCTTGGCTTACTGTGATTCCTGATTCTTTCAAATCAGTCACGTCAAACCTGTAAACCCACATAGTTAGTGGTCTGGCTGGAGGCTCTGGATTTTCCTTTTATGGCCAGAGGGCACTTGCACTCTCCTGAGAGAGAGGAAGGGAGAGAGAAAGCACCCCAAAATAGGAGAAAGGAAGGGGGAGAGAAAGCACCCCAAAATAGGAGAGAGGAAGGGGGAGAGAAAGCACCCCAAAATAGGAGAGAGGAAGGGGGAGAGAAAGCACCCCAAAATAGGAGAGAGGAAGGGGGAGAGGAAGCACCCCAGAGTGGGAGAGAGGAAGGGGGAGAGAAAGCACCCCAAAATCAGAATGGGAGAGAGGAAGGGGGAGAGAAAGCACCCCAAAATAGGAGAGAGGAAGGGGGAGAGAAAGCACCTCAGAATGGGAGAGAGGAAGGGGGAGAGAAAGCACCCCAGAATGGGAGAGAGGAAGGGGGAGAGAAAGCACCCCAGAATGGGAGAGAGGAAGGGGGGGAGGAAGCACTCCAGAATGGGAGAGAGGAAGGGGGGGAGGAAGCACTCCAGAATGGGAGAGAGGAAGGGGGAGAGAAAGCACCCCAGAATGGGAGAGAGGAAGGGGGGGAGGAAGCACCCCAGAGTGGGAGAGAGGAAGGGGGGAGGAAGCACTCCAGAATGGGAGAGAGGAAGGGGGAGAGAAAGCACCCCAGAATGGGAGAGAGGAAGGGGGGGAGGAAGCACTCCAGAATGGGAGAGAGGAAGGGGGAGAGAAAGCACCCCAGAATGGGAGAGAGGAAGGGGGGGAGGAAGCACCCCAGAGTGGGAGAGAGGAAGGGGGGAGGAAGCACTCCAGAATGGGAGAGAGGAAGGGGGGGAGGAAGCACCCCAGAATGGGAGAGAGGAAGGGGGGGAGGAAGCACCCCAGAATGGGAGATAGGAAGGGGGGGAGGAAGCACCCCAGAATGGGAGAGAGGAAGGGGGGGAGGAAGCACTCCAGAATGGGAGAGAGGAAGGGGGGGAGGAAGCACTCCAGAATGGGAGAGAGGAAGGGGGAGAGAAAGCACCCCAGAATGGGAGAGAGGAAGGGGGGGAGGAAGCACCCCAGAGTGGGAGAGAGGAAGGGGGGAGGAAGCACCCCAGAGTGGGAGAGAGGAAGGGGGAGAGAAAGCACCCCAGAATGGGAGAGAGGAAGGGGGGGAGGAAGCACCCCAGAGTGGGAGAGAGGAAGGGGGGAGGAAGCACTCCAGAATGGGAGAGAGGAAGGGGGGGAGGAAGCACTCCAGAATGGGAGAGAGGAAGGGGGAGAGAAAGCACCCCAGAATGGGAGAGAGGAAGGGGGGGAGGAAGCACCCCAGAATGGGAGAGAGGAAGGGGGGGAGGTAGCACCCCAGAGTGGGAGAGAGGAAGAGGGGGAGGTAGCACCCCAGAGTGGGAGAGAGAAAGGGGGGAGGAAGCACCCCAGAATGGGAGAGAGGAAGGGGGGGAGGAAGCACCCCAGAATGGGAGAGAGGAAGGAGGGAGAAAGCACCCCAGAATGGGAGAGAGGAAGGGGGGGAGGAAGCACCCCAGAATGGGAGAGAGGAAGGGGGGGAGGAAGCACCCCAGAATGGGAGAGAGGAAGGGGGGAGGAAGCACCCCAGAATGGGCCGTGGTCAGGCCACAGTCCTATTTCCTCCATTTCTCCAGCCCAGTGAGATTTGGGGCCTGCACACACACATGTGCTCAGTGTTTTTCAAGCCACTGGGGTGGGATTAGAACTGTAGTCAGCCATGTAGGATCTGGCTTCCTCCACACAGCACTTAATCACTTTCCTACAGGACTGCCCTGAGACGTCTAAATTATGCAATAAAATAATGGATCAGGGCCAGCAGGCTGAGGTGGCTGCATCTCACGTAGCCCACTGGTCAGTTCAAGGGGCTTGGCGATCACACTGGTGCACATGCCTGCATGCCCAAAGTCCCAGGAGAATGGAGAATGGAGAGTGGCCTGGCCATCTCACCAAGGGTGACGTCTCACTTTCCCTCTCACTCTCTCTTTTTCTCTCTTGGCAAACACACATGCCTGTGGCAAAAATTAAATTAAAATAAAAGGGGTAAAAAGGTTAATCATTTGGCCAAATAAACCATTGTTTCAGAGCCTGAAATGACTGAAGAATTTGGGGAAGTTGGATAATCCTGAGAGCATGTCTGGAAGTATATGTAGGCACACATGCACAAACATACGTGTAGTCACAGGCACACATGCTTGTGCACGCACGTATATAACATGTGTGCACATAAATGTGTTCAGGCACACATGCCACTGTACATCACACATGCACATTCACACACATGCAGCACCACCCACTCCAGTACAGGCACAACCCAGTGCCCAGGCACACATGCACTATGCACGCACATACGTGCGCACGCCCCACCCGTTCTGGCCCTGCTTTCACACTACATTCCACCTCGCGTGGCATAGCATGAGTCCTGACTGTCTCGGCAGTCGCTGGTGCTCCTGGACGGCCTTGCAGTTACAACTGCAGGCGGCGACAGCACCCGCCTGGCTCCACAAGCCTTCCCAGGGGACAGCGCAGCACATGACGCCCTGTGTGCCCTTCCGTTCCAGGCGCTGCGTGGCTACCACTGGCGAGGGAGAGACTGCAACGACAGCGACGCGACCGTGTACCCGGGCAGAAGGTAGCAGCCCCGGTTTGTCACTGCCTTAGACAACTACTTCCCTCCCCCGTGTGGGAGACGCCCACTTAGAGAAATGGGACCTCTTGGTCCAGCTGAGGCAGAGTTCAGCAGAAATGCTCCTTTGTCCGTCCGTCCACGGAGGGCTCTTGGGCACCACCGTCGGCCCAGCCCTGGGCATCACGCTAGTGACGCAGAAAGCAGAAATACACCCCTGTGAGGCGCGAACCGTCTAGTGAGGGAAACGAGTGGAAGAGGTTGTGGCGGACATGCCCCAGCCTCCTGCACGAGCTCCACGTGCCGGACTGGGCCGGGAAGTGAGGAGGGGCTCCCGAGAGGGGAAGCACTGTCCCCGCTCCTGCGCTGACGTTGACCCACGTGCATCGCTGACTTTAAAAGGATGGTCGTGCCCCCTCAGCTGTGACTACAGTGCCACGCTCTAATGTCACCAGCTGTCTGGGCATGGAGAGGCACAGCTGCAGTGGCACCCCCGTCTAAATAAAATGGAGTGCAGATTGGCTCAGTATGTTCATCTGCTTCATGCCACAACGCACCGTCAAGAGTGTAGCCAGTCGGGAAAAAGACTGGATTTGGTCCAGGGTCCAGGATCCAGAAGCAGGATTACTGCAGAGGCCAAGCGGAGGCTCCCGTGTGCTCTGCCGAGTGCTCTGCGATGCTCTTCCTTGAAGAGGCCACCCTCTCCCCATGCATTTATTACTATTTTCATTCATTCACTCATGAAACTAACAGCCACTGCAGGGCAGGTACACGCCAACAATCACGCCGCTGTTTTCTTCTCAGGCCGGACAATTGGGATGCCCATCAGGACTCAAACTGCAATGGCATTTGGGTAAGCAATTGAACTCAAAAGTAACCCCTACTTTGTGCCCCTTCCTAAAGCCCATCACCTCGCTGCTGTAGCCAGACCCCAGAAGAAGATGGCAGCTAAAGCGATTCTTTCCCCGTGGACCCCAGCTGCGCATGAAGAGTGTCAGTAACACAGTGAGAGCTCAGACTATCACGGCCCTTTAACCCTTGCTTAAGGTCACCCACATCTAGTCCCTTTATTTTGTTGTGAGCAGTGTGGAGTCAACGTGGCATTGGCAATCCAACCAGCTGTTGGTGCACACCACACGTGCTCATAAACATGGTGTTGGCAATCCAACCAGCTGTTGGTGCACACCACACACGGTCACAAACGTGCGTTGGTGGTCCAACCAGCTGTTGGTGCACACCACACGTGGTCATAAACATGGTGTTGGCAATCCAGACAGCTGTTGGTGCACACCACACACGGTCACAAACGTGGCGTTGGCAATCCAACCAGCTGTTGGTGCACATCACACGTGGTCATAAACATGGTGTTGGCAATCCAGACAGCTGTTGGTGCACACCACACATGGTCACAAACGTGGCATTGGCGGTCCAACCAGCTGTTGGTGCACACCACACACTGTCACAAACGTGGCGTTGGCAATCCAACCAGCTGTTGGTACACACCACACACAGTCACAAACCTGGCGTTGGCGGTCCAACCAGCTGTTGGTGCACATCACACGTGGTCATAAACATGGTGTTGGCAATCCGGACAGCTGTTGGCATGCACCACACGTGCTCACAACCAACTGTTGGTGGTCCAGACACTGTTGATGTGCACCACACATGGTCACTGCTTTGTGACAGCCCTTGTTTTCTATCTCATGAGCAGAATGGACACTGCCCTGTATTTACCCACACTTCGGGCCATCGAGTGCTGGGTCCCAAGTTGCCTATGAAAAATGGGTTGGCATCTTCCAGGTAGAGAGAGGGGAGTCAGGAGGAAAATCCACCAAACACCTGTGGACTGCCACTTGCAGCAGCGGGCCGAGTTTTGTGGGGTCTTAAATGTTCATGATTAAGTTTTTCATGAAAGAAAAGAACTCCAGCTTTCAAATACAAAATCAAGAATGAAAGCCAAGGGACCAGCAGTTAGCATAATGGGTATGTCACTGGACTCCCAGGTAGTTGACTGCAGTTCGAGTCCCGGACCCAGTGGCTTAAACTCACACTGGGCGCGTGTGAATGCGTGCCCAAGATCCCAAGGGGAGAATGGAGGAGAAGGGATTGCAGCATGGCCATCCCCCCGGGGAGTGGTTTCTCGCTCTCTGTCTCTCTGTCTCTCTCTGTCATTCGGGCGAGCGTATGCGCCCTATAGCAAAAACCTCTCAAAAAAAAGAGAAAAGAATGAAAGCCAATAATTATTTAGAACAATAAAAGAAATCCTACACAATTACTGGTGGGCTGTGGGTGCATAGCTGGCCCACTGGGACTGGCTGCACTAGGAGCATCGGCCCTTAGAGCCGTCCCCTCAGCTCTCTGGCTCAGACTGCAGAACCCGCCCTGTGCCGGCTCCCAGGCTCTCCTGGCTGCCAGTCTCAGGACGGCAAACCCTGTCTGCTTTCTTGGTCTCTCCTTGTCCCTGCCCCCAGGCCCCTGGAGCCCAGCTCACTTGCATGGAGTGTTGCTACGCTGGATTAAGCGCTCAAGAGACTTCAAAGGGCTTTCTCTACTGATTTGCCTTTGTACCTTTAAAACAATTTAGAGAGGATTTAGTGTCTGAGTCTCATCAATTTAAAGCAAAACTGCTAATCTCATCATTTCTCTTCCGAAGGGTGTTGATCCAAACGATGGAATTCCCTATGAGAAGAAGTTCTGTGAAGGTATGAACCTGAAGGACGTGAGCTTGTCACAGTAGCACAGCCTTCTGCAGCCTAGGTCATTTTCCGGAGCCGAAATTTAGGGCCTATTTCTGAGTGCAGATGCAGTTCGATCGGTTCACTCCCCCGTCACTAGTCAGCTGCTCTGCGGCGGGCGTTTCTGCTGGGCTGGGAGCACACCTGCACGCCCACAGCTTGCCTGGCAGCCCGCGCCCGGGGCCCTGCTAACCCCCTGGGGAGCCCTGGCAGCCCGCGCCTGGGGCCCCACCCACCCCCTGGGTGCGGGAGCCCTGGCAGCCCCAGTGCCAGAGGTCCCACTCACCCCCTGGGTGCGGGAGCCCTCGCTCTCTGACACATGAGAAGTGGGTATGCATTGGCATTGGGACGCTCTGGGCACGGACCACACGACAGGGTGCCTGCTCCCATAACTGCCCAGTCTGCAGGCTCCAAACCACTTGTGCGCGTAAGTAATGTAAATAAATTCTGCCGCATAGGTTCGCAGCCCAGGGGGATCGTTTTGCTGGGCGACTCGTTTGGGGCTCATTTTCACATCGCTCCCGAGTGGGTCACGCCTGCGCAGATGTCTCTGGTGAGTACTTTGGCAGTCGTCCTCCGGCGTGCTGGCCTTTGTTCTGTTTCCCTTTACTCTCTCTAAATGTGACGCCAACTCCAAACAGGTGCAAATTTCCCTGGTCAGCAAACCTGCCACAAAAGGCACGTCCACAGTCACTGTGGTTCCAACAGAGGAGCAAAGGGCTCCTCCTCTCACTTCCAGCCCAGCCTGCTGCTGCCAGGAGCCCTGTAGGCAGCAGAGGGGAGTCCAGGAGAGTGGGGTGTGCAGAGAGGACACTGCCCATCGGCTGGCTCCTGTGCAGTCGGGACCGGGAACTGTGAGGTCTCTCCTGCTGTCTGAGCAAGCCGGAGGGGCTGCATGGAGCAGACCACAGGGCTGCGGCTGTGCCCAGGGGAGGGCGTCAGGCGTCAGGGGCCAGCAGCACCTGCCATCTGTCCTGGAGAGCCCTGGGACCCCTGTCCTGGAGTTTTGTTTTGTTTTTCATTAAAAACTTAAGAGGACCATGAGACAGGATGACAGACAATGACAGTCTCAGAAGAAGTGAGGAAAGAGAAAGGCGGGCCTACCAGTGGCGTGGGGTCAGGTGCAGGGTGACCTTCCATGGGGCTGCCCTCTCTCCGTCTCTCCCCAGTGAGCCCGTGCATCCTCTGGCATATTAAAGAGAAAGGAGGGGTGGAGGGAGGGGAGAAGGGAAAGAAGGGGAAGAAGGGAAGGAGGGGAGAGGAGGGGAGGGGAGGGGAGGAGAGGAGAAAGAAGGGAAGGGGAAGGAAGCGAAGGGGAGACGAGGGGAGGGGAGGGGAGGCGAGGGGAGGGGAGGGGAGGCGAGGGGAGGGGAGGGGAGGCGAGGGGAGGGGAGGGGAGGCGAGGGGAGGGGAGGGGAAAGGAAAGAGGAGAGGACTGGAAACCAGCATTTATTGCCTCCGCAGCGGGCCGGGCACTGAGGGCACTTGCGCGTCAGGGACAGCTCACACGTGTGGTGGGAGTGTGAGGGCAGCTATGGCCAGCTCATCACCTGGGCTCACCTTTGCCCATTATCCGAGGCCGTTATCCTCCTCTTGGATCTGGTGAAACTGTGTGGCTACAGGTGGGAGCTGGGAGGTGCGGAGAGAGCCCTTGAAACCCCACACGCCCAAGCAGGAAGTACAGTGGTGTTAGAGGACCACCACCGGCAACTCAGGCTTACCATGGCCTCAAGTTGTCACAAGAGACTATACCAAAACCTGTCCCCAAGGCCCATGTGGGCTGGCAGGACTCTGTAAAACAGAAGCATACTTGCCCTTATTCGAAGTGCAGGGAAAAATCTTCTATTAATGGTGCTAAAATATAAACCTATTTTTCTTTCTTTGGAAGTCTTTCAACTTGTCATGGTGTTTTTTATTTGATATATAATGTCATCCTTAAAGAACTAATTAAAATGTAAAATTATTAGCATGAATTGTACATGTATCTCTATATGAGGCAATGCCAATCTTACGTGCAAATGATGTGGAATTATCAGAATGACACAGTTCTCATTTGGTAACTCCACCCTGGAGGCTGCTTTGAGCAGTCTGAAAGGAGAAAGGGGAGCCAGACTCAGCAAGGCTGGACGGGGTGCAGAGCGGCCAGAGAGCACCGCCTTAGCCCGGCACTCGGAGCCAGTGCAGAGGCTCCCGCCTGCCACGCCGCAGCCTGAGGGTTGCTGGGACCCCAGGTCCAGCCAGGCACCCCCCGTCCCCAGGCCCACCTCCAGCCCACAGCAGTCTGGTGACCCCTGTGGGTCTTCAGACCTCTCTGCCAGGACACGCCACAGCCTTGGACAGGGAGGAACTTGCCTGCCCTGCCCACCAGACGCCCACACTGCCAGGCTGGACAGGGCTCAGCCATATGGCAAGCCCTAACCAACCTTGTACCTACCCACACGTTCCCACTGGGGCAGAGAGGAGCATCAGGACACAGGTCTCCCCACTGACAGTGACCCAGTTGCTGTGGCTGGGGGTGTGGCCGGCCAAGCAAGGAGCAGACCAGGGCTAGAGAGTGACTGTGTGAGAGCCTGGGGCCCAGAGGTGAGGAGGGGAAGGAGGCAGCACCCCGGGAGCCCTGTCTCCCCCTCCCCCTCACAGCGCTCTGTGGTCCCACTGAACCTCACTCACACAACACAAATGCAAAGGCAAGGTTCTGGAGAAGTCCAGGGCAGAGCAGAGGGCGCTAAGCCAAGGTCAGAGCCCTTCTGAGCCATGTGTGCAGCAGGACAGGGACAGCTGTCACGGCTCAGCTCTAGACGACATTCGGCTCAAATGGATGGACAGGCAAGGTGGGGCACTGCCACAGGAGCCGCCCCCTCCAGTAGAGGAGCGATGGGCCCCTGCCCTCAGAAGGGAACCTGGGCCCAACTGGGAGGCTCCTTCTCTGTCCTGGGCAGCTCAGGGCCAGCTCCAAGGACGAGCCACTGTAATGAAGGCGGGTCGCAGTCATTTTGGTGACCGTGTGAGCGCAGTGCTCTTACACTTGCACGCAAGCCTGGCATTGCATTGAGCAGTGATAAATGCAACACTTCTGCTAATCATTTAAAATTGCAATGATTTCTTCCAGCATACAGCCAGCTCTAGGTGTAGATTTCTCTTCCCTCTTGCAAAGAAATGAAACTCTTACCCAGAGAAATTAAACTAAGGAAATTATTAATTTTCTTTGACTCGCTTCTTCCAAGATTAAAAAAATTCATCATGAACCTAAACACTCTGCGAACTTCTCCCAAGTCCCCAAACTGGGCAAACGTAGGCCTCCCTTTATAAGAATAAGCAAGCAGAAGAACACATCCGGATTTACCAGAAATGCTCAGGAGATCAAAAGCAGAGGGCTCTTCCAGAAAAGGCTTGTGTAGAAAAGAGGGCGACATTTTGCAAAATATCTAGGTGGGGTTCTCAGCAATAACTGAAGGGAGACTGCACCCACGGGCAAGGGACAGCCCGACAGCAGAGGACACTGCCGTCAGGGGACCGTGTGCTGACGTAGGAGAGTGCAGCGTCCCTGTTGACTAGCAAGTCTGCCCAAACAGGAAGAGCGAACGCGCAGCCTGCTGGGAACTCGGGGCGCAGGGAAGGCCACAGTGAGAAAATCTGGGATGGAGCGCTGAGAGGCACACGGCTTGGGCCCGGAGATGGAGTAGAAAGTCCAGGAAAGTGGGCCACAGCAGGAAGCTGTGAACAAACGAGGAGTCACATTCCTGAGTTGAGGAAATCCTTATCTCCAGTCCCAGACCCCCAGATTCTTGATCCCAAACCCCCAGTGAGTCCTTTTCCCTCATCATCTCCTATGTCTTCTTTTTATTCCAAGGATAAAGAAACCTTGTAATCATGCTCCCCAACAAACAGACAAGCAGGGCACAAACTGGGAGGGAAAGTCTGTCTGGCGTCGGACTGACTCTCAGCACTAGGTTGCAGGAAACAGTGGGACGGTGTGTAGAGTTTCGAGGAGAGACCACGTGTCAGAAACAATCTAACTAGGTCGGGCCGTGGCACGGTGGCAGTGCAACTGGGCCTGCATGGGGAGGTTCCGTATTCGTGTCCTGGGGCCTCCACGAGCGTGCAGGCACACACAGGTGCATGTGACCCAGGCCGCTGGGACAAGGGCTGGATTGCAGTGGGAAGGCCCTGTTGGGGTGCCTGTCTCCGCCTCCCTTTCTCTCTCTCTGTGCTCTAGGGCTAGCCCCATAGCCAAGGGGTTAAGGGAGTCAGATCCCACATGGCTGGCAGTAATTCGAAGCCCAGCCACGGCAGCCTGAAAAATGCACTGAGCCTGTGTGTGTGTCCCTGAAACCTCGACAGGACGGGGAAATGGAGAAAGGGCTACAGTGTGGCCTTGCCCCTGGAGGGTGCTTTCTCCCTCTCCTTCTCTCTCTCTAACGAGTGCACATGCCCTCTGGCAGGGTAAATAAATAACTGCTCTGAGGGCCAAGCTATTGCTCTCCCATGAGGACTGCACAAACTTGTTCTCAGCCATTCAGACTCGGAGAGCACACTGGACAGATTCATTGAAAATACGTGTGTACACACATGCACAGACACATTTTAGGAAGTACTGCAGTCTCTCTAAGCATGACATTATAAGAGGAGCCAAAGAAAATACTAGATTTAATTACATAATAATTCCCAAGTGTATGCAATGTTTAAAAGTCCATCAAATTAAAGATGAAAGAAAACCCAGAATATTTATAAAATAGAGGGCAAAATTTAAATCTTCTAGTCAACAAAAAGTTCTACTATCAATAAGAAAAAAGTTTAATTTTTTTAACAGTCTAGTCTCATTTTCAGCACTGTTAAAAGAAAGAAACAAAAAACATGTGATTCATTTATCATCTGTCAAATAGACAAAAGTTTGGAAAGTGATAAAGGCCCAGTCTTGGCAAGAACATGGTGAATCAGGCATGCTAATCCATCCTCAGTGAGATTTTAAGTTGCTAAAACTTCTCTGAGAGGCAATTTGGCAATATGTATAATGCAACATTAAAATGTCTATTTTAACCAGCAATTCCACCTGTGGAAATGTACCTTTAAAAATCAGTCAGGTGCCAGCCAGTGGTGTGGAGGCTAAGGTGCTGGGTCCCACATGGTGGCCTCCAAGCTTCAAACGCTGGGCCTAGTGGCTTAAAATCATGCCAGGTACACGTGCATATGTTCTCAAAATCCCAAGAGGAGACCAGAGGAGAAGGGATTGCAGTGTGGCCATCCCCTGGGGGGGGGGGGGGGGGGGTGACTTCTCCAGTTCCTCTCTGTTTCTGTCTCTGGTGAGCACATGGGCAGTGGGGAGCCCCGGAGGGCCTGAAGCAGGACCAGGAGTCTCTCCCTGCCCACCAGGAGACAGCTGGGCCCCAGCGTCCACTCTGTCCTCCACCCCTTTCCCTACGGAGGGCGCAGCCTCGCCACTCTACCCTGACAAGGGACAGAGCCGGCAAATGAGTCTCAGTGTCCTGATGTAAAGGTGACCCTCTGAGCCCTGCGGGGGACCAAACCCTGGGGTCCCCGCGGCCACCATCTCCCAGCGTGGGGGCGTGCACAGGAAGATGTGCTCCGAGGCGCCTGCGCAGTGTTCCGTGCTCGCGATGGGGTGGGGTTGCCAAGCGGCAGCAACCCCGGGGGCGGTCCCGTTCCACAGCCCAGGAACGCCCTGCCATGTCGGGAAGGCCGAGCCTGGCCACAGCGTCAGAGAACTCGCCATCTCTCTGTCTCTCTTTCCGTGGAAGAAAGACAGACTTTGAAAAAAGTTCGTATCTAAAAATGCGAGGGAAGATGGGGAAGCCACCGGCGGGGACGGCTCCCGTCTGAATCCTGAGCCCCCGGAGCACGTGGGAAATGCAGGGCGCCGGGGGAGCCCCCACCAGCTTCACTCAGCCCATGCTGCCTACGCGTTCCAAGCTCTTGTCCGGACGGCACCTGCCCTGCCAGTGTCCGAGAGGCCCTCCCAGTGTCCGAGAGGCCGTCCCGCCGGCAGGCAGCAGGACCGCTGGGTCGGGCTTTCTGCTCAGGTTTTCCATGCGCCTGAAACCGTGAACCGTGGCTCCAGTTCTCAAGGAGGCAATTATCCCGAGGCCTCGGAGTAGAAAAGACAAAATACCAATACCGTTTCCGAGGTCCCTCCACAGCCCTGACCGTCTCCCTGGCCCACCCTGCGGGTAGCTCTCTTGCTTTTAATGGGGTCAGCATTTGGCAGGGGCGGCCAGGAAGGCTGAAGCATTTGAGCAGAAGGGATTTGACTCAGGGAACTGGCTGCACAGGGGTGGGGCTGCTGTTTAGGGATTAAGTGAAGCGGGTAGCTGCAGTAATCTGAGATTAACCGAGGCAGGAGATGGGTTTGGAGTCTCAGATCAGAGGACAGACAGGAAGGGGGCAGGGGCCGCTCCCAGCAGCTAGGGAGGGAAGGGCGTGGTGGACTGCGCATGAACTTGGGCCGTGTGTACCCTGACTGCCAAGGCAAGCAGGCCAGCGGCTGCTGGGACCACTGGGGGCTCAGGGAGACTGGGCCCGAGTGACAAAGGACACTGCAGGGTGGAGGGACCGTTTGGCCTTGCTGGAGCACGTGTTCCTTAGCTGGAGGCGAGAGTGGCCTCTCCTCCTCCCCCCACTCCCTTTCTCCCTGCTGGGTCTCTGGGGCAGGGGGACTGGGAAGAGCAGTCGCAGCGTCCAGCCCAGTCCTGCAGAGCAGACCGGACTGGCACCGAAGGCGGTGATCCCCAGCATGGGCCGCCCCAGCCTCTCAGAGCGGTACAGACCTGGCTTCCCGGGCACTCCACGCAGGCCTATCCCCTCTCCCTAGGTCGGAGGTTCCGCTCGCTGCTCTCCGACAAGGCCCTCCCAACCTGAAGTGTGAGTTTTCAGGAGCATTCTCGCCATCGGAGACACTGGAGACCCAGAACCAACTTCTGTGTAACTGGGGCTGAATTCACTCCAGGTTACTGTATCTAACTAAAAGAATTAGGGTTTGAAAAAGAAGAGAGGAAAACAAGTATTCATTGCTTCCTAACAGGCCATTCTGTGCTTTCCAAGAACAGTCAGGGTTCTTTGCCTTCACCCCTCTGAGACAGGAAACACTCTCACCCCGTCTGGAAAGGACTCCGGGTCTGACAGTCGGCGCCCGCCCCTGCTCTGCCCTCTGTCGGGCAGCGTGGTCGCCCAGCCTGTTTACAACTCACGAGGTCGGAGTCAGTCCCCTGGAAAGATGCGCAGCTCCATGGAGAGAGTGACGCAGCAGCCTGCCCAGGAGCAGAGGGTCTGGTCTCCTTCCCGGGCAGGGAGACCTTTCTGCCCTCCCCACCTGTGGGACCCCAGCCCCTTCCCGCACATGGGCAGCTTAGCAGGCAGGTTCCACACAGCCGCCATGCCACACCTGAGACCTCCAGGCAGAAAGGCTTGGGAGAAACAGAGCAATTCTGAAAGCACTTTCATGCTGGCCTTTTCCCCCTTTCAAAGGAAGCACAATCACTGCTTGCGTTGTTTTGTTGGCAAAGGGGAGGTGGGAAGATCGGAGAGGCCAGCCAGGGAGGCCGCCCTCCTGCCTCTTCCCCATCTGCTGAAAATGATTTTCGAAATATATTAAATGCTGCATTTCACTGAAGCAGCACCGCACGGTGGGCTGAGGAAGGAGTGCGGGAGCACAGTATGAAGCAAGTTCCCAAATGTGTATTTTGTGAGCGAAGACTGCCGCCTGTCCTACTCTGAAATCTGAACACGGCCCCGCCAGGCTGCTGTCTGAGGGGAAGCAGGCGCAGACTGACTCTGCTGTGTCACGGACAAAGTGAATCCTTAGTCTGGTGCAGAAAACACATCCACCCAGACAGAGCGGCGCGCCTTTGCAGCCCACATGCGCCTCGTGCCTCTCAGAGATGCCCTGTGGTCCACCCTGGCTGCACCGCACCAGGCTGCTAACAGCACAGGCGGGCCCCAACCCTCCCCGGCCCTGCTCGCCGCCCTGCTCCCCGCCCTGCTCGCCGCCCTGCTCCCGCTCTCGAGTTGTTAATATCAGGACCCATAAAGCTTCCATTAAGCATAAAGGCAGATTTTCATGGTGCGTATAAAATAGGGAAATTCTGTGAGTTAACTTCATGTCGACTCCAGAAATATCTAAGCGTTAGAGTGTTTTCATTATTTTTTTGTAAGATGAGGGAAGGCTGCTGTTTATTAAAACTGAACAAAATTACATTTTCTGCTCTCACATATCTTGCAGGCTAGCAAATTAAAGATGCTAAATAGAGAGACGAGAAACCTCAGTCCTAGCTACTTCTCACTTATTGTCAGAAAAAAAAGAGCTGTGCTCGCCATGGTGAATTCTTTTCTGCAGCAGCAGTCAGACCTAAGGAGACGTCCTTCTGTTTCCTCGCCCTGTTCACGAGCAGCCCAGAGGAGCCGCTGCCTTAGTTCCCATCAGCTCAATGCCCTCCTCCTCCTGCTCCAGGTGACCACCTGGATCTCTCACCTGCCAGCAAACCAAGGTGCATTCCAAGCTCGTTCTTCTGCAAGAGTCTTCGCTGTCTTCTTAGCGTCTGAAAGACAAACACCCACTGCTGTGAGAAAACGCAGGAGGCAATTATTTTAAGCCCCATCCTTCTGAAAGGCATTGATGATGCCTGAGCGCACCTGTCCACATCGGCGCGGCAGCGATTCCTGCAAGGGAGTGGACACGAGTCGGTCAGCGTCTGTGCTGTCGGCGTGCTGTGACACAGTGAGACCCTCATGGCCTCTGGTTAATTGTATCTGTCATTTTGGCTTGCTCTTCCCCTCATTCCTTCGCCGTAAAAGGGGTCTCCTGGAACCAGCCCACCCCAGGGGGGCACCCATCACCTCGTCTGTGGCGATGTGGAACGGGGAGGCGTGGGACTGAAAAGTGATCAAGACGACTGGAATCGGCTGCTCTCAGCACCCGCCCACTGTTGGGCCTTCCAGCCGTCTACTCCTTCCGTGACGATCTTTGAGGGAACGGCGGTGAGAAGGAGGGATACAGAGATCACCCAGCCCAGCGGAAGCCGTGTCTGGGGTCAAGACTGGCTTCTGCACGATTTCCTGAGGATTACTGACTCAAGGTGGGTTGGTCAGAGGGGTGAACTAAGCCATGATCTTAGAGGGGAGTTAAGAGGAGCGTGCATGAAGCACAAGGCCCAGGAAATGGGGACAGCACCGCCAGGCTGAGAATGTGAAGCCTGATGGGCCGAGTGCAAAGAGAAGGAGGTCAGGAGACTGCAGGTCACGGGCTCATGCCAGCGAGACCGAATGCTGGACTCAGCCCTTCTTAGCAGGCTAGTTGTTAATAAGGCATAGTGTAGGCTCAGCTGCTCTAACAAAGAACCCCAAATTCACTGCCTTAAGATGAAGTGTGTAAGGCCAGCAGGTGGAGTAGTGGTTAAGGCATTTCACTCCCACAAGGCTGACCACAGTTCAAGTCCCAAACCTGGCGACTTGAAACTCATGCTAGGTGCATGTGTGTGCATGCTCAAAATCCTGGGAGGAGAAGGGATTGTGGTGTGGCCACCCCCCTAGGGGTGATTTCTTGCTTTTTGTTTCTCAGTCGTTCTCTGCCTCTCTGGTAAGTGTGTGTGCCACAATAGCAAAAATCTCTCAAAAGAAAATAAAAAAGATGAAAGCGTCCTTGCTGGGAAAATTCATTTTGGATGCTGTAAAGATACACAGTGATTGAATATAAAGAAGAAGAAAGAAGAAGAAGAAGAAAGAAAGAAAAGAAAAGAAAGGAAAAGAAAGGAGTAGGAGAAGGAAAAGAAAAAAGAAAGAAGAAAAGAAAAGAGAAAAGAAAAGAAAGCAAAGCAAAGCAAGCAAAGAAAAGGGAGACGTAGCCATGTGTCTCCCTCTCCAGTTACCCAGAGGAGGCAGTCCAGAGCTAGAAGATGGAAGGTCACCCCACTCACACGGCTCAATACCTGGACACCTGGCTGAGGGGCCAGCTGGGCTTGAAGAGAAGAGAAGAGGCCACAGAGGGCACACACCCCTCAGAAGAACATGGCACAGAAGTCGCACTTACCACCTCTCGCGCACACGCAGGACCGGAGCCTGTCACAGAGCCGCACCCAGCCCAGAGGCTGAGGCGTGCGCTCCCCGGTCTGAAGTCCATGTGCCCACCTAACACAGTCTGTTATTAAAGAGGGAGGGCAACTAGGGCTCCAGGGGTGAAAAGCACTGTCTGCCCTCAGGCTTAAATTTCTAGTTAGGAAGGTAGACAAGCAACGATTACAAAAGGAACGTAAAGCAGATATTGCCCTGTGCTTACCAATACTGAGTACTGCATTAGCATTACCTCAGTTAAGACTTCTTACGGTCTGAATGTTTGACTCCCAGAACCCTGTACCCATGTGATAGTATTCGGCGGTGGAGCCTTTGGGCTGTGATCTTGATCACGATCTTCAAGACCTTGCGTCATAGTGGGCTTAGTGCCCTTATGAAAGAGCCACCGGGAGCTCCCTTGTCCCTTCTACCATCTGAGGGGCAGCGAGGTACCATCTATAGGAGCGGAATGGGCCCTCTACAGAACTGAATCTACCAGCACCTCAGTTTGGGATTCGCAGTCTTCAAAACTGTGAGAAATAAATTTCTGTTGTTTGTGAATTACCGAATTTAAGGTGTTTTGTTATTGCAGCACAAACAGATTAAGACAATATTGAAATGACTCTATCATTACATGTATTTTATAAAGACGCTGAGACTTGGAAATGTTGACTAACTTGCCCAGAGTGGCACAGTTAGCATGAATCCAGAGACAACTGCCGAGAACAGAGGTCAGAAAACCAGGGCCCTTGAGCTAAACGAGGCCCCCCACTTGTCTTTGTGAATGAAGTTTTCTTGGACTACAGCCACACCCATTCACTCTCCCGTTTCATCAGCAGAACTGCATGGTCACCACGGGGCTCCAGGCCACAAAGCCTCAGATATTTGCTGACCGGCCTTGACAGTCAAGGTGGCCTGCTCTGCCCCAGCCAGTGGTGAGGTAAGTGCAGGTACCCCTGCACAGGTGTAGGGACAGCGTGAGGGGCACACCTGACAGGGAGGCCACGGTGGCCAAGGACAGCTCTGAGAGGAAGTCGGGAGTCAGCTCGCCCTTGACCAAGAGGCAGCACTGATCAGTGAAGGCAATGGAGTAGGAGGGAGTCCTTGTGACAGGCCGAGGGGGCTGATGGAGCAGTGGCAGGTTCAGGGGACCCCAGGAGGGGGTGGGGTGCGAAAGGCTGGGGAAGAGGACGGTGTTCTGTGGAGAATGGCGCTGAGCAGCCGCAGCATCCTGTAATCAGCATTTTTCAGACTCAGCCAGTCACTGTGGTCACTCAGGACACTTACTAAACACAAGGATTCCGGGCCCCGCTGCAATCGGAATCTGTATTTTTAAAGAGATCCTCATGAGATTCAGGAAAATACCACAGACGGTGGTGGAAGAGGTTGCAGAGGTGTGGCCCGTGGCCAGTGGCTGCAGCAAGAACCCAGGACAATCCTAAGTGCGAGTCCAGAAGGGCAGGGCAGTGAGGCTGTGGGACAAAGACTTGGTGTGAGGCGAAGGAGAGGAAGAGGATGCATCTGAGATGGTTGATGCTGAGGGCCATGGAAAGCGAGAGCCAAATTCAGTCCTGACAAATACATGGCCCGGGGCAGCCCTCTCCCCAGCTGTTCTCTTCCACTTGACCTGGGACTTTGGGCTTCTTCTGGTGTCAAATTCCAGATATTTCTCCCCCAAAGAAAGGTAGACACACCCCAGATGTCGGTGTGTCTAAATGGCAGCCTCGCTGCTTTAGAAATGACCAAACCTTTACAAAATCAAAGGTATCAGAAGAGTCAATCCACTATGGTTTGAATATATCCCCCCAAAATTTATGTGTTGAGTCATAGAGGCTGAAAACTTAGCCAGGGTATGGAGTTGAAAGGTGGACCTTCGCATATGAAGAATAATCTTGCCGGGTGCAGTATTCTTTGTTGAAATTGCTTTTCCCTTAACACTTTGAATATATTTTCCCATTCATTCCTCACACATATTGTTTTCGATGAGAGGTCCACTGTTAGCCTGATGGGATATCCTTTGTAGATAACGTGACATTTCTCTCTTGCCAATCTTAGTATCTTGTCATTGTCTGTAAGTTCTGGACAATCTGGCTATAATGTGTCTTAGAGAAGATCTTCTTAGGTTGATTCTATTTGGAGTCCTTTGTATTTCTTGGGACTGGATCTTTGAATGCCTCTCTAGGTTTGGAAAGTAACATTTCATGATTTATCAATGCCCTTATGAATCTCTTCACCTTCTGGGATACCAACTATCCAGATGTTTGGATGTTTGATGGTATCTAGTATTTCTCGTATATTATTCTCATTTGGGGGGAAATTTTCTCAGTCTCTGATATGCAAAACCTGAAAGAATTTACCAATACCAGACCAGATCTTCAAGAAGTTTTCAAGGGAGTGCTATGCCAGGATAAATAAATACAGACACACAGAAATGAGAGTTCAAAAACTAAGAAAATGGCCAACTTAATCATAGGGACAAGTCTAGAGTTGAACATTATACCCCAGAATTTAATCAGGTAGATCAAAACACAACAGATTATATTAAGTACATGAGACTGAACAGATAACATAGAATCTTATGACTTTTGACTAAAACATTGCTGATTTTCTTCTAGGTTTTCCAGTTTTAAGGATTTGTTTTCCAGTTTTAAGGATTTTTGTCCTGTCTTGAGCTGCTAATAGGTTCATGCACCTACTATTTGAACAGAATCCTAACCTGTTTCCTGGCTTTAAGGTTTAAGCAAAATTCCTTAGCATGTCTTTGATTTATTAAAGCTAAAAATGCTTTTTTTGAAATTAAAAGATATTTTAAAAGATACCTATTTAATGACCATAGTAAGCTATATAGCATCAGCTAGGTGCTACCTTATAGTATATTCATTCTACTCAGAGTTTCATGCCTAAAGGCAGACATATATTCACAGATATGTATATACCAGCTGAACTTGCTATTGAAAGTAGTTAGATTATTTAAGAAATTTTGTAAATCAATAAAATGTGGAGGGGGGAAGGAAGGGGAAACAGCTGTAGACCCCTGAGATAGTGTGGGAGGAGAGCGGGAAATGGCAGAGGGTAAGAAATAGGATAAAATTTATATGTACACATATATACATATGAAGCTAGAAATGTAAAATTATTGACACTAACATGTAAGATTAAGCCACTATGCAGTATATTCTGGGTGGAAAATCACATTTTGTATGCTGTGACAATGCTCAGGGAATGAATGTAAATCAATTAATTTTAAAAAGAAGTTTCAGAAGAAAAAAAAAAGTCACAACTAGATGGAAGAGTCAACATTAGCTGGTATTTGGTAGCAAGAGGCAGCGGCGAAAAGTGTTCCAGTGGAAGTTAAATTATTTAGAAGAGTCGACATTAGCCAAAGAGCAGCCTTAATCAGAAATTGGTTGCACCTCTGTGTGACAGATACAAAATACTCTTTCACATCCCTTATACCCTGTGTTCTTCTTGAAAGAAATTAATATCTTCATTAGAAAAAAAAAGAAAGAAAGAAAGGTGAGCCTTCGGGAGGTGACTAGAATTAAAGCTCGCAGCACAGGGGCCTGCAGCTGGCTCCTGGTGGGGTTGTAAGGAGACACGCGTGAAGCACGGGCCACGCTCTCCCGCTCTCTACCACGTTGGGATGAGGCCAGGAGACCCCCAAGAGAGACCCTGGACCTCGGACCTCCACAGCGTGAGCTCAGGAAACCTTTAACGTCTTTTGAGGGAGATTTTTTATTTATTTATTTATTTTTGCTATACAGCACATGTGATTGCCAGAGAGATAAAGAAACCACCACCACCCAACCCCCTACGGAGGATAGCCATGCCTCAATCCCTTCTCCACTCTCCTCTCAGGGTTTTGGGTACGCACACACCCAGAGTGAGTTTCAAGCCACCAGGTCTGGGACTTGAACCACAGTGGCCATGTGGGAGTCCAGTGCCTCAACCACGATACCACCTGCTGGCCCCATAAACCTCTATTTTTGTAAATCACTCAGATTGGGGTATTTTCAGTTACTAACCAAAAAATGAACTGGAATGACCTTTCATAACATGTACGTCTCACTGCTCGCTTCCGGCCCTTGGAGGATTTATTTTTTTCTTACCTGTTTGTGAAAGAATTTGTGTCACTGGCCCCATGAAAATTGATTTATGGCTATCTATGTGTAAGAAGAAGGTATTTTAAGCTCTGTTTTCTCACTTTAATGAGTCTAGATGCAGCTCTCCCATCACTGGAAAAAACACAGAAGAAATAGGATTCGGTGGATGCAGACCGTGCTGGTCTGCTGCTCCATGCATTTCCAGCTGAGACGGGGCAGTTAAGTGCATCTCTCGGCTCGTTTATTGAATAAATAAATCATGGAGTTAGAGCTTAAATAATAAATCATAGAAAAGGGTAAAGGAAGAGACTAAGAGGAGCTGACAAGGTAAAAATAAAATAAAAAGAGTTCTATTCAGGCAAAACGATAGAAGATTAAGTGTTGCCTGTCATTCTGTCCTCTTTCTATTTACTGGTCATTTTTTGCTGGAATTCTACATTTGACTAATTCTCTACCCCATAAGTTGTTGGGCGGGTGTAGGGTCAAAGATAAAATTCTATACTTTCCCCCAGTAGTGACTGACTTAGCTCACATTGAAGCTTCATACGGGAAGCTGAGCAATTATTGTTACTGGTATGCTGGTATGTAGCATGTTTAAAGCCACTAAATTTGGGATAATTTGTTACACAGCCATGTGTAACTGATATACTTGGTGTTCTTGGTCTTCTTTGGGCAGAATATGATGAGTGTGGCCTTAGGGCTTAGCCTGACCTACTTCTCCTAACCCTCTTTGCCTGGCTCGCTTACCCCTCCCAGAACTCACATGGGACAATATTTCATTCAAAGCTCTTCCCCCAGGCCCAGCCATCCTGGCACAGGGAGTGGGCACTGCTGCCCAGTCCTGGAGTCATACAGGAAGACCCTGGGTGGAATTCGGTAGATCCAGACCGGCTGCACAAGGTGTTTCCATCTGGGATGGAGCGGTTAGATCAATGCATCTCTTGATTCATGTATTGAGTAAACAAGTCCTGGCTTCACCTGTGCACTTGCAGGGGAGCTGCTGGAAGGCCGGGTGGCAGGGAGTAAGTGCAGCATGGTGACACCCTGTCGGGGACTCTCCGTCTCTCTCACTCACATGCACAAAAATAAATAATGAAGTTCATTTTTAAAAAGAAAGAAAAAATCTCTCCCCCCACTGCCCCACTTGTGAGTAGGTACCCTCCCTACTCTCCTAGCACATACTAGGACGCCCCCCCCCCCCCCCACCGCCGGCTTTCCGTGAGCAGTGGTGGTGCTGACCTCTGCTCACGAGTGACCTTTTCTGAGCTCTTCAACCCCCAGTGAGGTCAGTGCTGTTAGTGTCATTTTATAGGTAACCAAGCTGAGGCCCAGAGGGGTTAAAGAGGGCTTCGAGGTGACCCAGACAGGAAGCATTTATGTCAGAGCCCTTCTGGATGGGCACTGAGCACCACGAGGAAGGAGCCCAGGGCCTGGTAGCACGTTCCAGAGGGCCTGCCACAGGCCGGCACTCGATATTCCTCTCTCTCTCCCTTGCTCTCGCTCTCACTCCCACTCTTTCTCTCGCCAGTCCCCCGCCGTGTGTCTGTGCATGTATTTAAGAGTCTGGGGACCCCCTCTCAATATGAGTCTCACCTGACCGCTCATGGGATTATGAGGTGTATGACTCAAGCTCCCAGCTAAAGCACTTCCTTGAAGCCGTGTATTTCAGAGCATTAACTCGTGAGCACTGTGCTGCCTGGTCTCGTAACCTAGACAGTCTCCACCCCATTAGGGGGTGCTTTCCTTCTCTCCCTCTCTGTCCCTCTCTTTGTCTTTCTCTGTCTCTGTCTCTGGCAGTTCTAAAAAAGTTCCACAATTTCATAATCCTATAAGAAAAGGAACCAAGGAGGGAGGAGGGGCGAAGCCGAGCCAGGAGCAGTGCGGTGCGCTGAGGCTGAAGGGCTTTCAGGAAAGCCTGGCGAGCCCGCCTGCAGGCCGGAGGACGGGAAGGGGGTGCACCGATGCAGCCGCAGACCACGCCAGAGGCTAAACCCGTAGCCTTTGTCTCTGGTTCCCAGGCCCTGAGACTCTCTTCGGTATCCACACACCACCCTGAGAGCTTCCTTCTATTGGTAAAACAGAAACCCCCTGTCTGCTTTGAGGATTTAATCCCTGAAAAAGAAAGAAGCGGCTTGTTTAACTAGCGATGGTTTGGCACGTCTCTGTCCAACAGTAGTCCCTTGCAGATCCCTCCTAGTCACTCCGCGCCGGTAGGAACCAGCCAAGGGCATTGGAAAAGGAGTACGTGGTGCGAACTGCCCACGGCGCTGCTGGGAACTGGGAAACAAAGGCACGGGCTGTCCCGTTGTCACTCAGACTGGGGACCAGGCGAATGAGACCCATGGTGCTGCCGGTGCTCTTATGCAACGAAGGCTTGAGGAACCCAAATAACAGCTGGTGGTTGAAGTTAAGGCCTAAAATATTTCCAAATCTAAATTTCTTAAAATTAAATGTGTATTAAAAATGGCAACCAATAGGCTTTGTCAATGCGTAGAAATACACACGGTAATGTTATGAAAGATTACACCAAAATAGTGTACACAAGCAAGTTATGACATAAAAGCACACTTATGCCATTTATGAAAGTCAAGAAAATTCGAAGCACTGTAATAGCTGACCTAACATTTAGTTGCTCATGCTCTTTAAATTTAGAAGTTTTTTCTTGGTAAATATGTACATTCCACATATGTACATTTAAGGTACATTTAGGATGAGTTTCCTGAGAAAATAAATGCTCAAGAGGAATAAGCAGGAATTGATGAGGGAAATCTTAATTTGCATTTTTCCTGCCTTAAATGTCTGAAATATCTTGGGTATAATGTTGCGTGAACAAGGCTTTTAGTGTTTAGTGTGCTATGACTTAAACATTCTCTTTTTGCTAGGGTCTATAAACATTTGCTATTAATGGCTGTTACTTTTCATTTTTATCTACCAAATGTTCTAAGGAAGAAAAAATATGCAAAGGCTCTCGTTGGTCTGCTCAAATCTTTCCTTTTCTCTGGTGACAAAATTTACTCTTCTTAAACCTGAAACAACAGGCTCTTGGGATACTAGGTGGTTCACTCCGTCCATGATCTTTTCTATTTATTTATTTATTTTGGAGAGAGATTTTTGCTATGGGGCACATATGTTCTCCAGAGAGACAGAGAGAAGAGATAGAGAGACAGAAAGTGAGAAATCACCCCCCAGGAGGGATGGCCATGCCCCAATCCCTTCTCCATTCTCCTCTCAGGATCTTAGACACACATGCACATGCGCCTGGTATGAGCTTTAAGCCACCAGGTCCGGGTCTTGAACTGTGGTTGACTATGTAGGATCCAGCGACATAACCTTTACGCCATCCGCTGGTCTGCCCCCAAGGCATGATCTTTACCCAGGGTAGGGTCTCCGAGGTGTCCACTTGCCATGCTTTGTCTTTTGGTCTTCAGTGGTGCTGGGGAGGGAGGTAGGGCCACATTCCTTCAGCCACCAGAGACCCTGAAACACAGACACAGATAAAGCTCCATGTCCCTAATTCTGCACAGCTTGTAACAGTCCACCCTCATGGTCATGCTGTAAATGAAGCCTAAAACATTCAACCAGGAAAACACAGTTGGCATTATCTTGAGGTTAATCGGATGATCCAGAAAAACTGAGCCAATTGGCCTGTCTGGGCTTCCCAGGGTTCTGGCTGAGGAATGCAAGCTCCCCAGCCCACGCTGTAATTCTGCACCAGCTGCTGGTCACCACAGCTAAAGTCCTGATGGAGATGGTCCCAGGGCTGGTGGGGACTTCCCGGATGGCGGCAAGGATTCCAGGAGCCTCTCACGGGGGTGAGACCTGTTTTCTTTCGGGTCATCCAGGGACACTGAACTGGAAGAATGCTGAGTCCAGGGAGACCTCACTTCCCAAGACGGGGTTGCCTGCCATTGCCCACCTAGTCTATCCCTCCCCTCAGCACCTCTTCCCTCGTGGGAGACCACAGCTTTAGCATGCACCCCTGGTTGAGAAGGGGGCCTGTATGGAATATGAATCCCATCTGCAATGGGTTTGTACCCAAACCCTGGAAGTTCACTGCATTTGTAGAGACATAGAAGACAGATCTCCTGGCTCCTAGAACAAAGCCCAGTTCCTGCTTTGCAGGCACACTTCAGAATGACCATCTCCTCTGTTGTTATTGCAGGCTCCAGAGGTGTTGGACATCCCACCCCGTGCCATGAGAGTTTTGTCTCACTCCTTCTGGGAAGGGAGAACAGGGCTACTCAGTGTCAGAATCTCAATTCTACACCCAGTTTCCCATGCCCGGAGCCATCATTGCTCCATTGATAGGTAGAAGAGGGAAGAAGTGGGGTGAGGAAGGGGGCTGCTGCTGGGGAAGGGGAAGCCTGGGTTCCAGAGGATAATAAATGTGCCTGTGACTTTAAAAAGTTCTCCCAGCTTCCAGCATGTCTTACGGGTTACTCTCTGACCACGTAGCTCATAAATTCTGCCTACGTGTCACAAGCCACCTGCTTCCTCACTATCT
Source organism: Tupaia tana (assembly GCA_026018925.1). Lineage (NCBI taxonomy): Eukaryota > Metazoa > Chordata > Mammalia > Scandentia > Tupaiidae > Tupaia > Tupaia tana. Next base: position 121,017,844 of record JAKSZU010000003.1, read on the forward strand.
CTGCTGGACACATCTTACGCATTTTACCCATTCTATTTGTTTTTCTTGTCTTCTCTAGCAGAGTTGACTGTTCTCATATCCTACAGCAAACACACATTGTAAGCAGAAAGGTGTAGAGAAAAAGAATGAGATGAAAAAGCAGAGGGGTTCTGCTTCGTAGCAGCAGAAGACATAGGAAACAGGCCAGCGCGCAGCTGAGTCACCGCGATGGTAGACTTGAGCAGAGCGTGCCGGGCGCCGACTACCGAGGGGGCAAAGCTGCAGTCCCTGGAACTGCGTGTCCTCCGGAGACTGTCGGGCACCTCTTCCCAGGAGTTTATGCTTCTTTGAAGGAGATGAATCCTAGTGAATTCAGGTGCATAGTGGTTTAAGAGACATCCTTCCAGACCAGTTCTTCCCAGTTCCAGGGTCCACTGTGCAGAAATCGCCTTGGGATATGGGTGAGGTTGGCTCTCACACTGGCACGCAGAGGAGGAAGCGGCTGAGGAAGGAAGACGAGGGAAGCCCAGAGACCCTGGGAGACGCGCAAGGCACTGTGAGATGCCGCCCCGCGGGAACATGTCTGTCTGTGACCTGACTTACTGTGACAAGGAAAACTACATGGTAGAAGAGTTCACGTCTTCCCCTCGACTAAGAAGAAGTACAAGCAAATGTCCAATTCAGGCCATTTCTTAGTTTCATTGGCCTGCTCTAAAAGTACTACCAAGTGGGGACTTGAACCAGCAGACATTTATTATCCCAGAGTTCTTTCATTGTCTCAGAGTCCTGGTGGCCCAAAGTCTGAGACCAAGATGTCCACAGCGTGGTTCCCCCTGAGGGATCTGAAAGAGAACCCGTCCCATGGGTCTTTCCAGCGTGGTGACAGCTGGTAGCCCTGGCATTCCTCAGCCTGTGGAAGCATCACTCTAACCTCTCCCCTCACCACCACGTGGCCTTCCTCCACATCTTTGTTTCTGTGTCTCCTCCTTCTCCTTATAAGGACCCCAGTCATGTGACCTCCTCCTGACGAATCACAGCCTCGATGACCCCATTTCCGGATAAGGTCACATTCAGAGGGACTGGGGATTAAGGCTCGAACATAGCATTTTGGGGGACATAATGACAGTCCACAATTAAGAGGTACACAATTTGTATTTTATATTTGGAGTGCACACTCTCTACCTCTCTGATAATAGAAAGAGTACTTGAATTTTTCTAAGTTCAAAGACTTACGGCAGGTTTTGTTTACATATATACACATGTATGTATGTGTATGCACATACATATATGCATGTGTGTATAATATGAACTGTAGCAGTGTTATCTCTTGGGGGAGGGTGATGGACTTTCACTTCTACATGGTAAATGACTATAATGTTTGAATTTCTGTGACAAACGTGTACTGCTTTGTCATCAGAAGGATCAGTGAAGACTCGCTGTCAAGGGGTTAATGAAAGAGACACGTAGCTTTTCTTTTCCTCGAAGCTCCATTCTGACCTCTTTAGGAGACAGGGTGAGGCCCTCAGGGTAAGGGGGAGAGCAGGATGTGGGAGCGTACGTCATTTGAAAAATCATATTCAAAACTGCAGTTGCTTGGATGTGACTTCCCTTAAGATGCCATCTTTAACTTACTTTACATTTGAAACAGCCTTAAAAGCAGGCTGAAGATTTCACGTTTATCTGAGGGAAGCGTAGGTGTTCAATGTTGAAGAATGCAGGGGCTTCCTGTGGCCGTTCATTGGAGTTTCCTGTTAGCCAAGGCAAAAGGGAATATTGAGTTGTGAAGTTTGTAACCAAAACGGGACTCCCAGATAAAATTGCCAAGTTGAATTTGCATTTTAGGTAAATAATGAATAAATTTTTAGTAATAACTATTTCCCAACCATTTACTTATACTAAAAATCATTCCATGTTTGTCTGAAATTCAGATTTAACTTCTCACCAGGATTTTATTTGTTAATTCTAACAGCCCTTTTATAAGCACATCAGTTGAGAGAAGGTTTTGCTACAAATTAGGCCACAGGAGAGATCTACTCCGGAAACCACTTGGGAAAAGAACAATAAGGGGCCATGACGGGCAGCATTTTCTTCTGTGATTTTACCGCAGCTACAGAAGCATGGTTCAAACGGGTCCTATTTTTGTCAAACTGTGTCAGGGGTTTTTGACAAACCGGGGGCCTCATGAAATCACAGGGCACGGGAAATGCACGTGCATCTTTGTGGGGGAAGAACCGTAATTAGGTTTTCAGAAGTGTCTGAGACCTCCAAAGAGGTCAGGTACACCACCCTACCGACCGAGGGTATCACTCTGAAGTCAGGGAAGGCCTCTTTGCTACACGTTAGAGTATTATTTTTTAGGGTGCTTTTCAAGCTGTTCACTTCCTGATGACTTAAACTGAAAAATAGAGAAAATCTCAGAAAATGTGAGGACGATGCATCTGCCTGCCCACGGCAGCCTCCTCTCAAGTGTACGGAAGTTCACATGCTCTGCATGTTTCACGGGAGCTGCGTGGAAGCCGGTTCGGGGTGACACCCACCATGGGGAAGTCTCTGATGACAGTTAAAGTTAAGAGGCGTCTGCCCGCCCCGCTGTGTGGTGCAGGTGGCAGGGCGCATGGCACAATGCTGAAACCACAGGGCAGGGTCTGGGTTCGTGTCCCTGGGTGACTGAACATGCCAGTCATGCCTACGGGCACGCATGTGATCCGGGTTGGTGGGAAGGCTGGGGTCAGGAGGGGGTCATGTCATGTGAGACTCTGTCTCTCTGTCTTGCAAGAAAATAAATAAATAAAATAAATAAATAAACATTTTTTTTTTTAAAAAAAGGGGGGGGACCAGCAGTTATCGTAATGGCTATGTCGCTGGACTCCCACATAGTCGACCGCGGTTCGAGTCCCGGACCCGGCGGCTTAAACTCACGCCGGGTGCGTGTGCGTGCGTGCCCAAGATCCCGAGAGGAGAATGGAGGAGAAGGGATTGCGGCGTGGCCATTCCCCCTGGGGGGTGATTTCCTGCTTTCTATCTCTCTGTCTCTCTCTGTCTGTCTGGCGAGCGCACGCACCCTATAGCAAAAACCTCTCCAAAAAAAGAAAAAGAAAGAAAAAAAAAAGGGGGGGGGCATGTGCCTTAACTGCCAAAAACCCTTAGAGAGTGAGATGAAGAATTCGAGAATGAGAGACAGACAGAAAACGGTGCTTGGACAGTGGGGATTCTTACTGCCTCCGGGAAACGTGACAACTTTGGTAATTGTTCTTCCTTTCCCTTCAGAACTCCTTCTTCGACCTACCAACGGCTCTTGCTGATGAGCTCGACTGGCCCCAGGTCTCTGGTGTGACTGGATTTCTGAGCCCCGGGAGTGGGTACGTGAGTTCACACCCCTCACACATTTCAGCGCCCCGTTCAGGGACAGAGCAGGAGCCGGGCACTCCCGTGGAGATGATGGAATTGCTTCTAGAACATGAACGACGCATAACAGAATCTACCCTGGTTAGGGTGTCGTGCAAATGGTGTGTTACCAGTGCTTCCCTTCCACGGGGGCGTCTGTAGCTCACCTCTGAGAGAAGATGCTCAGGGCATTCCTGAATTCTTCCGATTCAGGGGGCAGAGAAGTGAACTTGGTATTTACTCGCAGATGGTAGTATTTATAAAGATACAGGTTGAATAACCCCAACCTGAACATCTAAAACTTGAAATGCTTCAAAATCCAAAATTTCAGAGCATCAACATGGTGCCACAACGGCAAAATTAGATATTTGTCCCCAAGTGATGAGGCACATTCAAATCTTAGGCACACAGCACTAGAGTCCCTGTGTTAATGGTATGTCATATATATGCATTATACCTGTTCAGTAGGTATGAGCAAATAACTGTAAGATGATTGCTTATTGGTAGCATATACATTCAGAATCAGGAATGATGGTGAAGCCAAAGAACCATAGCTTGTCCACGTAGGTGGCTGAAATAAGGAGACGTTTGCTTGCGTCTCATTTTTGCAGTCACCGGAGGGCGCATGGGCTTGCCAGAACCAGAAAGCCAGACCGAGTGAGAGAGGCAGGACGTGCCCTCCCACGGGGCATGACCGTGCCGCAGCCGCCTCTCCACTTCCCACCCAGTCAGGGTTTGGGGCATGGATGCACTCACCTGTCATGTTTTCCCTGCTGGGGCCAGGATTTGAATCCTAGTCAGGCACGTGGAATCCACTCTTCTGACCACTAGGCTTCCAGACCAGCCTAGGACATCTTTGCTTTCTGATGGCTCAGTGTACATGAACTTTGTTTCATGTACAAAATTATTCAAAACACTAGAAAATTCCCATCAGACTGTGTGCATACAGTATATATGAAATATGAAAAAGTGTTGTGTTTAAACTTGGGCCCCATGTCCCACTTACCTCATTACATACATGCAAATATTCTAAAATCAAAAACGATCAAAATCTGAGAACTTCTGGTCCCGAGCATTTTGGATACCCAACCTGTATGGCTAGCATTAATTGGTAAGTCTCGAGGTTCCGAAATCATCCTGACTTCGATGCTCTGGGTTTGTGGGTGGAGACCCTGCATGACGAGTCCACGTGACACACAGACCCAATTTGCTACAGGTGACCGGGTGCTAACACGGGGCCTGGGCGAAGCTTCTCAGGGCTGACACTGTCAGGGACGCTATGAAGCTTTGTAAGTGGCCCTCCGTGGTAGAAAACCGCAGGTATGAGAGGTTACTATCTCTTAAAACATCCCCAAACATTTTTAAAAGTTAGTAAACATACAGAAATAATGAAGATGAGTGGCTTCCTCTGGAAAAGAGAAGAGCGGGCGTAACTCTGCCTTTAGGTCTAAAGGAATCCCTCTCTGACTCGGGCAGCAACATCGGAAAGCTGGGAAGGGCCACGAGATAAACCGTGAACTTCGCGGGGAGGGCCCGGTGCAGAAGCCTGAGTTAGCCAAACCTGCAAGGGGCAGGGACGCTAAATGGACGGTCATTTATAGTCCCAGCACGCAGCACTTATTTAACAGAGGGCATTGCATGCCACAGGTGATTTATCTACTATCACCGTTGTTCATCTGCTTTATAAATGCTCACTGAATACCTGCCACCGAGTCAGGCACAGATGCCGTGGGTGTTTGAGCGGCTAAGAGGCCTGTCCTCTCTGCAGTCACGTAGATCAATAACTCAGTGAGGCAGGTGATGATCACACAGGGACACATCTGGCCAGGCCTCCCCAGAGCCGCGGTCAATGGAGAGCACGCTACGGCAATGACCAGCAGTCACCTCCTTTTGGAGCAGAAGGCAAGAGGCCCAAATCTTTTCTTTTTTCTTTTTTCTTTTTTTTTTTTTTTTTGGAGAGGTTTTCACTATAGGGCGCGTGCGCTCGCCAGACAGACAGAGAGAGACATAGAGACAGAAAGCGAGAAATCACCCCCCAGGGGGGATGGTCACACCACAATCCCTTCTCCTCCATTCTCCTCTCGGGATCTTGGGCACACACGCACACGCGCCTGGCGTGAGTTTTAAGCCACCAGGTCCAGGACACGAACCGCGGTCGACTACGTGGGAGTCCAGCGACATAGCCATTACGCTAACTGCTGGTTCCCAGGAGGCCCAAATCTTAAAGGGTTTGGGAGGTCAGGGTGATAAAAGACAAGGTCGCCGGCCTTCAGGAAAACACACGCGTGTTGACGTGGGCATCGCCTGTGAATGCTGGGAGGCAGAGGAGATACAGTGCAGGGTTAGCTATGGTCTCCGACGTATCATGTAAAACGTGAAAGGTTAGTGTTGTCAGTGTGAACCACAGTGTGAAGGGTGGGGTCACCAGAAGTGACCTCCGTCAGAAGTCCGTCTATGCCAGCACTGCGCCCTGACCACCAGGTAGGGATTATCTGGTTCAATCTCTCTGTGAGGCAGGTGGCATTATTTTCTGCATTTCGCAGGAATCTAAGGGTTAAGTAGAGAGCTGAAGATATTGACAGAGGCCACACAGCTGATGAGGGTGGTAGGGTCTGCGGTCATGGAGCTCTGTGTCATGTTGTGACAAAGAGTGATTTGGTGGTCAAGGGCCCGCCTGGCCAGTCTTCACGTGCAGTTTTTATTCAGTGTGTGGAAATGTGGTTCCCTCGAGCCCTTGTCCCTTTGTTTGGGAGCACAGAATGGCATGGGGGAGTGACTAAGAACCAAAGATGGCCTCTCCATGTGGAGGTGGTGCACGTGGTTTCAGAAGTCCGTCCCGTGCCCACCAGGGTCCCAGTGCACGCGCCATCAGGGCCCCGGAGCACCAGGCTCAATCCCTTCTTTCTCCTGCATAGCTACTGCTGTCTTTGTTACCGGAACCACATCCAGAGATTGCCTCGCTAAAGCAGCTTTCTGGAACAGAGAAGCTGCTACCTCCCCACTGTCAACACCAGAACTGAGAAGATACGGTATAAACTGCCCCCACCCAATCCAGCCACCTGTCTATAAAAATATCTGGAAGCTCCTCTCAACCCAGACTTTTATGACAATAACAGGAAGAATCAGTCATGGATGGGAACTAAGCACAGTGTCATGGAAGCTTCATTTACTGGTGGACCCGTATCAATCTCAGCCCCTTTTGGACCTCCTGGGTTGCTGTAAGCCAGCCTGATGTTTAAAAGTCACTTCCGAGTGGTTTCAGTCTTTACCAGGGTCATTCAGAGAAGGAGGCATCCGTCACCATGCCCACCGAAGCTGGCAGAAACCGTTTCCTCATCTCTTTCCACTCACAAGTGGCCCCACATCTCCTAAATCTAATTTTCCCCAGAACTCTACCCACGTTTAGCTCCTGCCCCAAGCAGACCCCGTTCTGTTGTTTTTAGTTTTTGTTGGAAAGGACGGGCAGGGACAGCCAGCCTCCCTCTGCCTTTCTGTAGCTACCCTGTCCCCAGACCAGCGATTTACAACCCCTAGGGCAGGGAAAAGCCCCTCACTCTCCATCATCTTGGTCAGAGCCCAGCAGGGCAGATGGCTTCTTCTTTTCTTTCTTTCTTTTTTTTTTTAGAGGTTCTTGCTATAGGGCACGTGCGCTCGCCAGAGAGACAGAGAGAGACAGAGAGACAGAAAGCAAGAAATTATCCCTAGGGGGGATGGCCACTCCGCAATCCCTTCTCCTGCATTCTCCTTTCGGGATCTTGGGCACGCACGCACACACGCCCAGCATGAGTTTAAGCCACCGGGTCCGGGACTCGAACCATGGTCAACTACATGGGAGTCCAGCAATGTAGCCATTACCATCTGCTGGTCCTGATGGCATCTTCTTTGGAATGATGCAGCGAGGTGAAAGGAAAAGGAGAGACTGCAAGTGTGGGGACACAGATGGCTGATCATTCTTGTAAGTGTGAAGCGAGGAATTCTGACACCACATCACGAGGGCAGTGGCCTCCCTAACGTGGCTTCTGTGAAAGCCATCGCTATCCTGAGCTGGTCTGTGCCGACTTAGCACCTTTTCGGACAAGCTCCTGTCTTGCTCTTTGCAGAGGATCGCTCGGGGCTGAGGCTGAGCGCTGACCCGCCTGCTGTATCCGGGAGTGCGCACCACAGCTGGCTGTCCACGTGTGCTTGGGGACTTCTCTTTCTATACATCCGTGGGAGCCGAGTCACCCAGTCATCTCTGAGAAAGTTCCCTCTGCCAGCTGTCGGTGCACCGTGCCCGTGTTCTCTGTCATTTAGTTGGAATGAGGAAAACTATACCCAGTTCCTTCTGATGGAAAGGAAATTATCTGGACGATGAGTCGCAGTGGATCCCCCATCAGCAGCCACGCAGGCAACCTGACCTTCCGTGTGTGTCACCGGTCACGACGTCCCTCACAGCTGTAGTCACTGTCGAGTTCTCACACCACGGGGAAATTACACCCACGGGCACTCTATGCTGGGCCAGTCTCCTGTGTAAAGAATGGAAAGTTACACAGCGTGTAAAATCATCGGGGCGAGATTAGCACATGACAGAAGGCCTCTGCTCGTGGGCTCAGGGAAATGAGAAGAACCCGCCCCTGTGCGAGGGGAGGGCATTTTGAGCAGGTGCCCCCGAGCCTGCAGCCTGCCAACAGGACAGAGCTGATGCGTTTCTCTACTCAGCCGCACCCCTAGACGTGCCTCCCGTGCCCTGTGGCCTGCCTCACGCCGCGGGCACGCCTCGGAACGGGCACCGGTGAGAGCACAAGACGCGGCCCGGAGGAGAGGACGAGTCCTTTCCTCTCCTCCTCCGGGGCAGTTCGTGCGTGCAGCTTAGCGCCTCTGTCCGGACATGAGAATAGCTCTGTCAAAATCACGTACGCACATTAAAGAAAGCATAACCCCTTGGCTTCACAAATCTTTAGTTCCTTTTGCCCCTTTGGGATGAACAAAATCTGTCCACTTTACTGCTGGGCTTCAGAACACCCAGTCAGTGACCCCCTTCTGGTAATATGCTGTTCGGGTGCTTTGAATATGCGAGAAGGGACGGAGCAGGTCAGAGGCAGGAGGGACAAGAAAAACAGCGGCCTAGGGCTTGGGGGCCAGACGGCGCGGAGGGAACTGTGACTGCAGGTCGGAAGAAAGAAGCCCTTTGAAAAGATTCAAAAATACTGCTTCACGTTCAGATCACTTTCCAAAGCAATTCACGGTACAGCAAAATTCTACCTAAGTTAATGAAGCCAACGTCCAGTCGACAGCAGGAACCATGGACAAGAAGGATGCATGTCTGAAAGCAGTATCTAGCATTCCAGAGCCGACGTGGTGGGGTGCAGGGGCGTCTCCTCCTGTGGGGCCCTGATGGAACATTCAGCACCCTCCACCTCATTCAGACAAGTCGAGTGGGACCGGGTGATCTCAAAGCGCTCTCCGGAGTCCATGTGGCAGTTATAAAGTGGCATGCCCGTCTCAACGATGCCGGCTGCTGGAGGGCTTGTGGGGCAACTGCTCCTCTCGCCCCACCTGCACTCCTGAGCGAGGCCGTCTCCCGAGACAGGACGTGGCTGATAGTATCAGTGAGAGCCCCAGAACCACAGTGGGCCCAAGTCAGGCTCACTGGGCACGCCCGGCAGGTCCTGTGCAGCACCCCCCGAGCCGGGCCCTCGAGCAGCTGTTAGGTGAAGGTGGTGCTCTCAGACCGCCTTTATATGCACTATTTCCTCCACCCAGAAAGGAAAACGGGTGACCCCAAATCCTCAACAGAAATAACTGCCTGGACCAACCGCACCTAAGCTAAGGTCGGGCCAGGCGCTGGTCCAGGCTGCTGACTGTTCTTCAGGCCAGGGCTAAGGGATGGAGAGGTCTTTGAAGCTGGGGTTTGGGAGCAAAACACAGGGCAGCCATCAGGGATTTAAAAAAACAAAATAGAACAAAAAGTCAGAAGCTACAGTTAGCCATCAGAGTCCCGAAGGCCGAGAGCAATTACGAAGAAACCACACCACGCTGGAGAGGTTGGAGTGGAGTCAGGGACTCGGCGTAAGAGAGTGCAGACCAGGTGGAATTTTCTAGACTGAATGTTGCTTCCCCTGCCTCTGGCTCAAATTTGCTCTAATGGGCAGAGGAGATACAGCAGGTACTTAAAAGGAAATAGACCAAGCCCTCATTCCACGGAACGAAACAGTGCCCTTCAGGGACGCAGGAGCGCTTCCAGGAGAGGTGGCCCGGAATCTGTGTTAAAGGTTGTCTGTTCTCTCCCACCCAAAAGACGTTACAGGAGAGCACAATTTCGAAAAGTGGTATGTAACTCTGAACCAAGTCACTTGGGGCACTAAAACCAGAAAATTGGAGAGTAGGGATTTGGAGCTAAGATTTGCTAACCTAATTTCATGTTGAAAAAAAAAGGCATGTATGTACTAAACACTGAAGGGCTTAATAACCTCATTAGACCCCTTTCTCGTAAATTACCTGTGATATAATTGCAAGTGACGAGCCCGTTAGGATTACGCTTTGCAAAACAAACGGCGGGCCAGGGAGTTGGTCACCTGAAGTCGGGAGGCTGAGGAGCGTGCGGCAGGTCTCACAGCAGCTCTCTAGGTGTGGTCCAAGGACCCCGCCAGGGAGAGGCGCTCTGTGAGACCTTTCTCAGGATCCACAAGGTCAAACTAGTTTTCTTTTTTGTTGGGTTTTTTTTTTTTTTTTTTTTTGGAGAGGTTTTCGCTATAGGGCGTGTGTGCTCACCAGACAGACAGAGAGAGACAGAGAGACAGAAAGCGAGAAATCACCCCCCAGGGGGGATGGTCACGCCGCAATCCCTTCTCCTCCATTCTCCTCTCGGGATCTTGGGCACGCACGCACACGCGCCCGGCGTGAGTTTTAAGCCACCAGGTCCGGGATGCAAACCGCGGTCGACTACGTGGGAGTCCAGCGACATAGCCATTACGCTAACTGCTGGTTCCCAAGGTCAAACTAGTTTTGAAACAATATTATAACAAGATTTTTCTTTGACTGTGCAGCCACGTCTGTCAATGGTACACAAGGATGGTGTGGAACTGCCGACGTGTAAGCACTGGCGGCAAGCTGTAGGACGAGTCATATCTCCCACCTGCACACTCTCAGCCTAAAACAAGAGGGGAACATCCTTGACACATCTGGCCTATGGGCCTAGCAGCTGGCATGGTAGTTAAGGCGCTGGACTCCCACACAGCTGACTGAGGTTCAAGTTCCAGACCCAATGGCTGGAAACTCAGGCCAGATGTGTGAGTGTGTGTGTGTGTGTGTGTGTGTGTGCCCAAATTCTCAGGAGAATGGAGGAGAAGGGACTGCAAATGGCCATTTCCCTTGGGGATGATTTCGCACTTTCTCTCTCTGTCTCTCTCTAGCAAAAGCATGCAATCTATGGCAAAAACTTTAAGGAAAAAAATCACCTCTGAAGCACACAAAAAAAATTAGTTTTCTGAGGTTGAGTCTGTATATGATTTCTTAAATAGCTTAACTGATGAAATGTAAAATATGCATAAATCAGATGTGCTACACACAGAATATTGCAGAGTACGTGCTCGGCCTCCGGGCGTACTGGCCAGGCCGGTGGAGAGCTAGATTAGTTTTCCACGTTCCCACTGAAACATCACTGGATAACAAACTGGCTTATCAGAGCTGGAAATGTGGGAAATGTTTTATCTAAAATGAATGGAATGGATTCGTTGCTTAAAAGCAAAAAACCTGACATTTTGAAAGAAAAGATGGATTTGCGGAAATTTGTGTCTTCTACTATGAATATCACAGCTTCTTGATACTCAAAGACCTTGCTAATGAGATGTGTAGTAATATCAACAGGGCTTTTCAATATTAGGTCATGAAATACACCAACGTTTGAAATATCTGCGTAACTCCATGAACTGATATTTTCTAAACGACTGGTGTGTGATATATAAAATCCTGCATGGATAAAGATCCATTAAGGATGGGAAAAAAAAATCCTAGTGTGTTTTAATATGACAGTATGCAAAAGCCTCATGGATATTTCAAATTCTACTTTGCAACTAATCAGTTTTGAAGAAACTTCCACTTACTGGGTTTTGCTGTAGACTCAAAGAAGGCTTCCCATAGTTATCCAAAAAGGATATTAAAATGCTACTTCCTTTTCCAAGTAAATATATATATAAGGCGAGAAATTCTTCACATACGTCCACCAAAACAACATATCACAGCGGACTGAATGTAGACGCACGTGATTCCAGCTGGCGTCTACTAAGCCAGTGAAGAGATTTGCGACACATGAAATAATGCCCTCCTTGCTCATTTCGAGGGGGTGAAAATCATATGTGTGTGTTAGGGGAAATGTGACTTACGTTAACACGTAATGTGTTTATTATTATTGTTATTATTATTTAAAATAATAGCTATTTAAATTTCCCCATGTTTAATATGACAAATATTGGTAACTTGAACTCACGCGAAAGCTATCTGGGGCCCTCAGTAATAAGAGTTAAGTGAAATGTAGATGAGGATAGAGACTGAGGGATGCGGTGTCTAAAATCTGGGAAGAGAAGATTGAGAAGGACCAGCCCTTAATACAGAAAGAGCTGGAAGGACCTGGATCCCTGGAGGCCAGGTGGGGAAAGTGACCCTCAGCCACATGATGGTGGGGACAGAGGAAGACCAGAATTCAGAAAGACCGGCGGACATGCAGGACTGTGACTGTCTGGCAGCGTGGCCATGCGCATGGCGGGCTGGTGGGAGAGAAGGGTTCTGGGGGTGGGTGATGGAGTAAAATGCATGTGGGTGTGAGCGCCTGCTGTTGTTAGTTTTGGTATCAGAGAAATGGGGTGATCGCTGGAGAAAAATAATAGATCAAGGAAGCTTTTCTATGGGGAGTCCTACAGCATGTTTACAGTGGTAGGAGGATCCCAGAGCGGGAAAAGAGGAGGAAGGAACAAAGCTTTAGAGAAGCCAAAAAGGGGCGAATCCAGGCTCATGGAAGGCCCACCCTTGGGCCGAAAGGCTGTCTGCAGACTGCAGGAATGAGCATTTCTGGGGAAACGGGAGTAAGGAAGAAGGGTTTAACCAGCATGAATGAGTCATCTGCCATACGTGCATAACAATAACAGGTGCAGCTTAAACCCTGAACATCTTGGTGTACCTTATAGCACATAATCTACAAGAAATCAGAAAAGGTAAAATACCAACTCACACAGCCGGCATTGGGATATTAACCATACAATCAACGTGTTAGTAATGCCATCAATAAATTGGGAAAAGGAACTTTAAAGGAATGAAAATGATCAAGTGGGCAGTCAAAGAGAATAAAACAAAAGGGAGATTTGCTAACAAATGAAGTTGATCACTAATGGCTAAACCATGCCTCGTTCTGAGTTTTGTCCAAAATGATAAAATCGTGCAACCTAAGTTGACCCAAATATATTAATACATTCCAAATTTCCCTAGTTGAATTCTCATAACTAACCCTGAGATTTTAGGTCATCTCAATGCTTAAATACAAATCACAGAGAAAACGCTTCACTCTCGAAGAACTACTGTGCAAACCATGCGTTTCATAAGATGTTAAAGGGTACACACATGTTCTAAGATTCAGTAAATCAAATAAGTTTTTGAAATACTAGTTTGAATAAAGGGAAACAAGTTTATTCTTGGTAAGACTTATCAGAGCCTTATTGAAATGTTGACTTTGTAAGCTAAGTAATGCAATTGAATGTATTTTAAAAAGTAAATAAATAAAGAAAAGAAAAAAGAAAAAACTAAACAAAACAAAACAAAAAAGACTTATCAGAGCTTTTTAATAAACCAAAATGTTTGGTCTGTACCAAAAAATGTAGACGATATTTCCTAAACTTATTTGACTGCAGAACTATTCAGAATCCGTGTATGTGTTTGATGAGGAAGATACATCTTAAGACACTGAGTTTCACAGCGCATCCTTTGAGAAATGCCACTTAGATTATTAAAACAATTGTCGATGTCACAACCCATCTTTTCAGATTTATAAGTACCTGCAAGCTTAAATCTCTCGGTTTTAAAGTTTATCTTTTCAGTGGTTTAGAATCAAATTTAGGACTGGAAAAAGCCAGGGTAGAGAAAGAAAGAACTGCACCCAACTCAAAAAGCAACAGAGGGAACTCTCAGTGAGAGGTTAACCTAACAGGTGGGAAGCCTTGTCTGAGTCCAGTAGCTCATGAATTATTGAACATGAAGCCCATGAAGTCTATTTCTCTGCTTCTATTTTGCTTCTCCAAATTCAAAATCTATCACGCCGTCCTGCTAATCTTCCCAGGTCTGAACTCCTAGGACCTCCTCTGTAGTCGTCCTCACCCCTGCATAATGAGCTCATTGTCAGTCTCTCTGAATACACCATGAGTCTTATTCTGCATGTTTATCACTCTCTAAGGCTAAATCTTGGTTGTTCTGTGACGCAGTGGAGTTAGGGATTACACAGTGTTCTGGGATGGGGCTAATACCAAAGACTGAAATGGATTTTAAAGATTCCATCTCCCTGGCCCCATGCTAGCCTGACCCCCATCCACATCAGAAAGGAAACTACCTTTTTCTTAAAACTTCCTAGCCAACAAGGTCCTTGGATGAAGCCTGCCTTGTCTCTAAGTTACCCAGTTTCACCCTCATCTACCCCCTGCCCTCACCCTTCCCATCGTCTCTCAGTGACCCTGCAGCTAGCTCTGCAAGCCCATCTTTTTTGTAACCTACTCCTTAAGATCCAGCTTCTGGGACCTCAGAACGTATACTCTAGCTAGATGTGACTCTGGAAAGAGTCAGAAATGGCCTAGAAACCCCACCAGAACTCAATGCATCACTGTGGCCTGAATCCTGTCACGCTTGCTTTATCTTGAAGATCTTTGCTGCTACTACGTATTTGAGGAAATTCTGTTTTCGCCTATCTCTTGCAAATAAGTTCTGCTTTGAGTCGACTTAGGAAGTAATCGTTTTATGTTTTATTTTATTTTTTTCTGAGTTTTAAACCAACCCCTGTAGTCTATCCACATTGTTCTTGAGGCCCATTCTTGATATTACTCTTTGTTTTATTTTACTGAAATTGGGGAATGAGGGTTATGAGGGAGGTGTTACCTGAGTTAATGTTGGAAAAAAGTGACAAGTGAACAGCCATTCTGTTTGGGATTTGCCTATTTTGAGTTACGGTGTGAGAAATCAAAATCTGAGCTGTGTCTTCACACGGAAGGCTGTACACTGGGCCCTCCAGTGGACGGCGCTAAGGAAGTAGATATTTGCAGGGAGTCCCGGCAAGCCCGTGCCGGGTGTTGAGGGATCAGTAGATCAGGCATCGGGCATGTGGGGAAGAGAGCTCCTAATACCGCCCTGTGCACTTGACGGGCAGGACTGGAGCAGTTCTCTTCTACTAGACCAGCCTGTCGGACTGGGTTCTGATGTGCAGCAGGACAGAAAGAGAAAGAAACTCTTTCACTGCGACCCTTTCAGGGAGACCACGGAGCTGGGGCAGGGAGTTTGAGACCAGGGCAGTCCTGGTGGGTTACCCTCATCACTCATAACCCTAGGCGCCTCAGTGCGTCCTTCTATTACCAGTTCCACTGACCCTGAGTAGAGAGAACCTCTTAACCAGTCTTCTCAACGTGTAGGCATCTCAAACCTCTGCAGTGGTCCCTGCAGAGCCTCAGGGTTACCGGGCACTCGGAGAAACTCAATTTCTAAAACGTATAGGAGAGGGGACCAGCAGTTAGCGTAATGGCTATGTCGCTGGACTCCCACGTAGTCGACCGCGGTTCGAGTCCCGGACCCGGCGGCTTAAACTCACGCCGGGCGCGAGTGCGTGCGTGCCCAGGATCCCGAGAGGAGAATGGAGGAGAAGGGATTGCGGCGTGGCCATCCCCCCTGGGGGGTGATTTCCTGCTTTCTATCTCTCTGTCTCTCTCTGTCTGTCTGGCGAGCGCACGCGCCCTATAGCAAAAACCTCTCCAAAAAAAGAAAAGAAAAAAAAAATAAAATAAAACGTATAGGAGAGATGGTATATTTGGGATGTGAAAAAAAGAAAACAGTGTCTTTGATCATTCAAAGTACTTCAAGCATTTGATATAAGACTTAAACCTCAAGATTCGAGGTGCTATTTCTAGTCAGAAATGTAGTGGAATTTTTGCCTATTGGTAACGATTTCTGTATCCTTAACACGAAAAGCACAGCTAACTGTATCTATAGCAATAATAGCCATGCTATTTACTCTCCATGAACAGGTCTTAAGCAAAAAATATTTCAGTACATAAATTCCATTTCTGGAATTATCAAAAATGTATTTATGACTAAATATTGGTAACAATTACTTTCCAAAAAGAAACTAACCCCTCTTTATTGACCATGAAATTATTTTAGTATTGAGCTCATATCTAATGTCCGTTTTCCATCTGCTTTTCCAAACCACAATAAGCCAGTGCAGGCCGAGGGCATCAGTGGTGCGGTGGATGAAGTGTCACCTCGGCCTTCTGCCGTGATGCAGGCTGAGCACAAGCATTGACCTCTCTCCCTTGAGGAGCCCCTACTCAAACGACTGTAGGCAGGCCTGTCCACAGGGACAAAGAGAGCAGGGAGAGCAGCCAGCCATGAGATGCAGCAGACTAGGAAGCAGAAGCGTGAGTGGTAGCTGCCAGGCAGATTCGGGGAAGCTGCAGGCTCAGCTGGTGGGAGGGACAGCCGAGAAGCAAGCCAGCTTGCACGGGGCACCGCGAGACACTGAGTGGCTACCTGAAACCTTGGGGGTACTGAAGTCTGCATGTAGTCTGTTTCCTCCATGTATACAGCTCCACAGTAAAGTCCAGTCTACAAGTTAGACACAGTGAAAGATTAATAGAATAACCATAGCAATGTAGTCCAGTAAAAGTTATATGAAGTCTGTGTCTCTCAAACTATCTTCCGTGAACGGGGGAGACAGAGATTAGGCACCCCCGACGGGGCCCTGATGCTGTGGCCTCCCCCCAGCCTCGGCCAGCCCCGCCCGTGGGTAGGCATGCCCCCAGGGTCTCAGGGAGGCCTCTGAACTGGAACCTGGAGCCCTCCTATAAGGTCAGCCTCCCAGTGTTGTGGTCCCACACTCGGGCACCTCTCACAACGGTCTTACTGTACTGCCCTCTCCTGGTTTTAGGTCACGGTCAACCAGAGTTCACTGAGGCCACAGAAAGTAAAGTGGCAGAGTAGAGGGCACTGCTACAGAAGGAGATGTCAGAACTTCATTGGAAAAAAAAAAAGCATTAAAATATGAGTTTATTTTGGTACCAAAAAAATCAAAATCCATTCATAATTTTTTCATAATATGCATTTTCTGTGAGCTTTTTTGAAGACTCTTAATATATTACTTAGAGACAAGGAGAAAAATACCAGACAACTAAGTCAATTAAAGAGGAAATTAGGGGACCAGCAATCGGCATAGTGGCTATGTCACTGGACTCCCATGTAGTTGACCACGGTTCGAGTCCCAGATCCAGTGGCTTAAACTTACTCTGAGCATGTGTGCATGCATGCCCAAGATCCTGAGAGGAGAATGGAGGAAAAGGGATTGCCGCATGGCCATCCCCCCTGGGGGGTGATTTCTCGCTTTCTGACTCTGTCTCTCTCTGTCTTTCTGGCAAATGCATGCACCCTAAAGCAAAAACCTCTCCCCCCCAAGAAAAAGATGAAATTAGATGCCTCTGGGAAATGGAGAAATGAGGAGGAAAGGGAAGTGTGGGATTACTGTCTGTCCTTCCAAATCTGGTCATGATTAGTTCAACTGCTTCGTCCCTTAGGGGAGCCTTAGGGCTCACCACCTTAACTCTTTGTCTAAATTCATGTTCCCAATAACATTTTTCCTGACTAATCCTAGTCTCCTTTCTCTTTTTTTTTTCCATAGATTTGATCACTTTCTAATGTAAACTCTGCTTTCTTTATTCATGATGTTTTCTAATCTGCCTTTCCTGCTGACCTATCAACCACACCGAGGTGGAAATCTTTGTCTTTTTCACTTACCAGTATAACCCAAGTGCCTGGAATGGTGCCCAGAATGGAGTGGGCACTCCAGAAACACCTCTTGAATAAATGAATTTGGTATTTTAAACTGTGTGCATAAATAGCTGTAAAAATATAAAAACATCTCATCCACCTCAGTTCTCCACCACAAGGCCAAAATCTCATGCTTGACCAGTGTTCAGACTTCTTGCCCTTTTGTTAAGAAATACCATCACTGCTTTTGTGGCCCTGCAAAAAGGCTAAGTTCCAGTGCGATCCCAGTGCACACACGTGAAACACGCTCCCCTTCCTGTAGGGTTGCGACCACTGCCAAGCGCTGTAATACAATGAGAGTTACGTAGCACCAGTCATTTACGATTGTGAGATGTGAGCTAACGATACAGGGAAGGTATATTTGAAGAGTAACGAAATACTTCCGAATGTAATCACTAGCCATCCTTTCATACCTGGCTTCGTTTCCAAAAGGATTTTAGAAAGCATATATAAGTAGAGAGGCTATGATATTCAATTACAATTAAATTAAAACTTGGGCAAAAGAAAATCTAGAATCAAAGAGGAGACACAAAGGAGCCAAGGAAATGACTTAAAATATGCGCAGCTGCCGACTGACCCTTGGTGGAGTTGCCTGTAATCGTGTTAGTGTTGGTATGACTTTCAGCTACGAGTAACAGAGACTCCACGTGTGGACGGGTAAAAGAGATCATTCAGGAGTTGGTTTCTCTTGCACAGAAAGCGCGGAGAAGGGTAGTCTAGGAATACCCAGGTGGGGTTCAATTCCACCTGGCCCTTGAGGATCCGGGCTCCTTCTCACTCACCTCGTCTTCCCAATGTGGACCTTCTCCCTGCTCTGGACGGCAGGGTGGAGAAAGCAGGCAAAGCAGGAGCAAGGCCACCTTCCCGTTGTTCCCAAGCAACAGTTCCAGAAATTGTCACGGGGTACCTCCTCTCCCTGCTTCCCTCCCATTACCAGAACTTAGCCATGCAACCACTCCCAGCTGCAAGGGGATCTGGGAAACGCAGCCCTCCTGCTGGGCCCCTAAGAATGCCAGGAGGAGGGAAAGGAAGAGGGGGTCTGAAGGGCACCGAGAGTGTCTGCTACAGCCTGAGGGCGGCGGGCAGGAGAAAGGAAGCATGGCCAGGTTCAAATAAGAGCACTGATGGGCCAGCAGGTGGCGTGTGGTGAAGAGCGCTCCACTCCCACATGGCTGTCCGTGGTTCAAGTACCAGATCTGGCAGCTTGCTCTCTCACTTTCACTCTGTCCCTCTCTGGTCAAATTAAAATAAATAAAGTTGAATAAAATAATTATTTTTAAAAATACAAAATAAGAGCATTGATAAAGAGGAGCAATTGCTCAAGAAATTGACAGCAGCTCTTGGTGCAAAGATGAGAGAGTTGTCCACGCAGATCTTTGTGCCAAAACAGGTTTTCAGCGACACTCTTACCCCCTCAGTGTGGCTCTTCTCGGGACGTTTCCGTGACACTCCCAGGAACGCGCTCGCTGGGCAGAGACGCGCATCAGTAGTCATTTCTTTTCTGACTTCACTTTCACCCTAATTTTTAAAATCATGACGAATCATGTTTCTTTGAACTTTATCATCGAATGTCCTAACAGCAAATCTATACATTTTTATTTGTTTCAGAATTAAAGAAAAATCTATTTACCGCCGACTACGGGAAAGGAACCGCTGCAATCATAGGGACTACCAGAACATTTCAAGAAACGGTGGGTAGCCGTCCTCGTAGGCCCTGCGCTACGGCCGTAAGGATTCATTTACTTCCTCAGTATTTAAGACCTGAGAGTTAGATTACTAGGACCACAGGGAAAAAAGAACAATTGCGGGCTGGCCCCTTGGGCCAGGCGGTTAAAGGAGCCAGACCCCACATGCCAAACTGTGAGTTTCGAGTCCCGGCGCTCGAGGCCTGAGAGACGTGGTGGGGGGATGTTTGCATGTGCCGACTCCCGACGGGATGGGGAAACGGGGAAGGAGGGCTTGGGGCGTGGCCACGCCTGCTTGCGGGGGTGCTTTCTCTCTCTCCCTCTCTCTCTGTCTCTGGGTCTCTCTCTGGCAAGTGCACATGTCCTTTGGCAAATAAGAACAAAAGTTTATAGAAAATAAAATGAACGATCTCCCTTCCAACATCATTGTCCCTCCTGACAGAAGGCCCCTGAATTGACAGCCATTTACTCAGAGCAGAGGAGCAAGGTGCAGAGAAGGCATACCGACGGGGCGGGCCAGTCGCCCAGCAGCAAAGACCTAGAAAGACCAATGCACGGGGCGCTGAGGCTCAGGCAGGCGCCAAGCGAGCACGAGCAGAGCAGGGGCCGAACACAGCCGCGATCACCGCAGAAGTCTGCCTCCTCCGTGGGCAGCCGCTCCCTCCTCTGCTGCACCTGTGGGTCTCAGCCTCCTACCCCGGACCTGAGGTGGTGCATTGTGTGAGGTTTTGATGCAAGTCCCGACTGGCAGACCAGACCATAGGCTGGCTAATGCCTACGGAGTGGCCGAGTAATGTTTCGGGACACCACAATGCAAGATGGCAAACAGGACAAGGGCTGCCGCTCCGTCTCCCCGCGCCTGGGGAAGAGATTACTAATCAGCCTTGGCACTCTCGCCAGCTCCACCCAGACTCTGCCTCAGCAATCCTTGCTACACAGCACGTCTGACAGTCATCATTAACTGATGAGACTTGGCATGTGAAGTTAGACCTATTTGCCATCCTCTGCCTTCTCTAATTAACAAGCGATGTTGAGGAATTTTCCAAGCAGCATGAGTTTTAAGGAAACACGTGACCTACAAATAACATACTTCTTATAATAAATATTCTACAGAGAATGAATGTTCTATGATCCTAAGAAAACTGTACTTTTACTACTAATAAAGTCAGAACTGCCACTCGTTGAGCATTTACCAGATGCC
Source organism: Tupaia tana (assembly GCA_026018925.1). Taxonomy (NCBI): domain Eukaryota; kingdom Metazoa; phylum Chordata; class Mammalia; order Scandentia; family Tupaiidae; genus Tupaia; species Tupaia tana. The sequence goes on from JAKSZU010000003.1 coordinate 121,038,130, forward strand.
AAGGACACTGTGTACCTTCCAGCTCAGCCTTTCGGCAGCACTGAAAGGCACTTGCCTTATTTTATTAGCACTAAGGTAGCGTGGATTGTTGCAGCTCTGGAAGTGCAGAGGGGGGATGGCAAGGCACACACCGACTCTCCGCAACATCGTTGCGTTAGAGCACACTCCTTAGCGTGAGGCATAATGGGGTTCGCGCCGTCACAGCTAAGGACTTGGAAGCACGGGGAGGCCAAGCGCCTTGTCCTGGGTCACCCACACAGTAAGTTAGAGCGGAGACTTTTACCTCGGCTGTCTGCCTCTGTTCAGGAGCCCCCAGATAGCACAGTCGCAGATTCGTGACCCCAGACAACTAACAGATCAGCCTTCCCGATGTCGGCACGTAACCGTTCGTGGGCAGTCACCTCGGCCCTGGCTGCGAATCCTCACGGGTCCGAGGTGAACAGCAGGCTTCTTGCTGAACTCTCTTTTCCATTAGTGAGCTGCTCAAACAGCCCTCTGCTGTAGAACACTCTGTAAACACAGACTGTGGAAAACAAAGGACACAGTCTCTCTGTGTACAGTTAGGTGGCTGTGGAAAGTGATGGCTAGAGGTCTTTAGATTTTTATTTGGAAAGATACAACACTGGCCAGCAGAAGAATTAGGAGATCAGGGAACCAGCAGTTAGCGTAATGGCTATGTCGCTGGACTCCCACGTAGTCGACTGCGGTTCGCGTCCCAGACCCGGTGGCTTAAAACTCACGCCGGGCGCATCTGCATGCGTGCCCAAGATTCCAAGAGGAGAATGGAGGAGAAGGGATTGCGGCGTGACCATCCCCCCTGGGGGGTGATTTCTCACTTTCTGTCTCTATGTCTCTCTCTGTCTGTCTGGCGAGCGCACGCGCCCTATAGCGAAAACCTCTCCCAAAAAAAAAAAAAAAAAAAAAAAAGAAGAATTAGGAGATCAAATTGGGTAACATAGTTTATTTTCTACCATTTTTATTTATTTTCATTATCTAGTTTGTTTTACTATCTCTATTTTTAGATTTAGTTACTGTATGCACAAGGAACTTTCCCAGCATGAATACATTGCATATGTTCAAAGACATTACCACACACGTTATCTTCAACAGATCATTTTCCATCCTCGTCCCATTAAATGCTTTGCCTTTTTATTTTCCCTTAATTCCCTCCCTCCTGTCCTCCCATTCCCCACCCCCTCCCACACCGTCTCCAGTACCCACAGTTGTTCTCCACGCTTTCACGCCTTCCAGTCTCTCAGTTTCTGTCATAGAGTGCAGACGCTCAGTGTGTATTAAGTGGGGACATACACTGCCTCTCTCCCATAATCTGGTTTGCTTTGCTTAGTATTTAATCTTCCATATTCATCCACTTTTCTATGAGATGCCAGGGTCTCATTGTTTTTTTTATGGCTAAGTAGCATTCCATAGAGTATATGTGCCACACTTTTTCAATCCATTCATGTGTTCTTGGACATTTGGGTTGGTTCCATGTCTTAGCAATTGTGAATAATGCTGCAATAAACATGAATGTGCAAGTATTTTCTGAGTGTATTCCTATCCTTTGGGTAGATACCCAGGAGTTGAATTGTTGGGCCATACAGTAATTCTATTTGTAGGTTTTTGAGGAACTTCCATGTAGTTTTCCACAGTGGCTATATTAATTTACATTCCCACTAACAGTGTAAGAGTGTTCCCTTTTCACCACAGCCTCACCAGCACTTATTCTTTATTTTTTTAATCTTAGCCATTCTGACTAAAGTTAGGTGGTAACTCACTGTGGTTTTGATTTTCATCTTCCTCATGAAACAGGATGTTGAGCATTTTTCATATGCTGTTTGGCTGTTCATATGTCTTCCTTGGAGAGTTATCTGTTTGGCTCGTTTTCCCATTTTTTAATTGGACTGATTTTTTTTAATAAGCTGCTTAAATTCCCTGTGTATTTTGGTTATATCCCTTATCTGATGTATAGTTTGTAAATATATTCTACCATTCTGAGGGGTGTCTCTTCACACCAATTATTATTTCTTTTGCTGTACAGAAGCTTTTTAACCTGATGTAATCCCACCTGTCTAATTTTGAGATTATTGCCTGTGTTTGGGGGTGGGAGGTCTTATTTAAAAAGTCTTTGCCTGCTCCGACGTCTCCAAGAGTTTCCCCTGTGTTTTTCACCAGTAGTTTTATAGTTTGAGGTCTTATGTTCAGATCGTTGAGCCACTCGAGTTAACTTTTGTTAATGGTGAAAGATAGGGGTCCAGTTTCATATTTCTGTAGGTGGATATCTACTTCTTCCAGCATTATTTGCTGAAGAGATTTTCTTTTCTCCACTTGAGTGTCTTGTGCCCTTTGTCAGACGTGAGTTGGCTATATGTTTTGGAGTTTATTTCTGGCTTCTCTATTCTGTTCCATTGGTCTACCTACCTGTTTTTGTGCCAGTACCATGCTGTTTTGATTATCACAGCTTTGTATATATTTTGAAGTCAGGGAGGGTGATGCCTATTTATTCATTTTGTGCAATATTGCTTTGGCAATACAGGACCTTTTATGATTTCAGAAAAATTTTATGATTTTTTTTCTAATTCTGTGAAGAATGTCTTTGGTATTCCAGTTGCGATTGTATTAAATTTATAAATTACTCTGGGTAGAATTGACATTTTGATTGTATTAATTCTTCCAATCCAGGGACCTGGGATGTCCTTCCATGTTTTTGTATCATTTTCAATTTCTATTTTTAGTTTTTCATAGTTTCCATTGTAGAGGTCTTTGACTTCTTTGGTTAAGTTCTTTCCTAGGTATCTTATACTATTTGTGGCTAATGTAAATGGGATTTCTTTCTTCAGTTCTACCTCAGACAGTGCATTATTGGTGTATAGAAATGTTACAGGTTTTTGTATGTTGACTTTGTACCCTGCAACTTTACTGTATTTGTATATTAGTTCCAGTAGTTTTTTGGGGGGGATTCTTCTGGTTTTTCTATTTATATAATCATGGCATCTACAAATAGAAGTAACTTCACTTCTATTTTTCCTATTGGAATGCCTTTTATTTTATTCTTTTGTCTGATTGTATTGCCTAGGACTTCCAGCACTTTATTGAAAAGAAGTGGACAAAGTGGACAGCCTTGTCTTGTTCCAATTTTCAGTGGAAAAGCTTTCAGCTTTTCATCATTCAGTATAATGTTAGCTATGGTTTTTTTCCTGAATGACTTACTGGGTTGAGAAATGCCCCTTCTATGCTGAGAGTCTTAATCATGAAGGGGTATTGTATTTTATCAAATGCTTTTCTTGCATCAATTAATATGATCACATTTTTTTCCTTCTGTTAATTTATGTGTCAAATTTAGTTTCATATATAAAGCCCACCTGGTCATAGTATATAATCTTTTTAATGTGTCTTTGGAAATTACTTGCTAGTATTTTGTTGAGGATTTTTGCATCTGTATTTATCAGGAAAATTGGTCTGTAGTTTTCTTATTTTGTTATGTCCTTGTCTATTTTGAGGATGAGGATGATGGAGGCTTCTTCATAGAGTGAATTTGAGTGGGATCCTTCCTTTTGGATCTTTAGAAGTAGTTTGAGTAAAAGAGGATTAGCTTCTTTTTAAAGTTTTGCAGAATTTAGAAGTGAAGCCATCAGGACCTGGGTTTTTCTTTGTTGGGGGACTATTTATTACTTATTCAAACTCATTGCTTGTTATTGGTCTATTCAGACTAATTACGTCTTTCTGATTCCATCTTGGTAGATATAGGTGTCCAGAAATCCACCCATGTCATCCGAATTTTCTTGTTTATTAGCATATAGTCACTCGTAGTATTCGCTCATGATCTTTTGTGTTTCTGGTATGTCTGTTGTAATATTGCCTGTTTCATTGATGATTTGATTTATCTGTTTCTTTTCTCCATTGTTCTTAATTAGTCCAGCTAAGAGTATGTCACTTTTGTTTATCTTCTCGAAGAACCATCTTTTTGTTCTATTTATTTTCTGTATAGCTCCTTTATTCTCTATTTAATTTATTCTCTCTCTAATCTTCATTATTTCTTTTCTTCTGGTGTTTTTTGGGGGTTCTTTGCTGTTTTCTCAGTTTCCTGGGGTGTGTTGTTAGGTTGTCTATTTGCCACCTTTTCATCTTTTTCTTATGCACACTAGTTGCTATAAACTTCCGTCTTATGACTCCTTTTTCTGTGTTCCTAGGTTATGAAAACTCATGTGCTTGTTATCATTGGTTTCAATGAATCTTTTTATTTGAGCCTTAATTTCTTAAGTGATTGTGATGTTATTCAGAAGTAAGATTCTTAGTTTCCATGTATTTGTGTATTTTTGATTATGTTTTTCCTGCAGTTTATTTTGAGTTTAATTCCATTTTGATTGGATAAGATACTAGATATAGTTTCTGTACCTGTGAATCTATAAAGGCTTATTTTGTGTCCTATCATGTGATCAGTCTTTGAAAGTGTTCCATGCAGGGATGAGAGAGATGTATAACTTACGGCTTTTGAGTGAGAAGTTCTATAGATGTCTGTGAAGTTCATTTGGTTTATGATATTGTTTAGATCCCGTATATCTGTGCTTATTTTTCATCTAGATGCTCTGTCCAGAGGAGACTAGGGTGCTGAGATCCCCAACATTTACTTCATTACAGTCCATCTCTCCTTTTAGATCTAGCAGTCTTTCCTTCAAGTATTTGGATGCCCCCGTGTTGGATGCATAGATATTTGTAAGTGTTATATCTTCTCCCAACCAAGAGAAGTCCAGGTCCCGATGGCTTCAATTTTAGTGCTATATAGTGTCTATCTTTGTCTCTTACAATCTTTGTCTTTAAGTCTATTTTGTCTGACATTAGTACCATGAATCTAGCTTTTTATATTTTCCATTTGCATGGAATATTTTTTTTCCAACTCCTCACTTTTAGTCTACATGTGTCTTTATCCATGAGGTGCCTCTCTTGTAGGCAGCTTATGGAGGACTTCTGATTTTTTAATCACTTCCACCCATCTGTTTCTCTTTTATTTTTTTATTTTTATTTTTTTCACTTTTTAAATTTCATTTTCTTTTATACATTCAATCACATTATTTAGCTTGCAAAATGAATATTTCAACAGGTGAACATTTCTCCCTAGTCCAGTTGATAAAACTATAAAATATCTTCCACAGATAATACCACATTTTTTTGTCCCATTAATGCTTTGCCTTCCTATTTTTCTTCTAAATGTCCTTCCTCAGACCCTACTCTTTCACACACACTATATCTGGTATTTGCATCCATATACTGTGTTTCTATATCCTTTAGTCAATCAGTTTCAATCATAGAGTGCCCACATCAGTATATATTAAGTGGGGACATACAATGTCTCTCCTTCATAGCCTGGCTTGCTTCACTCAGCAGTAAATCTTCCATATTCATCCACTTCCTGTCAAAAGCCAGGATTTTGTTGCCATCTGTTTCTTTTAGTTAGAGAATTTAACTCATTAACATTCAGTGTTATTATTGATAATTGCAAACTTGTTCCTGCCATTTTATTAGGTATCTTCTTGGTTATTTTGTGTTCTTTTATTTGTTTGTCTTTCTTTCATTTTCCTAATATAGTACACCCCATCAGTCAATACTTTGAAGACCTGGTTTAGTGTTGGTAAATTCTTTCAGTTTTAAATTATCTGGGAATGATTTTATTTGTTCTTCCTATTTGAAGGATCATCTTGGTTGAATGCAGTATTCTTGGTTGAATTTTTTTCCCAATGTTTTGAAAATGTCTTCCTATGTATTCTTTCCTTGCCTGTATTGTTTCCATTTGAAAGGTCGAAACTTAGCTTAAGAAGTCTTTGTAAGTAACTTAATGTTTCTCTCTGGCCATTTTTAAAATCTTGTATTTGTCTTTGATTTTGACCAGTCTGGCTATGATGTGTCCATGGACAGGATCTTATGTCAATTCTATTTGGAGTTCTAATTATTTCCTGGGTCAGAATTTCTTCTTGTTTCTCCAGATTTGGTAAAGTTTTCAGATAGCATTTCATAGAAGAGGTGTCCTATGCTGTTATCAGCTTCTTCACCTTCCGGAATACCCATAATGTATATATTGGAGTGTTTAATGGTGTCTAGAACCTCCCATATGTTATTCTCATTTTTGTTTCTTTGTTTTCTTTTTGGTGGTTTGCTCTATGTTGGAGACTTTATCATCAAGGTCAGAAATTATTTCTTCTGCATGATCCAATCTATTAATGGTTTTGAGGGAGGTTTTGATTCCTTGTATTCTTCATTTCCAGGAGTTCTGTTTGATTTTTTTTAGGGCATCTATCTCTTTATGAAATTCCTCCTTCATATCATAGAATGATTTTTCTCATCTCCTGAAATTGATTGTCAGTATTCGTTTCCACCTTACTGAGTTTTATCACAATGACTATTCAGAATTTTTTTTCAAACATTTCTGTGAATCTTTTGTGCTGTTTATTGTTGGAGAGGGATTGTTTTATTCCCTTGGGGAAGAGATATTTCCTTTTTTTTTAACGTTTCTTGTGTTTCTGCATTACAGTGTGGTCATCTGGTGAAGTATTCACTTCTTCCTGGAGAAAGTTAGAATGTTCTGGGGTCACAGGTGACACCTCCCAGCTCCAGCAGGGAGGCAGAGTGGGGAGGAGGAAGCCCTGTGTGTGTGCTGTAGGACTTCAAATGCTAAGACTGACCTGTAAGAAGTTAGAGTATAATGGAGTCAAAATAGGCACCAAAATCCAGTTCCAACAGGCAGCTGGGAATTGGGGGGAGGCAGCCTGAAGGGCTCTGGGTCTTAAGACTGACCTGAAGAAAGTTAAGGTGCACTGCCAGGGTCAAAACAGCCCCGAGCCAGTTCCATCGGGTGGTGGGAGTGGGAGGAAGGCAGCCCAACGCCTACTGCAAGGCTCTCCCTAAGTTTCTTAATTTAAAAAAAAAAAAAAAAAAAAAAAAATACTGTACATATGAATGAAGAATTTTTAAAAAAAAAAGTTATTATGCCTGATAAATTATAGGTGATTGCTTACTTGCTTGCTTTCTTCTTCTACTTTACTGTTTCTCCTAAATTTGATTGATTGATTGATTGATTGATTGCCAAGGGATGCATGCACTTTTCAGAGAGAGAAAGAGAGAAAGCACCCCTCAGTGGGGCCTGGTTACTCCATGATGTTTTTGTCCTCCATTTCTTCATCTCATCAGGATATTCAACCCACCAGGGCCAGGACTCAAACTGTGGTCAGCCATGCGGGATCTGGATCCCTGTACGCAGACCTTAACTGCTATGCTATGAGGCGAGCGTAGGTTGTATTTTCATACAGGAACAAACTTGAATTAAAATCCCTATGAAGCAAATGAGTCTAAGAACGGTACAGGCTTGTCCAAGGTGGGCAGAGCTGAGTGGATGGAGTAGAGTGGGCAGCAGGGCTCTCCCAGAGAGGCAGACAGGAAGCTGCTCTCCTGCCCTGGTGCCCGCATGTCTGTCCCTCACAAGACCCAGCCTTGTCGAGTCGCCTTCACTTCTCCATCGACAGTGGATACAGAGACCTGCTGTGCAATCATGAGGATCCAAGTAAGTTGCTCCAGAAGACGGCAGGACCGTCCTAGCGGGCAGTTCTCCTTCTGTGATGCTCTGCCGTGCCGTGTTTCTTTCCAGTTCAGACTGCAGGATGAAAAGGGAAAGGCGGGGGAGGCCCCATCATGACAAAGCACCTGTGGAATGGGACGGGAACCTGGGGCTTCTATCAGACTTCTGTTCAACAAAGAGGTGCTGGGGAAGAGGAGATGTTTCTCCTTTTCTTTGAATTCGCGGTCCTTCAAAATGCATAAAATCTACACTTTGTCTTGTGCTACTTCTTTGAAGATGCTTCTTGACTATTTTTCTAAGAATGTAATTCTAAAAGGATTTTTTTTAGTTTCTCATAGTTACTCCTGTAATGACCTGGTTTTATTCTCCAGCCCCTCTTCCTGTTTTCAGTGGCTGTGCCTCGCTATGGATTTTCTTTTGATTTTATGCAGCATGTAACCTGACTACCCACGCCAAGTTATTTCAATTACTCCCCAAGGTTTTTATTAGATATAGGAAAAGTCGGCTTTCCACATTCTGCATATTTATGGCTACACTTATTTTTCAGAACCAGTGAGAAAGAAAAAGAAAAAAGAGAAGGAAGAATTGAATGGAATATTAAAGTGTTTTTTTAAAAATTGTATAGTAAGAATTAAAGAAGCAGCTCCTTTTATCACCTTGATCTTTATGTAAGAGACCTCAGGTTTTTCTACAGATACCTCTATCATCAACCATTGTCAGCGATCATAAAGCATTTTTAAATGCAAAACATGCAAGTCATCTTTAATTCCGGGAGTAATTCTCTGGCGAGGGGGTTAGGAACCACAGGGCGCCTGTCAAGTCTTCTTTACAACCAGCGGAAACACTGGTCTGTGGTGGCTCCCTGGACTTCCACACGCCAGGTGGGGCAGGGACCAGGCGTTGGAGGGGAAAGGGTCACCACCCGGGAGCTGGCAGACTCCTCACAGACACCACTCTTTCAGAGGTGCGCAGAGAGGACGGCATAGTTGCCTCTCCAGATCTTTCACGGAAGGACCAAGGGGATTGGACTTGAACTGAGGCCCTGTCGGTGTGTGGCTTGGACGGATTGTTGTAACTCTCGGGCCTCTTTCTGCATCTGTGAGAGGGGGATCCTGGTTCTGAGGGCACAATTGCCATAGACAGCCCAGATTTCACCTCGTGTTGTCTAGACGACAAGCCAGCTCCCCTCCCGTGAGGCATCTGCACCCCCCTGGGCAGGATGGAGGATGTGGCGGACAGCCGTCTCACTGTTGCAAACCCAGCCTTTCTTTTCAGTGAAGACAGTCCCCGAACTCTGCCATGTGGCACAGTGGAATTTGCCCAGGAGCTGTTGCATGGCAGCCTTGGGAGCCCCCATACAGAAGGAATACTAGCTATGCGGACCCGAACCCCACACGTCCCACATGGGGCCACCTACACAAGTGCAAACCCCACTCACCCCCTGCATTTTTATTCATTTGGCATTTTTAAAAATTGTTCACTGTTTCAGTGTCAAAAGTTTTTTTTAGAAACAAGATTTGAAAAACCAAATCTCAAAGACAGTCAGTGATTGAAGGGCTACAGCTGCGGGTTAGAGGGCAGCCGGGGATGCTGGGTGGCAGGTCCCGGGCAGAGTAGCAAGAAGGGAAGGGGGTGGGGGTTGTCCAAGGGGCCTGCAGGGCCCAGCAGAAAGACAGGGTGCCGGGAGGAAAGAGTTGGGCTCAAGATAGGGTGAGGTGTTAGAAACTGGCTCCTGTGGACCAGAATGGAGGGAGAGCTGGGCGGGGCAGCGGGAGCCCTGGGGGGGGGGATCCCACCACAGCCTGGGGACAGCAGGTAGGAGTGACAGAGGAGAGCTGGGCGGGGCAGCGGGAGCCCTGGGGGGGGATCCCACCACAGCCTGGGGACAGCAGGTAGGAGTGACAGAGGAGAGCTAGGCAGGGCAGCGGGAGCCCTCGGGTGGGATACAGGCATAGACTGGAGACAGTGACAGGAGAGCCAGGAGGAGCCCAGGGGGTGGAATCCTGTCTCCTGTCAGTCTGCAGGGGGAGCAGGGGCCAGGTCAGACAAGGACAGGGGAGCCCTGGCTGCCCTACAGAGCCCTCCTCCCCTGCAGAGCCCAGGACTCCATCCGCCGCCCACATACTTCAGTGTTCGCCCCTCCTCCACGGAGGCTGCTATGGGTTTAGATCTGGTTTCCAGACTGACTGGCGACAGGATTGCAGGGCAGCGATATGTGTATTTCCAGCCCTGAGCTCAGCGTCTGCTGCACACAGTAGGGACTGTTGATCCCACGCCTTTGGGGTTACTTTGTAAAAGTATTTTTATTTTTCTTTAGAAAGACAGAGACCCCCAGCGGGTCCTGACGCCCCCACACACTCCCAGGCCGCCAACCCCAGATCATGGCACACGTGCCTGGTGTACCCAGGGAGGTCCGCAGACGGGAACCTAAACTGTCCCATGGGGGCCTCTCCACTGAGTCAGGCGTGTTGTCATTAACCTCAGTGATTCTCAGGAAAAACATAACCTTTCACAGCGCTGAAGCATCAGCAGCAATCCCTTGCCGACCTGAATACCTCTAGTGGCTAACAATTGTGACTGGGAAGAAAATCCATAGATGAATGGGTGAGATAAAAATAAAGGAAAGAAGAAAAGCAAAGGGTGAAGTGGGGTACGCTATATATTTTTAAGCAAATAAAAACACATAAGGCTTTTCATCCAAAGTCGTCTGCAGTCACACAAGCAGGCAGATCGCTACCCTGACCTGCGTCGCCACCGCTCACCTCACCAGAGGAGGCGCTGACCGACTGGCCGGGTGCATGCTGGCCCCCCAGTACGGTTTCCCGAAGAGACTGTACGAGCCTGGAGTGTGAGGTCTTTTTTCACTGGCAGCCTTCCTCATTTTGTTTTTGCAAGTCTAGCAAAAGCTTTGTGTGTAAACACCTGTTTCTGCTGTTTTGTTTTCAGAAATTCAAAGTGCTAAGGGCATGCTTTTTTCTGGGACCAATCTTCTATCTGTACAGTGAGAGGCCTCACTCCATGCACCCACTTTCAGGGAGGGTGGGAGACAGGGGCTGACTCGAAGTATCTAGATATGAAAAATGGGGAATTTTAGCACGTCTCTAAAGTGCATGTGTTTGCAGCCTACCTGCCTATTCATTCTCTCCCCATAATCTTGCTGCAAACTAAATTCAGTCTTGAACCTCCTAGGTTCTCCACCCACCCCATTCTCATGCTCCACACTCAAAAAAAAAAAAAAAAAAAAAAAAAAAAAAAAAAAAACACTTCATCTTACTTACTTCCTTCTTTGGACTTTGGCTAAACATCCAGAAAATGAAAGAGAATCTGAGAGACCTAGAAAAACTAGGAGGAAAAACAAAATTCAGGCCAGCATCTGAGGTTCGTATTCAGGTCATTCATATAAGGCAGGGTTGAGAAGACCAGATAGGGAGAAGGGTGAGGGAGAGGGGACAACACACGTGGCCTGGAAAGCGGAGAAGGAAGAGGTGCCATGGAGGCCTGGAGGCAGGGTCCGAGCAGGAAGGGCATGCTGGGTGGTCCAGGGAGCTGTGTCTGCAAGACAGTGAAGAGGACAGCTAGGGCCTCCCTTCAGTGGCTCCTGAACTCTGTCTCCTCACCACATCTCTGCTCTGAGAACAAGCCGCCAGCCTCCCGCAGACAAGGTTTGCATCGGCTCAAACCCCCTTCTCTGAGAGCCTTAGCAGGACAACTCGCTCCCGGGGCTCTCCAGTTAGAACCAGGGGAAGGCAAGCTGAAATCCACAGGCCTGGCCAGTCGTGCCTTCATTTCTCCTGTTGGTATTTTTGAATGCCAGTCACTTCAGTAGTCACAGAGGGTAGAAAGACAAAATGCTAACACATGCCTAAACTTCGGGGCAAGTCCTGCCCACGCACTGGCTCATTGGATAACCTCCACGTCTGCATTCCGAGTCTCCATTTCCCTATGCATAAAATGAGGCTAACCTCCATGAATTGCAACTGCTGTCTAAGCTCTCTGATTCTGGAATTCTAAGTTCAAATGTTACCAATTTTTAATTCATTCTTTCACATTCAGTGAGCTGAGGAGTTTAGAATATAGCAAGTGGGATAATGAAGGGACGGGATACAGGAATAGAGGGGAGAAATATTCAGAGCTTTTCCTGGAAAAAATGAGGATTTCCCAGAATTCCAAAGCCTTCTCTCCTTATAAGGCCATCTCCATTTCCAGTGGACCCTGGGTCTGTCAGCGGTCATGGTGCTGGTGGGGGCATCGTTTAGCTTGTGAATGACGTGGTGAGGTTTGAAGTGGCCAACTTGGGTCCCACGGGGCCACGCTGCTCCTTAGAAAGACGTATGATCCCATTACTTAAAGAAAAACTGCTTAAGCGGGGGCTGGAGTATGGTATGCACCCAGGCTCTACGGTGGGTGATAAGAATATTTCAAGCTGCAGCCCACGGGCTCATGCAGTGTTGTCGTTTTTTGCTTTTTAGCTAGTTTATTGCTGACCTTTAAAAACGGAGAGATTTTACATGAAAATCCAGTTTTCTGTTTATCTTAGCAAGTCAGCAACGCTGGACCACACCCTTGCAGCTGCGGGGGCGGGGGAGGGGGGCCTGGAGCGGAGCAGTGGCCCTCCCTTTAGTGGGTGTGTGCCCTGCAGGCCCTGCCCTGCTGGCTCCTCCCTAGGGCTTAGCCACCTGCCCCTGTGGGCCCTCAAGGTTTCAGCCCCTCTCGGGACAGTGGCTGGCGACCATTCGAATGAAAGCAAGAGGAACCCCAGTGCGGCTGAGTCTGAAACACTTGCAGAAGTGAGGGATCACTCCAAAAGGATGAGCAGGTCTTGGGGTGCTGGGCACTGAGGGGTGCAGATATGCCACCCCAAAATGTGCCTCTTAAGCATATTGATCATTTGGAGCTAACAGCCAGTGAAAACCAGACACAAGAATAGCTCTAAAAAAGAGAACAGGTTTTCCTTTTGCAAAGGAAATTTACATTTCTTGTTTATTTTTTTAATTTACGTTTAATCGCTGTATATCTTCACGGTGTACATTGCTTTTTCCAGCATGAATACAGTGCATGTCAATCAAGATGAAGACATTACCATATACATTATCATCAGCAAATAACTTTACATTTTTGTGTCAATTAAATGTATTGATTTCCCGTTCCCTTCCCTCCCTCCCTCTGTTACTCACTTCCGTATGACCCCATCCTTACTGTCTCTGGTATCTACTGGTTCCCTCCCTGCTACTGTACCTTCCAAACTTTCCTTTTCTGCTGGACAGAGATTTGTAAATATTGACATCCAGCACCTAACCACTACACCACTACACCACCTGCCAGCCCCATCCTATGCAGACATACAAAGTCTTCTTTGTGTGTGTGTGAGGACATACACATTCTGTCTTTCATTCTCTGTCTTGTTTCGCTTAGTATTGAGTCTTCCATATTCATCCACTTTATATCAAATGTCAGGGTCTCATTGTTTTTTATGGCTGAGTAGAGTACATGTGCCACATTTTTTCAATCTACTCTTCTGGTTTTGCACATTTGGCTTGATTCCATGTCCTAACAATTGTGAATAATGCTGCAATAAATGTAGATGTGCAAGTGTTTTTCCAACGGAGGGTTTTTCTATCCTTCAGGTAAATGCCTAAGAGTGGAACTACTGGGTAGTTTGGTAGTTCTATTTGTAGGTTTCTGAGGAATCTCCATATCATTTTCCACAGTAGTTGTACTAATTTGCATTCCCACCTACAGTGTAGGAGAGTACCCTTTTCACCACAGCCTCACCAGCACTTATTATTATTTATTTTTTAATCTTAGTCATCCTGACTGGGGTTAAGTGGTATCTCACTGTGATTTTGATTTGAATTTCCTTTACGATAAGAGATGTTGAACATGTTTTCATATGCTTTTTAGCTGTTCGTATGTCTTCTTTGGAGAGTTGTCTGTTCAGCTCATTTCCCCATCTTTTAATTAGATTGATTGTTGTATATGTGTGTGTGTGTGTGTGGCGGGGGTAAGTTGCTTGAGTTCCCTGTATATTCTTGTTATCAGTCCTTACTGAGGTATAGTTTGCAAATATATTCTCAGGCTCTGAGGGCTGTCTTCCCTCTCCTTGTATCAGGAAGAGGAGGATTCTTAACAATGGTTAACAGCTGAAGAAGGCAGATTTAAATCTGCATTGGAATGTCACTTACAGAGACACTCCATTTAGAGAGGGGCTGGGGTGCAGTTTGAACACAAGTTCTATGGTGCTTATTTAAATCTGCATAGGATGGGGCTGGCGGTGCCAGTAGTGGTTAGGTACGGGATCCCACATGGCCAAGGCAAAGTTAAGGGTCATGGGTCAGATCATGTGCCATGTACATGCCATCATCCCCAGAGGAGAATGGAGAAGAAGGGATTGTAGCACGGCCATGGCTGTGCTTTCTCACTTTCTGTCTCTCTCTCCTGTGAGCATATATGCCCTATAAAAAAACCAAAAAACTAAAAATTAATAATAATAAATCTGTATAAGAAACCTTACTAAATAATCTGTTTACCATAGAAGACTTCAGAAAGGTCATAGAAATGGAATTAAAGTATGGCATTTGGTACAAAGAGATTCTGAGACCCATGCATAGTTTTTCAGTGTTCATTTTCCATGAACTTTTGAAGACAACTCATAAGTGTCCTGGTCACCTTACCATAACTTGCTTCCCCACCCAGAAACCCAACTTTCTTTGCTCTGAGCCCTGGGTAGTTTCTAAGTCCATATTCTATCCACCTGAGCCGGTGTCATAGGAAGAGGGAGTGCTGAGCTGCACTGCATGAGATACTTGGTTCTTTGGGTCTAGACCTCTAAAATTTAGAGACCGGTCCCGAGGCACAAAATAAAGCCACAACCACAATAAAAGTAGGTAGAAAAAAGAACTTAAGAGGAATGAGAGGTTTTAGAAAAGAAGTATACCCGAAAGACTTTTGGGCGGGCAGGTTGCTAAGTAGCGACTGCGTTTGGAACTGGTTAGGTGTTATTTTTATTACCAGAGGTGATAATGAATATTTAACGGTGGGAGGGCTGTCATAGTATCTGTGTTCTTTGACTTCACCAGGTTTCTTCCTGCGCTTGCGCTTGCTCCTCGCTCTCACAGGTGAAGAACTGAGGAACGAATGACCTAATTGTGCATGCCCCGTGAGCCATAATGACAGGAGCGCCATTATTAGGATGAACTGCCCGATTAGCGTAGTGCCCCAGAAAGGAATCAGCATGTTGACCAAAATGTCTGGTTGGGTCTTTTTGTACTTACGAGGAATGATAAGAGGGAAATTTACATCATCCCTGTGTGTCTTCCTCAGGTACCAAGGAAGAAAAATGGGGTCTGCCTCGCCTTCCTGGTGCCAGGCACTGGGTGGGAAGAAGGCGTCTCACGGAGGGTCTGGTTGGATCTCCTGATAAGTTGTGATTACTGTGTCCTTATACCGTTTTCCTAGGGCTGCCTGCTCATTTCTAGCTAACTGCCTATCACACTGAGAGAGCCCGGATCTGAGAGGGCTCACCCGTAGTGTTTACTGATTCCAAAGGACACACCAGAGGGCCAGCAGGGGAGACGTGAGCAGGACAGGCTGCCCGCTGATGTCGCTGGGCACGGGCTCAGCTGCAGTCTACGTTGGAGGAGTATGCCCGTCACCAGTCAGGCACACACAGTCCCTGTCTCCCACCTGCACTGTTCGAAGATGACGATAAAAGGTCCGGTTGGCGGTTAGCAGAGTCACCAGAGCTTGTCCACTAATTGAGTGCCTCTGATCTTGGCATGTTGATGTGGGAGAGGGTGCAGACCTCCAAAACAACCCCAGCCAGGAGCCAACTCCGTGGGGTAAGCGAATGGTCATGAGATGTCCTCGCGGCCAACAGACCAGCAGCCGGGTACCAGGGAGCTAGCGCCGAGGTGGGAGCTGGGCTGCTCCTAGCTGGTGCCCCATGCTGGCTTTCTGTCTGATCGTCTGGCCAGTATGACGGACAGTGCTCAGGCTGGAGAGACAGCTGGGTAAAGAGAGACATTTTCCTCTCGTGCAGTGTCCAACAGAAGGAAAGGCAGCACTGAGAGAGGTTTGAATGAGAGTGGACACCAGGGGACAGGCAGTGCTATTGTTGTTCTAAAGAAATCGACAGAAAGGGTTTTGCTTCCTTCCTGAAGCACAGAACTATCTAAGGTGCTCACTCGGGCCATAAACGCTCCACTATGCGGGCCTCGCTCCAGGCTGGAGGCAGTAGGTCGGTACCCATTTGGGCCCTAAATGGTTAATCCTGTGTTTTACCAAAGAACGTTGGCAGGAAAGTTGGCAAGACCCAACCCTCCAGGTCACCCAGTAAAGGATGGGCGAATTGAGCTGGGGAGTTGTTCAAGGTTCTGTGTTACATTATGCTTGCTTGTTAGTATGCTTGCAGATTTGAACTAAGTGCCTTCTCTAAACCAGACACCATGCTCAGTCCTTTACAGACGCCACCCCATTTAACCCACAAAGCAGCTCCAGTGTACAGATGAAGGCTGTAAGCTGAGGCTCAGAGGCTCGTTAGACCTAAACCATGTCTGTCTCATGCTGAACCCCACAGTCCCCACCGGTCAAACTCTTCCCCATCCTGCTGCAGGCGCTAAGCCGCCTTCCCGCCTCACGAGGAACGCGTGTCCAAGTCAGCTGCACGTCAGAAGTAGGTGTTAACCCAGCACTCGGTACTGGTCCTCTTCTCTGAAAGCCGTTACCTTGCGAAGGGAGAGTGGCAAGAGAGCAAGTACAGAAAGGACGATGAGGCAACCTAAGTGAACTATTGACAGAGGAGACTGAGGCCAGAGGGTGGCGCTGTGGTTAAACACGACTCTGTGAGGCGATTCTACATGGGAAGGTTCCCGGTACCAGCCCAGAGACCTCCCTGAAGTGCCAGGGTGTGTTTGCTCACAAGCGGGGGCCGGCTGAAGGCTGGGAGTGGATTACAGTGCCAAGACCCTGTTGGGGGTGTGTTTGTGTCTCTCTGTCTCTCACTCATGCTTGCTAATGGAAGGAATAAATAACCTCTGGGGGGAAAGGAAATTAATCTAAGCTTAGCTGAATCTATCATACAAGGGCCTATGAGTTTTATAGTCCCCATGATCTGTATCCTGCAGTGAAATAAGTTTTGTACCTTCACCTAGCTCACTGAGCATCTGTTATTGTATTCTTGCCCAAAATTGCATAACCTGAGTTTAGTCAGGAGGACTAAATTCATTAGACAAATCCACATCAAGGGACCTTTTACCAAAAAATTAGCCAAAGCTATTCAAAGTCCCAAAGTCATGAGTGCCACGTTGAGAATAATCGGTCCAGATGAAACGAGACCGGGAGATGTGAAAACAACTACCATACGTGACTCTGGAACAGACCCTGGCCAGAAATGGTCACTAGTTGGGCAATTAGCAAACTTTTTTTTTTTTTGCCTTAGGGAACATGCACTCATGGGAGAGAGACAAAGGGAAGGAAAGTGAGACATGACCCCCCAGTGGGATGGCCACACGGCAATCCTTTCTCCTCAGTTCTTCTCCTGGGATTTGGGCATGCACGCACACGCACCCAATGTTTCAAGCACCCGGTCTGGGACTCAAACCACGATCAGCCATGTGGGAGTTCAGTGCCTTAACCACCATGGCCCCTCCTGACCCCCAAAATTTAAAAAAGATTAGAAAATAGTCTCGATTTTATCATTGTCCTATGATTATTCAAGATGTTCACACTTAGGAATCTGGGTGAAGAGGACCTACAAATCCGTTTTTCCATTTTTGAAACCTTTTGGAAATTTTTTCAAATTAAAAACTTTAAGACATCGGGGCTGGCAGGTGGCATGGTGGTTAAGGGTGCTAGACTCCCACATGGCCAACTGTATTTCGAGTCCCGGACCTGGTGGTTTGCTTTCTCACTTTCCCCATCCCTCCCCCCCCCCCCCCCCCCGCCCCTGTCCGTCTCTGGCCCAATTTAAAATAAATAAATAAACAAATAAATGTAAATAAAATAATTTTTTTTTAAATTTTAAGACATGGGGCCGTTAGGTGGCGTGGTGGATAAGGGCACTGGACTCTCACATGGCTGACCACGGTTTGAGTCCTGGACCTGGCAACTTGCTTTCTCACTTTTCCTCTTTCTGTCTCTCACTCTGTCCCTCTCTGATCAAATTAAAATAAATAAATAAAGTTAAATACAATAATTATTTTTTTAAAAAAATTTAAGACAATTTTTAAGAGAGATTTTTGCTATAGGGTGTGTGTTCTTTCTGGAGAGTCAGAGAGAAACAGAGAGATAGAAAATGAGAAATATCCTTTCAGGGGGATGGCCACAGCACAATCCCTACTCCTTCACTCTCTTCTTGGGATTTTGGGTACGCACACACACGTGGCCAGCGTGAGTTTTACGCTGCCGGGTCCGGGACTCTAATTACAGTCGACTTCATGGGAGTCTAGCGACATAGCCATTATGCTATCTGCTGGTCCCGAGAATTTTTTTAAGCAACAGAGGAGAATATTAGAGAGAAGCAGAGACATCAGCTTTGGTGAACCCAAATGCTGGGTGGAGTATTTGGTCTCAACCTAAATCCTTGAAAGGAGATGACGAATTATTTACAACAGAGCAACTAGGATATTTCTCTTTGGGGAGTCTTGCTACACTGTGGTCATGGTAACAGAGACAGATTTGAACACCAGTTTTTCAGACACTTGATCTGAAGGGCAAATGTTTATAGATACGTTCCATGCCTACAGGCATCAAAACCTGCCATTTCTCCTAAGAACCACATGTATCTCCAAGATAGAATGTTTGGTTATCATAGAAACCTTTCCAAGAGAATCATTTCAATATAACACATCTTACAGAGAAGGATACAAATCACCTTTTTAGTTCTTATTTATTAATTATCCTACTTTTTAATATTTTCAAGATTTAGAATTCAAAAGATCACTGCACGGCAGAGACATTCTGATCCAAGGGGTCCTGTTCCTTCGGACTCAGCCAGGCAATCCGTCCAGGTCGAAGCAAGGCACCTACAGTGGTTGTAAAGTGAGGGCTGACTGTGTGGTTTTGGAAGGTGTGTTTATTTGTTTCTCCCATGAGAAAGAGAGACAAAGATAGAGAAAGCCCCAAGGAGGCTCCAGCCACGCAGGGTCCTGGGCACGCGTGTGCTGCCCCTGCATACAGCGAGCCAGGACTCCCACGTGGGCCCAGCATCACCGAGCCTGCGTCACCGTCACGCCACCCGCTGGCCCCAGAGAGCACGTGCTTTCCATCATTTTCTTCTGTCAAGATTTTCAATCTCTACTGCTTGAGTCAGTGCACTTGAAGAAGAAAATTTTGAGAAGCAAATATCTTACATGTTTTTGGTTTTGTCTTTAAGAATCATTTATTTCATTTTATTTATTATGATTATTTTAATTCACCAGAAAGAAACAAAGAGAGAGGGAAAGTGAGAAAGCAAACCACAGTGTCTGGGACTCGAACTGTGGTTGGCCATGTGGGAGTCCAATGCCTTACCCACCACGCCACCTGCTGGCCCCATATTACACTTTTTTATATGTAATTATCAATGGCCAGGGCCCCTGGAGTACTAAGACTCTCCTTTCAGTAGCTCTTCTTTGTTTGGAGCATGAAATGAAGGACCTCAGGGGACACCTATCTGCTACTCGTATAAATGAACTTGCTGTTTCTATCCACTCACAAGAACCCTGGCGTGTGCTTTCTGCTCCGATCTTCTCTTCCCGTCCCTCCTCTCGTTTTCCTTTGACTTTGCCCACCGCTCCCCTTCTCCCTTCCTCCCCAGTATCACAGCGGGTGACAGAAATAGAAAGATGAGCGAGACAAAGCCGCATCTTCGAGGAAATCATAGCCAAGGGGGAAAGAAAGACAAATAAGGAAACAGTTATGATTCTGGTAAACTGGCATTTAAAAAAAGTAAGGAGGCCTCTGGAGACAAGAGGCACTTCACTACCTGAAGACACAGAGGAAGACTTCACGGCTAAGTTTTGTTTACTGTGTTCTTTCTGAAAGTTTATTTCTTCCATGCATGAGAGAGACAGAGAGGTATATACAGAGAACACACACTCCTGAAAGTCTGTTTGCTACAAATCCCCTCCCACCCCAGCCTCGGCCCAGCCCTGGTTCATGGGCATGTGTGTTTGGCATGCTCAGGGCAGTCTCCAGACACGGACCCAGAACCTCCCTATGTGGGGCAGCCCCCCAAAGTCTTATGCTGTGCCACTATCTGGCCCTACAGAAGTTAAAGTTTGAGCAGAGAACCCTGCAGAAATAAGTAGTAATGCAAAAAGTGCAGAATATGGTGACTCGGGGTGAAGACACTGAAAGCTAAGTATGTCCGGGCAAGAAGGAGAGTTCAACGTGGCTGAGGGATGCCTGTGGGGCTACATCAAGTTTATGAAGCTAGGAGTTAGAGTACAGCCACAACAGAAGGCAATTGCATTCTTTTAAAAATATATATTTTGAGGACTCATTTATCTAGTGTATCACTGAAATTCAGATCCACACTTGTGAATTTTAAAGTATTTTCAGTAGTAGAAACACCATTAGCAACTGTCACAACAAACAGTTATTAAGTGCCTACTATTTTGAGCTCAAGGTCAGTATATTAGTCTGAATGTTTCTGCTTATTGCAATAAAATATTTTAGAGAAAAGAAGAAATTTAAATGTCTCATGATAACTCTTTAACTGGATCATACAAATCATTATGAAAATGCCATCTAAGCTATAAAAAAAACAAGCAAAGTCTACATTATTTAAATTCATGTTAAATTACTTTAAATTAAATTTAATGTTTAACTTGAATATTAAATTCATATTAAATAACATTATTAGATTTATTTAGGTCAGTGCAGGACACAGCATTTTTCATCAACTTTTCATACTTTTTATTATGCATTCAGGTTTCTGGTCCCAGGTACAATGGGATAAACACAGCTCACACTATTTTTCCCACCCAACACAGCTATAAAATCTGGGTGTACTGTAGGAAATGGCTATTGGAGGACTCTGGAAAGTAAGTAATAGACCAATTTAAGAAGAAAACCAGAATTAGGATGACACCAAATAAACAGTAAGGGTAGGATTTGGTCATCCTTGGCTATCCCCCAACTTGTCCACAAAGCAGCCCAAACCCAAAGTACACAGTGGCACAGAAAGAGCTCACTTCAGAAGAAAGCCTCTCGTTCCCACTCTAGACATGGGCAAACAGACACAGTGACTCATGGACACCTAAAATTCTGAAAAGGTGGGGGGTGGAGACTACCTCTCTGCTGGAAGAGCTGTGGTCTAAGAGGATCAAGAGAACCCCCCATTGCCTTTCTTACTCTGTCTTGTTATAACTTGATTTCACCACCATGAATCTGCAGGAAGAACACAGCAGAGAGGGAAATGCCAACTTTCTTGGACCAAAGAGGGAAGCCCAAGGAAGCAGAAAGCAACTCCATAAAGTTATTTATGAATTTTGGTTCACATTGAGCTGTACATGCATAGATCTGATCCTAAACTGCTTACCAAAGACTTTCAGAACTGAGCTAAAAGATAGACTACTGCCCCAGATGTAGAATGGCCACTCGGTGTCACCTATGAGCCTGAGTGAAATAACACAGCAAAGGCTTTGAAAATGGAACTGACACGGAAATCACAACTTCATAGAAGGCCAGTTAACTTGCCATCTGACCCTAAGAGCGTTAGTTGCCTACTAAGAGAAAAATATTCACATTACTCATAATATTCAGATAAAATTGAGAGACTTTTAATGTCCAAAATGACATTAAAATCCAAAATTACTCAGCAAACAAGGAATCAGAAAAATTGGAACTCACCTGGCGGAATAAAATCCATAGATATAAAAGCCAAAATGACACAGACATTAGAACAAACTTACAAAAAAGCTTTAAAGCAGTAGTTATCACAGGCCAGATGCAGTGATGCTGAAGACAAATGGGAAGATCCCAGGTTCATGTCCTGAGGTCTCCCTGCACACAGGAACATACGTGTGTGTCTATCATCAACTTGCTGAGGCTGAGGGTAGATTGTACCATGAAGACCCTGTTGGAGATCCTTCTCCCTTTCTCTTTCTCTCTCTGTCATGTAAGAAATAAATAAATAAACTTTCTTAGAAAATAGTAGTTACAAGATACAAATGCATACTTTAAAAAATACAGCAGATATGTTAAAGTAAAATACTTAAAATTTCCCAAAGAAATGAAAATAAGACAGAAAATGGGATGAGAGGAACAAAGCAAAGAAAACAAACATAAAACAAAAACTGAAAGAGTAGACCAAAATTCAAACATACCAATCATTACATTAAATGTAAATGGTTCTAAACACATCAATTAAAAGACAGAAATTATCAGAATTCTTTTAGCTTTTGTTTACCCGTGGATGATTTTATTTCTCCCTCCCATTAGATGGATAATCTTGCTGGGTATATGGGTATGGTACTCTTGGCTGAAAGAGGTTTTCTTTCAGAGTTTTAAATATGCATCTCATTCTTTCCTTGCCTGCATTGTTTCAGTTGAGAGATCTGATGTTAGTCTAATGGGGTAACCTTTGTAAGTAACTTGGCATTTCTCTCTTGTCATCTTTAGAATATTGTCTTTGTCTTTGATTTTTGCTAGTTTGGCTGTGATGTGCCTTGGAGAAGATCATCCTATGTTAATTCTGTTTGGTGCTCTTTGCATTTCCTAGATCTAAGTGTCCCTGTGCCTCTCTAAATTTGGAAAGTTTTCAGATAATAAAGCACGAAAGAGATTTTCTAAGCCTTTATCTATCTCTTCACCTTCTGGAATACCCATTATGCAAATATTTGGCCATTTAATGGTGTCCAGGATTTCCAATATGTTGTCCTCATTTCTTTTTTCTATCTTTTTTCTTTTTTTCTTTCTTTTTTTTTTTTTTTTTTTTTTTTTTTTTTTTTTTTTTTTTTTTTGCTATAGGATATATGTGCTCGCTGGAGAGACAGAGAGACAGAAAGTGATAAATAACCCTGTAGGGGAAATGACACACCACAATCCCTTCTCCATTCTCCTCTCAGGATTTTGAGCATGCACGCAGACGCCTGGTGTGAGTTTCAAGCTGCCGGGTCCAGGATTCAAACCATGGTCAGCCATGTGGGAGTCCAGCAACATAACTATTATACCATCTGCTGGTCTCTGTTGTCCTCACTTTTAATGGGTAGTTTTTCATTTTTCTCAGATGCTTGGACTAATTCAGAAGTTTTGTCTTCAAGGACAGAAGTTCTTTCTTCTACATGGTCTAATCTGATAATACTTTCAAGGGAAGTCTTGATTTCCTGCATCCTATTCTTTACCTTTACAAGTTCCATTTGATTCCTTTTCAAGGCGTCTCTTTATGGAGTTTCTCCTTCAAGTCATGGAAGGATTTTTTCATCTTCTGGAATTGAACACCTATTTTCTCTTGGAACTGTCTGAATTTAGTTACAATAAATATTCTGAATCATTTTCCTGACATTTCTATAATTTCTTATGTCTTATCCATTGGTGATAAAGAGTTATCATGTTCCTTTGGATGGGAAGTATTTCCTGGTTTTCTCATATTTCTTGAGAGTTTATTGCTGTGAGTTTTGGTCATCTGGTGATGAACTCACTTCTTTTCTGAATTAGGTTTCTGTGGCTGTGTGCTTGTGTGCTTCCCTCAGCTGTGAATTAGCTCTGTGCTGGTTTCCCTCTTCTATAGTGGGTGGCACTTGGTATCCCAGTTCTGGGTTCAGATTTTCAGAAAAGTTTCTCTCCTTTTTCTTCTGGGGTGAGTATGAGGAGAGAATTCCTTCAGAGCCTCACTACATTCAGCTGTTTGGCCTCTGCAGGCCCAAATCTCTGGCCCTGATGCGACAGTGGGTTGATCTGGGAAGCTGCAATGTAACAGCTGAAGTTGTGTGCCATGTAAGGTCCTCCTGCCCATACTCTAGGCACAGGGCTTTGGTGACCGGCTTAGGCCAGGCAGCCCTACCTTGCTTTTGCTCCTGGATGGGTGGAAGGCAAGTGGGATCAGCACAGACCAGGCACCCTCTCCCACCTTCTAACTCTGACTGCAGCAACTGTGGGGTGGGTGGTCTGGAAGGCAGAATCAGTCCCTCCTCCCACACTCTCGGCTGAGAAGGGGCTTTGGTGATCACCCTACAAACAACAATTTTAAGAAAAAACATTTAAGCCTATTTAAAATGCATTGACTTCATGGCACTGTGTAGATGGGAGAGTACAAAGGGGTCAAGTACAAATTTGTTTCGTACATGAAGTCTTTTTCTTTTTAATTACTGAAGGCCAGCTGGTGGCATGATGGTTAAGGCAACTGGATCCCAGATGGCCAATTGGGTGGTTTGAGTCCTGTACCAAGCAGCCTAAAAAACATTCCAAGCTCATGTTCATGCATGTCCAAAATCCCAACAGGAAAAATGGAGGAGAAGGGATTGTGGCATGACTGTTCTCCATGGGGGTGCATGGTAAAGGGATCAGTAGAGCTTTCTCTTTCTCTCTCTTTCTCTGGCAAGCACAGGTACTATCTGGCAAATAAAAGTTATTGGATTGGGACCAGCAAATGGCATAATGGGTATGTCGATCACAGTTCTAGTCCCGGACACAGTGGCTTAAGACTCACGCTGGACGACTGTGTATGCGTGCCCAAGATCCTGAGAGGAGACTGGAAAAAGGATTGCAGCGTGGCCATCCCCCTTAGGGGGTGATTTCTTGCTCTCTGTCTCTATCTCTCCAGCGAACACACACACCTTATAGCAAAAATATCTCTAAATAAAAAATAATTTAAAAAATATATTGGATTAGTTTCCAGCCCCTAAAAATTGAGAGATGCTTTTCATAAAGTCCCGGATTCTCAAGTTCCATTATGAAATCAGAACCTACCAATACTGGCTCTTCATTCTAGTGTCATGAACCCCTCAGGGCTGAGTTGTGGCTGCTCTTTCTATGCTAGTTGCTCATGTACTTTGCCCATGAAGCCCCAGAGAGTCTGAACTTATCCTGTTTGGCTTAGACCACCGGTTAAGGTCACTTCGTGGTTTGCTTTAATGGATTTGTAGTTGACAAACTAAAATGCACTTGGTTCTTTTTCACAAACTCTTACACAGAGCTAAAGAATAGAATTCACAGATTTCCATATAAGAACTGAAATAATCTCTTATTAATCATTATTCGTGGCTGTACTCACAGGCATCATGACCTTAAAGTGCTCTCTTAGGTGGACGATTAGTTGAGACACTGCCTACTGACTATAGACCTTGAGCAAATCTCTCCCTCTGTGAGCCTCATCTGTAAAACGGGCCACCTGACCAGGTGGAGCC
Source organism: Tupaia tana (assembly GCA_026018925.1). Lineage (NCBI taxonomy): Eukaryota > Metazoa > Chordata > Mammalia > Scandentia > Tupaiidae > Tupaia > Tupaia tana. Next base: position 121,063,018 of record JAKSZU010000003.1, read on the forward strand.
CACCCAGGGCTGATGTCCCTGATGCTCTGTGACTCTCAGAAGGACCAGATGCAGGAACGAGGCTAATGTGCTGGTGCTTGAGACCCCTCGCTAGCCTGGTGACCGTGTGAACAAGGGGTCTTCAAAAAGTTCATGAGAAATGTGTATTATGAAAAAGTTATGTATGAATTGCACTTTTTTTCCACCAAAATAAATGCACCAAATTAAATAAATTTTAATTCCATTTTCCCATGAACTTTTAAAAGTTCTCTTATATTTGTGAAATTTGTAAATATAAAATATTTAACCATAATTGGTTAAGACCTCTGTCACTTTTTTTCCCCTCTGTCTCTTTTTTAAAAATATAATTATTCATTTATTTTTAATTTGACCAGATAGAGACACACATGAAGAGAGAGGAAAGTGAGAAAGCAAGCTGCCAGGTCTGGGACTCGAACCACAGTAGGCCATGTGGGAGTCCAGCACCTGAACCATCACACCATCTGCCAGCCCCCAAGACCACTGTCTCTTAACATTCTCCCTTCCCTTTAACATCAAGTCTTGTTTGGTTCTTTTTCTTAAAGAAAATCCTGCAAATTGTGTAAGCTTCAGAATTTCCACAATCTGGCTGTGTGCGTGTCCTTGCAGACAATAGCATTCAGCCAGGGATCTTGAGTAGTGTGTAAACAGCATCAGGAATTTTTACTGGGAATTAATTAACTGTCCCGACCCAGGGGGACAGTCGAACAGGTTCCCTGGGGGAGGGAGTGAGAGATGGGAAAAAAACACACACACATAATATGAGATGCTGATCAAGTCTTCTTCCATTTATTGAGGAAAAATGGCGAGTTATATACAGCTGGTGGGCACCAATTGGTTGCCTGAAATGCAAATGAGATAGAACAGCATGAACCAATCATTGATGTGGGTGGATCTCTCTCATTGCCTAGAAACCCAACCACTTCCGGGGAGAACGGTTGGCCACATGATTTCTGAGAAACGGTTTGCTCAGTGAGGAAGTCAAGCCTAATGGTTTCCAAGATGGTGGATAGCTCAAGATGGCGGATAGCTCAAGATGGCTTCCATATACAGTGCCCTCCACAATTAACAAGTTCTTAAGACTTCAGAAAAATGAAATAGCTGCATTTCTTTTAGGACTCAGCTTCACACCATTTTTTCGGGGATTTTCTGAACCCCTGACACTTTCTGTTCATTCCTTGTTTAATAACTGTAAGCTTCTTCAGAACAGGGATCGTGTGTTTTCTGTTTTCCGACATGTGCCCAGCACCTGTTATAATTAATGCCTGGTATGTAGTGAGCGCTCAATACAGCTGACTTAATTATGAGGACCTTTTACACCTAAATGTATCCTCTCTTCCCATGAAGAACTTGAGACTTGATCTACTCTGGCCAGGCACTAAAAGTTACAAGCTCATTTAGGAAACCATTAACATGGGACCAGCAGATGGTGTAATGGTTACATCACTGGACTCTCATATAGTTGACCAAGGTTCGAGTCTTGAGCCTGGAAGCTTAAAACTCATGCCCGGCGTGTGCGCACATGTGCCCAAAACCCTAGGAGGCAAATGGAGCAGAAGGGATTGCAGCCTGGCTGTCCTCCCCGGGCGTGATCTCTCGTTTTCTGTCTCTCTCTGTCTCTCTGGTGAGCACACATGCCCTATAGCAAAAAAAAAAAAAAAAAAAAACTCTTAAAAATAAACAATATATTCCAGAGGATGACATAATTACATACTGTATCAACCAGTCCCAGACTTAGCAGGAAGACTGACTCAGCAGTACAGGGTGGGCTGGGGTCTGCAGTTCAAAGCCCAGGTTTCCAAAAGGAAGCAGACAGCATGGGAGGTGTGAGGGTTTGGACAGGGAGAATTCTGTGCTGGTGGTACAGTTGCCTACCAGGGAAAGTGGGGGACAGGCAGCTCCTCACTTCCAGGGTGGCCGTTTGTGATCCTTTGTTTTTAAATCTGCCAGCCAGTTGCCATTGGTCTGCCATCCTCCTTCTGAGGGGCAGAGGGACAGAGGTAGTGGTGGGCACGTGGCAGGCAATGACAGGCTTTCATCTCCTCTTCCTCCAGCCCTGTGGGTGCTCTGCACCTCAGATTCCCAGCTGAACTCTGGATAATGAGAAAAATTATTGATTTGATTTAGTCCTTTAATTTTTTTCCACTCATGGCTTGAGCTTTCATTAGTTTTCATTTCTCATTAAAAAAAAATCAAAAGAGTGAAAAATTAAACACCTTCTGGTTTCTTAGCCTACCAATAGCAAGATGCCGAGCGTCATGGGGTTGGAAAGGAGGAAGAGCCGTCTGCGAGTGCGAGTGCGCCCCGCAGGACAGCACACAGGTACCAGGGCCACACTCGTGTTGCCTCTGGAGGACACCCAGAAACACTGCGAGTCTACATTGAGGGCTCAGCGCTGTGAAATGAGACCCCTTCCTCCAGCATAGGCCTCAATCGTGTTTGGGTTGTTTTGCTTTTTTTTTTTTTTTTTTTTATCTTTGAGGTTACATTTGCACTAATGTGTATTTCAGAATCACTCCCAGCACTCAGTTGTGTATCTGACCTAACAAACGCCACAGAGGCTGGGTCCAGCCCATCCGGTACTACCCACCTGTGTACCGCCGTCTACACGGCAGACCAGAGCAGGGGATGACAGAGGACCGGAGGGTGGTCCGGCAGACATTACGAGGTTGACAAAAGTCAACTCTGCGGTTCGAACCTGGCACCCGCCAGGCAGCCAGAGGGAGCCTCGGGAGCGACCAGGAACATCCGAAGGAGAGGACGTGGGCTCTCAGGGCCACGCGCAGTCCTCGGAGAGCCCTTTTCATGCCCATCCTTTCCACTGTCCTTGGGCCTTCAGAACAGTCCTCAATATCCCGTGTAGTTTTGCTCTTCAGTGACATCTACAAGAAAGTGCACTCGTTCACTCTGAGGAAATGTACCGAGGCACATAAATTAAAAGGAATTTGGGTTATTTTAATATAGTGCCGAGTAAGTGAGAAGACCCATTAAGGTTTCCAGGATCAGAATAACCGAAGTAAGCTGTTTCCCCCAGCGTGTGGCTGGGGCCACCTTTGGCTGCACGGTAACTCTTCCTCCAAGAGTTCAGTCACCTAGACTCCCGCACCAAGAGTGTCAGATTGAACCCACTAACTTTAATTATTTTCTTAATCTGAATTATTCAGGTGCATCTTCCCAGAACCTGAAGCATTTTATAGAAAGGTAAGTGAAAGGTGAATATAAAGTTTTTAAATTTGGTTTCTCATTTTGAAAAAGGAATGAAAGGGGCCCCAGGCAGTATAGTGGTTAAGGGGCTGGACTCCCACTTGGCCCACCGCAGTTCTGGCCCCAGACCCTAAAGCTTGAAACTCACGCTGGGCATGTGTGCATGCATGCCCCAAGCCCTAAAATCCCGAGGGGAGAATGGAGAAAAGGGGACTGTAGCATGGCCATCCCTCCTGGGGGGTGATTTCCCACTTTCTTTCTCTTCGTCCCTCCCTGTCTCTCTGGTGAGCACAAGTGCCCTATAGCAAAAATCTCTCAAGAAAGAAAGAAAGAAAGAAAGAAAGAAAGAAAGAAAGAAAGAAAGAAAGAAAGAGGGAGGGAGGGAGGGAGGGAGGGAGGGAGGGAGGGAGGGAGGGAGGAAGGAGGGAGGGAGGGAGGAAGGAGGGAGGGAGGGAGGGAGGGAGGGAGGGAGGGGGGAGGGGGAGGGGGAGGGGGAAGGGGGAGGGGAGGGGAAGGAAAGAAGGGAGGAAGGGAGGGAGAAGGAAAGGGAGAAGGAAAGGGAGAAGGAAAGGGAGAAGGAAAGGGAGAAGGAAAGGGAGAAGGAAAGAAAAAGAAAAAGAAAAAGAAAAAGAAAAAAAAGAAAAAGAAAAGAAAGGAGGGCTGTAAACTCCGCTGGTGCCCTGTGGTCGTTCTCAGGGAGTCTCAGTAACTTGTTAGTGACATCCAAACACAAGGCTGTCTTCCTGGGCCAGTGAGCATGGGAAGAGGTTAATTTGCATACGTCCTCAAAGAAGGGAGATAAAAATGCATGCAAATAAGTAAACTGAGGTCTGACAGAAGTAACTGAAAAGGCAAACGGATTACGTCATTTTCCTGCTTCGCAATGAGAAAACAATTTGGTGCTCATTTTGGGCTTAAAACCCAGAAGCGTGGGCTAGCTTCCCTGGCGGGAGCCGCACACTGCCCTGCTTTCTCAAGGTCACCCGGAAGGCCACGGCTGCTGATGCCTTCGCACTGGGGCCGAGTGACCGTCACTCACAAAGCCGTGAAAGACACCGAGATGGCCGTGTAGCCATTTAGCAGGACTTCAACCCACTTTTCTCAGTCCTACGCATTTACGTGGCCTTTCCCTGGTGGGGACATGAGTTAAAATTACAGCGAAAGGGGAAAACAGCAATGGCGCTTGGCTACACTGGGAAGATAGAAAGGTAGCGACGAGCTTCTGCCAGAGGGTGGCCATATCAAGGCCTTTCCACACGCCCAGCCTGTGCCACGTGTTCCAAAGCGGCGCTTCCTGGTGTCTGACGTTTGCATTGCATCTTTGGCTTCTCAGCTTGTCTAGGAGCAAACTGTGGGACCATCCGGCCATCGTCATATACGCCATGATCGGGAACGACGTCTGCAATGGGTGAGTCGCCCGAGAAGGTCGCCACCGCTCCCTGGCCTGGCCCCCTCCCCGCACCACGTCCCATACAACCCATTCCTTCAAACTGTTGTCGTTAGGTCGAATGTGCTTGGTTAGTCTCTGCTGGAGTAGAGATAGATTGTGTTATGGCTATGGTAAATTAGTCACATGTATTCTTGTGTTGTAATTAGGGTGGAGAGTATAAGTGATCCACTCATGGGTAGGACAGATAACAAAGTAATGCCTAGGGTGACTTCATATGAAATTGGGCGATGACCCATAGGGCTGTGATTAGAGAGTATTTAGAATCTGAAGCTCATCCTGATCACAGAATTGAGTATACGGAACTACTACTACTACTACTACTACTACTACTACTACTACTACTACGGTACTGAACGGCACCTTAAAAGCAAGTCCTAGACACATGTGGAATCCAAAGAACCAACCCACAAAAATAAAAGACCCTTTTAAAAATGTCTGATCCATTAATTCCAGCTCAGACATCACAACAAACAGGTGTGTCATGATCAGCTATGAGCTATATCACAAGAAATATGCTACGAGCCAGGAGTTCAAGATTAAGAATATGGCCCTTTAAGTAAAATAAGGCAGTCACTGTTACCCTGTAAAATCACCTGACTCACTTATCTTTTTTTTTTCAATTATTTCAATGTATAATTTTAATTTCCTAGTAAAAAGGTCACTACATTTAAAAAATAAGTTTATGGGGGCATGGTGGTTAAGGGCACTGGACTCCCCCATAGCCAACCATGGTTCAAGTCCCAGATCTAGCAGCTTGCTTTCTCGCTTTCCCTCCGTCTCTCTCTCACTCTGCCCCACTCTGGTCAAATTAAAATTAATTAATTAATTAAATTAAACAAAATAATTCTTTAAAAAAACAAGTTTATGAATGAATTCTGTTGGGAGAATGTTATTTGCTTTTTTTTTTTGTCTCTTCAGGATGTATAGACATGTCCTTGTACATTAGGGTATGTTCAGTTTTCATGTGTACTTGAAGAGGTGAGAGATTGTCAGAGTTCAGGATTCAGAGTCAGTGACAGATCAATAAATACTAGTTTACCAGTATTACTGTGTTCTTTAGGCCATATCTATTTTTATAAATATTTTTTCCATTTCCACTTGTCTTCCTTTATTTATTTATTTATTTATTTACAGTCATTCACTGTACACCAATACAGTATACAAAATGAGATTTTCCATCCAGTATACATTGTATATTGGCTCAATCAAGGATATTACCAGACATGTTTCATCAACAAATACTTTCCTATTTCTTGTTTCTTATATATTTTGCTTTTTTTCCCCTCCTCGATTCCCTACCTCTACCTCTGCCAATCCTCCCCCCCACTTCTCCCACACTGTCTCTGGTATGTATAGTTGTTTTCCATATCTTTTTTTTTCACATTTTATTGATCCACTAAGTATCTTAATTAATTTAAAGACTTTCAATAGCAAGCACAGCTGATACATACATATGTATGAACGCATGTCTGACTTTAGGTGTAAACCTCAGTGAGTAAAGTGAACATACTATAAAGTAGCACCTCCCTGGGGCTATACACTTTACTGCAGTCATTAAATAGGTATTAACAGGTATTTTTAATGCATTTTTTAATTTCAAAAAAAAGTTTTAGTTTTAATGATCAAAATCAAAAAACGTTAAGAGAAATTTGCTTAAAATTTAAAGCCAGGGGACCAGCAGTTAGCGTAATGGCTATGTCGCTGGACTCCCACGTAGTCGACCGCGGTTCGAGTCCCGGACCCAGCGGCTTAAACTCACGCCGGGCGCGTGTGCGTGCGTGCCCAAGATCCCGAGAGGAGAATGGAGGAGAAGGGATTGCGGTGTGGCCATCCCCCCGGGGGGTGATTTCCTGCTTTCTATCTCTCTGTCTCTCGCTGTCTGTCTGGCGAGCGCACACGCCCTATAGCAAAAACCTCTCCAAAAAAAAGAAGAAAAAAAAAATTTAAAGCCAGGAAAAAGGATAGGATTCAGTTCAAATAATAGGTAGATGAACCTATCAGCAGTTCAAGAGAAGACAAAAATCCTTAAATATGGAAATCAAAGCATAGAAGAAAATCAGTAAAGTTTTAGTCTAAAGTTAAAAAAAATTCTATTTTACTAGTTCAGACTCATGTAATTAATCTCTCTTTTATTGAATTTGCAGTGTTACTGTGGTCTGATCTTTCCATTTAAACTCTGAAAGTTAACACTCAACTCTGGACTTGTCCCTCCCATTAGGCTGACAATTCTCTTGGTTGTTTCTTGTATTCTTTTTTCTGTGTGTCTGACTTTAGTTTTCCTGGCATAGCACTCCCTTCAGTGCTTCTGGAGAGCTAGTCTGGTGTTGGTAAATTTTTTCAGGTTTTATATATCTGAGAATGTTTTTGTCTTTTTTTCCTATATGAAAGATAGTCTTGCTGGGTATAGTATTCTTGGTTGAAATTGTTTTCCACTTAACACTTTGAATATATTTTCCCATCGTTTCCTTGCTTGCATTGTTTCTGATGAGAGGTCCAACGTTAGCCTTATGGGATATCTTTTGAAAGTAACTTGACGCTTCTCTCTTGCCAGTTTCAGTATCTTGTCTCTGTCTGTGGTTTTGGTCATTCTGGCTATCATGTGCCTCAGGGAAGATCTTCTTGGGTCAATTCTGTGTGAGGTCCTTTGGATTTCTTGGGTCTGGCTATTTGAGTGCCTCTCTAGGTTTGAAAAGTTTTCTTCCAGGATTTTATGGAATAGATTATCAGTACCCTTATTAGTCTCTTCACCTTCTGAAATACTGATTATCTGGATGTTTGGACGTTTAATTGTTTCTAGTATTTCTCATATATTATTCTAATTTGGGGGGCTATTTTCTCAGTCTCCATGGTGGATTTTTCTAATCCAGTGATTCTGTCTTTTACACCTGAGATTCAGTCTTCTGCATGAACTTTTCTGCTTTTGATATTTTTTTTTTTTTTTGGAGAGGTTTTCGTTATAGGGCGCGTGCGCTCACCAGACAGACAGAGAGAGACAGAGAGACAGAAAGCGAGAAATCACCCCCCAGGGGGGATGGTCACGCCGCAATCCCTTCTCCTCCATTCTCCTCTCGGGATCTTGGGCACGTACGCACACGCGCCCGGCGTGAGTTTAAGCCACCGGGTCCGGGACGCGAACCGCGGTCGACTACTTGGGAGTCCAGCGACATAGCCATTACGCTAACTGCTGGTTCCCTGCTTTTGATATTTTCAACAGAAGTTTTGATTTTCTGTATTACAGTCTTCATCTCTGACAATTCCATTTGATTCTTTATTATGATGTGTATTTCCTCTTTGAGATCATGCAAGAACTTCCTCACCTCCTGAAACTCAGTGTCTCTTTCCTCCTGAATCTTGTGGAGTTCATTGTCTCTCTTCTCTTGCATCTCTGTTAGCTTTGTCACTATGAATATTTTAAATTCTCTCTTTTTTTTTCTTTTTAATTTTTTGAGTTTTTTTTTTTTATTTTTTGAGGGCACGGGTGCTCGCCAAAAAGACAGAGAGAGACAAAGAGACAGAAAGTGAGAAATCACCCCCCAGGGGGCATGGCCATGCCACAATTTCTTCTCCTCCATTCTCCTCTCAGGATCTTGGGCACACACGCACACACTGCTGGTGTGAGTTTAAGCCACCAGGTCTGGGACTCAAACCATGGTCGACTACATAGGAGTCCAGCAACATAGCCATTACACCAACTGTTGGTCCCAAATATTTTAAATTCTTTATCTGACATTTCCGTGAGTTCCCTTACATTCTTTGTGGAAGAAGAGGAGTTATTCTTTTCCATTAGAGATGGTTTCTGGTCATCTGGTGGATTATATATTTTTTCCCAGTTTTTGGAGTTAAATCTGAGTAATCATAGGAATACAGAAGAGGTGGCCTGCAATCTGTAAACAGTACCGGTTTTCTCCCTTTGCACAGCTGATTCAATGAAAATTGAGGATTAATCTGACCCTAAAAGAATTCAGGTATTTGGCTACTGAGCACCTAGACCTGTCTAGAAAATCAGTGTGTGGAGGCTGAGCAGAAAAGTAAGAAAGGTAAAAAAGAAAAGGAAAAGAAATAGAAAAAAGCAAAGAAGAGAGGAAAAAAAGACAAAAACAATAAGAAAGAAAGAAGAAAAATGGGGTTGCTCAGAACTCAAATGTAGATGCTGCTGATTGGCTTATCCTATGGGGATGGGGAAAGGTAAGAATTAGAAAGACAAAAGAACAGCAGAGAGCAACGTTTAATAATTTTAAAAAATAAATACAAATAGAGACAGAGAGATGGAAAGAGATGGAGTAAGTAAGGTGCTCTTACCTGGCTCCTGGCTAGCCCGGGGGAGCAGGAGGGTGAAGTCCGGGCAGAGGTCTTCGGTGGTCAAGTCTCTACTTGCCTTCTGATGTGCACTCCCCCTTCTGGGAGCAATGGATGTGCAGCTTGCAGACAAGCTACGCGCAACTCACAGCCAGTCCTGTTTATGCTATGGCCACAGTAAGAAAGCAGCTGTCTAAACTGCTACCCTGAGCAGCGATTTCAAAATGCTGAATGCCTAGGCCGGCCCCGTAGCCTAATGGCCAAGAGAGTTGGGTCCTACATGTCAGACCACGGTTCCAACCTTGTCCAGAGGCCTGAAAAACATGCAGGGCACATGTGTATGTGTCCCCAAATCTCAACGTGATGGAGAAATGGGGACGGGATTGTGGTGCGACCACGTCTTATGGGGGTGCTTTCTTTCTTCCTCTCTTTCTTTCCGTCTTTTTTTTTTTTTTTCCTGACAAGTGTACACACCCTCTGGCAACCAAAAAAAAAAAAAAAAAAAGCATTGAACACTCTAATAGACCACAGTATTTGGGGAGCTTTCTCAAAATTCGTGGTCCCTAAGGATATGTGACTGTTGTCCTGTGGTTATAAGAAAAAAAATAAAATAAAAAGATGAGATGGGATGGGGAACAATTCCCCAGTAGCCACCCACCCTACTCTAGAAAACAGAAAGTAAGTCCAAGAGCGGCTCCCCGTCTCTGCGCGTGCCCACCCTGCCCGCTGGAGGGGGCAGGAGTGAGGGTCCGCAGAGCCGGCCTCCACCCCGCCACGTGGCAGCAGCCCGACCTTGGCTTCCAAGCCTGGCTTTCTGAAAGCAACCCAGCAAGGCAGTGGTGTCAGAGCGCGTTGCTCTCAGACACTCCAGAGCATGGACGGAGACGTGAACACCATCCGTGAAGTGCGTGCAGGGCATGGGACACTGCTCCAAGAGCCGGCGAGGCTGTCAGACACCACCGTGCCATAGGCCGGTTTCCACTCTCCCCAGAGCCCAGGTCCCCAGCCGCACGCTGAGCACTGGGTCCCCACCTCTGTGTGAGCCATCTGGGACTCTCCAGAAGTAGCAGATCCCCCAGGTCTGCCGAGAACCCAGCTCTCATGCCCTCTGTGTCAGCCTAGCCCACAGCAGGTGGAGAGGCAGACGAACATCCCCACCTCAGACACGTACCCTGGCAGAGCCGAGGGACTGGGAATACTGCTGTTGAACATCAAAGAAGCACGTGCCCTGACTAACCCCCATGCCTTTTCTGCAGTCCACGCTGGGCTTGTTTGTGTTCATTTTTGTTTTTGTTTTTGTTTTACATGCATTTTTTAAAGTTTATGTTATTCCTTCTTTTATGTGAGACAGAAGGAGAGTCATCTTGCCATGACCCTTACCCAGCCTGCAGCCAGCTAGGGTCCCAGGTGTACCTGGCATGTTTGGGCCAGCCTGGGATCGGAACCTGGGCTTCCCTCATGGCTCCACATCACGTGGCAGCATCCCGCCGCCTACACCACAGCTGGGCCTGCTCATGCACTTTCTTTTTCAAGAGACCTTTGCTGTAAGACACATGCACTTGCCGAAGAGAGACAGAGACAGAGAGAGGGAAAGTGAGAAATCACCCCTTGCAGGGATGGCCATGCCACGATCCCTTCTCCTCCATTCTCTTCCTGGGATCTTGGGAATGCACACACACATGCCCAGCATGATTTTCAAGCCACCAGGTCTGGGATTTGAACTGCAGTCAGCCATGTGGGTGTCCAGTGACACAACCACTATGCCATCTGCTGGCCCCACTTATTCATTTTGTGAAAAATTTCCTGAACAAGAGAGACATGGAAAGGGAAACAGAGGCAGGCACCCCACAGGGTCCTGCCATTGCACTCAGCCCCAGCCATAGGCACACGTGTGGCCATGGGCATGCGTGTGCCCGGTATACTCAGGCCGGCCACCACACGTGAACTGGCAACGTTCCCATGTGGGTCCGCCTCGAGGAGCGTCATGCTTCACTGCCCCGCCGTGCCCCGCCATGCTCCACACCCCTCGCCCTGCGCTCTCATCTGTGAACCCAACTTGAAGTACATCGAGCACGGGCGACGTGCCTGCACCACGCCAGGCTGGGGACGACGCAGGGTACCAGTCCCGGCCTCAGGAGGTGATGGGAGGACGTTTATGGAGCCTTGCACGCAGCCCCCGCTCCGCACGAGTGCAGCCACTGTCAGGGCGGCCAGGGTGCCTCCAGCCCCCAGATTGTGTCTTCCCAGAGCAAAGCAGCAAGGCAGAGTAAAAGAACCCGCACGAAGAGGCTCTGACTGCAAACCCAAATCCTGTTAGCTGTGCTTTTCCAGAGCAACCCGCCGACCCAGAGGCCCCTTCAGCCTGGCTTGCTTTTCTGTTCCAAAGAGCCGAAGGGCAGTGACATCGGCCAGAGGCCTGTGCCAGCCTCCCCGCCGGGGGTCCGGGCATTTGGGTGAGAGATGGAGTTGGCAGCGTGGGCTGTCCCTGCGTTCTCACTCTGCAGTCCCGTGGCGGGGTTAGAAAAACACAGACAGATGGCGACCATGCCTCCCCATCTGCCAGGAATGTCAAGGTGGAGCAAAAATCCCAAAGTGAGCAAAGGGTTCAGAAATAGCTCGAGCCAGCAAGGCATTGCGTAAGTCGGTCCTGGAGGTTTTTGCTGTTTCCTTTTCCCTTTTTGAGCTGGTGATGGCTGTTACTGAAATAACGCGGTTACGTGCCTCTTCCCCATCTCTGAACTTGGGGGCTTCTCAAACGCTTGTGGCGTGAACGAAGGCCATGACGGACAGGTGGCCTTCGGAGGTGAGAGAGGTGAACCGAGCTTCCTCCTTACCACCCTCCATTGGACCTGTTCTTACTCAGTTTCCGGGGCCCTCCCTATCATTGCCCTCGAAAGCTACATGATGTCGGTGACATCGAAGTTTAAAACTTGCCGAAAATGGGGCCAATGGCAAAAGAAAATGTGGCAAAAGCTACAGCAGAAGCTTTGGGTGGCAGTGACAGGAAATAGGAATGGTCTCGGAGGGTCGAATTCCTAAGGCCACTGACGACCATTCTGACACCCCCAAAAAGTACAATGCGTTTACTAGAAAGATGATAAACTTGTACAAGCATCTCACACAACCCCCGCAGATGACGGTTCCATGGTTTACAGTGAACACAGACATTCTAAGGGACACATGTCACCTAGTGGAGCGAGCCGGGACCAGCCACTCGGGTTGCCCTTCTCCTCCCCACCCCCACAGCTATTCTCCTGCATGCCCAGGCTCCGTGTCACCCGAGGGCGGGAGGCCAGGCAAGGTGCGGACAGGGCACAGGCCACAAGGAGCCTGAAGCAGGCGCAGCCATCCATACTCTCTGTCCACGTGGCAGGAAAATGAGCAGACGGAGTGGACGGAGCTCCTGCTGCTCAGAGGAGCCCTGGCTCCCAGAATCCCCGTCAGAGCTGAGTGGCCAAGGGAATGATGAGAAGCTCTCCCGCCAGCCAGCCTGCTCCAGGTCACACCGCCTGTAAGAGGCTTCAGATGGATCCGCGTGGGCTAACTTGAGCCTGGCCAGCTCCCTCCCACTCCTGGTCTGGGTTGAGATGCGTCTACGAGGGGCTGGATGGACCGCGTCTGTGATCACGGCAGGCGGGCACAGGAGAGGGCTCCGTCTATCACGCGGATGTTTCAGAAATGCCAAGGCCAGCGGGCAGTGCGGGCTGAGCCCTCAGCCACCACCACTCCAGGCGTCCACTCGGGCTTTCTCGGTGCTCCTTGAGAGGGGACACGTCTATTCGGCATCGAGCAGGTGAGATCTGCCGCCACAGGGAAATGGTCACAGCCGGCTCTGCTCCCAAGGAAAGAGGCGTGGCTTGCACGATCAGTCACAATTTATCAGGACGACACAGGCTCCTGGGCCTCTCGGGGCACGACTGTGCTCTGTTCCAAGGCCAGCCACGCGAGTCTGACATGGGCGAGAGCGAGTCGGGGGTCCCGACACCATCATCTTCCCCAGAGTGACAGCTTTCTCAGTTCTGTCCTGCCACCCGGGTACCCAGATCCCTCCCTCTCCATCGGGGAGAGTAGGGTGCACTCGCCGGGAGTGAGGAGAGGTGCCGGGGCTCTGGACTGGGCAGACACACCTGGATGGCCACCAGGACCGAACCCGGCGCTCCAGACTCCTGGGTTGAAGACAGGCTCCTTCAGCTCTGTCCTGTTCATCTTCGGGAGACGTCATAAAAGCCCAGGAGCTATTTCCCAATCCACTGGAGCTCTTTGATCTCCAAAATACTAGCACTAAATCCTTAAAACATCACCATATCCGTCTACTTTCTATCAAATGCCAGGCTCTCATTGCTTTTCGTGGTTATGGTGTATGTGCCACATTTTTTCAGTCCATTCATCTGTTTGTGGATATTTGGGTTGGTTCCATGTCTTAGCAATCGTGAATAATGATGTAACAATACACAGTGATGGAAGGTAAAATACATAAATAATAATCTCCAGAGAAAAAACAGTATGCAGATGAAATAGCATGGAGAGAGGGACAGAAGTCAGAGGCCCCTTTTACGGCCTCCCGGAGTCACACTAACCTTTTGACGTGGCTTGAATGAATTGGTTGCTTTGGCTCACACGTGTGTGAGTTGTGTAGCTCGGCACGATGGAGCCAACATGGCTGAGGAGGGTTGGCCTCATCGCCTAGTGGTTAAGGAAGCTGGTTCCCACAGGCACAGTTCAAATCCTGGCCCCGGTGGCTTGAAAAACACACTGGGTGTATTTGTGTGCACACCCAGAATCCTGACAGGATGGAGAAATGGAGAAGGAATTGTGGCATGACTATGCCCGACTATAGGACGCTTTCTGCCCGTTTCTCCCCCTCCCTCCTTCTCTGTCTCTGTCTCTCTCACTCTCTGGTGATACATACCCTCCAGCAATTAACAAAAGAGGAAAAGATGAGTGGAGAATGTTCCATTAGCAACACCAAAGACTCCATTTTTATTTAATTTAGCAATACGGTGTTTTGACTATGCTTGCTGAATTTGTGGAGTGTCTTTTCGTAGGTATAGAAGGTTTTTGTGTGTCGTCAAGTTCGTGTATACCTCGAAATAACCCTCGAACAGGAGTTTGGGGGACTCAGCTGCGTCTTAGCTCATCCTGCCTCTCTGTGGTTGGGGAGCCTGAGTGCAGCTAATCGCTTGTGCTGAAGTGTGGCAGCATCAGCAGAATGTACCAAATGACAAAGTGACAAGGCAGAGCGTGCCCGGCTCCCCAGCGACTGGACCCCAGCTCGCCTTCCATTTCACCCCAAATTCTGCTTACTCTGGGCGAGTCCTCTTGGTCTGAACAAACCCACAAGGCAGCCCAAACCCCCTTTACAAACTGGAACCTTCCTCCCGCTGTTTCAGTGCATGTACAATTCAGCCCGAAGCCTGGACCCACCCATCTGCCCCCAGTAGGTAACAAGTCCTTGTGGGTACTTTTTATAGGCAAGGGAGATTTCTTATTCGAAAAAAAAAAAAAAAAAAAAGAGTATAATTGTTTCCATGGCAATGCAAAATAGCAATTTAGCGCACAGTTCTGTATGCTGAGGTTCTGAAACTCCAACACCTAGGGAAGTCCAGGCACCTCATTCCATTGTACAGAAGCATGTGCCCCCCCCTCGGTGGGCACCTGCTGGCTACCCCACCCCATTACGTTGTACAGAAGCGTGTGCTCCCCTCAGTGGGCACCTGCTGGCTACCCCACCCCGTTACGTCATACAGAAGCGTGTGCTCCCCCTCGGTGGGCACCTGCTGGCTACCCCACCCCGTTACGTCGTACAGAAGTGTGTGCTCCCCTTGGTGGGCACCTGCTGGCTACCCCACCCCGTTACATTGTACAGAAGCGTGTGCTCCCCTCTGTGGGCACCTGCTGGCTACCCCACCCCGTTACGTCATACAGAAGCGTGTGCTCCCCTCGGTGGGCACCTGCTGGCTACCCCACCCCGTTACATCATACAGAAGCGTGTGCCCCCCCTCGGTGGGCACCTGCTGGCTACCCCACCCTGTTACGTCATACAAAAGCGTGTGCTCCCCTCGGTGGGCACCTGCTGGCTACCCCACCCCGTTACGTCGTACAGAAGCGTGTGCCCCCCCTCCATGGGCACCTGCTGGCTACCCCACCCCGTTACGTTGTACAGAAGCGTGTGCCCCCCCTCCGTGGGCACCTGCTAGCTACCCCAGAGCGGCACCTGCTCCACCTTCTCCTCTGCAGAGACACATCATTCATCACAAGCTGGCCTCTGTTGCCCTCTACCTGTGGTCAGCCTTGTCACCTTCTAGACAGCAGCTGACCAGGGAGGTGACATTATTTCACTAAGTAAAATGTGTGGAGGGAAATGATGTAAAATTGCAATCTTCGCTGCTCCTCTCCTTGAAGTTTAGGTGGAATCCAGGTTCCCCTCCTCACTTTAGAAAGGAGAATAAAAGTGATATGGGGATTTGTTTTATTTTGTTGTTTCTCTGATTACAAAATGACATCTATTGTGAAAAGTTCAGATAACACAAGACATAGAAAGGGAGGGACCCGCAGTTAGCATAATGTCTACGTCACTGGACTCCCATGTAGTCGATCATGGTTCGAGTCCTGGACCCGGTGGCTTATACTCATGCCTGGCGCGTGTGCGTGCGTGCCCAAGATCCTGAGAGGAGAATGGAGGAGAAGGGATTGTGGCGTGGCCATCCCCCCTGGGGGGTGATTTCTTGCTTTCTGTCTCTCTGTCTCTGTCTCTCTGGCGAGCGCATGTGCCCTATAGCAAAAACCTCTCAAAAAAAAAAAAAAAGACATAAAAAGGGAGCATTTCCCCAAAAGTGCTCCCCGCCACCCCACTCCCACCACTCTGGGATGGGGAATGGCAAAAAGAATTGCGGTGTGATTGCACCCCACTGGGGGGCACTTTCTCTCTCCCTGTCTCTTTCCCTCTCTCTCTGGTGAACACACATGTCCTTTGGCACTCAAATAAAAATAAAAAAAATAAATAAATAGAAAGGATTTCTTGATAAAAAATGAGCTGTGTAAAAAATGAACAATAATAGACATTTATTAAGCAAAACAGCATGTAGCCTCCCTACCTTGCCTTTTAAACACAACTTTCAATAAATAAACCCATTTCACTGTAACTCTCAATGATGTACTTGAACATTCCTTACTTCTGCTTTCTTTTCAAGCCAAATGAAAATAAGTCAGTCAGCTTAAATTCAATAAATGTCTGACACAGGCTAAAGATTTTCTACTTTCAGCTTACTTATGGTTTGTAACTTTGTCTTACATACTTTGATTTGGGGCCTATCTTTCTTATAATAACTTTCAGCACTTTTTCTGTCTTACTTGGTTTTATGAGAGAAAAAGATAATATTGTTTAGAGGTTTTTGCTGTAGGGTGCGTGCGCTCACCAGACAGACAGAGAGAGACAGAGAGACAGAAAGCAAGAAGTCACCCCCCAGGAGGGATGGTCATGCCTCAATCCCTTCTCCTCCATTCTCCCCTCGGGATCTTGGGCACGCACGCACACGCGCCCTGCGTGAGTTTAAGCCACCGGGTCCAGTACTCGAACTGCGGTCGACTACGTGGGAGTCCAGCGACATAGCCATTACACTAACTGCTGGTCCCTGAAAAATATAACTTAAAATGTTGAGTTGAATATCTTCTACAGAGCACAGCACTACTGTGTAGAGGAAAGAAAGTGTGAAGTGGAGCTGTTCGTTGGCAAATACTGTTGTGGGGTGTTCCCTGGAATAGCAGTCCACCAGGAAATGCACAAAAGTCCAAATTTAATGTAGAAACTGAAAGATAAAGGAAACAAGACGCAGTGTGGGCACATAATGTAACCTCACTTCTCCATGAGATACTCTTTTCCCAGTTGTGATATATGTAAGGAGTTTTTTTATAAAAAAGAGTTAATTTATTTAATTTTATTTATTATTACTATTGTTTAGTTCACTATTGTTTAATTCACTGGTGGGCACATGTGCCCACGAGAGAGAGAGAAAGTGAGAAAGCAAACTGCCAGGTCCAGGACTCAAACCACAGTCAGCCATGCGGAAGTACAGCACCTCTACCATCATGCCACCTGCTGGCCCCTATGTGAAAAAGTTTAAAGACAGAGTTACAAATCCCAAATTGTCAAATAAATTGTAAGCAATAGCAAATCCTTGGATCCACGGACTGTGTATAAGTCAGTTTGGGCAAGGTTCTGCGACAGGAACAAACAGCCCCTAAAATGTTCGTAGCATACAACAAGATTTACTTCTCACTCACACTGAGTGTCCATCAGAAGTCACCATGAGACTGTACGAGGACTTAAAACTATCTAGAATATTGACCATTCCTACAGAAAAGAAAAGGAGCCTTCTAGTCCTCTCACGCCTCCAAACACGACAAGCAGCACTTTTGCTCCCAATTCGTTGGTCAGAATCAGTCACGGCTGGCCCAGCCCGTGAGGGATTCAGGAAGTATACTGGACCACGTCAACTTGACCAGGTCAGATTCCACTCGGAAGTCAGAAAGCCAGGACTATTTTACAAACACCACAGAAGCCATCGGGGTGTGTGTGTGTGCATCTATCCTTTTGATTGACTGAGATTCTTCTTTTTCCACCAACAGGAAGCAGGACCCAGTCCCCGCAATGACCACTCCTGAGAAGCTGTACTCCAACGTCCTGCAGACGCTGACGCAGCTACAGTCCCACCTGCCCAACGGCAGCTCTGTTATTTTCTACGGCTTACCAGACGGGACCTTTCTCTGGGATAACCTGCACAGCAGATATCACCCTCTCGGTATCGGTTTGGAGATGCTTCTTCTCTTTAGTGTTGTGACATGCACATAGGCCGATCGTGCGTAGATGATCCCTCCGGCAATAAGCCTGAATTGCTGTCACAGAACACGGTCGGGGCTGCTGAAGGGAACAGCCTGCAGGTGCAGGAAATGAGGGTCCTTGTTGAGAAGTGGGCAGAGTGGGAACCAGCAGTTAGCGTAATGGCTATGTCGCTGGACTCCCACGTAGTCGACCGCGGTTCGTGTCCCGGACCCGGTGGCTTAAAACTCACGCCGGGAGCGTGTGCGTGTGTGCCCAAGATCCCAAGAGGAGAATGGAAGAGAAGGGATTGCGGCGTGACCATCCCCCCTGAGGGGTGATTTCTCGCTTTCTGTCTCTCTGTCTCTCTCTGTCTGGCGAGCGCACGCGCCCTATAGCAAAAATCTCTCAAAAAAAAAAACAGAAAAAAAAGTGGGCAGAGTCAGATGCAAAGCCAGAAGGACAGAGTATAAATGAAGGGTTAGGACACATGGAAGGAAAGAGTTTAGATCAGGAAGCTCCTTTAACAGAGGTGAAGTGAATGAGCTGAGAACAGGAGGCAGAAAGACCCAAGTCAAGAGGAGGGATTTTTCCGGACTCGGTGGTGAGTGCCCCCTGGTGGCCGTGAGATTTCTGCAGAACACAGTCCAACCTGCTTGCTGCTTCCATGAACTGCTGGGGTGGCTCTGAGAGATTTTAAAGGTTCCCATAAACTTCTAATGGTAGCACGAACATTCCAGATACTGTACAAACAGCATAAAAATGGGAGGAATTTACATCAGGAAGGCCACCCTGATCCTTAAAAGTAAATGATGTTTTCCTTACCAAATTCCATTTTGGAGATTAAAAAAATCCCGGGCTCAGAGAGGAAGGTAGCTTGCCAAGTGCTCATAGCTCAGTGTCCACATAGGCAGGGCACTGCAGGGTCTGCCTCTGCTCTCCGGAGAGCGTGTTTTCAATCGCTGCTTACTGCGTGCCCACCGTGTGCACTGCGCGGCCAGCGGCAGACTCTGTGGTCCTCAATCCCTGCCCATCTGAGGCGGCATTCCTGTGGGAAAGACTCGGAAGTGTGTCAGGGCAGGACGGTGAGGCAGGAAGAGGATGGGAGTGTGGGAGTGTGGCCTCAGTCCTCCCTGTTGGACATCACCGGGAGAGCCCTGCGTCCCTCCCTCGGCCCTGCGTGGACAGCATCTAACCAGCTGATCGTCACAAGAAACTGCCCTTTCCTGGCCACCTCACCCAGCTCCTAGGACACCCCAAGCCACAGTGAGCTGAAGGTCCAGGCACTTTCTTAGGAGCAGGGGAGTGATTCAAAGAGAAAGGCCTGAAAGTCGTTCCTCGGTGCCCTTCTGAGTGGGCAGGAGTGGAGGGCACGGTTTCCCAGCTGGGGCCGTCAGAGCTGGCTGTTCACACAACTTCCTGTCTGCGTTTTCAGCCTCCCCGTGTTCTCTGCCCAAAGCCCCTGTGGAGGCCAGCGTCCCCCTCCCACTGCAGGAAATTCCCGCACGAGTGAAAACGCAGGGTCTCTGACCATCCACCAGGGAGGGCGACGGTAGGGGAGGCCCCAGCTCCCACCAAGGAGACGAGGTTACTTCCCGCTAGGTCCCTGCAGGGCACCACGGATGCGGGCCTCACCTAGGGAAGCCTCTTCTGTTCACGCGACTTGGGCCTCGGCCTAGGGATAGCTACGTGACTCCCACAGGAGCACTTCGCTCCATCCCGGCTGCGCACTCGTGACGGGCAACCACGCGGGTGATGGTCACGAACGTTTCTTTGGGCCACGGGTATGAGAAGGTGCAGTTCAACGTGTCCTTTCCCACTCTGTTCCTCCCGTGCTGGGGAAGGTCTGGGAAGGGAAGGTGGAGGCGGAGCACCCCAGTGAGGACTTGCCTGGCTTTCTGATTTCGAATCCCATCTCCATCGTGAACTCTGGTTAAACTGCCTCCAGAAAGTCCTTCAGATGTGCCGTGCGGTCCTCGGACCTAACCACGTACGTGGTCACGAATCCATGGAAGCTGGAAAGAAGGGGAGGAAGGAAGGTGACGGGGAACCACTATCCACTTCCGGGGCTTCTCTAGGCCAGTGGGCCTCCACCAAGGCCAGCCCGCCGGCCACACCAGTCATCAGGGGTACCGGTGAGCACCCCACAATATGCAGGACAGCCCCCACTTTCGAGAACGCCGGCGGTGCTGGCTGAGAAGCCGCGCCAGGCTTAGCTTGGCCTTGCATGGCCTCTCTCTGGCCACTGCACGAGGCTTCATCGCACGAGGGCCGAGGAAAGGTGGGCCAGCTCCGTTCTGTACACACAATACTAGTTTGAGAAAAGACAGAGACTGGAGCAATCTGAAATCATCTCACATTTGTTTAATGTTTTAAAATAATTATTCACATCCCAAATTAGACCTGCTGCCTGGTTGCCATGGGAAATAAATGATAAATTTCTCAATGAAGCCTCGGGGTCCTTCCTGGAAAGACTGGAGAAGTAGGTGGGGCCCATCCAGCTTCCCTGCTCCTCCGCCAGGGCTCGTAGCTCCTGAGCTGAGAGATTGCAGAGAGGACACAGCTCCCACCCCAGCCCGTCCGCAGTCCTCAGTCCCGCCAGGCAGGAGCCAGCAGTGAGGCTGAGTGGAGGCGGGCAGCCTCACGCCTCCAGTCTCCACGGTTTGGTTGCTGGGCCTAAACCTTGGCTGTTTCAGCAGCCAGCCACTCCGGCCCGGTTGCCAGGGCTCTGCTAAGGGTTGTGTGAAGCAGAACAGGCTCTGTATCTGAGCCTCGAAACTTAGTAATGATCATCTCCAGACTTGCTTAATGATTGGGAAACAGTCCAGGCAGCAGAGGGTGAGGGGAGACCCCGATGGGGACGCATTCTCTGCTGCCCGCTGTCCTCTCGGGAAGCAGGGGCACAGCCTGACCATCCAGCAAAAACAAGAATGCCACAGCATCGGATCAGCGCCAGCCCTGACAAGCTCCTGTCTGGCTCCCGCCAGGGAGAAGGGAGTGACGACACGCCCCTCCCTCCTCAGCTGTGTCCAAGTCACCTCAGGTCAGTGACTGGCTGCTGGGGCTGGGACACCACACGTCTCCGCCAGAGGACACCGCTGCCGGGAGAGCTGGCTGTGGATCTAGCAAGCAAGGATCCGACAAGAAAAGTCAAGCTGGATCTGCCGTGAGCCTTCCTGGTGGCAGTTGGGGGGGAAGGCAGCCATTGGCGAGATGCGGAGGGAACACCGACTCCGTGCGGGGTGAGAGGGCACGAGCAGAGAGGGGAAAGACAGAGTCCCCGGGAGAGCGGCACGCGGGCCCTGGCCGAGGGGGCAGCAACGCGGTGACGATGTGCCAGCCATAGCGTTCTGGGAGCTGTCCGAGGGGGAGGCGGCAGTGAAGCAGCCCCAATGGCCCAGGCACGGCGAGGTCGCAGAACACACCCGGGAAGGCTTGGCTCCCGGGGCAGTCCCAGTGGGCGGCGAGGCCGAGGAAGAGGATTGCAACGCGGGACCTCGGGAGGGTGCTTCTCCCTGTGGGTCTTTCTCTCTCCCACTCTCTCAAGAACAAATGAACTTTAAAAAAAAAGAAGTCAAGAATTGCTGACTACACGTAACTCTGCAAGTAGGCCTTCCTTAAAGGGCCTCTGCCACAGATCGACGACTTCCTTTAGCCCCAGTGACTCAACCTTGAAACCAAGTGTCTTTATTTTTTTAAGGTGTTTGCCATATAGTGCATGTGCTCACCAGAGAGACAGAGGGGGGGAGAGAGAAGTCACCCCAGGGGTGCATGTGCTCACCAGAGAGACAGAGGGGGGGAGAGAGAAGTCACCCCAGGGGTGCATGTGCTCACCAGAGAGACAGAGGGGGGGAGAGAGAAGTCACCCCGGGGGTGCATGTGCTCACCAGAGAGACAGAGGGGGGGAGAGAGAAGTCACCCCAGGGGTGCATGTGCTCACCAGAGAGACAGAGGGGGGGAGAGAGAAGTCACCCCGGGGGTGCATGTGCTCACCAGAGGAGACGGAGGGAGAGTGAGAAGTCACCCCAGGGGTGCATGTGCTCACCAGAGAGAGACAGAGGGGGGGGAGAGTGAGAAGTCACCCCGGGGGTACATGTGCTCACCAGAGAGAGACAGAGGGAGGGAGAGAGAAGTCACCCCGGGGGTACATGTGCTCACCAGAGGAGACGGAGGGAGAGTGAGAAGTCACCCCAGGGGTGCATGTGCTCACCAGAGAGAGACAGAGGGAGGGAGAGAGAAGTCACCCCTGGGGGGTGGCCAGCTGCAGTCTTCTCCGTTCTCCTCTCAGGAATTGAGGTGTGCGCACGCCTGGCTCGATGTTCAAGCCTCCGGGTCTGGGATGTGACCCACAGGAAGTCCAGCACCTTGGCCACTCCCCCACCTGCTGGCCCCAAATAGCCCGTGTTAAATCCCTCGGAGTTCCTGCTCTATTACTGACTCTCCCCGTCTGAATGAATGTGGTTTTAGTGCACTCGGATGGGATGTCGTGGAGGGGGGCTGACCTTCGTCGTCCTAAAGCTTTATGGTCCTAGGGTCTCAGTTACATGCCCAGCATTAAATAAATGCCGAGACCCTGTCCTGAGGAACTCGCCGCCGCTGGGACAGTCCGCTGCCCTAGCCAGCCGGGGAGAGCCTGCCTGTACCCTCACAGGGAGCCCGTGACCCTCGCTGGGCGGACCCCCAGCTCCCACCACTCACACACACGTGCACACATGCACACACGTGCACATGCACACACACACATAACCGATATAGCTCCTCAGCCCCTCACGGCTGAGGCCACTATGGGACAATCCTGCCCCTGCCCCGCCCCTGCCCCTACCCCTCCCTCCTGCCCGCCACCCTCTCCCTTGCTCCTGCTCTCCATCCCTGCCCCTGCCCCTGCCCCTACCCCGGGCATTCTTGATCATCGTTTTTCGCTAGACAGACTTGCGGGCTGGAGAGTCAGACACAATGGCTACACGTGTACATGAAGGCAGGGCCAGCATTTACCCTGAGCCTGAGCGTGCGAGAATTACAGCGTAAAGGGAAGTCTCTAAAACTCAGGAGTGGCCAGCAGGCAGTGCCAGTAAGGGAGGGGAGTCCCTGTTCCTGTAGCCTCAGCCACAAGCCCTCGCGCAGCTCCTCGGGTGTCTGCGGAGGCGGGAGAGCGGCCTCGGGGACAGGAGGGCTGAGGCCAGCAGGAGCTCAGGGCTAAGGCCAGCAGGAGCTCAGGGCTCCACCTGGGCTCCCACAGCGAAGCCAGGACAGAGCTGGGCGGGCACGCGTGTGAGGGTGACGATGCAGAAGCCGGTGCAGAAAGGCGGCCGGGGGCCACCGCGACATTAACGAACCCGTGGCTTTTCAGCCCTGGGAGCCGCTCGCCCACACAGAGTGTATTTTTCCTCTATGACAAGAAAATTGAGTCTACCTTTCAGTCTAGCCGAGCAGATAAGTGGAAAGACTGTCCCGGCACCTCCTCTTCCCCGTGCTCGGGGCCAGGCCTTGTTACCCTCCTTAATTTGCTAAGCCAGTGGGACGTGTTCCGGGAGGCAGCACCAGTCCTTTGCCCGAGACTTGGAGGCCTGGGTTTCGTGTCAGTCACAGCGTGAAAGCTGATTTTTCTCTAGAGGTGGCATTGCTGAGGGCGGGGTGTGTCCAGGAGGGCGGAATGACCGCAGGTTGCTCAGAGGGGCCCCGGCACGGCGCTAGCCCGCCGGCCTTGCGTGCTGTAATCCGCTCCAGAGCCAAGTGCCGGCCAGGTGCATCTGACTCAGACTAGGACTCCGCAGCATGGGCGGCCAGTCCCCCAGGGCCGTGCTGGGGCACATCCCACGGACCAAGGCACCCTAAAGGCCTGCGGGTCCCTGAACTGCAGAGCCCACATGGTCAGGGCTGCAGACACTCAGAGCACCCTGCCGTATCCTCGGCCTGGGGCCTGGGTCAGACCCGAGAGCTCGATCAGCTTCCATGGAGTGCCCCTCCCCTCGCAGGGACGTGGCCTGTCTTACCACAGGCAGGAGGAGCCCGCTGCTCTGCAGGGCCGTGTCCTGGTGCGGGACACGCGGGTCACTTCCCCTAAAGTCCGGAGGAGACCTGCCCCTCCGCCCTGTGCAAGAGCCCTCCGAGGCGGCGGGTGCCCTAGCGCCCTCTCTGACCCCTGGCCTGAGTCCTGAGGGCTAGAGCAGGGAAGCATTGCCGTCCCTCGGGAGCCGTGCTGCAGGGAGCTCGGGGAGGCCCTGGAGGAGCGAGCCTTCTGTGGGGAGCCAGGGCCACCCGAGGGTCTCTCACTGCTGCTGCGTCTGAGCCTGACGGCACTCCGCCTGTCTTCCAGGCCAGCTGAACCGAGACGTGACCTACGCACAGCTCTACGCCTTCCTGAACTGCCTCCAGGTGAGCGCCCGCCTCACCCCAACGGCCTGGCCCATCGCGGCTCCTCTCTAACCAGGGTGCTGTCCCCTGTCTCCAGGTCAGCCCTTGCCATGGCTGGATGTCCTCCAACAAGACGCTGCGGGCCCTCACCTCAGAGGTAGGACTGCCGGGGCCTGTCGACATTGTCTTGGGTTGTTCTTTCCCTTTGCTGCAGGCAGGTTCTGGCAGGGCGATGGTCTCCCAGCTGGGCACAAACTGCAGGGTGCCTGAGGGGCCAGGACAACTGGGGTGCCCGTCTCCACCCACCTCTCTCTTACCCGTTCCTCTTAGCAGTCACTGTCTGTGACCTTGTCTCTCTCATGCATGCACACGTGTACACACACACACTGACAGCCGTTACAGCTGGCCCTAGGCATGCCATGGAGGGAGAGAACTGAGCCCCCTCCCAGAGAGTGACCGAGTGCTCCTGAAATCAGCAAGGCCCTTCCTCACTTCTCTGAAGGAATCCATTGCTCAAGCAAAATGGTTAACAATTCTTTCTTCTTTATATTTATTACTTATTTAATTTTACTTATTTAAATCGCTTATTTAATTTTATTTAATGCTATTATTATTATTATTTTTTAATTTGACCAAAAAGAGAGGAAATGAGAAAGCAAGCTGCCAGGTCTGGGACTCAAACCACTGTTGGCCGTGTAGGAGTCTAGCACCTTAACCACCAGGCCATCTGCCAGCCCCTGGTTTGCAATTCTTTAAGAAATGGAAAAAAAAATCTTTGTATAAGATTTACTTCATCTTTTTTAACAAAAGAAATATATTTTAATTAAAAAACTTAGCACACAACAAAAGAAAATCACACAATAGTAGCAAAGATCTTTCAGTATTCTCCTGCCAGAAGTGAATATATGTGTCTGTCTTTCCAGTTTCGCTTCCACAGGGAGATATTTCGGTCGTGCGTCCACAGTGTGAGCACACAGGTGCTCTTCTACGTCTTCCAATGTTCACACGCTGCTTCTTCGTATCACGAAGTTGTAACCATGTTTAAAGACACACCTGACCGTGCCATGACTAATTCACCCCTCATTGTTGGGCATATGGTTTGTTTTCGTCTTTCACTACGATAAATCGCATCGTGAGGAAAAATCCCACGTCTGAGGAGCACGTCTCTGTGGGCCACGCCATCTCCTCCAGGCGCGGTCCTAGGGACACTGTGGGCGAGAGGGCAGGCCGTGTTTAGGGTCTGATCCGGAGGGCCGGGTTGCCCGACCACCATGATCATGGCTGCTCACCCTCTGTGTCAATGCCACGTGGACAAAGTGGCAACTTACTACTGTAATTCACACAGCTCTGCTTCCCAATGGGCAATTTTCACCCATTCATTGGCCACTTGTGCTGAACAGAGTTTAACGGGCGGGCCACTCTCTGCCAGCGGTGGTCGGGGCGAGGAGCAGGAAGCAGGGCCGAGGGTCCATTTCTTTGTCCTGCCTGAATTGTCTACTGAAGTCCAAGCCCATGTTTCACGGAATTCTCCTCGTTTCTTTTGTATTCAGAGAGCAGAGCAACTCTCCAAGACTCTGGAAAAAATTGCAAACAGCGAGAAATTTACGAACCTCAATCTTTTCTACATGGATTTTGCCTTCCAAGAAAGTAAGTAGCTTGGTTTGGGTATTGACGGATGGTAAATGCCGCCGGCGGAACAGGTCCTTCTCTGGCAACGTGCTCCTGAACCAGCGGGTGGCGGCCTGGGCGGGCTTGCTCCTGCCTCACTGCACAGGCCAGCAGCTCTCGGGGGGAGGCCTCCTGGAAAGGTGGGGTTCGGCCTTAGCTCCTTACCTCACCAGCATTTTAGAATCCTGAAGTAAGGGGTCAGCAGGTAGCATGTGGTTAAGGTGCTAAACTCCCGTGTCGCCCACCGCGGTTTGCATCCCTAACCTAGCAGCCTGAAAAACATGCCAGATGCATGTGCGTGCGTGCCCAAAATCCCAAGAGAGGAGAACAGAGGAGAAGGGATTGCCTTGTGGCCATCTGCCTTGAGGCGTGATTTCTCACTTTCCTTCTCACTTGCTCTCTCTGGCGAGCGTACACACCCTGTAGCAAAATCTTAAAAAAAAAAAAAAAAAAAAAAAAGGCAAAACAAAATAGAATCGCAGAAACAATAGAGCCAGAGACCTTTGGGAAACGGTTCTGGGCTGGGAGCCCGCAGGCCGGTGGAAGCACCTGTCTGTGCTGGCCACATGAGCAGTGCCAGGTTACCCACCGGCTGCAGAACGCAGGCACGGCCGTGAGCGACCCCAGCCACAGCAGCTGTGCGGACTCTCGGGCCCCGCCACCAGGAACCCAGGCAGCATCTCCAAGAGCGGGACCCGAGAGCTTGCCCGTGGCCGAGCGAGCTCCCATGTCCCAACTTCCTAGCCCGGCACAGAAATTTCTAGCACGTGAGCGAACAGAGCACTTGGTGGCGCCGGCCTCAGAGCAGCTCCTGCCTTCCTCACCACGCCCAGACTCAGCACGGTCCGTTTCCCACTGTAACCCTGCCAGCTGCATCTTCATGGCTAAGCAACTTTTACACCTGAGAAAATCCCCCTGTGGCTTGCCAGCTGAGATGCTGCGAAGGAAAAGCTCTGCAGTGTGTACAGAGGAGGGAGGTCTCTCCTCTCTGTCCCGCCACACCCCAGCCCCAGCATCTGGCCTGGAGCAGATGGCCATCACGAATGATCAGATAGTGCATTAGCTGACACGCTTCGCTTTGAGACTCCAGAGCTCCAAATCTGAACATCTCGTCAACGGGAGTCATCTCCCTTAACTGGGCTTCCTGCCTCGGCGATACACGTTTCTCTCATTGGGAGAGACATTTTGATAAATAACCTCTCATTAAAATGCAGAGCCGAAGGCTCATTAATGAATCCTGGTGTAAACAAGCACCCTCCGAGTGATCTTTGAGCCTCACCAACCTTGAATATAAAGTTATTAAAAATATAATAATGGCTAACATTCGCATGGGATTTTTTATATCCCAGAGTGATCTCTTGTTCTGTCATTTATTATCTTTGGGACTCTGGAAAGTCTCTGAACATGTTTCTTTTTAAGGTTTTTGCCATACGGCGTGTGTGCTTGCCAGAGAGACAGAGAAAGAGAGTGAAAGGGAAAGTGAGAAATCACCCCCCAGGGGAGAGCCACACCACAGTGCCTTCTCCTCCATCCTCCTCCTGGGGTTTCAGACACGCACACGTGTGCCCAGTGTGAGTTTCAAGCTGCCGTGTCCGGAACTGGAACTGTGGTCGACCATGTCCAGTGCCCCAACCACCACGCCACCTGGTGGCCCCACTCTGAACGTTTATAAAACTCCCCTTTCCAGACCTGGAAATGAGGGTGCCATGTGATGGTCATGTGACATGGCGTGGCGTCCCCTACGTGCTGTGTGGGGATGGGGACCAGCCAGGACAGGAAAGAGTGCGTCCCCACATCCTAGCCATCAGCGTGTGCTTCTGGGAAAGCACGGAGCACACCCCAGAGCTGGTGACCGATGCAGAGGGCGCAGAGCCCGCAGCGAGGAGCCCACAGCCACTCGTACGCCGCGACGGTTCCGTGCGTGGAGTTCTGAGGTGTCCGGCATGGTTCGGTCAGTCAGTCCTCAGATGTTTCCCGAAGTCCTGCTACGTGCCAGGAGCTGGGTCAGTGCTGGAATGTGGTTGTTAGAGAGACAGATGCCAACCTAAAATAGTAACAGTAATAAACTGTGAGGCAAAGGGTGAGCCAGAGCGGAGGGCTGCGGTCAGCACGCTGCCCGGCCGGCATAGCCAGGGTGTCCCGGCCATGGGCACAAGTCCTTACGGCCTTCGAACAGGGCTTAGAGGCACAGCCACGAGCAGGGGGCGGGGGGGGGCTCCTGCCAGTCATCCGGGGCCGGCTACCTTGGCTCCCAGGCTTACACCAGGCGGCGTTAGTGCACGGTCGGTATGCGGGCTCGGCAGGGCCCGGCGCCGGGTCGCCGTGGTCCATGTGCAAGCCTGCAGTTCTGCCTGAGTTGTCGGCAGAGCAGGCTTGTCATCACGCACGCCGGCGTGAGCAACACTCCCTCCGTGGCCTTCCCGCCTCGGGTTAGGCACAGCTGACACAAACGACCCCAACTGGACTTTACAAGCTCTCACACTGAGCAGCTCTTGGCTCCGGAGGCGTCGAGAGGAGAGCCCTCGCCTTGACCCGGTGGCGAAGAGCACCAGCTCAGCTGGGAGCAGAGCCCCAGCAGCCCCGGTTCTCGCAGGAGCAGCGAGGGCAGTGAAAAGTGCGAAGCGTAGGTAGACCTAGCTCACACCACCTCCCAGGAGTGTCTGCCTGCTTGGCGATTCCCACCCCAGCTCAAGGCTTCTCCTTCTTTGTAATCTCCTGCCATGGTTAAAATAAAGGGCCAGCAGGGACCAGCACTTAGCATAATGGTTATGTCACTGAACTCCCATGTGGCCGACTGCGATTCGAGTCCCGGACCCGGCAGCTTAAACTCACGCCGGGCGCGTGTGCGTGCGTGCCCAAGATCCCGAGAGGAGAATGGAGGAGAAGGAAGGGATTACAGCGTGGCCATGCCCCCTGGGGGGTGATTTCTCGCTTTCTCTCCGTCTCTCTCTGTCCTTTTGGCAAGCACACGTGCCCTATAGCCAAAGCCTCTCGTTTCCCCTCTGTGAGGAGCAGAACAGAAACAGGGCTGTGTGTGGCACAGCTGACATCGTGGGGAGGTTCGGCAGCCGCTCACTAGCACCCCGCCCCATCCTCATCAGCGTATGTAGAGTAACTCCTCCACACTTCCAGGGCTGTGTAGACGGGTGGTAAATGTTTAGTCCCTTTCCGTGTCCAGC
The DNA here is from genome assembly GCA_026018925.1 of Tupaia tana. NCBI lineage: Eukaryota > Metazoa > Chordata > Mammalia > Scandentia > Tupaiidae > Tupaia > Tupaia tana. The sequence goes on from JAKSZU010000003.1 coordinate 121,091,999, forward strand.
CGCTCCCATCACCGAGCATGCTGTGGGTTACATGGCATTCCTTCCAGCACCGTGTGGAGGAGACAGCGCGCTGTCACAGTGGTCCCTTCATCGGGGACCTCAGGGAATCTGGTCTTCACGGTCAGCGCACCGCCCCCGAGCTTCGGCGCTGTACTTGCGCTGACTAGTGCTCACAAACGTCGTTTCCCATGACACTCAAATCCACAGTTTCACGTCCTGGTGATGGAGCAAGCTGCAGTCGAGGACCCGTCACTCGAGGGGAGACGAGACCTGCTCGCTCTCCGCCCTGACAGCCTCCGTCCAGCGGAAAGATGGCCGCTCATTCCCAGGGGAGAGGGGAGACGAGACCTGCTCGCTCTCCGCCCTGACAGCCTCCGTCCAGCAGAAAGATGGCCGCTCATTCCCAGGGGAGAGGGGAGACGAGACCTGCTCGCTCTCCGCCCTGACAGCCTCCGTCCAGCGGAAAGATGGCCGCTCATTCCCAGGGGAGAGGGGAGACGAGACCTGCTCGCTCTCCGCCCTGACAGCCTCCGTCCAGCGGAAAGATGGCCGCTCATTCCCAGGGGAGAGGGGAGACGAGACCTGCTCGCTCTCCGCCCTGACAGCCTCCGTCCAGCAGAAAGATGGCCGCTCATTCCCAGAGGCTCTTCTGTCCCTTGCTGACTCATCCTCCATCTGGTTGTGAACCAAAGAAAGGCGGCAATTCTTCCTCCCTTCAGGAAATGCCAGCCCAAGCCAGGATGTCCCCTCCCTTGTACCGCACTTGGTTGACAGGCTGTTCCCATACTGACAGTCCCTGTGTACCTCTGCCGTCCTCGGCTTCCGCCACGACTCATAGGCGCAGACCTGGTTCTTAGTTACCCCACCACCATGGCCTCCGGGAGGCGAACAGAATGCTAACTATTTCTTTCTAAATGTTTACTATTGCATTGGCCCCATAGCACATGGTGGAGGGAGCCAGGTCCCGCATGGCCAACTGTGGTTCGAATAGGTGTGGGTGCGTGTGCACCCCAAATCCTGATGGGATGGGGAAATGGAGGAGAGGGGACTGCACCATGGCCGTGCCCCATCAGGGGTGACACTGTGGTTCGAATAGGTGTGGGTGCGTGTGCACCCCAAATCCTGATGGGATGGGGAAATGGAGGAGAGGGGACTGCACCATGGCCGTGCCCCATCAGGGTGACTGCTCTCCCTCCGTTTCTCCCTCTCTCGCTTTCCCTGCCCCCTTTCTCTCTCTGACAAGTGCATGTGACTTCCAACAACATGAAAAAAAAAAAAAAGTCTGCTACTATTGGTGTTTATCAAAGAGCTCCCAGTGTCGTATGAGATCCCCACGACCTCCACTGCGTTCATGGAAAGCTGATCATGAGCAGAATCTCTCTGGCTTTGCAGATGCAGAAAATCCACTGTGCGTCCAACCCCACGGACCGTCCACGCTCCTCGGAGACGTTTAATGCCCATTTTCTGAGGGACAAATAGGAATCCACTTACCTATTGGGTCATCGGAAAAGTCATGACATATTTTTCTATTTTTCTATGTAAAAATTTATCATGACTTTTCCGATGACCCTATACTTTGAATTACGGCCCCAGGGAGGAGGGAAAGAGCCGCTTTCCCAACTGGCCCCTGGTAGGACTTTCTCCGTCCAGTCAGCCCTGGGGCGGAGACCCTGTCCGGTGTTGCATTTCTCCCAGGGAAGCAGAGTTTCATCCTGAGATGAAAGGTGGGCAGGGGGGTGGCAGTCTACCTAGCACCTGTCACAAGACTGAAAACCCCCTGAACTGCCTGTGGATGACCGAAGCTACCTGTGAGTTCTACAGCCCCAAGGGCTGCCCAGACGCAGTGACCAGCAGCCCTACAGACACAGTGATGGCGTGAAAAAAACGTGCTTCCCACTGGGAGTGGACGAACTGTGTCCTGGCACCTCCTGACATTCTCTTTGAGTACCTGCTGTCAGATCTTGTGTGCCAAGTCAGTTAGGGGAGGATGGGAGTTGGGAGCAGGGAGAAGTCCCTGGATGCACTATCACTGATGTCATAGGATTGCTGGGGTATGGTGACACTCAAGAGGGGATCCTCCCGCTGCCCCCAGGTGGGGCACAGCTCTGCTCCCTCACGCTCAGCAAGTCAACGTCCCCTTTTTCCTGTACGCTTTCGCTCCTGAGCGTCCTCTCAGAATCCCAGTTCCGGGACTGCTGAGGCCAACAGGGGGAGCAGAAGGGAATGGCCACCCCCTCTCCTCATGAAAATAGTCATCATCTGATGATTGAAGTCCCTTCCCGTGAAGATGACTAGCAACTCCTCTTCCTTTCTCTAAGGGCCTTAGTTTTTAGTCTGTTAGTAACACATGTAAAATTCAAACCAAAATGGAAACAGCCTAGAATAACTCCCAGCCTAGGTGCCAACCTTGAATCACACTCGAGCAAGCTCAGGTGTTAGCAAGTCTGACCTTTCGAACCCTGAGCTCCTGGGAGACTCTTCTCTCAAGAAACACGATCTTGAATCCGTTTTACACTGCTGATTTTCAGATCTTCTGATCGCCGTAATTCTTTCCTAGATTTTTTCTTGGCCATTACAGTTACAAGATTTGATTTAACTTGTCACTCAGTCTTCTTTATACACATGGAGAGTCAGAGTGCTGTAAGAGGCTTTCTAGGCCAGCCCCATTGAGCAGTGATTAGGCATTGCAGAGGAAGCTGGATCCCACATAGATGACCAGGGTTCGATCCCAGCCCCATCAGCCGCACACGAGGCACACACCTGTGCCCAAGATCCTGATGTGATAGAGAATTGGAGGGAAAAGGATTGCAGCGTGGCCAGGCCCCGCGTGGGAATTCTCTCAGACTGGCACATGTGCATGCCCTCTTGCACAAACAGAAAAGACTGCCTACCCTACTGGATCAAAGGACACCACGTGATCTGGGCCCAGCCCATGGCTTGCTGTGCATCTATGCAAGACGATGTTTCATGTCTTACTCATCAGAGTATTCATGTACTCACCAGAGAGATACAGAGCAAGAGAGACAATGAGAGGGAACCTGAGAGACAATGAGAGGGGAAGTGGCCACCCTCCCTTGGGTGGCCACGCTGCAGTCCCTCCCCACCTGCAGTGCTGTCCTGGCATCACTGAAAACGAGGGCTGGCCAGTGGCGTGGTGGTTGAGGAAGCAAGATCCCTCATGGCCAACAGCACAGTTCGGGTCCTGGACCCAGCAGCTTGAAAAATATTCTAGGCATGTGTGCATGCATGCCCAAGATCCTGGGAGAATGGAGGAGGAGGGACTGAGGTGTGGCCACCCCAGTGGGTGTGCTCCCTCATGCTACCACTCTTTGTCTCACTGGTGAACACATGCCCTAGAGCAAAATTACATGTAAATATAAACATACATATACATAAATAAACACACACATACATGTAGTAGGGCTACATTGGTGCAGGATATTCTAGAGCTCGTTTTCCCAAGCTAGGGAGAAGTCGCCATGAGAAGGTCGTTTCTGCTCAGACGCGCGCAGCCCAGCTCACAGCTCCGAGCCGGCCCAGGCTGGATAGCAGGACCCCGGGAGGGTGGGGGCGGCTCTAACGCCCTCTCCCCTGGCCCTTGCCCTCGGGCGTCGACCTCGCTTGTGACGTTTCTGACCCCTGCCTGTGTGCCCTGCAGTCACAGAGGAGTGGCGGAGGAGAGGCGGGCAGCCCTGGCAGCTCATCGAGCCCGTGGATGGATTCCACCCCAACGAGGTGAGCACAGCCGCGCGGGCGGCAAGGCTGCCGTGTACTTTGTGTATCTTTATGCGTTGTGTGTTTGTTTTTATCCTGTCTTGTTCCAGGAAAGATTTCTGTGTGTATTTACTTATTTGTTCTGTGAGGAAGGGAAACTGAGGCAGGCTTCCCTGGCAGGTCCACCCCGTCTCGCCAGCCCTAGCTCACGGGCACACGCACATTTGGCATGCTCAGGGGCCCCGATCACAGACCCAGGACCTTGCCCACGTGGGCCTGTGCAGTTGCCCTGCACCCACCGCCTGGCACCCCAGAAGAAAACGGCAGTGATGCAGCGCGTGTATAATAGAAGATTCGATTAACAATGAAGTGGCTGTTCGGAGAAGAGGAAAACAGGGCGGAAATTACACCGGGCCCGCCCTGGAGCAGGTGCTGTGCGTGGAGAAGCAGCTCCCCCATGGCAGACCGCGGGGCGAGCTTAAACGCTCCGGGTACGTGTGCACCTGTCCGAATCCTTACAGGATGGGACCGGAACAGGAGGGCCTGCAGCGTGAGCTGCCCCAAGGGGGCTGGCTGGGACGCTCGATCGCGCTCGCTCTCTCTCTCATGAGCACACGGCCCTCTGGCAACAACCACAAACCTTATGCCCAGATTGCTGACTTAATCTCTAGCTTGTGGGCCATGTTCAGGGCAGCGAGGGCACGTAGGGACCTCTGCTCTCCAGCAGCCGACGCACAGAGGGGAGCATGCGGCCTCCATACGGCTGGAAAGACCAAGTTCCGAAAATCCCACGGAGATTCCGGAAGTGAGATCTGTGAGGACCTTCCTCTCTGGGTCCTTCTCGAGAGGACACTGTGGGAGCAGAGCAGTCCCTTCACGAGCCGCAGCGGGGCTGTCCCCTGGGACTCCGAAGGCCCTTCACGGAGCTCCGTTCCGGCATCGGGAGTCCCTTCCAGGCCAACCCTCACCCCTCGATCCGGACTTCAACCAGAGAAGCTCCACTTGGATCCGTCACACACACTGGACTTGCTCCTGACACCTCTTTATATAAAGAAAAGAAAAAGACGAGGAGGGGCTCTGCCACTTTCAGGATTCCAAGGCCAGTCCTCCCCAGGGGTGACCAGCCTCTGCCCTCAGCCGTCCCCAGGACTGCAGCTGTTCTGATCCAGCCTTGGAGGCTGGTGACCAGGGGACAGACCTGAGCATACCTGGGGGGCACCCCGAGGCCACAGTCTCCATGGCCAGCCAGGCCACCAGGGTGGCCAATCACCTCAGGGGCCTGAAGGGGACTAGGCTCAGGGAGTCCCATGGGCAGGGCTGAGAACTGCTCCACAAAGAAAAGGGGAAGAAGGGCCGCTCCCTGAGCGTGAGTGAACGGGGAGCCCGCAGTCCCGGTGGGCCCCAAACCCCAGGAGGAGAATCGACCCCTTCCTTGAGGGATCGCGGCGGCCCTTCCCCCAGGGGATGATTTCTCCCTTTGCCTCTCACCTTCTCTGTCTCTCCTGCAAGCACACTTGCCCTAGGGCAAAAACCTTTTAACAAAGGGTCCAGCGGAGGGGGCAGCAGTTACATCACTGGACTCCCACATGACCCACTGAGGTTTGAGTCCTGGACCCGGTAGCTTGAAAATTATACTGGGCACATGTGCGTGCGTGCCCAAGATCCCAGGAGGAGAATGGAGGAGAAGGGACTGCAGTGTGGCCATCCCCCCTGGGGGTGATTTCTTGCTTTCTGTGTCTCTGTCTCTCCGGCAAGTGCACATATCCTATAGCAAAAATCTGTCTCAAAAAAAAAAAAAAAAAAAAAAAAAAAAAAAAGAAAAAAAGAAAATGACTAAGAAAAAAGTATCAAGTCATTATAAGTTTTTGGTAAAACCTATACGATTTTTCTCTGAATTACATTTATTCTTTACAAAGATTACACAAAGGTAGTTATTGTTTAGGGTTTGTTTTTATGGTGGTTTTACTAAAGAGCTCTAGTTTTATTGCAAAATCCAGCCACAGACCTCTTACCGCTGTTCGGTGGGCGACAGACCGCGTACACCGGGCTCGTCCAGTAGACGCGCATGGCCGCACCCCACAGCCGAGCACAGAGGGCTCGGCGTCCAGGCCTGTGTGAGCACTCCGTGTGGAGGTCACACCATGACGAGAACACCTCACCACGCGTCTCTCAGAACGAGTCTCGTCATTAAGTGACTCGTCACTGCAAATACAATCGGCGTATGAAGGGGGAAGATGGAGGACTCCAGACTGTGGCTGGCCACAACCACTCCCGTGACCTGGGCGGGTGCTATCCCAGAGTCCCCTCCTGGGACAAGAGAGACCCTGGTGAGGCCCGTTCCCAGCTCAGTCCTGTCTGCTGGCTCTCTCCGCAGGTGGCCTCGCTGCTGCTGGCGGATCACTTCTGGAAGAAGGTGCAGCTTCAGTGGCCCCAGGTCCTGGGGAAGGAGAATCCCTTCAACCCCCAGATTGAAAAGGTGTTTGGCGACCAAGGGGGACACTGAGCATCTCAGCACTCACGCCCGACGGGGAGCAGGGAGCTCTGTGCGGACAGCCTGCTGCCGGACAGGGACCCTTCTGGGGCTGCTGTGCCCCGGGCCCAAAGCACTCTCTGGCAGCATCTTTGCGAAGTCCTGGCGGGCACACCAGAATGGCCCCGTGCGGCTCATGCTCCAGGACCCCTTCCCTTCCAGCCGTCCCTGAATAACCTGTAATAAAGTATTTTACCCCACCCCCGGCAGGGTGTGTCGTGCCTTCCACAGTGGACTGGTGCAGGAGGGCAGGAAAAGCTCCCCGGAAACCCGGCGCTGCTGCGTGGCAATCTGCCCAGGGTCCCTGAGTGCGGGGGGCTGACCCCCGCTCAGCTCTCAAAGGTGGCTCAGCCTGCTCGGGCTCCCCAGGAAGCCTGCCAGGGGCTCCTCCAAGTAGAGACAGCGCAGGTTTCAGGTCCTGTGGGGCCACCTTAAAGACAGACGCTAACTGAAGGACAGACCCGAGTACATGGTGTAAGGACAGACGCCGCAAATCCCAAATTGTGACAGGTTGACCTGCGAGCCCCATAAAGTCCAGGAAAACGACCTCTTTGTCTTTATAAGAGTTCTTCATATTCTTCAGCTGCATAATCTGATCTTTTCCTTAAAATGATGACCGTGGGACCAGCAGTTAGCGTAATGGCTATGTCGCTGGACTCCCACATGGTCGATCACGGTTCGCGTCCCAGACCCGGTGGCTTAAAACTCACGCCAGGTGCGTGTGCGTGCGTGCCCAAGATCCCGAGAGGAGAATGGAGGAGAAGGGATTGTGGCGTGACCATCCCCCCTGGGGGGTGATTTCTCGCTTTCTGTCTCTCTCTGTCTGGTGAGCACACGTGCCCTATAGCAAAAACCTCTCAAAAAAAAAAAAAAAAAAATGATGACTGTGACGTCCTCTCTATAGAAAGGGCAGAAAAAATGAACTGTGTCGTCATGAACGCTCAGAGGAGCCTCCCATCTCCAGCTCCCATCGGTGTAGACTGGAGGGCTGTTTCCCAATTGGGAAGAGCCCTGTCTTCTGCCTTTGGATGCAAATGATCGAAGACTCACCGTCCAGTCCCGCTCAGAGTTGATATGGCTGTACACACACGGGAACTGGATAACCCGGCTGCACAGCCTTCTGCTGTGTCCCCTCCCTCTCCCACCTCTGGACACAGCCAGGAATCCAGGGCTGGGTCCCGTGAGCCCAGGGTCACCTGACCCCTGGCACACCCCTTGGAGAAGAATCAGCCAGTTCCTTACCCTAAGCGGGTTTGGGTGGGAGGACGAGCGTGTTCAGTCCTCACTGAGTTGTGAGCCCTGATCCCCGGGCCTTCCAGGGGGCATGTGCACTCACCAGAAGGAAGAAAGGGAGAGGGGAGAAGGCGCCCCAGTGGCTGCAGTCATGCCACCAGCCCTTCTCCTCATCCCTCCACCCTGCTGGGACCCGCAGGTGCACGCTGCCCTAATGCTGGGGGCCGCGGGAAGACTCCAGGTGGGCGCCAAGTCTGCCGGGCTGGCAGGGAGTGCCCGTGACCCTGCCCGACTGCAGGACGCCCCGGGGGCTGCGGCGTGAGGACCACCGGCACTAACTCCCTCTCTGGCATGTTTCTCAAGACTCCAGCCTGGGCCTTGAACTGCAGTGAGGGGGATATGAACCCCTTAGCCACTGGCTCCGAGGCCAGCCCTGGGCAATTTTCATATGGGATTAGGCCCTTTGGATTCAAACCCTGAAGGAAAATGTTTTGTTTTGTTTTAATTGTTTTATTTCTTTTATTTCCTGAGAGAGAGAGTTACCCCGGTGGGCCTCACGCCACAGCCCCCCGCCATCCTGCAGTCGGGCAGGGTCACGGGCACTCCCTGCGAGCCCGGCAGACCGGGGCACCTACGTGGAGTCTTCCCGCGGCCTCCAGCGTTACCCAGAGTGCCCCCGGTGCCCCTGGTCGGGCCCTGATAGAAAACCTTCTCAGGCCCCCCAACAAAAACAGGTAAGCTCAAAATTCACGAGACTTGCCCCATACAGAACTCGGCAGGACCCGCACCCTGGGTCTCCCACTTTAACTCCCCGAACAGCCTTCTTACCTGGGGTTCTCAGGGACCCGGGATTGAGGGTACCTGCAAATGTGAGTGGGAACTTCCGTCCTCACTACCATCCCACTCAAACCCCGCTGTCCTTCCACGGTGAATGGAAGCGAGGACAGCCCTGGGCCGGTGCTCGCCGCTCCTCAGTGCACACTCCCTGCCGGTCTGAAGACACTCCGGTAAGACGGCGACATCGGCCACAGGGGTGGGGTGCAGCGCACGTCGTCCCCCCACCATGCCCTGTGACGTGGCCGCCAGCCTGACCTAGCCCTGCAGGGTGAGGCTCAGAGCCCCAGCCACACACTCGTCACCTGCTCATGCACGGCTGTGTCCCCGTGTGCTTCGTTTGAAGACACTGCATTTACGACACTATCAGTGAGCTCGGAGCCAGCAGCCACACTCAGGCCTTCACGAAGCTTGCATGACCCGTGTTCTCGGTAAGGCCGTGACAGCCTGGCACTTGCGGACACCAGCAGCGCTCAGTTCCACGCTCGGAGACCACTCTGAGCAGTGACATCATCAGCAAAAGTGTAAACGTGCCTCAGACGCGGCACTAGGTGTCCTGCGAGCCAGCCCGGAGGTGACCCGGGCAGCACAGCGGCCCCTGGCCTAACTTCCTGGGACCTCCCGCACACCAGGCACGTGTCCTAGGGCCATGGTGTGAAGACCCTGTCGGAGCCCCCCCACCCCCCCCATCTCTCTTTCTGAAGAAATGAATAAACTTTTTTTTTTGTTTTTTTTAATCAAGGAGGCTGGGGCCAGCAGGTGGTATAGTGGCTAAGGCACTGGACTCTCACATGGCCAACCGTGGTTTGAGTCCCAGATCTGGCAGCTTGAAGCTCACGCTGGGTGCATGTGCATGTGCATGCGAGCCCAAACTTCTAAAAGAAGAATGGAGGAGAAGAGATTGCAGCATGGCCACCCACCTGGGGGCAGATTCCTTGCTTTCTGTCTGTCTCTCCAATAAGCGCACGTGCCCTATAGCAAAAATCTCTCTAAAAAGAAAAAGAAAAGGAGGCTCCCAAAAACCCCGTGAGCTGTTGTGATAGACAGATGTAGATATAAATGACGTATGCACGGCACACACATCTGTGTGGAAAGACCTCGTCTGTGTGTATCATGAGAAACCAGCACGTATGTACTGTGGCGTGCACACGTGCTGGCGTGGGAGCTGGAGCAGGGCCGGTCACTTTGCACCCCTCATCTTTCACTGCTAGGCACGACCTCGCCGACTGTGGGAGCGCCTGAGCACCGACTGGGCTCCGATCGGCGTCCGCAGGCGAGACCGCAAGCCCGAGTCCGCGCGTGCTGAGGAGCAGCTGCCTTGGAGCGTCATTTCCAGCCGCTCGCACTTCCAAGCCGAAGTGCCTGGACCCACCATTGGGCCGTGCGATTTAACAGATTCAAAAAGAAGGACAAATGCTAATGTAGGCCTGCTTTAAATATTTTAAAGTCTTTAACATTTTAAATTCTTGTGTATTTTCTCCTTCCATGAGTGAGAGGCTGGAGGACAAGATCCCCAGTAGAGTCTTCATGGCTCAGTGCACCCCGAAGCCCCAGCCAGCCTCGGACCATGGCAGGTGCTTGCCTAGTCTGCTCAGAGACATCTCCTGGGAACCTGGACCTTCCCGGGCGCCCTTTGGGCTGAGGTACCCCTGCACCGCCACCGCACCGCCACTGCACCGCCGCTGCATCCACCCCCAAATGTTTTTATGACTTTGACATTTGATTTCAAGGGAGCTGGTTTTCTCTGTAACCCTTAGGTGTTTCATTCTTTGCATTTAGAAACGTTATTCTGAGAAGGGGTCTCCAGACTCCCCAGGCCTGCCAAAGGGGGGCACAGCACGAAAAGGCCTCGCGGGGCAGGCAGGGGGTGCTTTCAGAGGGAAGAAGCCGCAGTCCGACCCGTTTGGAAGCCCCAGGGTGACACAGCTGCACCCTCGCAGGTCACGGGGCAGAAGCCCCAGCACCCTCCCCGGCAGCTCCAGAGACAGGTCCCAGTAGGCCAGGGCCACGGTCACATCCCCACTGCTCACCTTGGGGCAGGCAGGATGTCTTTGGACCCTTTTCACGTGACAACAGTTTTCCAGCACCGCTCCAGCCCTGGGACGCGGCGTGGCGCGCGTGTGCTGGGCCGTGTGGCTTTCCCGGTGAACGGACGCATCAGGACGCTATTAACATGTCGCTTTCCCATTAAGTCTGAGGGCAGAGTCCGCGCTTGCCGGGGACGAACTCCCCTAATCTGATCTGGCAGAGGATCCGGCATCAATGCTCATGCAACCGACAGCTCTCTCAATCTGGTCCTTTGCTTGGGGTCGAAGTGGAAGCAGGAGGGAGAGGTTGCTTTTAAAGCCTGTTTTCTGGGTCACTTCCTAAATCCGCGATATCAAAAAATAATGACTTCGTCATCAGGAGTGTGTGGTTCCGAGGCTTCCGGGTCTGAGGTTCTGGGCGGAGGGACCCGGAGGGGGACGAGGTGCACAGGCACGCAGAGGCTCTCCTGGGCCTCCTGCCCCACGGGCTGCTCCGTCCGGGATTAATTACAGCGAGCACTTCAGGAACCCTCTCGGCCTTGGAGCGAGCGCTGCGAATGCAACTTGTAAAGTTACCTGAGGCCTCTGGGAAGCCCGACCGGGCACGGTCCTTGGAGCGTCCTCCCAGCCACCCTGCTGCCCAGGGTTATCGCCCAGAGCTTTGGGAACGAGCTGCATCTACCTATGCTGGCAGCCGGGGAAGGCGGCTGAGAGCCACGGCACCAAGGCCTTGCCCCAGACCACGTGGGTATAAATGAGGGCCCAAGCTCCTAGCCACTAGGCTGTCTGGCCTTTGTTAACAAAGCACTGTTTGGGGCCAGCAGGTGGTGTCATGGGTAAGGCGCTGGACTCCTACATGGTCAATCGCAGTCAAGTCCTGGACCCCGTGGCTCGAAACTCACCAGGTGTGCGTGTGTGCATGCCCACGATCCTGAGAGGAGAATGGAAGAAAAGGGATTGTGGCATGGCCATCCACCTTGGTGGGGGTGATTTCTCACTTTCTGTCTCTGTCTCTCCTGAGAGTGCATATACTCTATAGCAAAAATCTCTCTCAAAAAGAAAAAAAAGTAATGTTCTGGAACCAGCAGGCAGCAAAGTGGTTAAAGCACTGGACTCCCACGTGGCCAACCATGGTTCAAGCCTCGGAATGGGTAGCTTCCAAATCAGGCCAGGCGCATGTGCATGCGCGCCCAAAATCCCAGGAGGAGAGTGGAAAAGAAGGGGTTCCGCATGGCCAGCCCCCTGGGGGGTGATTTCTCGCTTTCCTTCTCTCTGTCGCTGTGCAGCAAGTGCACACACCCTACGGCAACACCTGGAAAAGAAAGCAATGTTAGTGAGCCCCGCGGAGTGTGCCATCACTAAGACCAGGGATGGCTTGGCCACCGCATGTGTGGGACCCCCACTTCACCTGGGTAGTGCCACCAAAACACCAGGTCAGAGCCACGCCTTGCAGGCCACACCCGGCTGGCCCCAGTCCTCCTTGGCCCTGCACCCCTGCTCCCGGGAGTGGGTCACTGCTGTCAACCCAGGGAAGGCCGAGGTGAAGTGAGGAGAGCGCGAGAGGAGCCCTAGCCAGAGCTGAGCCAACCACCAGGGCAACAGCCACCCAAACCCAAGTTCCCAGCAAGTGCGTGCCGAAGTCGGACGGCTTCGCAGTGAGTCTGAGGCAGAGTCGTGGTGGGCGGGGATGGCGAGGACTCTGCTGCAGCGGCGACTGTCGAATTCCACAACGAGAGGAGCAGAGTGACCTCACGGCCACCCGGAGTCATGTACTTCGCCCTAAGTAAAGTGTGGGGACGGAGGCTGGACGGTAAAGGGGGGGATATATTTGGGCACAAGGATGTTTGTAAAACGACGAAGCCAGAGATCCTGAGGGCTTCCTGAGCCACTCCGTCACACGCCCTCCCATCGTGTGGCGCCAGCCCCGGGAGATGCTGCTCTCTTCTTTTCAGGAAGAGCTGGTCTGCCTGGGTCCTCAGCTTCCTTCACGTCAGTTGATGATGTGACATTTTAGCATGAGTGACTCCATCCTGCCTGGTCTGTTGAGGCCTGAAGCGTGAGCTCCTACAATTTTTATTTAATATAAAACGTGGCAGTAGGCACGTCTCCAAGAGGGCTGCCAGCTGTGCCTTCCCTGCGCAGCACCCCGCCCTCCCGGCCTGCCCCTCGCACACGCTGGCCCAGAACAGGTGCGAGCTGGGCTGCCCCCTCCAGGCCCAGCCCCGAGGAGGTGGGCTGTCGCTTGAACCCTCTCAGATCTCAGAGCCACCATGGAGCAAAGTCGAGGCTGCGCAGCTTGGGGCAGGCCCTGGGGAAGGAGACACCGCGTGGAAGAAAGAACCCATGAGCAGAGGGCTGCGGGGACAGCCCATGTGGAGCCTCTGAGGTATGAAGGAGGCGTCCTGGGGCCTCCCAGTCCTGCTGGAGCCCACAGCACCACAGGGTGCATACACTCTTCCTGTTCAAGCCTCTAAGTCTTCGAGGGGTTGTTAAGCAGCAACAGTGGACAGAAACACAGGCCAAGCCCCACGTCTGCCCATGTGCTTTCCCCAGCCCGCACCCCTGATCTGACTGATCACTGCTGCTTCATCTTCAAGATCCAGCCCAGCCCATTTTCATGGAGGGGAGATGCCAGCATGCCCGTAATCTGCGAGGACACGGCGTCTGCAGGTTAGTTACAGCGGTTTATGGGTGAAATCCAAAACAGCAAGGTCCAAAAACACATTATTTCCCTCCCAAAAAGGACAGCCAGCAAAAATACTTGGGACCAGCAGTTGGTGTAATGACTATGTCACTGGACTCTCATGTAGTCGACTGTGGTTCGAGTCCCAGACCTGGCGGCTTAAACTCACGCCAGGTGCATGTGCGTGCGTGCCCAAGATCCCAAGAGGAGAACGGAGGAGAAGGGATTGCAGCGTGGTCATTCCCTGGGGGGTGGTTTCTTGCTTTCTGTCTCTCTGTGACTGTCTGGCGAGCGCACGCGCCCTATAGAAAATCTCTCTCTTTAAAAAAGGAAAGAAAGAAAGAGAGTAAAGATGCTTAGCCAAGAGCACCACTGAAAACAGGCGGCTGACCAGCAGAGAGGGGGCAGACGCACAGAGGATGAGCACCTGCCACAAGACAGCCGGGCACACGGGGCACACACGTCGCCTCCTCCATCCCTGAACACTCGGACTGTGGCTTCCCCCGTCCCTGACACTCGGACTGTGCTTCCCCCATCCCCGACACTCAGACTGGCCTCCCCCGTCCCTGACACTCGGACTGTGGCCTCCCCTGTCCCCGACACTCGGACTGTGGCCTCCCCCGTCCCTGACACTCGGACTGTGGCTTCCCCCATCCCCGACACTCGGACTGTGGCTTCCCCCATCCCCGACACTCGGACTGTGGCTTCCCCCGTCCCCGACACTCGGACTGTGGCTTCCCCCGTCCCTGACACTCGGACTGTGGCTTCCTCCATCCCTGACACTCGGACTGTGGCTTCCCCTGTCCCTGACACTCGGACTGTGGCCTCCCCCATCTCTGACACTCGGACTGTGGCTTCCCCCGTCCCCGACACTCAGACTGTGGCCCTCACATCAGAACCATTAGCGTAACCTGGAAGTTGGTTAAAGGTGCAGAAGTGCAGCACATGCTGCATCACAGTTTGCACCTGAGCGACAACCCCAGGTGATTTTCCCGCATGCTAATGTGAGAGCACTGATGCTGACGAGGGTGTGCAGTGTGCGTTTCAAAGGCCTGTTGATGCCTAGGTCCCAGCCCCAGAGCACTCCAACAGCTCCAGGCACCTGCAGCTCCAAGAGGACTGTCCTGCGTGGCCACGACGGCCAATCACGACACCGGGCTACCCGAGGGGGACAGTTGGTCTCACGGTCACTCCTGATTCAGACCCAGGCTGCAACCTCTGACCTGCCCCACGGGAAATGCACACGGGGCTTCGGCCTGCTCGAGCAGCCCTCACCCCATTCTCCTCGGGTCAGCCGAGTCTCTGCGAGTCTGACGGTTTGGGGCTCACTCAGGTTACGCCGCAGCACGGTGTAGCCCATGGCCTAGAACTGGAGGCCACCACTTCTGCCTTTCAGCACCCCCCGGAAACTTCCCGTGGGGCCCCTACTCCACCGGCCCTGGGCACTGCTCCTCTGACCCCTCAGCTCTGCCCTCGAGCACGTGTCTGAGGCCCCCCCAATGCCTCTGAGGTCCCCTCCATGTGGCTGAGGCCCCCCAACGCCTCTGAGGCCCCCCTCCATCCATGTGGTTGAGGTCCCTCCACGTACACATCCGTAGGCCGTGGTGTGTGGCCAGCCGCTTTCCTCCCTGCCTGATCCTCTGATGTCTGTCTTTCCAGACAACGATTCATTACAGTGGTTCCCCAAGATAATCTACTCTGGGGAGAAAGTGTGCCACTTTCTTGGGAGTCAGAAGTGGCCATCGTGAATGATGCTCTAAATAACAGTAATAAAGCATACCGGGCCAGCGCGTGGCCTGGAGGTTAAGGCATTTGGAGTCCACACGGCCAGCCACGTGGACCCGGTGGCTTAAGAAATAGACCGGCATGTGTGTGCGCTCCTGAAGTCCCGCACAGAGGGGAGGCGGAGGGGAGGGGACCGCAGGGTGACCCTTCCCCGTGAGAGAGGATTTCTCCCTGTCTCTTGCTCTCTGTTTTGCTGTCTCTCTCTGGTGACACATGTACCTTTTAGAAAAAAAATTTTCAAATGATAATGCAATTAATTCCTTTCTTGCTTTATGGATTTCCAAACTCTTTTAGAATCCATGCCTATCTAAGAACCCAGAAACCATTTAAACGTTGATAAATTTCTTTCTTTCAAGTAAAAGTATTTGCAAGGCGAAAGCGTGACCCAAGCAGAGAGAACAGACAAGCAGAGGAAGGGGACGTGGCCTCACTAGAGCGGGTGTCCCTGTCATAGAGTGTCTAAGGGCCAAGAAGGACGAGGCCGACAGCTCAGTTTTTAAACCGGCAGAGGCTATAAATGGACAACGTCCTGTTTATATCAAAGAAACCAAACTTCCCTGCATATGTAGAAATGCTGAGTGCTCAGGATCACGGCAGGTTAAACTCCGCTGAGGGTCTGCTGTTTCCTGACCCACTGTGGAAGGAGTCTGAAAGGTGCCCCTGTCCTAGCAAGTAAGCAGCTGCATAAACTGAAAGCCAGCAGCCCTTCCCAGCCCTGTCAGAGAACTGAGGTCGTAAGAGAAGCCGACGCTCCCAACACAGCGAGACAGACAGGCGGACAATCCCAGTTTACCCAGGCAGACACAGGGGGTCCTAGGTTTTTCACGTCTGACTTTCAACAGAAGGTGGCAAGGTATACTAAAAGACAAAGAACACTTTGAAAAGACAGAGTAGCCATCAGACCACACTCAGAGGTGACAGGACGCTGGACCTGTTGATCTGGGAATTTAACGGAACTGCGACTAATAGACTACGGCTGTACTGGGAAAGCAAGCCCAAGGACACACAGGTCATATAAGCAGAGAGAAGGAAATTCTGTGAATACGAAACAAACGCTAGAAATAAAGAACACGACACAGGGGCCAGCAGTGGCATGGTGGTTAAGGCGGCTGGATCCCACATCGCTGACAGTACAGACCAAGTGGCTTGAAAGTCATGCTGGGCGCTTGTGTGTGCTCAAAATCCTAGCGGAGAATGGAGGAGAAGGCACCGTGGCACAGCCATCCCCGAGGGGTCATTTCTCTCCCTCTCTCTCTCTCTCGAGAGCACATGCACCATAGAGAAAAATTAAAACAAAAACAAACATGGGCCAGCAGATGGTGTAATGGTTACGTCGTTGGACTCTCACATAGTCAACCGTGGTTTGAGTCCTAGATCCAGCAGCTTAAAACCCACACCAGGCACATAAGCATGCGTGTCCAAACTCCCAAGAGGAGAACAGAGGAGAAGGCTCTGCAGCATGGTCCTCCTCTTTGGAGGATGACTTCTCACTTTCTCTCTCTCTGTCTCTCTCTTTTTCTCTGGTGAGTGCATGCCCCTAGAGCAAAAATTATCATAGGGGTCAGCCACGTGGCCCAGCAGTTGAGAGAACCAGAGCACACATGGCCGACTGTATGGTTCGAGTCTCGGGCCAGGTTGCTTGAAAAACACACTGGGTGTGTGTGCGTGCACACCCATAATCTCAGTAGGTGGAGAGCTGGAGGAGGGGACTGCAGTGTCAGGTCCCATGGGGAGGTACTTTCTCCTTCTCTGGGGACTGCACAAGGCATTCACGCTCAGACACATTAACGGAGACAGGTCACAGGAAGGAAGACTGCCTTTGAGACTAGACACCTCCGAGGAACCATCTCAGATCTCCGGGCTGAGAACCTATCAACAGACCTTCCCCAAACTGAAAACCAAACACAAACAAAACAGACACAGAAAAGCTGGAACAGAATGGCCACGAAATGTGGGACAACCGGTGGGCATACCGGAATAGAAGAGAGCGCGAGAGGGACAGCAGAAATACCGGAAACAAGGACAGCAAGGTCCCCGAGTAGGGCTCAGCTGCCAGGTCCCCGAGGCGGAGAGAAAGCCAGGCGGCGGATGCCGGGACCTGCAACGTTGTAGCCCAGAGGGGACGAGCAGGCGCAGAGCGGTCCCCAGGCTCCGGGTGCCAGTCTGTCAGGGGGGCCTGCTCCAGTGAATAGCTGGCCACTCCGGTGACAGCGGGGACGCTGTGCGGTGGGGCAGCAGGGAGTGGCGGCCTGGCCTCTGCTGGGTGCTCCGAACCCACTGCTGTCAAACGTGGGGTCTGTTTCTGTGGCAGTTAGGCCACGTGGTGCTGCCAGTAGCTCAGCGCCCCCCATGAGGACTTGGGTACACGTGGGCCTGTGAGCCGTACCTGGTTGGCTGAGGGCCGGGATGGGGTCTCAAAGCCCCGCTAGGGTGACTTACTCTGTCTCCCTCTCTCATAGTGGGAATAAAAAAGCCTTAAAAAAATGCAAGCCGGCTGGCCGCAGGTGACTGGAGGTGTGCACCTGTTGGCTCTCGCCCCGCCCCGGGTGCCGCCCGGGCAGGAAGACGGCGCAGGAATGAGCTGTAGGTGGCGCTGTCCGCCGTCCGATTCCTGCGAACCTTCAGGGCCAGTTTCGGTTTTTCTGAGGACGAGGCTTTCCCGGTGGCTGCCTGCAGGTGTCGCCATTTTTGTACTTCTAAAAGAAAGTTCTGTAATGAGAATATGACTGCGTTCTACTGAAAAAAAAAAAAAAAAGACGATAATTTTATGTGCCATAGCAGAGAATCAGAAAGTGATTTTTTTTTTTTCAGAAAAAATATCAACATGCACAAAATACTCAGGAGTAAAACTACAAAAGAGATGTAAGTGCTGGGGACCCGCAGATGGTGTAATGGCTGCATCGCTGGACTCCCACGTAGTTGACTGTGGTTCGAGTCCTGGACCTAGCAGCTTAAATCTCATGCAGGACACCTGTGTGAGCATGCCCAAACTTTTGAGTAGAGAATGGAGAAGGGATTGCGGCATGGCCATCCCCTGGGGGTGATTTCTCACTTTCTGTCTGTCTCTCCAGAAAGCACACATACCCTATAGCAAAGCACTCTGTTTAAAAAATAAAATAGCACAGTGCCAAAAGAAATGTTAAGAGACTTAAGGAAATGAATATATATATATATATATATATATATATATATATATGTACACATTTCATCAATTGGGAAGCTCATTATTGCCACTTCTACTACAAATGCTCTAACAAGTCAGCACGCTCCTAAGTATAATCCCAGATGCTTTTTCTGTTTTGTTTTTTTTTTCATTGAGGCCAGTTCTGAAGTGTACAGAGGGATGAAAAGGACACAGTCCAATCAGCCAAAGCAATTTTGGGGAATAAAAAAATACTTAAAAAGATAGAGGCGTCTCACCCGTGGACTGTAAACCGCAATCATCCTGGCGCTGTGTGACAGGGAGACAACGGACACCGTGCAGGGCCTACAAACAGCCCACGTTCATGGCCATTCGATTTTTCTTTTCTTTTTTTTTTAAGTTGTCAAAAAAATCCAAGGAGGAATGGTTTCTCAATAAATGGTATTGTGAACTAGATTATTTAAAATTAATGTCTACTTCCATATAATGCCATATATAAAAATTACCTTGAGATGGGTCATAGTCTTAAATGTAAAAATCAAAAATTTTTTAAGACATTTTAGAAGAAGACGGGGCGGGGGGTGGAATCTATGTCTCTGGCCTTCCATGTAGTCGACTGTGGCTTAAACTCACGCCGGGCGCATGTGCGTGCGTGCCCAAGATCCCGAGAGGAGAATGGAGGAGAAGGGATTGCGGCGTGGCCACCCCCCCTGGGCGGTGGTTTCTCACTTTCTGTCTCTCTGTCTCTCTCTGTCTTTCTGGCGAGCATACATGCCCTATAGCAAAAACCTCTCCAAAAAAAAAAAAAAAAAAAAGAAGAAGAAGAAGACGCCAGAACACCAGGGCCAGCCCGTGGCATGGTGGTTGAGGTGACTGGCTCCCTCGTGGATGACTGCTCAGTTCAAGCCCCAGATCCAGCAGCTCGAGAAACAGTCTGGGTGTGGGTGTGCCTGCCCTAAGTCCTGAGAGGGGAATGGAGGAGAAGGGGTGTGATGTGGCCATCACTGTGGGGGTGATCTCTCACTTCCCTGTCTTTTTCTCTCTTCTCTCTCTGGCAAGTACAAGGACACTACAGCAAAATTTAAAAAAAAAAAAAAAGACAACTTTCTGAAGTGATAGGGTTATCTCAAGGAGAGTTCGAGTTAAACAGATGCACATACTTATTAAAATTCATGGACTAGAACGTAACAGTTTGCGTATTTTATTATATGCAAATTCTATGGACAAGTGGGAGGCTACGTGGATGCGTGAAGGTGTGTATTGATATTTATCTTCGTAACGATTAGTCGAAGAGGATTTTTTAAGTACTTTCCAAATGACATATTGATACACAGACTCCTATAGAGGGATCATTTTTCTAGCAAACCCTGGCAGTCTGTAAAAGGCCACTGGGAGAGTGCGTAAAATGCTGCTCTTTCTTCTGGCCTGCGATACTTCCCCAGGCATATTAAGAGTTTCGTGTTCATGTTAGTGATTCCATTATAAGAAACAGCCAGGGCAGACAACAAGGGTCGTGCACTCCTGGACTTCAGCCTGGAGAGTTACAGAAAGAAGAGACATAGGCGAGAGGGCTTAGAAAGGGTGATTCGATGCAGGAAAAGGAACACGTGTGTGAGTGACTTGGAAGTACAACGGTGAGATACAACTTGTTGAACTCATTCCTGTCCTGGGAGTGCAGGGTAAAGCCAGAGGCTCCTCCCGGCCTGCGGACAGCTTCGTTACGCCGAGGGGCGCCTGGGACCTCCACCAAAGGGGCAGGGTCTCTTCGTGGGAGTCCAAGCTGCTGCACAAGTTGCCAAAAGAGGCGAGAGACACTCAGAGACATTGGAGGGCCAGCAGGGGCGGCGTGGTGGTTGGGGGCTAGACTCCCCCACGGCGGATTGTGTTTCAAGTCCCGGACCTGGAGGCTTGCTTTCTCACTTTCACTCTTTCTCTCTTTATCTAGTGAGCACACATGCCCTCCAGCAACATCAAATAATAGTAGTAATAATAAACAAAATACAGTAAGTACATGATTTTTAAAAACAAGGCAGTGCTCACACTGTAGACAGCACCGCTGCTGCTGAGCGTGCGGACCGGACCGCACACACAGGCACCCCCAGCCCTGGAAATCCGACACGAGGAGAGCTGGCTCCTCTCCCCACTGCAGCTCCTCCTCCAGCCGGGCTCCCTGGCGGCACTGAGGACGCGCCTCCATCCCTCTGGGCGGAAGGGTTTACTAACCCAGCATCTCCTTTCTCCTGAAGCCCACAGAAGATAAAGAATAGTGCAGAACTGAGCAAAAAGCTGAACACTGGCAAGGAATTCAAGTGTTCCTGGCATTGTAGGGCTTTAGCGTTTCTAGGCAATGTGAGCGGCAATGTGATATATCGCTGTTTAGAGTCAGGCCACGGTTTGAGTGGTGGCTGTGCTGTGTGACCTTGGCAAAGTTAATCAACTACTCTGATCCTCAGGTTTTTCATATCCTTGTGTCCTTATATTTTACAGAAGATTTCTATGAGAATTGGGTGAAATAGCACAAGCAAAGCACCGAACCTGGGCCAATAGTGCCTCACTCATGTCCCTAACCCCGGAGCTCTGACGGTCCCCTTGTCAGGCCACCCGACTCGACGTCACATGAGCCTGTGCACCTTTATTTACTGTATTTCCTCTGAACATCTCCGTTTCTCTGGGGAAATATTAATTACAGGGAACTATTGGGGGTGCTTCCCCTCTCTCTCCCGCTCTCTATTTGGTGAGCACACGTGCCCTCTGGCAACTTAAAAAAAAAAAAACAAAAAACTGAATTGTAAGGAGCTGCCCGAGAGCCTCCTTCTGGAGTATAGATAACATAGGTCTATACACAGTAACTCGCTTTATAAAGTCAAAGCGTCCTGAATTCCCAGGCGATCTCGCCAAGAACTTCAGACGGGGCCGTGGAGCTCCGACACTCCGTCTTACTGGCAGTTTGTGAATTCCCCGCTCCCGGCTCACTGCGCAGCCAGGCCTCCTCTGTACAGGACCCAATGTGGCTCCCTTTGAGTGGATTCTGCGACAGCAGTTTGGGGTCATCTTCCGAAAGAGAAGCGCAGTGTCTGAGCAAAGCGCCCGGCTACCTCCAGGTCCTGGGGTCTGGAGGACGCGGCTGGAGGGGAGAAGGTTGCAACTGCGCTGGCTCAGAAACCACCGGACGATGGGGCGAAGGAGTGCAGTCGGAGGAGACGGAGGAGGGCCATTCCCTCCGACCACGGCCCGGCCCAGCGCCAGCAGAGAGGCTGAAGGGACAGGTCCCACCGCCATTGCTCCCTCCCTGCCCACTCGGTGCAGAGGTGAAGAGAGAGGGCTGGGAGCCCCTGGCACCACGCGGCTGCAGCTTCGGAGCACGTTTCCGTACTATGGAGGTGGTCCATGCCAGCAGGGCAAGCCAAGGGACATTTTGAAATATCTAAGTGGTAGAAACTGGTTTGGGGGAGTCGTGTCTGTTAAACATAAAGTAGGGAACAGTTACCTGAAATAAAGAACTCTCCATTCACTTCAGACTGCTTAATTCTTTGGCATAAATTGTTCTCAAAGATGCTCGTGTTCATTTTAACTTTATTTAAATCTGTGATAATAATAAAAACCTTAACCTGGTTAAGAGTATGAAGTATCGGGACCAGCAGTTGGCGTGATGGCTATGACGCTGGACTCCCATGTAGTCGACCGCAGTTTGAGTCCCAGACCCAGTGGTTTAAATTCACGCCGGACACGTGTGCATGCATACCCAAGATCCCGAGAGAAGAATGGAGAAGGGATTGCGGTGTGGCCATCCCCCCTGGGGGGTGATTTCTCGCTTTCTGTCTTTCTGGTGAGCTCACATATCCTATAGCAAAAACCTCTTCAAAAAAAGAAAAAAAAAAAGACTATGAAGTATCCAATTCTTAAGTTTTCTGAACTTGGTAAAACCCCAGAGTACTGGTGCCACCTCGTGCTCAAAACGGAAACTGCATGTTTTCATGTACCACTTCCAGCTCAATTATGAAAGATTTCCATGCTGAAAGTGACAGAGGTTATTGACAGACAAGCCAGGGTACTTTTCTCAAGTCTGACCTCCTCCTGGAATTTCTGGAAATTCTGTAAATGTCAACCTTGCAAATTCACACCAGTAGGCTGAGATATTTGACAAATTTATGTTGAGAAAACATAAACAAACAAAAAAAAATTGTGTGAAGAACTATTTTGGAGCCCGCCCATGGACTAGTGTTTAAAGGGAGCTGGACCCCAGTAAAGAATATGGAGCAGGAAATGAAAACCTCCCTGACAATATCAACAGCAGATCAGACCATGCAGAAGAGAAGGGTCTCTGACCTTGAAGACGAAGCCTCTGATGGAGTCCAAGCAGCTAAAAAGAACGGGAGAGCAACCATTAAATGAGGACAGCATGCAGGGAGCCCTAGGCACCACTAACAGCCGAAGAGCCACACAATGGGTGCTCCAGAAGGTCAAACGACAGGCAAGGGCATAGAAATCATCTTTCATAATGTAAAGCGGGAAATATTCCAGATTTAGAGAGGCCTGGGGCTGGCCAACCCAGGAGATACGAAGGGCCTAATAGCTAGGACGTAAGAAGATCCTCTCCAAGGCACAGCACGCCCAAGTTGGTAAAAATCCAAAACAAAGACAACATTCTAAAAACAGCAAGAGAGAAGTGCCAAGTTAATTTGCAAAGGTTATTCCATTAGATTAACATTGGATCACTCAACTGAAACAATGCAGGCAAGGAAACAATGGGAAGACGTATTTAAAATTCTCAAAGAGGAGCAATTCCAGCCAAGAGTGCTCTACTCAGCCGATGATCCTCAAATGGACGGAGATCGGAAATCATTCCCAGATAAAGGCAAGCTGGCAGGATTCCTCAAAATGAAACCAGCTCTTGGAGAGATTCTTACGGGACTACACCCCAGGAAAGCTAGCGCGGGAGTGGGAGTAAGAGAACACAAAGCTGTGTTCTAATGAGGGTCTGGTCTTTGCTTTTGAGAAAGGCAGTCTCTCTTCCAAGGTAGCACACCTGCTCTGTGCTCTGGGGCAGATGCTTTCTGTATCTCCCGCCTGTTTACTACACAGATGTCCTTGAAATACAGCCTAGAACAAAGGTCGTCTTCCTGCTCCTTACAAGGCACATGTAATTCACAGAGAAACGCAAGGAAACCTTAGAAAAGTGCCCCCCAACAGCGAGTGCTAAGGGGAATGGCCGAAGGCAAAGCTGAGAAGGAACTCTCTAGACAGGACACAGAGTCCCGAAGAGAAAACATATCCTAACTACGCTCTGTGGAGGACGACGTGGAATACGTTTTCTGAACCTCGGCAAAGCATTACCTGACTAAACTTTCTGAACTTCAACAGAGGTTCAGATGGTTACACTATTTTCCACTTTTTCTAGTCAGTTCTGTCGCTAAGAACAGAAAACCCCCGAGTCTGGGTGGTGTGAGAATAGGGGCTTACCCAGCTCACGATCTGGAGGGTCTCCTGCTGCACCTGCAGGGCAGAGAGCAGGGACGCACGAGTCTCTGTCTTATCCCTCTTTGTATAGCACCAGGCTTCTACCCAGGGCTCTAGTCAATGACCCTAGCCCTAATCTCTCCCTAGAGCCTCCCTTCAACACCACAGTCAGCTGAAGTCTTCACCCTCTTCTTCTTTCTTCTTTTTTTTTTTTTTTTGAGATTTTTGCTATAGGGTGCGTGTGTTCACTGGAGAGATGGAGAGAGAGACAAAAAGTGAGAAATCACCCCCTCAAGGGAGATGGCCATGCCATAATTCCTTATCCTCCATTCACCTCTCAGGATTTGGGGCATACATGCACACATGCCCAGTGTGAGTTTTAAACCACTGGGTCCAGGGTTCAAACCATGGTCAACTACATGAGAGTCCAGCAATGTAACCACTATGCCATCTGCTGGTCCCAAAGTCCTCACCCTCTTAATCCCGTGACAACCGCAACACTTAAATTTGGGGTTGGGGGACAGTCAGACGGTAGCACCACTGCTTCAATGGTGAAGCAGAAAGGATGTACACAGGGGACAGGGCCAAGGGGGCCACGTGTACCTAAGGAAGTATGCCTGGGTCCCCACGCGGAGAACCGTCATGAGGATTAAACCTTGTCACTTACCCCAGGTGCAGGACCTGACGTCGGAAGGAGTCGTGCAACCCACAACCCACGCCGCCATTCTGCAACGTGCAGGAAAGCAAGGTGGCTTTGCAAACCCCCTTGTGGCAGGTGACTGGCTGCATCGTGGGTCGCCGGACAGTGACTCCCCGAAACGCCTGCCTCTGAGACGCTGAAAACCAATAAGTCAAACTGACCAAATAATTCTCGGTTTTCCAAGACTCGATGTTTCTGCACATGACGGGCACAGGGCTTCCGTCCATCCTGCTCCAATGACAAAATCCCCCAGCAGGCCGTGCCTCCAGCTCACTCACACCGCCAGGCTGAAGGTTCTACATGTGTACGGTTCAGGCCCTGGCTCTGGTGAGCTGCTCAGAACCTTCGCCTGCATCTGGAATGGCAAACCCGCAGGATCCAGACCCCACGCCAAGCTGTGGGATACAAGAACCTTACGTGTACACGTGAAAGGGACAGCACACGACACTTGGGAAGGGGTAAAGAAGGGCGTGCCTAGTGGTCACCATCGGAGATTTGCTTTTGAGTATAAAGTTCCATTAACTGTGATGAAAAAGCAGAAAGCAAGTAAATAAACAGAGAGATATTTAAATTCACAGTCAGCTAATAAATAAATAGAACAATATTTAAATTCACATTTTGCAAAGGTTTTTCTCCTGAGTTAAAGGAGTTTGCTGAGTCCTCCTGAGCAGCTGACACCCACCCACACACCTGCCTCTCTTGGGGAGGGGCCCATCCCTCCTGCCCCTGCTGTGACTCTCAGGGGGCTGGAGGTGGGATTTGCCCAGTTCAGAGGAAAATGCGTGGTGGGACCTCCTTTGTCTGGAACCTGCTTGCTTCCCATATTAGGGAGCAGATTTCTGGCTAAAATGGAAATCAAGACATTTCTCTGGTCCTAGCTCTGAACTGTTCAGCTCTGCTGGGAATGCAGTCTCCCTCGCCTGTACTCCGAATGTCTACATCGCAAAGACTGGCAGAGTCTGCACCTCCAAGGGACTGAGGAACACTGGGAAGTGAGGACGCTCTTGTACAGGTTCTAGAGGCAAGGAAACTGAGAAGCCAGAAAATTAACTCGCAAGTTCCTCTGGACGTGTTGGTGCGCTTTCTGAGCTGACAGCGATCTCATGTGGGGAGGTTAGCCCCTGATTTAGGCAGACAGGGAGAAGGGGAGAGGGTGCCCTGCATGTTCACCTTCAGCTCGACAATTCTCTCCGCTAGAGGGCAAAGCACTTGGCGCTTTCTCCAGTCCCCTTTGAAATTACTTTTCAGGAAACGTCACAGGTTAGTACATCGTCCGCCAACCTAGAGGGCTGTGGCAGAGCCAGGGGAGCGCGAGTGGCGACCTGAGTCAGGTTTCCCACACACACGCTCGTCCGAACGGGGACCGAGAAAGTGAAGTCAGAAGGCGGAGGGCACAAATGATCTGCAGACACTTACATCAGCTCACTGAATAAGGCCGGGCACATGCGCTTGCCAGAGACAGACAGAGAGGGCGAGAGGGAAAGTGAGAGACACAGAGCGAGCGGAAGGTGAGAAGTCACTCCCGGCGGATGGCCACACCGCAATCCTTTGTCCTGCATTCTCCTCTCAGGATTCTGTGCAGGTTCTCGAGCCACTGGGTCCTGGCTGCTCACAGCAGTCAGCCACGTGGGCCCCCGGGCCTTGACCTCACACCACCTGCTGGCCCGGCGGGTCTCTCTTCACGGAGTTCCTCTTTCATGTCATGGAAATATCTGCTCACCTCCTGGAGCTGTTTTTGTCTTTTTTCTTCTGCAACTCAGTTTAGTTCATAAATGTTCCGAATTCTTTTCCTGACACTTCTGCAATTTCTTGTTCCTCCATTGTTGGTAAAGTTACTGCGTTCCTTTAGGGAGGTCATCTCCTGGTCCTCTCACTTTTCTTGAAGCTGCCATGACTCGCAGTCGCCTGGTGACGGACTCGCTGGCTTCCCGTGACTTCGCTGCAGGCTGCTCTGTAGCTGCGTGCGGAGCCCTCCCCGCGGTGTGTGCCAGCTCGGAGCCGTCCCCTCTCTGCTGAGGGTGGGAGTGTGGAACACACGGGGAGGTGTGCAGAGAAGAGCTTCTCTCCTCTCTCTGTGGGGCTGCGGAAGCCAATTCCTCCAAAGCCCGCGTGCATGGGGCACTTCGGCACCACCTCACCTCCCCCCTTCCCAGCTCAGCCCCGGCCACACTGGGGCCAGAGAGTTTGGGTACACGGCACCAAAGAGCTGAGGTCGGTGAGCAAGAAGTGATGGCGTCCTTTCCGTCCTTCTCGCTCTGAGACTGGCAGAACCCGGG
Organism: Tupaia tana; assembly: GCA_026018925.1. NCBI lineage: Eukaryota > Metazoa > Chordata > Mammalia > Scandentia > Tupaiidae > Tupaia > Tupaia tana. The sequence goes on from JAKSZU010000003.1 coordinate 121,118,380, forward strand.
TGGTCTCCAAGGCGGAGGCGGCCCTCCTCCCACACCTGAGCTGGGCGGGAGCTTTGCCAATGTGTCAGGCACAGCCCCGAGGAGACTTGTGGAAGAACCTTCTTAAAAATGCTTCAACAAGTAACTAGAAACACGCCTGAAACTAACACAGATCACCTCAGGGAAAAAATAGCAGGTATAAAGAACCAAATGAGAAGTTTTGAACTAAAAAATAAAATAATAAAAATTAAAAATTCTATGAATGGCTTAATAGCAGAAAAAAGAGAACAGAAGAAAGTATTGGTAAGCTGGGAGATAGAAAAAGGGAAATTATCCAAGCTGGACAGCAGGGAGAACACAGAGTGGGAGGAAAACTGAACAGAACGTCAGAGGCCCGTCGGACCAGCACAGGCTTTCATGGCGCTGGAAAGAGGGTATACTGACCCGGTCATGCACGTCATGCCCCCTGACCCGGGCTCCGGTCCGCTCGGACCACAGGGCCACCCCACCGTGCTCAGCCCATTGAGGCGTGGCCTCCTCCACCACAGCACAGGAGCACCCTCCTTGTGTCACCACGGCTGGGCCACCAAATGTGCTTTCCTTACCTGGAAGTGGAGCAGAACGCCTTCTTACACATTTAAAAGCTTAACATACATCACCTCGGGAAGCAGCCCCCATAGCGGCTCCCACAGATTGCCTCCTGAGTGTCCTGATTTGATGACTCTGTTCTCACACAGTAAATCGAACACAGGCCCCGACAGTGGGGGGGCAGTGAGGGCTGGGCCCACACGGCCGGGGCCTGAGTTCATGTCCCGGGGCCTCCCTACACACACAGGGGCACGTGTGTCTGGGGTCCTGTGGTCTGGGCTGGCTGGGGCTGAGGGTGGATGTGGCTTGGGGCCCCTGTGGGGGTGACTTCTCTCTATCTCTGTCTCTGATTCTCTTTCATGGAAGAAGCAAATGAGTAAACGACAAACCGTACAGCGGAAGCTGGGATGTCACTTCCCGGGATGTTACCTCAGCGGCCGAGCTCCCTCTGCTCGCTCTCGGCCCCCCCCTTGCTCCCTCCCACATGAAGCGGAGGCCCTCAGTCTCTGTGAGGTGCTGAGTCCTTCCAAACCCAAATGAGTGCACCAAGGCGGGCCTGCCCAGGTTAGCCTGCTGCTGACCCTGATCGCCACTGACCCTGACCACCGCTGACCCAGACCGCCGCTGACCCTGACCGCAGCTGACCCTGACCACCGCTGACCCTGACCACCGCTGACCCAGACCGCCGCTCACCCTAAGGCAGCTCACCCTGACCACCGTCACCCTGACAGCAGCTCACCCTGACCGCCGCTCACCCTGACTGCCGCTCACCCAGACCGCCGCTCACCCAGACCGCAGCTCACCCTGACCGCCATTCACCCTGACCACTGCTCACCTGGACCGCAGCTGACCCTGACCGCAGCTGACCCTGACCACAGCTCACCCTGACCGCAGCTGACCCTGACCGCCGCTCACCCTGACTGCCGCTCACCCTGACCACCGCTCACCCAGACCGCCGCTCACCCTGACCGCCATTCACCCTGACCGCTGCTCACCTGGACCGCAGCTGACCCTGACCACCGCTCACCCTGACTGCTGCTCACCCTGACCGCCACTCACCCTGACCACAGCTCACCCTGACCGCAGCTGACCCTGACCACCGCTCACCCTGACTGCCGCTCACCCTGACCACTGCTCACCCTGACCGCCGCCCACCCTGACCACAGCTCACCCTGACCGCAGCTGACCCTGACCGCCGCTCACCTTGACCGCCACCCACCCTGACCACAGCTCACCCTGACCTCGGTCTCATCAACACCCTGAGCCAGAGTGCCCAGCCAAGCCACGTCCAGACTCCTGACCTCCTGTAAAGGTGACACGGTGTCATCATGGAGACCACTAAGCTTTAGAGTAATTTGCTACTCCCCAACAGGCAACTAGCACACACATTATCTCCAAAGAATGTACCAGGCCCAGGTTTCTTAAGGGGCTTCTTTAAAATCTTCAAGAAGTAGATCAATTCCAGACTTTGTAAACAGAAAGTAACAGTTACAAATCAATAGATTTCATGATTTTCTATTTGGTGGGAATGTCAGATTTTTGCGTCAGGATTGTGAGAAGCCTTGTGCAACCCAAGTGACTGGGCTTTCTGTCCCCGTGATGCCCCTCCCTGAACTGCTGAGCGACCGGAGGCCTTGAAGAGGTTAGATTCCCTGCTCCTCTGCCAGCTCTGGGTGAGGGTGGGCACTGAGCCCCTTCCCTGATAGGACACTCCAAGTGTGCTGAAACCACTCCTCTACAATTTGCCCATAAAAGACTGTGCTCAACTCTCAGCTGGGGCCGGAGATTTGGGGTGTTAACTCCTCTGTGTCTGCCAGTGTAATAAAGAGTTCTCCTTTTTCTCTCCAGAATGCTGTGCTTTCGTTCCTCAGCATCTGTTTTTCCACAACAAACTGACTATAGAAAAAGAGGGACATGAGGAAAGGTTTTTAATATAATAAATAAACAAATATCTCAGACAAACAGTTACACTATTTAACAGTGAAATACCAGAGCATTTTCATTAAAATTAGATATACTTGTGGGGTCGACAGGTGGTATGGTGGTTAAGGATGCTTGACTCTCACATGGCCAACCATGGTTCAAGTCCCTGACCTGGCGACTTGCTTTCTCACTCCCCACCCCTCACTCTCACTCTGTCCCTCTCTGGTCACATGAAAGAAAGAAGAAAGAGAGAGGAGAAAGGAAGGAAGGAAGGAAGGAAGGAAGGAAGGAAGGAAGGAAGACAGGAAGGAAGGAAGGAAGGAAGGAGAAAGAAAGAGAGAAAGAGAGAGAGAGAGAGAGAAAGAAAGAAAGAAAGAAAGAAAGAAAGAAAGAAAGAAAGAAAGAAAGAAAGAAAGAAAGAAAGAAGCAAGGAAGGAAGGAGGAAGAAGAGAGAAAGAAAAAGAAGCAGGAAGAAAGGAGAAAGAGAGAGAAAGAGAAAGAGAAAGAGAAAGAAAGGAGAAAGAAGAGAGAAAGAAAAAGAGAGAAAGAGAAAGAGAAAGAAAAAAAAATGAGATTAAGAGAGAAAGAAAGAAAAATAATTATTAAAAAATTAAAATTAGGAATGCTTGCTATCACTACTATGATATATCTTTCTGGGAGAGTAAAAACAGAAAGTGTGGCATATACATTGGAAAGGTGGAGAAGATATTTTTCATTATTTGAAGTTTATTTCTCAGTAAACCAAAAAGAATCAATTGAAAAAAGTACTGGGGTACCCTGCGACCCAGCAATTAAGCCTTATGCATAGGGAGCCACGTCCCACATGGCAACTGCAGTTCGAATCCTGGCCCCAGTGACCTGAAAAACACACCAGGTGCTCCCGTGCGCATCCCCACCTCCTGACGGGGTGGGGAACTGGAAGAACAGGGATTACCACACAATCGCATCCCGCTGGGGCGTTCTCTCTCTCTGTCTCTGATGAGTGAACATACTGTCTTGCACAAATAAAAATTTAAAAGTATCATTCCTAATCAGGTCACTCCGTAAAGCAGCCAGCATTTACAGGCAGCAAAGCTTCCGAAGCAAAACTAGAACAGCGCGAACACAGAGGCTCAGGGCCCAGACAGCGTGGCCGTCGACCAGGATGTCCTGCCACTCCTTGGGTGAACATCTGTGGGCCCTGCATGACACGAGCCCCGCAATCGTGGGCTTCACGCTCAGCAGGCGGGTGCTGTGGGCCTGGGCAGACTCTTAGGACGTGCACCGGAGGCTGTCTCCCAGCCTCGCTCTCCACGGCCGGACTGCAGGGAGGAGTCCTCAGTTCCCTCTGCCTCCTTTCAACGCGGCCCTGCTGGCACGTGACCACCGAGGGAAGGCCGGCTCCATCCTCGCTCTGCATACCTTCCTGGCGTGTAAAATCTCCCAGTTCTAAGGGGGAAAAGCAGCGGTTCACACAGTGCTTCTCCTGGCCTCTAATTGTAGGCTAACAAGTCCATTTTGCAAGTCAGGTGCTTCCCACATCTTTGCTTTCCACAGAAGTGGAGCTAGGAACAGTGGCAGGGCCTGCTGGTGGCCTTCCAAATGTCCCCTTTGATTTTTTTATAGTAGAAAAATTTTTAAATCAACTCATGAGCTTTAGCAGGCTCGTGGTCGAATAAGACTCCATTTCCAGCAAGCAGGGCTGGCCGCGTGTCTCCTCTCTGGCTAGCCAGTAGAAGCCAGGCGTGCAAACGCGGGGGCTTGGTCTTACAGGGCCCAGGACCAGCTGTCCTCATCCCCCGTGTTGAAGGAGGCACCGTGACTGCAATGAAGGCCATGAGAACAAGGGCCACACCCTATGCTGTCAGAGGGGGGACCTCGGTCTCCAGAAACCCTCAGGGACCTCTGGCCAGGACTGTCCCTTCCCCTCGAACTTTCATATGAGAAAGAAACTTCTGTCTGTTTTGACCCACGGCTTTTTTACTGCTTTTGTTCATTTTTTATATCAACACATGCACTCTGCTCACACTTTACCTAGAAATAAAAGTTTACATTGGAAATAAGCTTTTTCTTTTTAGAGAGATTTTTGCTATGGGACATGCACGCTGGCCAGAGAAAGACAGACAGAAAGTAAGGAATCACCCCCGGAGGGATGGCCACGCTGCAATCCCTTCTCCATTCTTCTCTCGGGATTTTGAGTTTTAAGTACTGGGTCCAGGACTCGAACTGCAGTCATATGTGGGAGTCCAGTGATGTAACCATTATGCCATCCGCTGATCCCTAGAAGTAAGTCTTGATAGCTCATTTGAAAGGATTGGCTTTGCTAATACCAAGTTCCTTCCATTTTCATTTAACAGACAAAAGATGTAAAGTTCCTTGCTGAAAAAACAAGTTCTATACCTTTTGCTTTATAAAAAAAAAACCTGCTCATAACCTGATCTTGGGCTTCTGACCTTCAAACGTATGAGAAAATAAATTTATATCATTTAAGAAAAAAAAAGAGAAAAAAATAGAATCGATGCTGAGCCACCTCTCAATTTAAAAGTAAATATTCATCCATAAATACATAAATTGAAAAAACCCTGTCACATAAAGAGATACATACCTTATAGCTTTTCTATTTGACACTTTTTGAATATATATTTTGGTTTGATCAATAGGGAATAATAAATGTGATAAAAAGTTAGTCCAGGAATTTCCTTAACATTTATAATCATGGGTGGAGCCCAGCTGGCCATGCCTGGGTAGACTGTGCCCTGAGGTCCCGGCTCCACCTGCAGACCTCCCAAGGGAGGCTGGGCACACAGGCGGCATGATCTGGGGGGCGGGGTGAGAGGGTCGCAGGGCTGACACCCTGCTGGGGATTCTCTCTTGCATCTGTCTATGACGGAAATAAACTTGTAAAAAGAATCTTAAGATCACAGGATGTTTTCTTAGAATTATTTTATTTATCATTATTTATTATTAGTAACTTACTATAAGGCATGTGTGCTCACCAGAGAGAGACAGAGACAGAAAGAGGTAAACTGAGAAAGCAAGCCACCAGGTCTGGGACTTGAACCATGGTTGGCCATGTGGCAGTCCAGTGTCTCAACCACCATACCTGCTGGCCCCAATCACAGAACATTTTGAAATTTTTGTTTCATTTATATACATATTTTGACTAACATAAAAATCTAAATGACGTTATTATAAAATCATATGAAAACTGGAGCCAAGGGAAAGCTGTAAAATATCTAAACATAACCTGTTCATCTATTTTTAGATAATGGGAGATCAAATTGCACTTGAATTTAGATTCTGTTAGATTTGATCAAAATGTTACGCTTAATCTGAGATCTTAATATTCCCAATATGATGATGGAAATTACATCCTTTGCAACTTTTTAATTTTTCTTTTAAATCTAGTTATTTGTTATGATTTTTCAAGCTGCCAGGTCTGGCACTTGAACCGGTCAGCCATGTGGGAATCCAGCACCCCAACCACCATGCCACCTGCTGACCCCATCCTTGGCAACGTTCTGGAGTTCTGATACAGAATTTTATGTATCCACCTGGGAGTGGAAAGGAGGGGGTATACCACCTCTTAGGGTTTTGACTTTAGGACGTAAACTCGCGAACTAGAGATCTCTGCAGGGCACTCTTGTCCGGCCGTGGGGTCCTGCCCTGGCTGTGGACTGGGGAACAGTTACACGGCTGTCCCCCATTACTGTCCCCTGCCTCCGGGTGGTCCCGGTCAGCATCTTCCATGACTGAGGAGGACCGCAGGTCACGGCCAGCCGCCTCTGCCGACATGACTGCTGGCTGGGTGCCCTGTCAGACCAGGAAGTGGCCATGCACACGCAGATGGCCAGGACAGGTCCTAGACCCCCATCTCTGAGACCTGCCCCTCTCCACCCTTCCCATCTCTGACACCCCTTAACTGCCACCTGGCCTCTCCCTCACCTGTGGTGCTTCCGCACGGCCGGCTGACTGCTACATAGCGTTTTGAAGAAAGTGTAACCAGATTTCCTGGTTAATGGGTTTGCAGATTATTTCTAATTTTCTTCTCTGTTGATAGATGTTTAGGCTATTTCTCATTTTCCCTTTTAAAAACAGTATCATGACTGTCTTTAAATTTTTTAAAAACATATTCCTTTCATGAGTGAGAGATAATGAGGACAAGGAAGAAGGACAAGCATCCTCAGTGGGCCCTGTGGCACGGTGCCCGCCTTCAGCCTTCCCTGCCAGCCAGGATGGCGCAGGTGCTGGTGTGTACAGGCCAGCCAGGGACCCAGCACCCCCTGAGCAGCACCACCAAGCCAGGCCAGACCATCCTGTTAGACTTCTGCTCACGTGCAGGTTTGTCTGAGGACAGTGGGGACTCTGGGGAAGGAAGGCAGAACATCTAAATTCCTGGCAAACACGCTAAAAACAGAACCTCTTGGTAAATTGACTCATGCTATTTGCTAGAACTGTTATCTGTGGAATGCACTTATTTACAACGTGGCTGGTTAAGGGTGGTTTACAGTAAATCAGTTTAGAATGTGTGGATTTGTAAGGCAAGGCCGAGCGTCAGAACGCGCTAGTGTGCTCACAGACACGCGGGCATCAAAACGCGCTGCAGGGCGCTCTCAGGGCCGGGACGTCAGAACGCGATGCAGCGCCCTCAGGGACCCCTGGGCGTCAGAACGCGCTGCAGGGCGCTCACAGGCGGGCATCAGAACGCCCTGCAGGGCGCTCACAGGGCCGGGGCATCAGAACGCCCTGCCGGGTGCTCACAGGGCCAGGGCGTCAGGACGCGCCATAGGGCGCCCACAGACGCCTGCCAGTGAACATGCTGCCCTCCAAAAAGGCACATCAGTCTCCACTCTAAGAACGTGAGCTCTCCTCAGCAACGCCGGCTGGGATTGTCTGTGGGCCCACAACCCGCTACCGTCTAGGTCTGCACTTTCCTACTTAGTAGTAGTGAGTAGTGTGAGTATGCTATGAGTAGTAGTAGTAATAAATAGTAGTATTAGTATGAGTAGTAGTATGCATAGTAGTACAAGTAGTATAGCAGTAGTATTAGTAGTATATTAGTAGTAGTATGAATGGTAGTATAAGTAGTATAGTAGTAGTATCAGTAGTAAATAGTAGTATGAGGAATACTAGTAAATAGTAGTAGTATGCATAGTAGTACAAGCAGTATAGTAGTATGAGTAGCAGTATAAATAGTAGTATAAGTAGTATAGTAGCAGTATGAGTACTAGTACATTAGTTGTAGTATGAGTAGTAGTATGCATAGTACAAGAAGTATAGCAGTAGAATAAGTAGTACAGTAGTAGTATGAGTAGTATGAATAGTAGTATAAGTAGTATAGTAGTATGAGTACTAGTATATTAGTAGTATGAGTAGTAGTAGTAAATAGTAGTAGTATTAGTAGTATGCATAGTAACATAAGTAGTATAGTAGTAGTATGAGTAGTAATATGCATAGTAGTACAAGTAGTATAGTAGTAGTAGGAGTAGTAGTATATTAGTAGTACAAGTAGTAGTATAAGTAGTATAGTAGTAGTATGAGTACTAGTAGTATGAATAGGAGTAGTATGAGGAGTAATATGAATAGTAGTATAAGTAGTATAGTAGTAGTATCAGTAGTAGTATATTAGTAGTAGTATGAGGAGGAGTAGTAAATAGTAGTAGTATGAAGAAGAATAGTATGCATAGTAGTATAAGTAGTATAGTAGTTGTATGAGTACCAGTATATTAGTAGTAGTATAAGTAGTAGTGTAAGTAGCAGCATGACTAGTGTGAGTAGAATGCTGGCCCTTTGGATCCATGTTTCTGTTGTGCATTCTGTAACAGAATGCCGGTGTTCAAATCCTGGTCTTCCCTTGTGGAATGTGTGGCCTCAGAGGTTACCAAAATTCTAGTTTCATGGCCTTTTTTTTTTTTTCCTTTAAGAATTATTTTATTTAACTTTATTTATTTAAATTTGACCAGAGAGGGACCAAGCAAAAGAGAGAAAGAATGAGAGAGAGAGAGAGAGAGAGTGAGAAAGCAAGCTGCCAGGTCCAATACTCGAATCCCGGTTGGCCAGGTGGGAGTCCAGCACCCTTAACCACTATGCCACCTGGCAGCCCCTCATGGCCGATTTTACGAGGTCATGTAAAGATTGTACAATGCCTGCAAAACCCCAAGAATGTCACCTGCCATACAGTAAATGTTTGAGCAGTGCTAGCCAGACACTGAGTCTGGGATTCGAACCATGGTCAGCCACGTGGGAGTCCAGCACCTTAACTACCATGCCATCTGCTGGCTCGTGTTGCTTGTATTTTAACTTTGTAGACTTTTATCAAGGAGGAATTTTTTATGCACTCATATATCATTCTTTTACTCTATGGATTTTATTACAACCAAATTTTTATCCAAAAAATTTTTAACCATTTTATTGAACTGACAATTCCAAATTTCAGTTCACATTTTCTTTAATCTGCTCTTACGATTTTTTTGGTCAGAATCTTACGGTTGTCTTTTTAGGCTCACCAGACTCTGCTCTTGTTTTCCTTTCATGAAAGTCATTGTCCCTCCTGTTTTCACCTTCCCCTGAAGAACGGTATCCTCTGCTCTTCCCTCTCCTCCCACATCACACTCCCTGGATGATCTTTCCACACCAACAGTCACAATCTCCCTCGGCAGACAACACTGAAATTTTCAGAGCAACATTTTCCACTGTTCAGAGAGTATTTCTAATTAGATGTCCCACAAGACCTTCGCCTAGACCTCTTCTAAAACGGAATTTTATACACACTCTATACTGACTGAGATGGAGTGACCTCTAAGGGATACGATTATACTTTCCTTCAACTTATCACACATAGTAAACGTGGAACACTTTTAGGAAAAGAATCTAACTATGTCCATGTCATTTGCATAGTCTCTCTGGAGTATGTACAGTGTCCTCTGGGAAGACAGGAAAGATGGTAAGTGATTATGACAGAGGGAAGAGGTTTATTTTCTACTTTAACTTCTTTGTGCCTTTTTAAAAATGTCAGAAGGTGCATGTGCTCCCAGAGGAGAAAGACAGAGGGAGGGAGGAACCATCCCCCCACTGGCATGGTCACGGCCTGATCCCTTCCCCTCCATTTCTCCATCCTGCTGGGATTTGGGCCTTGCATGCACATGTGCCTGGCATGTTTTTCTGGTATTTAAGCCCATGGCGGGCCATACGGGATCCAGCCCCCTACCCACCAGGCTTCTGGGTCAGCCCCTTTATGCCTTTTAAATTCTGTACCATGATGTACCTTTTCCACACCTACTAAAACAAGCGCAAGTCTGTAAGTAAATGCAAGGGACCGCGTCATCAGCCCGGCTGACCCATGTGTGTTGGCTGGTGATGTCGCTCATCCTCAGTCTTTGCATCTCTTCAAATGCATGTCTAATTACCGCATCCGGTGGGAGTGTCTCAGAAATGGGTCCCCCATCCGCCTACGCATGCAACAGCAACTAAGAGCACACTGTGAGCTGTCCCGGGCTGGAGACGGAAAGGGGGATGTGATGTTGTCGGTTCGGTCCCGAGGCCCAGAGCCGAGGTACAGAGCGGCGCGACACACACTTGAACAGCGCTGCTTAAGTGACTGCTGCTTGACATCGTTTATAAGTATTTATTCAGGTGAGAGATCATAAAATATATTTTTATAATATACATAAGAAAAAACACAACTGAACAAATAAAAATGAAATGACAGGAGGTGACAGAATTTAGTGTCTATAAATGAAGTCATCAATAACTAATAATTAAAAAATTCAAGGTATTTAAGTCAAGACCACGCTTTACAATATTTTATAATAAGAAATAGGAATTTGCTTTTAAAGGTAATCATGACTTAATAGTTTTTCAAATGATTCCAAATGGGTTTCTAGAAAATGTTTTACATAGACATTTTAAAAAAGACAAGAACTTTGGCAAGCAAAGTGTTAGTCCATAGCAGCTTGGTAAAGTTTACTTTATTTTTTTAAACACAAAGATTTTTCAATTTACATTTGTTCTTGTTAGGGGAGCAAAAAGAGCTAATAAGCTAAGTATCTTCAGGGTTCTATAAGTTATACAGCAAAAACAAGACCTTTAATAACGCTCGAATCCATGAAAATGTGCACCACGCTGCATACAGTAACGGAGTAAGCGTAAACCATGTGATCACCGACATTCTTTGTGAAGTATTCGCCCCATTCTCACATCGTGTCCCTATGTTCCCATCTATTTCTGAAGGCAGCCTCAAGCTTTAAGTACATCTTTGCTATTGAAAAAGTCTTCCTCCCCTTTACTAAAAATGTTTCCACAAAGTCTCTCAGAAATTTTTTTCAGTATTTCTTACAAATCATATGATCAATAAATGATCATAACTTTAGAAAAAACTACTGAGGCTGGAGAAAAGGTGGCCAAATTCGACTCACAGCTCCAGGAAGTCAGTTCAAACTTTCCTACTTTTAAAAATATTTTTTGTCATGAATAACTAATTAATTAGATTGCCACGCTTTTAAATTAAGATCTAGCAAATCAACTATAAAGAACTTACCTCTAATCATGTATGACTGACAGAAGAGAAACTGGCTGAAGTCTTACATACAAAACATATAAATACTGCATAATATGTAGTGCATATTGGCACCCACCCCTTGGTACTTAAAGCATAAAACACGACCAGCAAACCTGGTGTTCTTAGTGTACATGCACAACACTGACATCGCTCCTAAAAACCTCTAGTGGCCCAGGGTGTCCCCCGGTGACGGCTTCCCGATGGGCTTGTAGCAAGCATCGGGCTGCCAGAGGCGGATGTCCACGAGCACCTGATTGAGCTTCTGCATCCAGAGGTCCCGCTCTTCCTTAGTGTCTGCGGACAGCCAGTTCCTACGAGAACAACCAGCCAGGGGTCAGCGTCCTTCCCCCATGCCCTCCCTCCACGCACTGGTAAAGAAAGTAAAAGATGTGACAGGCTGAGAGGCGAGGCACCCTGGCCGTCCCCCAGCGGGCGCTAACCGAGGGCCCTGTACGAGGTGTTCTCAGGGCTGCCGAGTAAAGTCCCCCACTTGGTAGTGACGGCATTTTCAGCCAAGGAAGGCACTGCCTGCATGAGCAGTCTGGCTTGCACACTGGCACGTGGGATACCCACTGAGTGTGGCTGCTTCCCACAAGACCCCACAGGCTGAATCTGGGTGCTCCCACGCAGGCCCCAGTGCTGGATCCAGGCTCAGGGCCTCACCTCCCTGCCCAGGGAGTTCTCCTTAGTGCTGTCTCCGGTACTTCTGTCCCATGTCGGAATCGTAGAATGGCATCTACGTAAAGACCTAATGTGTGTCTAGCGTACCCTCTGTGCCCACACCAGGAAGCTCTTCCTTCTGCCCTGGAAGGCAGCCGGCTGGTGGGGCAGCAGGGGTAGGGGCGAGAGGACTGCCCTGCCTCCCGTCAGGCCGTGCCCCAGGGAGCGGGCCCTGCTGGGAGGTTCCACAATACTCACTCTGTGTCCTTACAGTCCTGCCCGTTGGGGACAGCAGGCTGTGAGCGGGAATGAGCAGGCAGCACGTCACCCCCCACTAGCGTCCCACAGTGCCACCCACTCGCTCCACGGCTCAACACTGCGCCAGTGTCTCCTCGTTAATCTCCACGTCACTTCACGAAGGTTCACTTAGGAGGACTCAGAGAGCCAGCAAAGCTGAGTGACCAGTCATGGCTACATCTGGTAAGAACTGAGTTAGGACTTAAATTTAGGGCTGCTGAAGTCAAAGCTCCACCGCAAAGCACTGGCCTGCCCCTGAGGACACGTGTCTACTCCATTCTGAAACGGACAATACCGTTCGCGAGAAATGAGAAGCCGTTGGCAGTAAGGAGTGGGAGATAGTAAGCGAGGCTAGTGTGATGGGGTGACAGTGATGTGCGTCAAGTCTAGATAACCTCAGAGGGCAGAGGCCTGTGGAGGAAGCGAGAGGCAGAAGTTCAGGTTTAAGGTCACATGCTCGGGAACGCGAAGGGCCAGGCGGCACAGTAGTTACGGCACTGGACTCCCACGTGGCCCACCGCAGTTCCAAGTCAGACCTGTGGCTTGAAAAATCACACCAGGCGCATGTGCGTGTGTGCCCTAGATCTCAGAAGGAGAATGGAGGAAAAGGGACTGTGAATGGCCATCCCCCCGAGGGGTGACTTCTCACTTTCCCTCTTACTGTCTCTGTCTTTCTCCAGGGAGCACACACACCCTATGGCAAAACTTGGGGGAAAAGAAAAAAAAAGAAAGAAAGAAAAGTGAAGTAAAGCCTTAAGCCTCCAAGCCGAGCAGAAGGCCCAGCCCCTGGGCTTGCACCTCTCTCGTACCTTGGCCAGAGAAGCACATTCACGTGGTGACAATGCCCCGCAAAAAATGATGTGCAGTGAGGTACAGAGGTGGGGGGGGGGGGGGGGGGGGGATGCGCGGCCCAGCACTTCCTACCATAGGGGGAGTCCGGGGCACACCTGGCAGGGCTTGCCCAGCAGGTAACAGAGTTGAATGAGCAGTGGCTAGGCGGGGCTGGGCAGGAGCCCTCTGTGCACTGTGCTTGGACTGCCCCCTGTGGCCAAGAACGGCAGCTCGCTAAGTGTCTGGGAGTCAGCACCACCCGCCTTCCCCCGGACCACTGCAGCTCCGGAGGTCCCTGAAGGACGGAGACACACAGGTTAAAAGGATTGCTCTGGAAGTAACTGGGACATGGAGAGATTTCAGACTGGGTCCTCCCTAGCTATTTTAAAATAAACCGGGGGGCCAGCAGATGGTGTAATGGTTAGGTCGCTGGGCTCCCATGGAGTCAACCAAAGTTTGAGTCCCGAACCCGATGGCTTAAAACTCATGCCAGGTGTGTGTGTGTGTGTGTGTGTGTGTGTGTGTGTGTGTCCAAAATCCTGAGAGGAGAATGGTGGAGAAGGGACTGCGGTGTGGCCATCACCCGGGGGGTGATTTCTCACTTTCTGTCTCTGTCTCTCTAGCAGGGGCATGTGCCCTAGAGCAAAAATCTCACTGGAAAAAAAAAAAGGCTAGTCCCGGGGCAACTTCACTGTGTCAGCACAGTGCGTCTTGGCTGTGGCTCTCCAGCATTCCCATCGGGAAGTCATGAATCTAGCTTTGCCCAGGCCTCTCCTCCAATATCCAGCAACGACCTAATTCATAAAGATTTCGTCACATTCAAACGGACATCCCTCATCAGAACTTCTCTTGGGCGTGCAGTAAAAGCCCATCCTGCACTCAGCAATACAATTTTGCATCTTAGCAGTCAGCTCTGGGTTAACAAAGAGAGATGCTTCCAGGAGCTTATCCCGTTCTTCTCTAACTGATATCTGCAGACCAGAGGGAGACTCTGTAAGTCATCTGATTAGAGGAGGACAGTTTGGGGATGGAGGGGCTACGTAGTCTGAGTAATGCCTGACTTCTCTTCCATCAGAGCCCACAGGTTCTTAGCTAACTGCCATGGAGATGTCCCCGCTGTGAGGGTACTGGGACACACGTGAACCCAGAGACAGGCTGGACGCTGCAGCTCTGAGACGCCCTGCAGTGGTTGAACACACAACGGACAGACAAGACCTCACTGAGGCTGGAACATCTGGGGGCTGGGGCCAGCAGGTGGTTGGTGGTTAGGAGCGCTGGACTCCCACATGGCCGACCGCGGTTCGAGTCCCGAACCTGGTGGCTTGCTTTCTCATTTTCCCTTTCTCTCTGGTCAAATAAAAATAAAAACATAAGATAAATAAAATAATTCTTTAAAGAAAGAAACATCAGGAGGCGGCACGTACTTGGTGACACACAGCGTGTCCCTGCACTGGCTGACCAGGGTCTCGCGGTCGTCCTCCCTCTGCGGCCGGACGGTGATTAACTCAAAGGTGTTGCGTCGCGCACAGAACTCTCTGTTGGCTGGTTCTATGTGATGGCTGGTACAGTTGGCCAGATTTATCCTTCCAATGGGATTCTTTAAAAACGAGGTTTTAAAAATTAGTAGAAAATAAATGACCATTCAATTCATTTAGCATTAAACAGTTTAGCCGGCACAGATTAAAACTGGAAAAACTCTACTATGAAAGTTCAGTTCAGTTACACTGTGCTTAGAGAAATATTCAGTATCTATTACTGTCCTGCTGACATAAAAACAGAAACCAAAACCATCGGCTGGTAACTCTTGCCGACTATTCTATAAACTTAAAAAGAAGTAAACCCTTTTTTATGGAAAACTTCAAGCAGAAAATGAGGACATGGACCTGACCAGCCTCAGTGATTACAAATTCACCCTGAACCACCCTCTGCACTCCCCCACCCCCCCCTAGAGAAGCGGCCTGGACGCCTGCTTTCACATGTACATGACCTCTGTTCCCTGAGAGATGAGGCCGGAAAACGCTGTGGGCCCTGGGAGGCAGTGTCTTCCCTCTGGTGTGACAGCCCAGGTGGAGTAACAATTCAGGACACCAAGTGGAAAACGGAAAACGGGACAGGCACAGGTAGGATGGGTACAGCCAATGACATACCAGCCCATTATACCTACAGATGAATTTAAAATGAAGCATACCACTTCAAAACCTTACGTCTAGAAAGGACAGTAACAACTTGTTTGCTGGGAGTTTGAGTAGTAGAAATTATTTTTGCTGGTGAAAGCATAAAATGATCTAGCCTAACTGAGCTTAAGATCTTCCCAATTAAAATGTCAACAAAAAATATCATGAAATATTCCAGGAGAAAGGACAGAAAAAGCATATGCCCTTAGGTATTTTAAAAGTGGTCAAACCATGGAGAATGGGTGACAAAATTTTTATTCAAATATGCCCCCACCCCTCACCCCCACCCCCACCCGTGCAGGTCTGATAGAAGAACCTGTTTCACGGCTGAGTAAGTGTACGTGAAGGGGGCTCTGGGAGTGGGGCGGCCAGAGGGGACACGGGCCTTAACAGGGTCTGAAACAGCAGCACTCTGCTATTAGCTGAAACTCAGGAAGGAGCTATGCTAACAAGAAGCTAAACCACAGCAGCATGGTCTGTAATATTGGCCGTCTGGAAATAATCCAAGTGCGCATAAGGAGAATAAATTAATTGTATTATACTCTTATAACGGAATACTATACTACAGAGAAAGAGGCGCTGATGAGGCTCCACGTATCAGCCTGCACTGACTTTACAAACCGCAGTGGCCCGGAACGACAAGTGGCGGAGCAGCACGTGTGTGATGGCATGCAATGACACAGACCGCTTATACACAAATGTAACAAACGTGAACAGTGGGCAGGAGTAGCGATGTTAAGGAAAGATTCTGTCTGCAGGGTAGGAGTACACGGGGAGCTTCAGCTGGACTGATCACACAGTGAATGATTACTTTTGTGCTGTCACAACACATTTCTAAACTTTAATAACTTTTATGACTATAACATATAGTTATTAAAAATGATTATTGATGTGGAAGATAGATATCATCAAGCAAAACTCAGGTTATAAAAAGCATGCTGCTTTTTGTTTTAGAAGATTCACAAATGGATCTTAACTATGTTATGTGTGTTTTAAAGCACATAAGGGTATAAAACCAGAATATGCACGGGGTTTATCTGTTATGGACGATCCTTTTTAATTCGGCTTATTTCTATTTTCTAGGTTTGGGATAATAAATAATATTATCCAGGCAATGATAAGTTCCTTAAAAATAAGATATAATCTATTACACAAAATCCTGTTTTACTGTTTCAAAACAAAACCAAAGTCATAATATTCCCGTGGGTGGCTTTCCCATTACTGCTTCATTCAAGATACAGCCAATAAAATACAAAATTGAACTTAATATCTTCCCAACTAAAATGTCAACAAAAAATATTATGAAATATTCCCCAGGAGAAAGGAAAGAAAAAACACATGCCTGTAGGTATTTCGAAAGTGGTCAAATCATGGGGAAAAAATAGGTTACAAACTGTTTATTCACATGTACCCCCCTCCCACCCCCCCTCGCCAGGTCCGAACAACCTGCCCCGTGGCTGAGGAAGTACCGGGGCAGGCTCCGGTGGGTGGGGCCGGAGGAGCACTCACAGGGAGCACCACGAGAACCCAGCCGGGCTCGCGCCCTGCCAGGACTCTGATTACCTTTCGCTTCTCATCGTCCGGGTAAGTCCAGTAAGAGATGCAGTTTCCGGAAAGAACACACCACCTCCGATGCCAGGCGCCAAAGCCACTGACGTCTTCAAATATGGTCTGCAGAAGTGAGTGGGAACACAGGCTTTAGAACGCGACGGGGTCTTCTGCCGGAGCAGCCGCCGTCTGAAGGTCAGAGGTGCAGTTGTCGGCGTCTTTCAGGCCTCCAAACCCAGCTGCGTCATTTTTGTAATGTTTTGTCTTAATAATGGAAACTTCGAACTGCTCGTATGGAAGGCTGACTTGAGCACGCTCTATAAGCATTAAGAGCGTCCAGGCACCAACTGCAAACCAGTGCCTCTACCCTCTGTGCACTTGCTTAAAGTGTGATGTCCCCAACGAAGTGCTCCGGAAGGGAGAGAGCAGCTCAGTGCCGGAGAGTGAAATGCGACGGGAATGTCTCTCCTCACATATTACTGGTAGTGCGGGTTCAGAGGGTCTGCAATGTACACCAGGGAGCGCCCTGCTGGGTAGCACCCACCCTGGGGGCAGCGCCAGCCATGCCCCGCCTGGGTGCCGATACTCTAGGAAGCTGCGCTCTGCAGGGAGGTGGTGAGGGGCAGGACTCCGGAGCAGGCTTTCCCTCCCACACAGGACGGCAGGAGCTGGGTCCATCTCCCGTCCCCACTGCATTTAGCTGTAGTCATCCCCGAGCCCTCCCATATATAAAAGTCCCCACCTTTAATTTAGAACGTTCCCATAGGAACTTCTATGTTAAAGAACAAGGTGAGCAGGTAACAGTGCTGCGGGCCAGAGGTTGGCAGCCTCTTTCTGTATGGAGCCCGAGAGTAAACGCTCTTGGCTCTGTGGGCCACAGCCTGTCCCCTGGGCTCGGCCACCAGCTCACAGGCTTGCTTTCTTAGGGAAACAAGTACCAATGTCACAAACTGAAAAAAGAAAATAAAGATTAAGTAATGTTACTTACTAGAAAACCTCTTTCTTCAACACTTGAATTCACTTGACACTTTATCTTTAAATAAATATGACCTTCCAAAGAGGATAAAAAGGGTACCTGCAAAGAAAGAAGGTTCACTGTTTGCAAATGATTGTCCGAGAGCGATTCTTCTAGATAAAACATGTGTAAGTCATAAACAAAGTGCTGCACCTTAAAAATGCAGCATTTTCTAAGGCTGGGGCGTACAGGACATGGCCGAGACGCCAGTGGTGCCTTAGCAACAGATGCTTCTGAAGAGTCAATACACTCAAGGTAGAGCTGGACAGAAAGGAGCCTAAGCCCCAGGTCAGCGCGAAAGAAGACACAGTTCCGGACATATGTTTATCTGTTCCCCACCAACGGGAGACCAGACAAACAAACGGCGAATTCATGCACTGCAACACCCCTCGGCAGCAGGAACACACACTCCAGAAACAGGAAGGCCAGCCCCCGGTCCCCAGAATCAGACAGAATTGCAAGAGGTCCCAAATAACCAAAGAATCTTAAAGAAGACAAATGAAGTTAGAGGAGTCATACTTCCCAATTCTAAACCTTAACTCAAAGCTTCAGTAATCAAAACTGTGGCACTGACGTAAGGATGGACGGAGACCAAAGGAACAGGACTCGGAGCCCCGACGTGAACCCGGATGTCCACGTCCACACCGTGGCGCTAGCCAGGAGTGCCAGGACCACACGAAGGGGAAGAGTGGTCCCTCTCGACAAGTGGTGCCGAAGAGACGGAGTCTCCACACGGAAGGGGCACGGGGCCTTACCCCAGACCACGTACAGAAAAGAACCCGGAGTCAGGAAGGACTCAGCTACGAGGGCTAACACGCTTGGAGGAGAGCACGGGCTTCACAGCTTCGTGCCCACGGGTGTGGCAGCGGGCTCCGGGGATGAACCAGAAGCACAAGTGCACTCCCACACGTACAAAAACATTTCAGTAGGGGACCAGTAGACCCCCACAGAGTCGACCACAGTTCGAGTCCTGGACTGGGTGGTTTAAAACTCTCGGGGGGCGGGGGAGTGGGGTGCAAGTACGTGCATGCTTAAAATCCTGAGGAGAGAATGGAAAGGGATTGCAGTTTCGCCATCCACCCCCAGGGGGTGATTTCTCATTTTTCTCTCTCTGTCTTTGTCTCTCCAGCAAGCACATGCACAAGCAAAAATCTCTCTTAAAAAGAAAGGGACAAGCACTTAGTGTAACGACTATGTTGCTGGACTCCCACGTAGTCGACCACGGTTCGAGTCCTGGATCCAGTGGCTTAAACTCACGCTGGGCACATGTGCGTGTGTGCCCAAGATCCCGAAAGGAGAATGGAGAAGGGATTGCGGCGTGGCCATCCCCCTGGGGGGTGATTTCTGACTTTCTGTGTCTCTGTCTCTCTGGCGAGCGCACACGCCCTATGGCAAAAACCTCTCCAAAAACAAAAAAAAAATTAGTAGGAAGGTTCCTCAAAACATTAACCTGCCATACAAACTAGCAATCCTATTTCTGGATACTTACACAAAAGAAGTGAACTCAGCTCCTCAAGTGAACTCGGAATGTTCACTGCAGCATTGTTCACAAGAGCTAAGAGGTGGGAACAACCTGAGTACCCACCAGCAGATGAACAGATCAAGAAAACGTGGTATGGGACCAGCACATGGCGTAATGGTTACGTCACTGGACTCCCATGTGTTTGACGGTGGTTCGAGTCCTGGACCCAGCAGGTTAAACTCACGCCAGATGCGTGTTCATGCGAGAGTGCCCAAAATCCCAAGAGGAAAATGGAGGAGAAGGGGCCGTGGGATGGCCATCCCCCCGGGAGGTGATTTATCACTTTCTGTCTCTGGCTAGCACATACACACCCTATAGCAAAAATCTCTCTAAAAAGAAAAAACAAATCATCCGTAGTGCCTCATTACATTGTTACAACCCCTGCTTTTTCTGGTCCATTATGCCAATTTTAAGTCCCTCAGGCTCCTTCCTCTCAATGCCAATGAACAGAAATCTGCGGTTTGGCCCAGAGAATGCTGCTGGTACAAAGCAGTCTTCAGTGACGGTCCCGTGCCCGCAGATTGAAAAGCATGCTGGGCACGTGCATGACAGCCCAGCGCGCTGAGGGGACAGAGCGCGGAGGAGGGACTGCAGTGTGCCCACTCCCCACCGGGGGGCGCCCTCGTGCACTTCCCCTGCTCTAGGAAGCACGCACACCCTCTGGCAAGTAAAACAGAGAGATGTGCAACAAAATCACATTTCAGAGATTAATGACTCTTACTTATGTGGGAACTGGCATGTGATAACACTGAAGAAGATATACAGTTCACAGGATTATAGTTCTCAGATGCATCTAATTGCAAATCTTGTTTTTTTCGTTTTTAGTTTTGCCAGGATACGTGTGAGCTCCCCAGAGAGAAACAGAGAGAGACAGGGAAAGTGAGAAAACACCCCACGGGACGTGGGCACGCTGAAACGCCTCTCCCCATTTCTCCCTCCCGTGGAGATGCGGGCACAAGCACGTGCACCCAGCGTGTTCCTCCAGCAGCTGAGGCCGGGACTTGAACCACACAGTGGGCCATGTGGGATCCCGCTGCCTTAACCCCCATGTCACAGGCCAGCCTGCAAATCTTGTTTTATGAATTTAAAATAAAATGAAAAATACTATTGGCATTTTGTTAATTAATATTTCTGCAAACCCACAGAATATTTGCAATGTTTGCAACTGATCTTTATAAAAATGTAAGAAAAGAAAAATTTTAATAGTTTTTGCCATAGGGCATATGCACTAGCTGGCCAGAGAGAGACAGAGACAGAGAGAGGGAAAAGTGCGAAATCACCCCCCAGGAGGAATGGCCACACTGCAATCTCTTCTCCTTCATTCTCCTTTTGGGATTTTGGGCATGCACACACACACATACACGCCTGGTGTGAGTTTCAAGTCACTGTGTCCGGGACTTGAACTGCAGTCAGCCATGTGGGAGTCTAGCACCTTAATCACCATGCTACCTGCAGGTCCTAAAAAAGTTTTCTAAAGTATACGATTATATTCAGTATAATTTTAGTATTAAAAAGCATCATTAATATAGCAATACTACACATATATATGTATGTATATATGTACACACACACACACACACACTATACAGTATTTATTGGTCAATTGAGACCATGAAAATTTCCTACTTTTATTTAAAACATCACCAGTAGGTCTTTCAATACACAGGAGGTCAAACGTGAATAATTTTTACTTTTAAACATAATTACTAGTTTGGTATTCTAACTGGTACACAGGAGAATCAATACCAAAGTAAACATAAAATTTTGAAGGATTATGAAATGAAAAAAGAATATAGAGAAAAAACCCAATACCAAACATGCATGGAAAAAAGAGATCTCTCAAAGAAAGATTTAAAGAAATCATAAGTAAAGAAAAAGAGGCCCACCTATAAGTCTAAAGAAAGAGCAATGTCAGAATGTCCTTAACTATTCAGAACAACCAAAACCTTTTGACAGTGGTTAGTAAAACAAATACGCATGGACCCAAAGGGAGGCTTGGACTTCAAGGTCATTAGTGTCAAAGCAAAGAAAACGTGGCGACCTTTTCCTGGAACAAGTAGCCCAGTAGCTTTTGCTCTCTTACATCACAATTTATCTAAAAACAAACAAGATAAAAGACAAACAGAAAAAAAGACCCAAAAATCATTCAATTTATTAAACTAGCTGAGGTTATATAACTTTTTTTAAAACCAACATGTTAAATAAAATACATCTATGCATTAACAGTAATCAAAATTTCAAATAAAGACTGCTTTCTGGTCATCAGCTAAAAGAAAATGTTTCATAGAATTTCGAGGCTAGCCTGCTTTACGCTAACCTACTAGTCTACACCGGAAACAAGACCCCAGGGACGTGAAATGCCTGCAGAGCAGGAGAGTAAGCTGCTTGGAGAGCCCGTACTAGAAACCAGGCCTCCCGTGGGGCCGGCAGTGCCGTGGTGGCTAAGGGAGCTGACTCCCAATGGCCGACTACGGTTCGAGTCCTAGACCTGGCGGCTTGCTTTCGCACTTTCCCTCTCGCTCTGTCCTTCTCTGGTCAAATTAAAATAAATAAATAAAGTAATTCTTTAAAAGAAAGAAAGGAAAGGAAAGAAACCGGGGCTCCCAACCCTTGCACCTCCTGGTCTCCATACTCTGGCCACGGGAGTCTCTTACCGCATCGTACAGCAGGAGCAAAACCCAGGGATAAAGTTGCCTCTGGTTCTCTCACTCCTTAAAATGGTCTTACTAGCTACCTAGAAGTTTAGTTATATCACATTACGGTGAACAAAAACAAGACACTCCCCAGTGATTCGCACAGACCTGAATTTTGAAGGCTTCTGGTTGGGAGGAAGTGTAAGAAGGAAACCCTCAGATTCCTATGTCCTTTTCTAAAAGATTAATGCGTCTTTCCCTATCTTGTTAAAACTATTGCACATCCATAAAATATTGTTCATTTCAAGATATTGATTAAATAGGCAAGATACTGTTTTACACTTAAATTTGGGCTGGCCTCACAGCGTATTGTTTAAAGGTGCCAGACCTCGATGGCCAACCACGGCTCAAATTCTGCTCCTGGCTCCGTGAGAGTGCATGTGCACATGTGCCTCGAGTTCTAGCAAAACAGAGATGGAGAAGGGACTGCAGTGTGATCACGCCCCATTGGGGGGGTGCTTTTCCTACCCCCTCAGCTCTCTCTGGCAAGCACATAAGCCAAAACAAAAATGAAAATATTGTAAATTCAACATCTATTGCGTTGTTGGAAAAGTTGTGACACATTTTTCTTATGAGATTTTTACTATAGGGCCCATGCGCTCACCGGAGAGACAGAGAGATAGGAAGCGAGAAATCTCCCCCCAGAGGGGATGGGCATGCCGCGATCCCTTCTCCTCCATTCTCCTCTCGGGATTTTGGGTAAGCATGCACACGCGCCTGGCGTGAGTTTTAAGTCGCCTCTTCTGGGACTCGGACCGTGGTCGACTACGTGGGAGTCCAGCAATGTAACCACTACACCAGCTGCTGGTCCCCATGGGACATTTTTGTGTAGAAAAACAGAAAAATACGTCATGACTTTTCCGACAACTCAATAAGTGCAAGAAGTAATACTTCTATAGTCAAAAATAACACTTGGAATAAACCAGCATATGCTTCCTTGACGCTTTATTAAGATACAAGGGCGAAATTCTTCCAACATCACCAAACGTATCATTTAGGTATACTCATACCTATTTAAAATGTGCAATTCTAAGAACAATCTTTTTGGCCAAAGATTTTGAATACTCGAAAGCACTGCGGCATTGCCACTGACCTAATTTCCTAAAACTAAGAGAAGCAGCCATTCTTACAAATGCAGGTGGATTACCTTGTCCAGCGCGAACTTCGTGCTTCCTACTGAAGACAACGACAGCGTGTAGGACCCAGCGAGGGCAAAGCTGCTGGTGCGCACAGCATGGAGGCCTCCCGGGCTGGCCATGACTGCAAGGAGAGGCGAGGTCAATGCAGTGCCGTTCCTGCAGGGATGAGGCTCCCCACGCACTCTGACAGTGGGGTGGAGCTGCTACGGTGGCCACGGCGGGGACTAGCTGGGACGGGGCCTTCTCACGACGGCCTTGCGCCCAGCGGAGGGAAGGGAGGCCAGCCCCCTAATTCCCTTCCAGAACTCTACCTACAGCACCCTAGGCCTTTCCGCTCTTACTGCATTCTGATTCCTGATGGAGTAGAAAGACACTTATTTTTCTTAAGAGGATTTTGCCATAGCGTGTGTGTGCTCACCACAGACACAGACAGAAACAGTGAGAGGGAAAGAGAGAAATCAGCCCCCGGGGAGGCCATGCAGCAGCCCCTTCTCCATTCTCCTCCTGGGATCGTGGGCACGCACGCACATGCGCCCAGCAGGATTTTGAAGCCACCAGGAGCGAGACTCGCACCATGGTCAGCGCTGTGGGAGCCCAGTGACGTGACCACTACACCGTCTGCTGGTCCTGGGCGATGCCTTTCTAGCGTGACACAAATGTCAGTCACACGCAGTAAAAACAGGTTAACTCCAGAACGGGAGTAACACAAAGCCAACCTACAGAACAGGAGTTGGGGGGAAGGGCCCTGCCACCTGTTGTGGTTGCCAAGTGGCTTGGTCCATGCGTTACTGACACTGTGCCCGAGTGAGGGCATGGCTGGCAGCCTGTGGTGATGCCTGACCAAAGCACAACCACACTGTGTATGTTCTGGCCAGTGACATCGCCGATGACTGGACACCATACAGCAATCATCATCCCGACACCGAGGTAAACAGTCATAAGCCAAGTCAGACTTCATATATATATATATATATCTATAGATATATATATATATATATATGTGTGTGTGTGTGTATATGTGTGTGTGTATGTATATGTGTGTGTGTGTATATATATATATATAAATAGTGTATAGCGTGTGTGTGTGTGTATATATATATATATATATATAAATATAGTGTATGGCGTGTGTGTGTGTGTATATATATAAATATAGTGTATAGCGTGTGTGTGTACACATACATATGCAATTGCTGGTTCTTTCCCCTATTCTAAAGCTACTTACTCTACATATAACAGTAAACAAAATGGACTTTCTGAGCATGAGTATACTGCATATGAGTCCAGTCAAAGAGTAATCCCCATATCCCTTATCATAAAGTTTCAAATAATTCAGGATGTACTCACCTGAAGAATGAAGGGTGCTTTTCTAAAAAAAAAAAAAAGACATGAAAAATAAACATAAGTTAAATCCTTCATTTAATATAAACATTTAAATATTAAAGTTCTTTACCATATTTTAAAAAACATTTCTCATATGTAAGTATCAGAAAATGTTTCCTCACTAGTATATTTTTTAACTTTGCAGTGCTAAGGTTCTAGAAGTGGTTGATCAATTTACAATCATATACATAAGATGAAGATTTTCAAAGAAGCACAATTTCTTGACAATTCTACTTACTGTGGTTATTGATGTGAGGAGTCGCTTTGGAGTGATAGACTGGAAGAAAAGACAGCTTAGTGCGTTTGCTGTTATACATAATGATTCAGAGTGTAAAACTAACCATTCCCGAGATATTCCTGCAAAGAAAATACTAGGTCGTTGGGAAAGCCAGGATGTATTTTTCTGTTTTTCTACACAAAATGCATCATGACTTTCCCAACAACTTACTAACTTTTTTGTTGGTGTTGAGGTTTTTTTTTTTTTTTTTTTTTTTTTTTGCTATAGGGCGCGTACGCTTGCCAGAGAGACAGAAAGCGAGAAATCACCCCCCAGGGAGATGGCCATGCCACAATCCCTTCTCCTCCATTCTCCTCTCGGGATCTTGGGCACATAGGCACGTGCGCCCAGCATGAGTTTAAGCCACCAGGTCCAGGACTTGAATTGCAGTCGATTATGTGGGAGTCCAGCGACATAGCCTTTATGCCAACTGCTGGTGACCACCTACTGACTCTTAAATATGAATATATTTTATTTGAGTCCTTTATTTTTGAGTCCTCTGTTAAGCCTTTCCTTTTTTTGTTACAACTAAAAAGAGGTTTTGAATGATGACTTAGGAAAAGAGCAGAGGGGGTGTGGAAACAGCTGGGAGCTGTGCTCGGATCCCTGCAGGGACGACTCCTGAGCGCTGGGTAGAGGGCTCAGGGGAGAGCTCTGGAGACGTCTGAGATTGTCAGACAAACGCAGGGAAAGCAGAGCGCACTGGCTGCCTGAGGCTGCAGGCGCCCACACTCGGGCATGGCCGCTCACGGCAGGTTTACTCCTATACGCACTGCAGTGACTACAAACTGGGGCGCGCTGGTCTGAAAACGTCAGGCCTCAAACCTGTCACGTGCTCTGAACCGGCCTGTGGAGCTCTAAGTTGGTACCTGCCGTTAATGCTCACCTTGGACTTGTAGGCCTTTCTCTTCTTTTCCGGGCCTGAGGGCTCTTTCTTTTGTACCTACCAAACCAAAGAGTTTTTGGTTCAAAGTCTGATGTTGCAACAAAGTTATATTGTTGGTTATTTTAGAAAGCATAATGGCTTACCAAGCTGTATACTCCAATGTTTATTTCGAAGTCATTAGACACATCTTGCCTGGAAAATAAAGCATTAAACAAAATGATTAAGAAAAACCTTACGCTTTACAATTAAAAACAATGCCACAGATATTTTTATAAGACTCCAAGAATAAAGGAATCCACTGTGCTTTTGACTAAAGACAGAAAAATTGGTAAAATGGTCCTACTTTTTCCTATAATACAAGTCAGAAATATTTTCCTCAGTATTTTACAACTCAGTATCTTCAATTATTAAAGTAGTGATCTTTTTTCAAATTGTATTTTGACTCTGTAGTTCTAAATATTAATGTCTTTTTATTAAGCTATAATGTTAAGTATGAGATTTAAAACATACAGAAAAAAACTGTGGTCCAGATTTAAAATATATTATCTCTTCAAAATATTGAATACCAAGAGTCACATTGAAAGACCTGTGTTTTGGGACCAGCAGTTAGCGTAATGGCTATGTCACTGGACTCCCACGTAGTCAACCACAGTTCGAGTCCCAGACCCGGTGGCTTAAACTCACGCTGGGTGCGTGTGCGTGTGTGCCCAAGATCCCGAGAGTAGAATGGAGGAGGAAAAGGGATTGTGGCGTGGCCATCCCCCCTGGGGGGTGATTTCTCACTTTCTATCTCTCTGTCTCTGTCTATCTGGCAAGCGCACGTGCCCTATAGAAAAAAAACCTCTCCAAAAAAAAAAAGAAAGACCTGTGTTTTTTGTTTTTGTTTTTTTCTTTTGGGAGAAGTTTTTCCTATAGGGCGCATGCTCTCGCCAGAAAGACAGAGAGACAGAAAGAGAGAAATTATCCCCCGGGAGGATGGCCACGCCACAATCCCTTCTCCTCCATTCTCCTCTCGGGATCTTGGGCACACAGGCACATGCACCTGGTGTGAGTTTAAGCCACCGGGTCCGGGACTTGAACCGCAGTCAACTACATGGGAGTCCAGCGATATAGCCATTACGCTAACTGCTGGTCCCAAGACCTATGGTTCTTAACAGAAAGAAGAGATCGGAAATATTTAAGAGTTAAACCAACAAACTGAAAACTATTAATTGTCCATATAAATAGAATGAACATAACATAATTTCAAAGATTTTAAGTGTCACCTGCATACTTACAGTGTATTAAAAAAAAAAAAATACTTGCACCATCGAAAGCCTAATTTACTCACAGAGTAAACGTCGTAGTGAATGCCAGTGCGTCGCCACTGAGGGAGTCAGACGTGCTTGCTAGCGGGGTGGCTACCATGTTCTCAGCTCCCGCTTTCAGTATGATTAAGTAATAGTAATTTGCAGCATCTGCAGGAAGAAATCCATCGCATCACATAATTGGCAAAGTGCCCAGGAATAGCTACTGCAAATGATTTATATAAAATTTATTTTAAAAACTATTCAAATCAACTATCTAGACAAAAAAAAAAAAAAAAAAAAAAACAAGTAATAGAAGTAGACAGCCTTCATCCTGCTGGCAGTACCACCAAGGTCTCGCTCTGATGTGTCAGCTGAAATAACTTTGCTCCACTCAGTACCTTTCATTTCTGCTAACTTTGCACTTGACCTAAAAAGTCTTTCTCTCTCTCTCTCTCTCTCTCTTTTTTTTTGTAACTGTGCCAGAAGGCACGTGTACTCCCTGGAGAGAGACAGAGGGGAGGGGAAGCAAGGAAGCCCCCCCCCCCAGGCCATGGTCTTACCACAACCCCTTCTCCATTCCCCCTCCTCTCAGGATCCTGGGCACCTTCACACGTGTCTCGTGTGTTTTTCAAACTGTAGGGGCTGGGACTCCAACTGCATGGCTGGCCACGTGGGATCCAGCTCATTTTACCACTATGCCGCGGGCTGGCCAAGCCCTAACTATTTGTCTACTAGTAGATGCTTCAGAAGGGTTAACTTGTGGTTTGCTAAATAAAAAAAAAAGATTAAAATAATTTATGTCTGTGAAATAAATCCTAATAAGGACACAAATGATCTCTTCACTCCCTATCACGACTAGCGCATCTCAAGGTACACCCTATATCACCAGGAGGCCCTGCCAACCCACGCCTAATCAGACATCAGCCAGAGCCCGAGCCCGAGCCGTTGCGTGCCTATGAGGAATGCTCAGGATTATAGATGCCCATGCTTTACCTTCCTATTCCTTAAGTTCACGTCTCATTCATGTCCTGAGAAGTAACGTAAGTGAGAGATGCCTAGTAAACTTTATATAAATCATGTGCTGTATTTAGTCCTTGGGCGCTTATGCTGTTAACGTACTGGCTTACCCGTGCCACAAGGCCTGTACCTTGCACACGCATCACTTGTCCCTACGTGTGGAACTGCAGCTGGGTGACGTTCCTAACCAGCGTGACGCAGACGTGACCAAGCAGCAAGCGTCATACCTGGTTTCTGAGCCGTGCTACAGATGAAGTCGGCTTTCAGAGGCAAGCGGATTTCTGACAAAGTGACGGATCCTTTGGATGGGACAAATTCACTCTGGGATGTGGGACTAGCCTTATTCTTCCTCTGAGGCCCTTCATTCTTCAGTTTATTCAGCTCGTCGATCAGAAGCAATCTCTTCTCAGCTGTATAAAGATAGGCACATGAATGCTCTGAATATTAAACTTGCAGCTGCCTTCAAAGGAGAGCCCGTGAGAGAGCACATCTGTATACTGGCACCGGGCGGAGGACCAGCAGCGGAGGAAGGAAGCGCCTCCCTCCATGGACCGGTGGGAGGTAGCAGTGACCCCTGACTGCCGTGTGGCTCCAAGCCTAGAACCTGGCACCAACCTCTGGTCAGTTTCCTATGTGGTGCTACCTCCCTATCTCAAGCCATCAACATCTCACAGTACCCCATAACAACATTTACAGCTGCCGTTCTAGCTGTGCTTAGATGGAGAGAGAAAGGGAGATAAAGAGACAGAGAGAGGAGGACCAGTAGGTGGTGTAATGGCTAGGCCGCTGGACTCCCATGTCATCGACTGTGGTTAAAGTCCCGGACCTGGCGGCTTAAAACTCACACCAGGCACGTGTGCATGCGTGCCCAAATTCCGAGAAGAATGGAGAAGGGATTGTGGCATGGCCATCCCTCCTGAGGGATTTTTCATTCTCTGTCTCTGTCTCTCCAGCAACAGTGAGCACACACATCCTGTAGTAAAAATCTCTCCAAAAAAAAAAGAGAGAGAGAAAAGACTTTAAAAAGTTTGTGAAAAATGATATTAAACTCTAAGTTTATTTGGGGGCAAAAACCATCTTAATAGCCATTCATAACGTATTTATAATATTCACTTTCCATGAACTCTTTGCACCCCTTGTACATTTTCATTCTTAGGACTCTCTTTCCAACCACAATTCTTCAGTGCCTCTCAGCTGTTTACCTCCCACACGAACTACATCTCACTTTACAGGATGCGTTCGTACAAACCTTGTAAGTACGAGAAACAGAAAAAAAAGATCAACAGAAATCGATGATCAGAAAAGGTCCTTCCTCTCCACCTGGAGGTCTCTATGTGCACCAATGATGCGTTTGCCCTGGTGGAAACGGGGCTGGGCTGCTCCAGGCGGCACACGTACTTGCAATGAGGAGGAGTCTTTCTGCCTCGGCCTCCTCCAGGGACCCCTTCCCGTGTTCTTCATCCACGCAGCAGTTCAGTGCCTGGCTGGCTTGGTAGATCACGGTCTGCTGCAAGTTGATTTCATTATTGAGTTCCTGTGGGACCAACGAGAAGGGGACAATCACCCTGTCATCACCGCCTTCACTTCACGTTTCCAGAGTAGCCCACGAAACCTGAACGGATTCAAGAGGGATTTACTGAGCTTCTCTGCCTCAGGTACCATTCTAGTCACTCGGGGTGCTGATCAATAAAGCCAGAGGCCCCATCCTCACAGGCTCACGTCTAGGGCAAGAAGCAGTCCCACCCCACCCACAGTGGCACACACCTGGATCTTCTGCTTGATGTTAACCTGACAAGGGAAGGCATTCACTTTCTCGTTCAGTTTTGAAGTCACATCCTCCTTCCGAACAATCACCTGCTTTATTGAAGGACGTTCTGTGTCTTTGAACCTTTGAGACCTGTATGCGTCGATGCTTCAGGAAATAAGTCACACGCCATTAGATACAGCAACACCCGCACACGTCCTCCATGGAGCTCACCACAGACGTCAGCGCTGACGCTGGAGCTCTGAGGACGGGTGCACCCTCGAACACCTCCCCAGCACGGAGACGCTATTTGGAGAGTGGCTGCGGAGTTACTCCAAACTTGCATACACACGTACCGTCGATGGCATTATGACCATAAACCAGAGCACAGAGTCGGTCACCCCCACCACTGCCCTCCGTGAGTGAGTGCCTTCCCAGTGTCCTCACCTATACAGAAGGTCCCGGTCTTCAGAACA
Organism: Tupaia tana; assembly: GCA_026018925.1. NCBI lineage: Eukaryota > Metazoa > Chordata > Mammalia > Scandentia > Tupaiidae > Tupaia > Tupaia tana. The sequence goes on from JAKSZU010000003.1 coordinate 121,148,357, forward strand.
GATACTGTCACCAGACTCGGCTCGAGGGACACGGGTCCTCTGGAATTTCCCTGGCTTTGGACTCTCCTCGCTCACACTGCTGTCTCTGGATCCCAGTCTAGGCGAGGAGATTAAAGTCTGCGGGGAAGCACAGCAGCTGTTAGTACAGGTGACTCCTGAGCGACACGGCGTGGCCCGTGACCCGCACAGGCCACCGACACCAGGATAACAGCATTTTCCTTCTGCTAGCTTCTCTTCTGTGAGGATACAGTATATGATATGGAGAGCAGACACTTATGTGCCTCTGACTGCTTGTTCTCCATGAGGTCTCCGTCAACACTGGGCTATCAAGTCTTGGGGGAGTCAAAAGTTATACACGCCTGAGGTCTCCTGATCCCCCCGTCCACACTGGACATGACGCACATGGGACCCTATGATGTGGCAGGCTGGGACCAGGGGTGACTCACGGCACGAGGACTCTATGAGAGATGCCTGCCTGCCTGCCTGTCTCTGTCTCTCACTCCCAGAGTGAGTACATTAACTAAAAAGTGGCTAAAATAAAAAATTTTAATTAAAAAGTTATGTGCAGATTTCCTACTGCACAGGAATTTGAAACCAAGGGCCCCGTGTTGTTCAAGGGTTTTTCGTAGATTTCACAGAAAATTAACATTGATTCTAAGTGATACTTCCTTCAGTTCTGAGCAAATAAATGAACTCTTCTCTATTACAGGAAAAGCAATATACCATAAGTTCACTCATCAAAGAACAAAGCAAACTAAAATAACCTCTTAGAAAGGAACGAGGGGCCAGCAGGTGGCGTGGAGGTTAAGGCAGCTGGACCCCACACGGCCCCCTGCACAACTCACATCCAACCTGCTGGCTTCAGGCCACGCCTGGCATGTGTGTGTGTGCCCAAAATCTCGAAAAGAGAGTGGGGGAGAAGAACCTGCTGCATGGCCATCACTTGGGGGTGGTTTCTCTCCTCTTTGTCTCTCTCTCTACCTGTCTCTGGCGAGTACATGCACCCTACAGTAAACTAAAATTTGTTTTAAAGTAAATGCGTAGATAAAAGTATAAAAACACCTAAAATTGACACTGGCAACTCTTTAAAAACAGCCATAGGGGCCAGCCCCATAGCTGGGCAGTAACATGCTGCTCGAGAGAAACCAGCTCCCACACACGACCGTGGCGTGAGCCCTGCACCGGCACAGGCTGAAACCTGCTGGGCATATGCACAAGTGCCCGTGGTCTGACGGGCTGGAAGGCGGAGAGGGGCCCACCGTGGTCAGCCTGTGGAGGGCGCTCCTCCCTCACACTCTAGATCTTCCTCATGAGCATACACACATTCTATCACGAACGCGGACAAAACGCTCTGGGCGTGGACGGCAGGGCAGCGGAAACGCGAGAAGCACAGCAAGGCTGGCCCACAGGAGGTCCCAGGCTCACGTCCCAAGACCACCATGTCAGGCGTGTGCTGTGCCCGTGACCACCATGTGTCAGGCATATGCTGTGTCCGAGACCACTGTGTCAGGCGTGTACTATGCCCGTGACCGCCGTGTGTCAGGCATGTGCTGTGCCCATGACCGCCATGTGTCAGGCGTATGCTGTGTCCAAGACCACTGTGTCAGGCGTGTGCTGTGCCCATGACCGCCATGTGTCAGGCGTATGCTGTGCCCATGACTGCCATGTGTCAGGCATATGCTGTGTCCGAGACCACTGTGTCAGGCGTGTACTATGCCCGTGACCGCCGTGTGTCAGGCATGTGCTGTGCCCATGACTGCCATGTGTCAGGCGTATGCTGTGTCCGAGACCACTGTGTCAGGCGTGTGCTGTGCCCATGACCGCCGTGTGTCAGGCGTGTGCTGTGCCCATGACCGCCATGTGTCAGGCGTATGCTGTGTCCGAGACCACTGTGTCAGGCGTGTACTATGCCCGTGACCGCTGTGTGTCAGGCATGTGCTGTGCCCATGACCACCATGTGTCAGGCATATGCTGTGTCCGAGACCACTGTGTCAGGCGTGTACTATGCCCATGACCGCCATGTGTCAGGCGTATGCTGTGTCCGAGACCACTGTGTCAGGCGTGTACTATGCCCGTGACCGCCGTGTGTCAGGCGTGTGCTGTGCCCATGACCGCCATGTGTCAGACGTATGCTGTGTCCGAGACCACTGTGTCAGGCGTGTACTATGCCCGTGACCGCCATGTGTCAGGCGTATGCTGTGTCCGAGACCACTGTGTCAGGCGTGTACTATGCCCGTGACCGCTGTGTGTCAGGCATGTGCTGTGCCCATGACTGCCATGTGTCAGGCGTATGCTGTGTCCGAGACCACTGTGTCAGGCGTGTGCTGTGCCCATGACCGCCGTGTGTCAGGCGTGTGCTGTGCCCATGACCGCCATGTGTCAGGCGTATGCTGTGTCCGAGACCACTGTGTCAGGCGTGTACTATGCCCGTGACCGCTGTGTGTCAGGCATGTGCTGTGCCCATGACCGCCATGTGTCAGGCGTATGCTGTGTCCGAGACCACTGTGTCAGGCGTGTACTATGCCCGTGACCGCCGTGTGTCAGGCGTGTGCTGTGCCCATGACCGCCATGTGTCAGGCGTATGCTGTGTCCGAGACCACTGTGTCAGGCGTGTACTATGCCCGTGACCGCCGTGTGTCAGGCATGTGCTGTGCCCATGACCGCCATGTGTCAGGCGTATGCTGTGTCCGAGACCACTGTGTCAGGCGTGTACTATGCCCGTGACCGCCGTGTGTCAGGCATGTGCTGTGCCCATGACCACCATGTGTCAGGCGTATGCTATGTCCGAGACCACTGTGTCAGGTGTGTGTTATGCCCATGACCACCGTGCCAGGCATGTGCTGTGCCCGTGATCCAGGCTGGCGGGGCGGGAGGGGACGGTGGCAGGAAACCCTCTGAGGGCGCTGCCTCTGTCTGTGCCTGTTTCTGTGTGCGTCTCTCTCTCTCCCACTCATAGTAAAAATAATCACTAAAATTTTTCTGATTGAATCAATATCCAGAACTGTGGTTCCTCAATTCCGAATGACAGCAGTGACAGCAGCTGGCCTCGGTGAGTCAGTTACGTGAACGGTGCCGATGCTACCTCCAAGCTGCATTACTGCTGGGTTTAATTCAGGGTTAACTGGAGATCACGGAAGAGCTTTAAGCTCTCTTTTAAAGGAACCGAGGTTGGGTCTGCGAAATCCTCCTGGCTGGAGTGCCAAATGTCCACCCGCCGACGGCATCGCACGCTGGCCGGCGCACTAGCTGACCGGCGCACTAGCTGGCCGGCCCGGGCACCGCAGCTCTTCTCACCTCTGGGCTCATGGCGCCGACCGTCTGAGCTAAGGGGGCCAGTAAGGACATGGAGGAGATGTTCAGGGCGTCTTCCTGCTCCTCGCCACTGTCCGGCCCCGCGTGGTCCATGTCCCCTGGGCTCTCCACGTCGAGCTCGCCTTCTGCTAGGACTCCGCTGAAGATGTCGTTAATTACTTGGGAACTGTTGATGTCATCGTCATCACCCACACTCATCTCAACTTCACGTACCACTTCTGGAAAACGGTCAGATAAGTGCCCTGTGATTCCGACCTCGCTCGTGAGAGGACGCAGAGGGAGGCCTGGCGTTCCAAGCTGACTAACTAAGGTGGAGAAGTAGAACATGATAAAAGCATGCCCCAAACAAAACACGGAAATCAACTAGTGTAACAAATCGGGTAGTTTTCCAAATTTCAATCCCATTTTCTAGGAACTCAAGTTTGGGTCTATCAAAAGCTGATTCAACTCTTTGGGTTTAAGAAAGAGTTTTGAGTAAAACTTGGAATTGCAGGGTAACAGCTGGAAGCTTCAGGCTTCCGTAAACTGTTCTGTCAAGTAACTCTCCTGTGGAGAGCTGCCCGCTCACAGGCCGTCAGGGAGAGCCGAGATGTGACTTGGGGCAGGGTCACGGGTAAGCCGGGGCAGGGCTCCGCCAGCAGTCTAGGCAGAGCACGGCGGCACATCCTCTTCCCTGGAAAGTGAGAAGTCTCAAGCGGACTTTCTCCAGGGTCCATGGCTGACCGTGACCGCCAACAATACCGTTACCTGTGAAGAAGCTAGAGCGCTTCCTAGTTAATTAAACAAACTACCAGAAAAAGGCATTGAAATACAGAACACGATATATCTGAATATGTGCTTCTACAATAGATGAGTTTGTATAGTGTACAGAGTTAACAGGAAAAAACGAATAAAAACCAACCAGTCTGCTGTTCGACCTTTGGGTCTGGCGTTACCGTTAAGGACTTATTTTCTTCTAAGAACAGTGTTATTTTCAAAGGGCTAGACTTCGTCATTTCACATTCAGTAAAACCTAAAAAAAATTTAAGAAAGACTACATCAATATATATATAAGAACCTAGAACTTTAAGTTAAGGAATCTTACATACCTTTTTTTTCTGATTATAAAACCATGTGTTTTGTGGGGGACCAGCAGTTAGCGTAATGGCTATGTCGCTGGACTCCCACGTAGTCGACCATGGTTCGAGTCCCGGACCCGGTGGCTTAAAACTCACGCTGGGCGCGTGTGTATGCGTGCCCAAGATCCCGAGAGGAGAAAGGAGAAGGGATTGCGGCGTGGCCATCCCCCCGGGGGGTGATTTCTCGCTTTCTGTCTCTCTGTCTCTGTCTGTCTGGCGAGCGCACGCGCCCTATGGCAAAACCCTCTCCAAAAAAAAAAGGAAAAAAAAAAAAAGAAAAACATGTTTTGTTAAAAATATTTAAATCTGGAAATATATAGAAAACCCCCCAGGTATACTTACCCTCTCTGAATTCCCCATCTCTCCCCCTCCCCATGGAGAGAGAAGAGGACACCAATGTCCCCGGTCACTGTCCTGCTCTCCTGTTACCCGGGGATGTGTGTGTCACAGGTGATCACACTAAACGTACTGCTTGGCAATTTGTTTTTCCCTTTTTAAAAAATAGGCCAGCCAGTGGCACGGTGGTGACGGCAGCTAGATCCTACATGGCCAGCTGTGTGGTTAGAATCTTAGATCCAGGAGCTTGAAAACACACCAGGCATGTGTGAGTGCATGGGCAAAACCTCTAAAGGAGGGAGAGACGATGAAGAAGGGATGGCATGACCATCTCCCATGGGCGGAGCTCTGCGTGTGTATGTGTCTATCTCTCTGGTGAGGACATAAGCCCTACAGCAAATTAAAAATTAGTTCATTAATTCTGGGGGCCTACAGGTGGGCGGGTGGAAAAGGCACTGGACTCCCACATGGCTGACTGCAGCTCAAGTCCCAGACCTGGTGGTTTGAAATTCGTGCCAGGCACATGTGCATGCGTGCCCAAAATCCCAAGAGGAGACAGGAGGAGAAGAGATTGTGGCATGGCCACCTGGCGGGTGATTTCTCGCTTTCTGTCTCTCTGGCAAGCTCATGTGCCCTATAGCAAAAACCTCTCTAAAAAAGAAAAATATCCATCCTGAAATTCATAGGGAATCTCAAAGGATCCTGGATAGCCAACAAAAAATAAAATTGGAAAATTCACACTTCCTGACTTCAAACAGATCACAAAGCTTTAGTAAATCGAAACAATATGGTAGTAGCATAAAGACAGACACATAGATCAGTGAAAAAGAGCAGAAATAAACCTTAGCATATATAGTCAAATGATCTGTGACAAGGACAATGAGATGGCTCAATGGAAAAAGCAGCCTCTTCAACAAACAGTGCTGAAAAAATCTTACATCCACATGCAAAACAATGATGCTGGACCCTCATACCACATACCAAAATCAATTGAAAATAAATTAAAAACCAGGACTATAAAACTGTCAGAAAGAAACAGGTAAATCTTCATGACATCAGATTTTGCAGTGATTTTTTGGGTATAACACCAAAAGCACAACCAACAGAAGAAGAAGTACACAATGGGACTCCAAACGCAAGCACTCTGAATGTCAAAGGACAGAGTCAGAGAACGACAAGGCAAGCTACAGAATGGAAGAAAATGCTGGGTTGTCAGAAAAGTCATGACGTATTTTTTCGGTGATTTTCCATACAAAAATGCATCATGACTTTTCTGACAAACCAATACTTGCAAATCCTATATCTGATAAGGGATAAATATTCAGAATATATAAAGAACTCCTACAACTCAACAACAAAGAATATCAAATGACTTGATGAAAAAATAGGCAAAGAGGCCTTAAATAGACACTTCTCCAAAGACGATACACAAATGGCTAAAACCTGTGGACAGGTGCCCGACGTCACTAGCCATCAGAGAAATATAAATAATAACCACACTATCACGTCACATCCATTTCAACGGCTACTGACTAAAACAAGAAAAAAATAAGCATTAATGAGGAGTAGAAAAACAAGCCCTGGTAGACTACTGGTGGGAACGAAGAATGGTACAACTGCTACGGAATACACAGCGTACTCAAAACCTTCAACATGGAGGCCAGCAGGTAGCCTGGAGGTTAAGGTGCTGGGTCCCACACAGCCAACTGCGCAGTTCGAGACCTGAACCTGACAGCTTGGAAATCACACCGGGGGGTGTGTGTGCATGCTCAAGATCCCAAGAGGAGAGTGAAGAAGGGCTTGCAGTGGCCATCTCCCCTAGGGGGTGGTTTCTCACTTTCCCTCTTTCTCTCTCTGGCTAGTGTATGCATCCTACAGCAAAAACTGAAGAAATAAATTAAATTTTAAAAAATAGGGAACCAGCAGTTAGCGTAATGGCTATGTCGCTGGACTCCCACGTAGTCGACCGCGGTTCGAGTCCTGGACCCAGTGGCTTAAACTCACGCCAGGCACATGTGCATGTGTGCCCAAGATCCCGAGAGGAGAATGGAGGAGAAGGGATTGCGGCGTGACCATCCCCCCGGGGGGTGATTTCTCGCTTTCTGTCTCTCTGTCTCTGTCTGTCTGGCGAGCGCACGTGCCCTAGAGCGAAAAACCTCTCCCCGCCCAAAAAAAAAAAAATAAAAATAAAAATAAAAATGGAACTACCACATAACCCAACAATCCCATGTCTGAATTTTCATCTAAAAGAGTAAAAATGTCAGAGAGGGCAGCAGTCGAGGCTGTGCACACGGTAGACCACAATGTGAACTCCTGCCTGGTGGCCTGGAAGACATGCCGGGTACGTACGGATATGCCCCAAAGCCTGACAGGACTGAAACGAGGAAAAGTGATTATGGTGTGACCAGGCCCCACTGAGGGTGCTTTCTCTTTCTCTCTCTGGTGAGTGTGTACACCCCTAAGAATAAAATAAACACCAAAAAGCTGTCCATATACTCGCGCTCGTATAGCATGAGTATGAGCAGCGTTACTCACAATAGCCAGGTCGGAAGCTGTCAACAGAGCAACACAAGCAACCGCGGGACAGTGGGTATCACGGGCCTGACACATGAAGCCGGACCACGCGCTATGAAATGAACGAAACTGGAGGTCATTGTAAGACAGCCATAAAAGGACCAAGTCTGTGTGATTCTTATATGAGGTATCTAAAAGTCAAAATCATAGAAACAAAAAAGTATTAGGTTGTCAGAAAAGTCAGGATACATTTTTGTATAGAAACAGAAAAAGACATCCTGCGTTTTCCAACAATCTAATGTAAGTGTGGTTACCAGGAGCTGGAGAGAATGCCCACAGAGTTGCAGCCTTGCAAGATAACGAATTCTACAAACTCTTTTTCAAGATGACTCGGAGGAGGTCAGCTGCTTCAAGATGAAGCAGAATATCTCTTCCCCGCCACGGGCTGCCAGAAACTCACTGAAGTGGACGATGAATGCAAACTTCGTACTTTTTATGAGGAGCGTATGGCCACAGAAGTTCTGCTGATACTTCGGGTGAAAAGTGGAAGGGTTATATAGTCCGGATAAGGGGAGGAAATGACAGACAAGATTTCCCCACGAAGCAGGGTGTTCTGACCCACGTCCGTGTCCACCTGCTACTGAGGAAGGGACATTCCTGTTACGACCATGGAGAACTGGACAAAGCAAGCGCGAATCTGTCCGGGGCTGCACTGTGGATGCTGATCTGAGCGTCCTCCGTTGGTTATCGTTAAAAGGAGAGAAGGACATTCCAGGGCTGACTGACACCGCAGTGCCGCGTCGCCTGGGGCCTAAGAGAGCTAGCAGAATCCGAAAACTTCTCAGTCTCCCTAAAGAAGACGATGTCCGCCAGCGTGTTGTAAGAAAGCCCTTACATAAAGAAGGTGAGAAACCCAGGACCAAAGCACCTAAGATTCAGCGCCGGTGATTCCACGTGTCCTGCAACACAAATGCTGGCATTTTGCTCTCAAGAAACAATGCACTAAGGAAAATAAGGAAGAGGCAGAATGTGCTCAACTTTTGGCCAAGAGAATGAAGGAGGCTAAAGAAAAACGCCAAGAACAGATTGCAGAGAGACGCAGGCTCTCCTCTCTGAGAGCTTCTACTTCTACGTCTGAATCCAGTCAAAAATAAGATTTTATAAGAGAAACAAATAAGATGAGATCTCCAAAAAAAAGAATTCTAGAAATCAATTTCATGACAATCTGAATATACTTAACATGACTAAAGTAGGCAATTAAAAGTGTTCAAAAAAGGGGGGACCAGCAGTTGGTGTAATGGCAATGTCATTGGACTTCCATGTAATTGACTGCAGTTCGATTCCCGGACCTAGTGGCTTAAACTCAAGCCGGGCATGTGTGCGTGTGTGCCCAAGATCCTGAGAGGAGAACGGAGGAGAAGGGATTGCAGCATAGCCATCCCCCGGGGGTGATTTCTCACTTTCTGTCTCTCTGTCTCTGTCTTTCTGGCAAGTGCAGGTGCCCTATAGCAAATACCTCTCAAAAAAAATTTAGAAAAAGAAAGATATATGTGATTAAATGTAAATTTAAAAAGTTAAAAAAAAAAAGAAAAGGAAAATAGGAACAGAAAAGACAGGATCGTTCAGACTTCTCTCTTGTTTATCCCTTCAACTCTCCCTTGTCTTCTCTTGCTTTCTTTCTTTATTTTTTAACAGTATTTGTTGAGCTCAGATTTATGAGGTCAGATGTACTGACTACAAGTGAATAAGCAATGAAGGACACTCACTTGCTCTCTCTGGGCTTCATGTCCAGTAAATGAGCTATCAGCCTAGCGTCTTCCCTTCTCATTCAAGTGTCGCAGCAGTAGAATTCAACTGAGTTGCCTTCACCTCCTCTAATTTACTCCTCAACCTACAGCAATCTTCCATCCCCTCAACTGCCCTTTAATCTGGAACATCACCGTAACTATTTGGTCACCAAATCTACTCACATTGTCAATTTACCCCAATTTGATTATTATATATAGGTATCAAAAAAGTCACAATGTACCTCATGAATTTGCACAATTAGTATGTGAACTGAAACTAACAATGGTAATTATACCCCACCACATGGCCATGTGGAGTTCTTTGGAAGCCGTTATGGTGGCTACTCAGTTCAAATCATTTTTGCTTAAGTAAACTCCAATAAATTAAAAAAAAAAAAAAAAGAATCTCTGAGTTGTCACTGTGGAAAGAGAACCGAGGAAGACACACAGCACGCAGTTAAAGTGAGCGGGTGAAGGAGTCCCGCCTTCTCACAGCGGAGCGTCTCTGCTTTCCGGTCTGTCCCCAGATCTACAGCAGACTAGAAGCCACGTCTTTCTTGGAAGGGGTGGGGTGACAGAGAGAGGAGAGGACGTGCTCTTGGTGGAGCTGGACCCTCAGACTCGGGCACCGCAGACCGGCACAGGTTGGCCAAGCTGCCTGGCCCAACTGGGAGCACCGTCAGCCCTGTGGGCTCCGCTCCACCAGGGAGCTTCCCACAACACCGCAGGGAGCACTGACCCGGGGGCTTTGTGCTGCAGGCTTCTGGCGGTGTTGGACTTTCCGGCACCTTCTCTGCCACCGGAAGTGATGGCGTGTCTGAGACAGTCTGGTGTTTCCTGGAGGGAGTGTTCTGACAATGATTTTCCTGAAAAAAGAGATGAAATGATAAATTTATTTCTAAAAATTATGGCGTTCATCTCCTTATATGCGACTAAATGAAACAAGATCACTATAAAATACCATCATGTATTATCGTCACTACACGTTGCCTCGGAGCAGAAAAGTTGAGGCACGTGTACGAGCCCCGCTTGTCTGGAACACAAGCCCTAGAGTCAGCTCAGGTAACTCCTGGCTTATCTAAAGTCTAGGAAGCAAGAGCGAAAACGTGCCCAGAGCTCAGTTTCAGATGAGCCAGTAAAGCGAAAACCACACAACGGCAAACAGTGGCCTCAGCCCACACCCATAAAACCTGCAATAAGTCCCTGCATTTAGACTCCACTTCATTACCAGCTACTCAGAAAGCGCAGACGGACCAGAAGATGCCGAAAGGAGGAAAGACTCCTCGCTGGGCCTTCTGCTCCACAGTGAGGCCGTAAGGGGAATGCCACCGCTTTGTGCGTGGACTGCAGGGTAAGACAGCAGGAGCCACCCGGGGAGAGGGAGAGGGAGAGCAGCCACCCAAGGCGGGGCTGAGGGGCATCAGTTACCCCTGACTGCCACCCACGCCTCCCCAGCCCTCCGAGCAGGTCCTACTGTGAACATGGAGAGTGGTAACCAGCCCACGGGAACTACGCAGAAACCCAGGCACAGCAATCACCCCTTGTCCTTGGGGAGACATCACAAGACCCCCACTAGCTGCCTCAAGCCACAGAGGTACCAAACCCGACTTATGCCAGGCCGTTTGGATCTGCTAAGCTCACCAGCCCCTGAGTGCCTAACATCAGCACAGCCTCGACATGCTGCTCACAGGGCGATCTGGGACCCTGGCAGGGGGAGAGGGTGGCACAAGGCTTCCTCATGCTACTCAGAATGCGGTGTGAATTAAAACTGAACAATTGTCTGTTTCTGGAATTTTCCATTTACTATTTCTGGACTCTGGTTGACCATAAGTAATTGAAACTACAATCAAAGGGAGACTATTGCATCCTTATTCCAGAGCTAACTCCGGACGCTCTCCCCATATATATACACGCAAGCACACATAAACATATACATATCTTAAAATTTTACTTATTTAATTCCTCAGAGAGGCAGAGAAAAGACAGGCACACCCATCCACGGCGTCCCACCGCAGCCCGACCAGCAGGATGGCACCCACACCCGGCACATGGAAGGGCCCAGGACGTGCACCAGGTGCTCTCCCGTAGGGGTCCACCTGCGTCACGGTCTGGCCCAGGACTTACTGTCCTACATGAGAAGAGTCAGAGTATAAAAACAAAGCGAATGACCAAATGCTGGGGCACACTACTGTAAGGGGGACAAGAGTATGAGGAGGGGAAGAGTAAGACGGGCAGGCCCTTCAGAAGAGGGAGGGGTTGCTTCCCGGCCTTTTGGCTAGGACCAAGACAGAGGGCGAAGAGGGGCTAGGGGTACCTTGCAGTGAAACCCGTGTGATCTGGGTCCGGAAGAAATTGAACGTTTGCCGAGTAGGTGACCAGGTGACTATGGGATGCAGGAAGCGCCTGCACTTGTTCTCCAAGACCTAAATCGTGTCTCTGAAAACAGCCATAACTCACTGTGCTCCGCATCCTCCCAAGGATCACGGCCCACACCGAGCAGCAGGGAAAGGGGTGGTGCCGGGGAGAGTCCAGGTAGGACCCCCATTTTCAGCAAGTCCCGGCTGTACCACCCCTGGACATGGCATTCACCTCCCCAAAGCTGAGAGATGAACTGAGGGTCCCAAATCCCATCTGGGGCTCAACAAACCCCCTCTGCTCCTGTTTGAGTCAGCTCTCTCACCCCCCACCCAGATCCTCTGTCACTTCCCGTCCCTAACAATGAACAGAACAGGGGCTGCCAGACAAGGCCGTCCGTTTTCTGCCCAGCTGTTCAAGGATACTAGCCCACCGCTTTCCTTTCCACCTACCTCAGGAGGAGCGGCCGTAACAGGCCCTAGCCCTCTCCCTGTGCTCAGGGTGCACCTGTTCCCTCTCGTCCATCAGGTGCCATCTCTTCCTGGTGAAAGCCCGAGTGTAAAGGGTTGAAGAGAGGACAGAGGGGAGAAACTGGAAGCACCAAACAGAGACAACCCTTGCAGAAGTGCTGCCATAAAAACAGCAAAGAGGGACCAATAGTGGGCGTAATGGCTATGTCACTGGACTCCCACGTAGCCGACCGCAGTTCAAGTCCCGGACCCGGTGGCTTAAACTCACGCCGGGCATGTGTGCGTGCATGCCCAAGATCCCGAGAGGAGAATGGAGGAGAAGGGATTGCGGCGTGACCATCCCCCCCGGGGTGGGGGGCAGATTTCTCGCTTTCTATCTCTCTGTCTCTCTATCTTTCTGGCGAGTGCATGTGCCCTATAGCAACAACCTCTCAAAAAAAAAAAAAAAAAAAATGAGGGTGAGGAGAAGTGTCTTTGTTTTAAGATGACAGATAATAGCTTGTATGCTGACAGGAGGGTCAGCGTGTTTCTTTCCTCCTTCGAATACAAATTGATGAGCTGCTGTTCTGAGCCAAGCAATAAGGACACCAAGATGGACAAGGCTCTCACAGATGGCAGTGGCTCACAAGGCTGGACCATTCAAAGGAAGTCAGACACCCCAGAGAGACCTGCACAGGACAACGGGGATGAAGGGGGACAAGGGCCCTCTGAGGAAAGGCCAAGTAAGAGCCTCAGGAACAGCCCTGGGCCTGGTAAATAGGAGCTCCCCAGACAAGCCAGGCAGAGAGGAGCAAGACACAGGTGGAGGCTGCAGGCCCAGAACGGCTGAGATGCTGCACAGGTCCTCACGGGGGACTGCGGCACGTCTGGGGAGGCACGGCGGGGTGCCTGAGAGGGGTCGGCACGCAGTAAGCCGAGCAGTGCAGACCACATTCTGCTGCGGGCTACGGGGAGCACTCCAGGATTTTAAGCAAGTAAAAACATAAATATATGCATTTCTCTGGCAGCAATGGCTAAGATGGCTTGGGTAGTAGCCAGACTAGAAGCAGGGTGTCCCTGCAAGGCTCTGCTAGAGATTACAGCACAGGCAGGAGACCGGAAGACAAGGCAGCTTGGGGACAGACTTGGGAAACCTACCACTGCACGGTGAGTGTGCGCATGCACTGCAGTGTGTGTGTGCACGTGCACTGCAGTGAGTGTGTGTGTGAGCGTGCACAGCAGTGTGTGCGCGTGCGTGCACTGCAGTGAGTGTGTGTGAGCGTGCACAGCAGTGTGTGCGCGTGCGTGCACTGCAGTGTGTGAGCATGCACAGCAGTGTGTGCACGTGCGTGCACTGCAGTAAGTGTGAGCGTGCACAGCAGTGTGTGCGCGTGCGTGCACTGCAGTGTGTGCGTGCACTGCAGTGAGTGTGCGCGCACTGCAGTGAGTGTGCATGCACACTGCAATGTGTGCACTGCAGTGTGTGTAAGCGTGCACTGTAGTGAGCGTGTGCACTGCAGTGTGCGTGTGTGCACAGCAGTGAGTGTGTGTGCATGCACACTGCATGGTGAATGTGTGTGCACACACATGTGCCAGCAGATGGGAAGACAGTGGACGAGAGGAAGGAGCCACGGGAGAACCCCCAGACGTGGAGGACGAGGTGCAGCCCAAAGCCTGCAGACAGACTGCAGGACGAGACAGTCAGCCAAGCAGAGAGATCTCCCAGCCTGCCAGCCCACAGCTGGGGGAGACCCTGGGTGCCGCAGGGCTGAGCACCGTCGGCATCTGTGAGGGGAAGGCTGAGTCTGACGCGGGAAAGGGAAGAGGCCTCGGGGGAAATGGAAGGAAGGTGCAGTCAGAACTCTGGGAAACACGATCTGTTAAACAAGAGGAGGAATAAAACCAAAATCAATCGAGCAGGTCTTCCCGGGGAATGCAGTGAGACTGCTCTTCCACCCATCAGTCCCTGTAAATATCACGCCGTCGCCACGCGCACCTGGGCGGGCTCTGTGTGGTAGGCACGCCTGACACGGGCCATGGCTCACTTTCACTTTCGTAGTAGGGACTTTGCTGAGGACTAGTAATACAATTTGACTGGAGTTAAAAGGAATCTGGGAGGTGTGTGCTAATGGGAAGGATTAGACAGGTCATCTAAAAGCATGGTATTTGGAGAAGCGTAGTCATTAATAAGAAAAGCAGATTCTGAGTAGCATTTCAGAATCAGCCTCTAAGAATGTTAAGAAGCATTTTAAATCAAATAAATGATAAAAATAATTTTTTTTAATTTCATTTTAAGACCATCAGTGAATGAAGAGTTTAAATGAAATGGGAAGAAATGTCACCAGAAAGACAGAGTTGGGGGCCAACAGGTGGCGTGGTGGTTAAGGACACTGGATTCCCACACAGCTGAACACAGTTCAAGTCCCAGACCTGGCAGCTTGCTTTCTCACTTTCCTTCTCTCTTTCTCTCACTCTGTCCCTCTCTGGGCAAATTTAAAAGTAAATAAATGAATAAATAAAGTTAAGTAAAATAATTTTTTATAAAAAAGACAGAGTTGGTTGGAACTTAACTGTCCCACTTAACTATGGCACATCCCAATCTTGAGCTCTTTAGAACTTAGAACAGTCAAGTGTGTAAAACATTATCTCATCAATGTATAGAGCTACACCTGAGATCCTAACACCACTTGGGCACCAAGTTTGTTTTCATTTCTTGTTCACTTTACCTGTTTGGTTTCTGGCTGTTTGCTTCGTGAATTTTTGCCCTTCTCTGCACTCCATAAATTGCCTTTGTCAAACCGGCCACGAAGACATGCTAGTTCTTTCTCACGTTCCTAGATCCATCAAGAATTGTATTTTACACAAGAGTAGCATGATTAGAAGTAATATTTAAAACATTACTAGAACTTTCCTTTTATTTAGTGTTAGGATGAAAAAGTTTACAACGCACATGGAACACAGAACAAGAATTCCAATTTAAAATAATTGATGGAAAAAGTCAAGATGCTATTAATCTCAGTTAAAAAGTGGTATCACTGGGACCAGCAGATGGCGTAATGGCCATCCCATGTAGTTGACCATGGTTCAAGTCCTAGACCTGGTGGCTTAAACTCACACCAGGAGTGTGTGTGTGTGTGTATGTGTGTGTGTGCCCCCAAGATCCTGAGAGGAGAATGGAGGAGAAGGGATTGTGGTGTGGCCACCCCCCCCCCCGGGGGGGGGGGGTGATTTCTCACTTTCTGTCTCTCTGTCTCTCTCGTCTTTCTGGCCAGCACACATGCCCTATAGCAAAAACCTCTTCAAAAAAAGAAAAAAAAAAAAAAAAAAAAAAAAAGACTGGTATCAGAAGTTCAGAAGTGACACAGTGGTGTGGTGGTTAAGGCAGCTGGGTCCCACACAGCTGACCACACGGCTGAGTTCTAGACCGACTGGCTGGAAGAACACACCAGGCACACGGGCATGCATGCCCAAAGACCCAAAAGGAGGGAGAGATGGAGGTGGAGGGACTGCGGCACGGCCATTTCCCAGGGGACGCTTTCTCACTTCCTCTCTCTCTTTGGTAAGCACACTTACCCTCTGGAAAACAGAAAAGAAGTCAATTTGATTTCTGGGGTCAGTGCTGCCCCCGCACAGTAAGTCAGAGAGGGGTACCTGCTTGAGCTGGTGTGCCAAGTGTGTAGCAGACGAAGATGCGTTTTGCTTGAACAATCTTTCTCGAATGGCCTTTGTATTTGGAGTGATGACGGGGGTCCTCTGGGGTATGCTACGAGCTGGACTTTCTCTGCTGTGTTCCTGACAACGCTCTCCAAAGCGTTCCAAGAAAGGCTTAATCCCTACTCCTCCTGTAGAAAATATACACATTTTTGGAAGCTGTTCAAAAAAAGTAATAATTATGAGTTCTAAGGAAATTTCTCAAGTACATTATGGATCCAAAATGCTTTGATTCTTCTAGAAATATTCACTCACAAAGCAAGCAGTATGTAAACAGGTAAAAATTTAATAAAAAATATTTACCATACTCGGGACCAGCAGTTAGCATAATGGCTATATCACTAAACTCCCGTGTAGTCGACCGTGGTTTGAGTCCTGGACCTGGTGGCTTAAACTCACACCAGGCACATGTGTGTGCATGCCCAAGATCCCGAGAGGAGAATGGAAGAGAAGGGATTGCGGCGTGGCCATCCCCTCTGGGGGATGATTTCTTGCTTTCTATCTTTCTGTCTCTCTGTCTTTCTGGAGAGCGCACGTGCCCCATAGCAAAAATATTTACCACACTATCTATTCCATTTAATTACATGTCCTAAAATTTATTTATAAAACTTAGTTCTTTAAAAAATGAATTAAAATAAAAATAGAGTTAGAAGGCAGTGGAGATTAGAAAATCTTCAAGCTAAACAAACAGAATTTAAATGAGTGGAAATGAGACAATATGTATTAGTAAATCTACCTCAACCATCAGCTGTCCTGGCCATGGTAACTTTCAACCACTTACATTTCTACAGCCAATTTATTTTCTCTTGCTTTTAGGAAATCTAACATATGTACTAGTTTTTTCTTTGTCTGTCAAAAAAAAACAAATGAGGGACTATTTGTTTTATTGAAGGGATGTCTTGATTTTGCAACGTCTTAAGACAGTACTCATTTGAGATAATATGGAGGACACTAGTGTGGTATGGGTGGGTACGTGTCACGCCCACGAAGACTGTAGGATCGCAGTCTATAAACCCGGGCTCAGCCGCAGCAGAGGAGGCCAGGCCTCCTGCAAAGAGTCAGCTGGTAAACATTTGGTGCTCTGCAGGCCGTGAGGCCTCTGCTGCAGCTATCGACCCTTCATTGTAGCATGAAAGCAACCAGACATTATGTAAATAAAACAGGTGTGTCTGTGTCCCAATAAAACCTTATTTGCAAAAATTAAAAACAGGCAGAACTGACATGGCCACACTCCAAGAACTGCACCTATCAGTGTTAGGAATGAGGCCGTACCTCAGGCCAGAGTCCATGAATGTAGAAAAGCAGCTACTTAAGTATCTCTGAGGCTGTGGTAATGTGGTTCTGAATACATCCAGTAGCCAAGAATAATCAAAGAAAGGTTTCTTTTTTTTTTTGGAGAGGTTTTTGCTATAGGGCACGTGCGCTCGCCAGATAGACAGAGAGAGACAGAGAGATAGAAAGCGAGAAATCACCCCCCAGGAGGGATGGCCATGCCGCAATCCCTTCTCCTCCATTCTCCTCTTGGGATCTTGGGCACACACGCACACGTGCCTGGCGTGAGTTTAAGCCACTGGTTCTGGGACGTGAACCGTGGTCGAGTACGTGCGAGTCCAGCAACATAGCCATTACGCTAACTGCTGGTCCCAGAAAGGTTTCTTACCTAAGCTTTAAGTCTTTAGAAAATCGAGAGTAACTAGCCCTATTCCATATGGGGATCCTGCTTTTGTTTCTCTCATCCTGGTTCATCTGGAATCTGATTTCTGGGTTCCACTTACTCCATAACAAGCAGTTTTCCCACTTTCATCTCTCTAACAGTGATGACGGGAAGCCCTACCTCACACACTCACTGCTCTGTCCTGGGGCCCTGACTGTGGGGACGGGAAGCCCTACCTCACACACTCACCGCTCTGTCCTGGGGCCCTGACTGTAGGGACGGGAAGCCCTACCTCACACACTCACCACTCTGTCCTGGGGCCCTGACTGTGGGGACGGGAAGCCCTACCTCACACACTCACCACTCTGTCCTGGGGCCCTGACTGTGGGGACGGGAAGCCCTACCTCACACACTCACCACTCTGTCCTGGGGCCCTGACTGTGGGGACGGGAAGCCCTACCTCACACACTCACCACTCTGTCCTGGGGCCCTGACTGTGGGGACGGGAAGCCCTACCTCACACACTCACCGCTCTGTCCTGGGGCCCTGACTGTGGGGACGGGAAGCCCTACCTCACACACTCACCGCTCTGTCCTGGGGCCCTGACTGTAGGGACGGGAAGCCCTACCTCACACACTCACCGCTCTGTCCTGGGGCCCTGACTGTAGGGACGGGAAGCCCTACCTCACACACTCACCACTCTGTCCTGGGGCCCTGACTGTGGGGACGGGAAGCCCTACCTCACACACTCACCGCTCTGTCCTGGGGCCCCAACGGTGGGGATAGGAAGCCCTACCTCACACTGGGTTGCAACACTGTCCATCATGCCCCTAAAATGTGATTTCCAATTGTGTATATTTTGTCTGCATCAAAAAAACTAGAAGAAAGTGCCTACCGTGATTACCCTGGTAAAGGCACATTTAAACTGTTAAAATGTCTAAGGATAAACACTTTAACTGGTCTACACTAATGAATACTCATCCGGACAATCAGAGCTGGACATGGAGAAGCCCTGTTTAACACTCGGGCACTTGCCCTGGGAAACCGACGGCACGTCCCTGGTGCTGGTGCCGAGACGCCGGGAATACGTGTCCCACGTAGAGGGTACTGGGACATGACAGATGTCCTGGGATACATCACCTGGTGTTGTAGATGTGTCTGCAGGCTGAGGCTGCACACGGGTTTCTCTGTTTAGTTCTTTGGAATGGACTGTCTGGGGCAGAGCTGACTTCACAACTGGTTTCAATACCTCTGTTTTCAGGGGACTAACAGGAGCTTTTTGAAGTCGCTCGGTATTTTGTAGCTCACAGTTTTTAGCATTGGTGGTGCATGTGGTAGATTTCACTGGGGAAGAAGCAGCTTTCTGAAATATAAAAACACTTCGGGTAAACAACAACGTTCACAATGTCTACGGTCCTTAGCAGAACAATCCCCATCCTGTTTCAGCTTTACGTAAGATTTTGAGAAATAATCTTGCTCTCTAAATAGACTAAACTAATGTAAATGGTTTGAAAACAAAAGAAATCAACCTAGAAAACGCTACTACTTAAAGTGAACCTGTCGTTTCGTCTCGTCCAAAGCCACACAGCTACTTCAGGGGCAGTGCTGAGACGGAATGCAGACCTGTCTGTCCCAAGCTTAGCTCCACACTACAGACAACAGTCAGGGACGAGACACTCTTCTTTGTTTTTTAAAGACTGTTTTTTCAAACTGCTGGTGACACAGGTGCAAAGCAAGTTTCAAGCATTTCTAAGGGTGTGCGGCACGGGCTGCAGGCACCGACACCGCGTGGCACCTCGCCCTCTGCAGCAGCTGCGGCAGGAGCTGACCACGTCTTTTCAGAAGGATTCGCATCTTCTCTTCACACGTACACGTGAGACATCTGAATGGGACTCGCTCTCAGTGCTCTCCTAGACGACCAAGAAAAGGCTCACTGTCCCCCACTGCCTACTTGGGATCTGCATTGAGCGAGTGTAATTTCAGTTGTCATCCGCTCATTTATCTTGGCAGAGGGTACCAAATTTATGATTCTCACTTTCTATGAAGTCGATATTTTAAAAATACACATAAACACACCACCCATATATTATATGAAACACACACTCATGCATCACCAGTCATAGCAAAGCAAGAAGTTCCCCAAGACCAAAACAGTACGGACTCACCACCGAGGGGGAAGGCGAGGCACCTGCCCCAGATGCACTGGCTGCGCCGGAGGCTGGGGCTTTGTTCAGAGAGGCTTCGCCTCCGCTTTGGGAACAGCAAGGAGCTTCCTGCTCAACACTGCGGCCATTGATCTGAGCAGATGCTCCGCTCGCAGGGGGAAATTCGGGTAAACAAGCGGTACCAGGCTGTTCCCGGGCACTGTTCTGCTTTGCAGATGAGTGATTTACGTCATCTTCCCAGGAGCAAATGGCCGCAGCTAGGTTGGCCAGACGGCCCTGTCTCCCCACGGGAGTGGCTGAGGCACCTGGGATGGGAGGCTCGGGGGCAGAGGCGGCCGCCGCTTCCTCTGAGGGCACTGGTGGGAACAGCGAGCTTTCAGGGACGTCATCTGGAAGTTTTCAGAGAAACAGTTAAAAACCATGTCTAAAAGTTATACTTAAATACCAGGGTCATGTGGCCAAGGGAATTTTTAAATGAGATTAATAAATTTAAGAACTAGTAAAAAGTTCTCGTATTTATGAAACTATCAAGCTATTTAAAATTGACAGTACCTTTTCAATCACATATTAATACAAATTTTAAAAAATAGCTACACCAGGGCCAGCAGGTAGTGTAGTGGTTAGGCACTGGATTCCCACATGGCTGAGCACGATTCGAGTCCTGGACCCAACAGCTTGAAAATCATGCTGGGCACGTGTGCATGTGTGCTCAAAATCCCAGGAGGAAAATGGAAGAGAAGGGATTGCGGAGTGGCCATCTACCCTGGAGGGTGACTTCTCACTTTCTCTCTGTCTCTCTCTCTCAAGCACATGTGCCCCATGGGAAAAAATCTACTAAAGAGGGTCGGCAGGTGGCATGGTGGTTAAGGGTGCTGGACTCCCACATGGCTGACCACGGTTTGAGTCCTGGAGCTGGTAGCTTGCTCTCTCACTTTCTCTCTCTTGCTCTTACTCTGTCCCTCTCTGTGGTCAAATGAAAAGAAACGAATAAATAAATTAAATTAAATAATTCCTTAAAAAAAGAAAAAAATCTTTTAAGGAAAAGAGTTACACCGGGTTTTTTTGGAGGATTATGAATGCTATAAGACACTGTACATGTAGGTTACATGTTTAGAATTCGTGGTGTTATAACAGTGCACAGTTTAAGATGACATATCCCACAGAAGCTTGTGTTTTAAAAACAGATTGTCACAGTGGTGAAGGCCGCTGGACCCCACATAGCCATCCATGCAGTTTAAGTCCCAGACCCAGCGGGGTGACAACATACGAAGCGCACGTGCACGTGTGCCAAAGTCCTGAGGAGGAGATGTGAAGAAGGGACCCTGTGGCCATCCCCCAAGGACGGTGCGCTTTCCTGCCCTTTCACTCTCTCCCCGTCTCTCTCAGGAGAATGCACAAGCACTCTAGCAATTGAAAACAAACCGAGGAATGGATTCGATGGTGCTACAAGAAGGACTTGCTGACGGTGGGCATGGCCTGTACTTGCTCTGCTCGATCCCGCGGCCGCGGGCTACCTGTGAGCCACTGAGCACTGGGAGTACAGCGAGGGCGACCCCAAGGCCGCACGCTCCTCCACGCCGATGAATGCACATGTAGATGGCTACGTGTGGCCAGTGGCCCATACAGAGTTAGACTAAATCAATGTTCTTGCAGCTACTTCACGTGGGGACGAGTCCCAAATAGTGATATGATGTAACTGACGAAGGATCTAGGCCTGAGTCCCGGGAGCCTGTGTATCAGGGAAGTCTCGGTCCACCTCCTCGTCTACAAAGCCAGCAGGGCAGAGGCGTCCTTCCTAAGGCTTGCAGCTCCGTGTCAACGTCCAGTCCCGCCCTCCAAAAGCGGAGAGACCTTGCCCCAGGATCCCCCTCCCTCTCTCCGCTCTTTCCCCTTCATCCATAACTGCTCAAGTCCCTCTCATCTTTTTTTAATTCTTTTTCAATCTGCCAGAGAGTTCATGCACTCCCTGGAGAGACAGAGAGAGAGAAAGCGAAAGCACCCCCATGGGAAACGGCCGCACCATCCCCTCTTGCCCACCTCTCCTGTCTCAGGATTGCAGGCACTCACTCATATGAACCTGGTGCATCTCTCAAGCTGCCAGTCAAGACCGAACCTCGTGGCCACGTGGGACCCAGCGCCTCCACCTCCACACCAAGGCGGCCCCAGCGCATGTCACAACTAAGCAGGGCTGGCTCCGTAGCCTAGTGGTGGAGTGAGCCAGGTCCCACACGGCCACTGCACGATTCAAATCTGAGGGCCAGAGGCTTAAAGAACCCGCCGGGTGCATGTGCACCCCAAATCCCAACAGGATGGAGAGGGAAGACAGGGACTACAGCATGACTACCCCCCGGGGGGCTTTCTCCTTCTCCCTCCCTCTCTGTCTAGCTCTGTCTTTGGTGAGCACACGTACCTCTGGTTATAAAGAACAACTAAAACTGAAAACAAACACCCTCTCCCCAACACCGTCTCCAGCTACGTCTCTCCCAGCACTCTGTCTCCACGGAAGCTACGCAGCCAGCCTTTTGCCGACACCACCGCCCTGCCACTGGCTTTGCCACTGCCACTCGATGCCAGCACACATTTTGCGGGGCTTGTATTTCTCGTCCTCTCTAAAGTACATCAGTGCTTCTCCTGCTGTGACGTCATTCTTTATTAGTCCTGTGTCTTCACGGCACATCCTTCTGTCTCCCAGCCACCGCCTGCTTCTCCTGGCTGTCCCACAGGCCTCCTGGCAACACATCTGCAGTCCAAACGGCCCCAAACTGCCCCCACTCCTCATCTTAGTAAAGGATGTCGATGTCCCCGACTGCCAGGTCACTGAGGCCAGAAATCTGGCACCTCCCCTGCTCCCCCATCCTACACCACCAGTCGGTCGTTAAGTCCTCCGGCTGGTCCTCCGGAATCCCAGCTTCCCGGCCCCTCTCCCTCGCGCGGCCCCTGGTCCTCCGGAATCCCGGCGGCCCCTCTCCTCGCACGGCCGTCCTGGTCCTCCGGAATCCCAGCTTCCCCCGGCCCCTCTCCCTCGCACGGCCCCTCTCCCTAGTCCTGGTCCTCCGGAATCCCGGCTTCCCGGCCCCTCTCCCTCGCACCCTGGCCTCCGGATCCTGGTCCTCCGGAATCCCGGCTTCCCGGCCCCTCTCCCTCGCACGGCCATCCTGGTCCTCCGGAATCCCGGCTTCCCAGCCCCTCTCCCTCGGCGCGTCCTGCCGTCCTGGCAATCCCGGCTTCCCGGCCCCTCTCCCTCGCGCGGCCGTCCTGGTCCTCCTGACCCACTTCCCGGAGGCCGTCCTGGTCCTCCGGACGGCTTCCCGGCCCCTGCACGGCCTCCCCTCCGGAATCCACGAGGCTCTGTCCTGGTCGCAGTCTCCTCGCAGGCTGGTCCTCCGGAATCCCAGCTTCAATCCCGCTTCCCGGTCCCTCTCCCTCGCGCAGCCGTCCTGGTCCTCCGGAATCCCGGCTTCCCGGCCCCTCTCCCTCGCAAATCCCAGCTTCCCGGCCCCTCTTCCTTGCACTCCTGGTGCTCCGGAATCCCAGCTTCCCGGCCCCTCTTCCTTGCACATCCTGGTCCTCCGGAATCCCAGCTTCCCGGCCCCTCTTCCTTGCACATCCTGGTCCTCCGGAATCTTCCCGGACATCCTGGTCCTCCGGAATCCCAGCTTCCCGGCCCCTCTTCCTTGCACATCCTGGTGCTCCGGAATCCCAGCTTCCCGGCCCCTCTTCCTTGCACATCCTGGTGCTTCCCAGCTTCCCGGCCCCTCTTCCTTGCACATCCTGGTCCTCCGGAATCCCGGCTTCCCAGCCCCTCTCCCTGGCGCGGCCGTCCTGGCACACACTGGAGGCCGACGCTGGCCTGACGCCTCCCTGCCACGAGTCTGTCCTCGCAGTCTCCTCAGCTCCGACGCCAGCGGGCCTTTTAAAACACTGCCCACTTTCGACTCCCCCAACACCTCCCCGTCAACTCCCGGATAAATTCTAATCTGGACCCTGCTGCTTTTTTCAAGTGGATCTGCGTTCCACTCCAGGCAGGTCCCACATGGCTGACCGTGCACGCGGTGTGAATCCCGGTGCCGGCACATTGGCAGCTCTGCCGTACCACGTTTGCGGGGCTCAACTCCGTCTTTCATAGGCTGCGTGCCTGCCTAGATATTCCACACTGGAAGCTAGCTACCGTCAGAGTCCAACCTAGCCACCCGTGCCTCCTCCAGAGACGCGTTCCTGACTGCCACGGTCCCCGCAGTGGCCTTTCATCCTGCCGTCATCGCCACAGTCAGTGCCGCCTTCTCCGCAGCGACAGCTCATCAACCTGATTTCAGAGGGGCTTTGAACCTCTGGGTAAGAACGGCGTCGGGTACATTGTACTAGGCCTTCCTCAGACAGCAAACCACTCCCCACAGTCCTCTCTAGCCTCATTACAAACGTTTCATTCACAAGTTTCATTTCTTAAACTTAAGATAGGATATAGTGCCTGGATGGGATTTATTTTCAAAGAAGGGGTGAGCTTTAGTTAGTATTTACTTTTAAATGTTCTAAATCACTCCAATGCTTTATGCTCAAAAACGTCTAGGGTCTTGGTTGTTCTTCTGAAAATGTGTTAAATCACAGCCCTTTTCTCTCCACAGGAAAATCTGCACTCTGCTGCCCATAGGTACCTCCCAGAAAACAGAGACGGGACGCCCTGCAGGTGTTTACTGGTGGCCTCCACAGCTTTATAAAACAGGTCGGGGGACCAGCAGCTGCTGTCGTGGTTAGGGCACTGGGCTCCCACATGGCCAACCATGTTTTGAGTCCCAGACCCAGAGGCTAGAAATTCGCCAGGCGTGTGTGCGTGTGTGCCCAAATATCCCAAGAGGAGAATGGAGAAGGGACTGTGGCATGGCCACCCCCTGGGGGGATGATTTCTCACTTTCTCTCTCTGTCTCTCGGATGAGCACACGTGTCCTGTGGCAAAAAATCTCTCTTAAACAAACAAACAAAAACATGGTTGGGCCAACCCCTTAGCCTAGTGGTTAAGGACGCCAGATCCCATGTGGCTGACCATGGTTTGAATCCCAGTCCTGGCACGTTGGCAGCTTGAAACAGAGTTCGTCTCCCCTACTACTAAGACAGACAGGTATTAGCTGACACCACCGATCATGTGCACTCTGTGACGCGCTCTAGACATCAGGCAGGTCACAGCGGTTAAGAATAAGAGCCCTGGGGTCAAGTTACTGGAGTGTGAATTTTAGCTGGCTGGCTGCGGGCAGGCTCCTTGGCCTCCGAATCCAGTTTCCCCTTCTATAAAGTGGAGGTAAAAGTAATAGCTCATGAGATTGTTGTAAGAATTAGCACTATTAGGGCAACAAAACCATTCGCACTGTTAGCACGAGAAATACTGGCTCGGCCATGGGGACGTGATGCTCATGCTGTGTTCCACGAGCCGAGACCGCAAAGGAGGTTGGGTTCGATTCCTGGTCTGACCTATGAAAGGCTGGGCGTGGTGCCATCTACCTGCATCCCAGCAACTCAGGGGCTGAGGCTGGAGTTCACGGCTCGAGGCTGGCCTGAGCAACATGCCAGACCCTCTCTAACAAACAGCCAGCATGCGGCCAGGTCTGAAGTCCCAGCTGGAAGGCTGAGACAGGGGAACTGAGACACAGACAGATTGTCATTTAAAAAGAGAAGAGGGGAAAAAAAAAAGGACGGGACTGGCAAGTGGCATGGAGGTTAAAGCGGCTGAATCCTCCATGACTGACTGCTTGGTTCAAGTTTCAGACCCAGTGCTTGAGAACCAAGCCAGATACATATGCATGTGTACCCAAGATCCAGAGAATGGAGAAGGGACTGTTGTGTGACACCCCCCGGTGGGTGATTTCTCACGTTCTCTTTCTCTCTCGAGCACATACACCTATAACCCCTAAAAAAGCACATACGCAGTGTGTGTTTCTTCTGGAGATTATTATCTTCACTGTCAGAAAACACAACCTTAAGCCCTCTAGTATCCCATACTTACCAAAATTTCAGTTAAAAGAATGTATATTTACAAAAGACTGTCTGAAATATAACTCATCTATTCTTTTTGCAAATCATTTGGTCTTAATTCTAGCTATACATCAAATTATAAAAAGAACTTTTAAAATATAAGACAATGGCACACCCTGGGGCTCCACCTCATTTCTGAGATTCACATCCAATAGTCTGAATAACTACAGTACACAACAGCCAGCCTGAGACCCACGGTTAAAGGAATACTTCTTTGAGGAAGGCCCAGTAGCCACAAGCTGCACACCTGCACTGGTCTGTCCCCCTGTGAGCCGCCCCCCTGCACCGAGCCATCCCCCTGTGAGCCATCCCCCTGTACTGAGCCATCCACCTGTGAGCCGTCCCCGTGAGCCGCCCCCCTGCACTGAACCATCCCCCTGTGAGCCATCCACCTGTGAGCCGTCCCCCTGTGAGCCATCCCCCTGTACTGAGCCATCAACCTGTGAGCCGCCCCCCTGCACCGAGCCATCCACCTGTGAGCCGTCCCCCTGTGAGCCATACCCCTGTACTGAGCCATCAACCTGTGAGCTGCCCACCTGTACTGAGCCGTCCACCTGCACCGAGCCATCCCCCTGTGAGCCGTCCCCCTGTGAGCCACCTGCCTGTACTGAGCCATCTACCTGTGAGTCGTCCCCCTTCACTGAGCCGTACCCCTGTGAGCTGCCCCCCTGCACCGAGCCGTCCACCTGTGAGCCGTCCCCCTGCACCAAGCCATCCACCTGTGAGCCCCTGGCCTGCACCAAGCCATCCACCTGTGAGCAGTCCCCCTACACTGAGCCGTCCTGCTGCACCGAGCTGTCCACCCGTAAACCGCCGGCCTGTACTGAGCCGTCCACCTGTGAGCCACCCGCCTGTACTGAGCCGTCTACCTGTGAGCCACCCCCCCATAACCTGTCCACCTGCACCAAGCCGTCCCTCTGTGAGCCATCCCCCTGTACCAAGCCGTCCACCTGTGAGCCGTCCCCCTGCACTGAGCCGTCCACCTGTGAGCCATCCCCCTGCACTGAGCGTCTACCTGTGAGCCCCTGGCCTGCACCGAGCCGTCCTCCTGTGAGCCGTCCCCCTGCACCGAGCCATCCACCTGTGAGCCCCTGGCCTGCACTGAGCTGTCCACCTGTGAGCCGCCCGCCTGTACTGAGCCATCTACCTGTGAGCCACCCCCCTGTGACCTATCTACCTGCACCAAGCCGTCCCTCTGTGAGCCGCCCGCCTGTACTGAGCCGTCCACCTGTGAGCCACCCCCCTGTGACCTGTCTACCAGCACCAAGCCGTCCCTCTGTGAGCCGCCCGCCTATACTGAGCCGTCTACCTGTGAGCTGTCCACCTGTGAGCCACGCCCCTGTGACCTATCTACCTGCACCAAGCCATCCCTCTGTGAGCCGCCCGCCTGTACTGAGCCGTCCACCTGTGAGCCACCCCCCTGTGACCTGTCCACCCGCACTGAGCCGTCCCTCTGTGAGCCACCCGCCTATACTGAGCCGTCTACCTGTGAGCCATCCACCTGTGAGCCACCCCCCTATGACCTGTCCACCCGCACTGAGCCATCCCCCTGTGAGCCGTCCCCCTGCACCGAGCCGTCCACCTGTGAGCTGCCCACCTGCACTGAGCCAACCCCCTGTGAGCGGCCCACCTGCACTGAGCCGTCCCCCTGTGAGCCGTCCCCCTGCACCAAGCCGTCCCCCTGTGAGCTGCCCACCTGCACTGAGCCGACCCCCTATGAGCGGCCCACCTGCACTGAGCCATCCCCCTGAGCGGCCCACCTGCACTGAGCGGTCCCCCTGGGAGCGGCCCACCTGCACTGAGCCGTCCCCCTGCACCAAGCCGTCCCCCTGTGAGCTGCCCACCTGCACTGAGCCAACCCCCTGTGAGCGGCCCACCTGCACTGAGCCGTCCCCCTGTGAGCGGCCCACCTGCACTGAGCCATCCCCCTGAGTGGCCCACCTGCACTGAGTGGTCCCCCTGGGAGTGGCCCACCTGCACTGAGCCGTCCCCCTGTGAGCTGCCCACCTGCACTGAGCCGTCCACCTGGGAGTTGCCCACCTGCACTATGCTGGTTCACTTCATAACTGTTTATTCTGAACCAAGCTTGGAGCCAGGCCACCTGTCTACCTTGAGAAATCGCGTAGGTTTACTAGTCCACACAAAACCACGTTTGGAGACACACAAACGAATATTTTCTCAGATCTTACTGCCAAAGATGGTCCTGCTTTTAGCTTATAAACAGGAACCACGGGATTGACCCTGTTTCCTGCCATTAACAAGAGGTCCCTGTGGTCCATTTACTAAACTAACTTTATCTTTCACTTGGTTTCCCTTCCCACGTTTTCTCCTCACCCTGATGTCACTGTTTCCCTGTTCTATAGCTCTGGTATTTTTGAACATATCTCAGGGTGGGTTGGTTGTTTTTTTATAACAAGGCAGGAGATAAATAAAACTGATCATAGCACAGACAATCCTGTGGCTTAACTTCTCATTTGCTTCTCCGGCTCCCGACCCGAGGCTCAGGTGGGCCCTTTCGCCTGTTTCCGGCACTGCTGCATAACGCCCTGCTTGGCGGCGTGCTGCATGTGTCTGAAATTTCCCTCCTCCCTGCTGGACACCGCTGCCTACCTCAGTCCCTCCCGATTACTTGTTAGTGGATCCATGAAAACGGAGGTTACACAGAGCTTTAACCTTCCATGTGAACTCGGAACACATTCGGCACTACAACGGCCTCTCACCGAGACAGCTCCAGGACCACGCACGGCTGCCATACCTGCTGCGTCGTCATCCCAGCGGCGCCGCTGCTCGGCCAGCTTCTGCATGCGCGTCCTCACCGACGAGGCTGCAGCAGCTTCCGACCTGGACTGAGGCCCTGCCTGCGTGCCCAGCAGCGATGCGGGGATGCCCACGGCATTGCGGACGGCATCACCCAAGGCAGCTGGTGCTTGTGCCGGTGCCTGTGAGGACGCGGGAGCAGAACGAGCTTCCGGGGGAGCCGGCCCAGCTGGCTGTCTATTTTCCAAGTTGGCGACTTGGGTCTCTGCGCCGTCGGAGCAGCGCTTCTTCGATGGTGATGGCTTTGTACCAGAACTCTCTAGATCAAAAAGGACCAAAAGACATGAAAATGCGACAGTCTCTCACAGCACGAAACACCTGAAGTATGCGCCTACCAAAGTAACAAAACATTAAGTTTCTCTGTTATTTTAACTGATTTTATTTACAACAAGAAACACCTAGAACCCCGCTCTCCTTTAGAAACTTAGCAATCTGATATGGAAATTGCCTTGGGCCCGGCCAGTGGCATGGTGGGTAAGGCAGCGGGACCCCACATAGCTGACTGCGTGGTGCAAGACCCAGACCTGAGGGCTTGAAAAGCTCTCTGGTGTGTGTAGGCCTGCCCCGAATCCTGAGAAAAAGAGAAGGGACTGCAGCGTGCCATTCCCCTTGGGGGGTGCCTTCTCCCGCTCTCTCTCTCTCTCACTCTCTCTGTCTCTCTCCAGTGAGAGTACATGCCATATAGCAAACATTTAAAAACCAAAAATATGATTTATTATTTTTTTTTCATTTGGAAGAGGGTTCATGCACTCTCCAAAGAGAGAGAGAAATCGACAAAGCACCACCCAAGAGGGACAGCCGAGCTATAACCCTTGGCCTCCATCTCTCCCTCCTTCCTTGTGGGACTCTGGGCACGCCCACACACGTGCCTGGGTGTTTCTCAAGGCCCCAGTTCTGGGACTCAGACTGCAGTCAGCCCTGTGGGTCCCAGCCACCTTAACCACCATGCCACTGACTGGCCTGAAAGCTTTCTCTTTTAGCAAATATATTACTTATGCTTTAAAAATCTTAATTAGAAAAAAAAAAAAAAAAAAAAACCTTAGAAGGCCACCTCATAGCCTGCCGGTTGAACAGACTCTGACAATAAATTCCAGCTTTGATGATCTGAAACACACCGGCTCATATGCACACACCCAAACCCTGCCGGGATGGAGAAATGCGAAGGGGTAGCGGTGTGACCACACCCCATTGGCAGGGGTGCTTTCTCCCTCTCTGTCTCTGGCAATTAAAACTGATAATTAAGAACCAGCAGTTAGCGTAATGGCTATGTCGCTGGACTCCCACGTAGTTGACCGTGGTTCGCGTCCCGGACCTGGTGGCTTAAAACTCACGCCGGGCGCGTGTGCGTGCATGCCCAAGATCCCGAGAGGAGAACGGAGGAGAAGGGATTGCGGCGTGACCATCCCCCCTGGGGGGTGATTTCTCGCTTTCTGTCTCTATGTCTCTCTCTGCCTGTCTGGCAAGCACACGTGCCCTATAGTGAAAACCTCTCCAAAAAAGAAAAAAAATGATAATTAAAAAAAAAAAAGATTTTACTTCCTATTAAAATGGAAATGACTTTAAAAAATAAATTTAAATCATATTTCAATACATAAACATAATACTTCACATAGTCTTAAGACTATAGTAAGGGACCAGCAGATGGCATAATGGTTACATCACTGGACTCCCATGGGGTCTCTGTCTCTCTCTGTCTCTCCAGCGATCACACTCACCCTATAGCAAAAATCTCTCTAACAACAATGACCAAACAAAAGACAATAGGAAATAAGTCCATACACACAAAATAAGTAAATGTTCATGGTGATTTTAAAGGTTATACAACAACCCAATCATCTCATTTTTTTCTTTTTGCTAGAGATTTTTGCTATAGGGCACCTGTGCTCACCAGAGAGACAGAAAGACAGAAAGCAGGAAATCACCCCCTAAAGCAGGAAATCACCCCCAGGGGGGATGACCACACGCCACAATCCCTTCTCCTCCAGTCTCCTCTCAGGATCGTAGTCACACACGCACAAGCACCAGGCATGAGTTTTAAGCCGCCTGTTCCAGGACTCAAACCATGGTCAACTACGTGGGAGTCCAGCAATGTAACCATTATGTCAACTGCTGGTTCTTAGTCAACTCATATTTAGGTAAGAAAAATCAAGCTAGAGAAATTAAGTTGTCCACCTAAAGTCACGCAGCTGAACTAAGAACTAAGAAACCTGCTTTTCTATATATGAACCAGAAACCACAATAAAAAAGGAGAGGAACCAGGTTTTTATTTCTGAAACAATCTCTCATGGACAATGACCAGTAAGCAAGGGTACCTGGCTTGAGGGTTAGGGGAGAGACAGAGAAGAGAAAAAGACTAAATTATCTAGTCAACTTAAAGCAAAGTCATAGTATAGACACTTGACATTTCACAATGTAAACTATGAACACATTCAAAAATATAAAAATCAATGAAAAGGGGACCAGAAGTTAGCTTAATGGCTATGTTGCTGGACTCCCATGTAGTGGACCGCGGTTCAAGTTCCGGACCCGGTGACTTAAAACTCATGCCGGGCGCGTGTGCGTGCATGCCCAAGATCCTGAGAGGAGAATGGAGGAGAAGGGATTGTGGCGTGGCCATCCCCCAGGGGGGGTGATTTCTCTCTTTCTGTCTTTCTGTCTCTCTCTGTCTGTCTGGCGAGTGCACACGCCCTATAGCAAAAACCTCTCCAAAAACAAACAAACAAACAAAAAACCTCTCCCCCCCCAAAAAAAATATCATTGAAAAGGTCCTAAAATAAAGAGATAATCCAAACATAAGACACACTGGGTTGTTGGAAAAATCATGACGTATTTTTCTACGTTTTTTTTTTAAGCAAAAACACATCTTAACTTTTCTGAAAATCCAATATTATTTCTACCCATGAACGAGTCTCAGCACATCTACAGAATTAAGTCTGAGAAGGAGGGATGTAAATTCCACACGTGGTCACTGTGCCCGCTGTCTCACCACTGCTCTTGTTCTGGCTACGACCAGATGAGCGCTGGTGGGAAGCCATGAGCCCTCAAGGACATCGGCCTAATTAAATTCACATCATTAACCGTTCTCATTTTTCTGTGGATCCACAAACTCATCTTTTTTCTTTTTTTTAAGGTTTTTGCCATAAAGCACATGTACTCACCAGAGACAGAGAGAGAGAATCAGTGAGTGGGAAGGTGAGAAATCACCCTCAGCAGGGAAGGCCATGGCAAATTCCCTTCTTCTCCTCCATTCTCCTCCTGGGATCTTAGGCATGTGTGCACATGTGCCTGGTGTGATTTTGAAGCTGCCAGGTTCGGGACATGAACCACAGTTGGTCATATGGGAGCCTAGCGTCTTAACTACCATGTGACCTGCTAGCTCATCTAATCTTTTTTAAAAAATATGTAACTGTAAGGAAATTAACTCCTGGGGGGCCAGCAGGTGGAGTGGTGGTTAAGGGCGCTAGACTCCCACGTGGCTGACCACGGTTCGAGTCCCAGATCTGGTGGCTTGCTTTCTCACTCTCTCTCACTGTCCCCCTCTGGTCAAATTAAAATAAATAAAGTTAAATAAAATAATTCTAAAAAAAAAAAAAAAAGAAAATTAACTCTCACTCACTTCCAAAATAGCCAAGCCAGCCCCGTGCTCTTTTCTCTAGTTCTTCTTAACATTACTTTTGCCTCTTTAATATTCTTTTTCTACCTATAAGTATTTTAAGTTGTGCCAAAGAAGATTACTATCTAGAGTATTTCACACTCCAAAAAACGACCAAGGGCTTGCCAATACTGCTGAGAATGCCAAGTTAGAGAAGAGTCCAGGTGAATTTGCTTTGTGTGTTTGCATGTGATGTGTTTGTGTGTACTTCTTTTTCAATTCTACCATGTCTGTAGATGAACAAGTTAAACTTCTACTCTGTCCTGCAGAGTTGGCTCAGCAGCATATGTGCTGTCTGCCTTCCGTTGCTTGCTCATGCAAGAGACATGATCTGGGGACCAGCAGTTAGCGTAATGGCTATGTCACTGGACTCCCAAGTAGTCAACTGTGGTTCGAGTCCCGGACCCGGTGGCTTAAACTCACGCCGGGTGGTGTGCGTGCGTGCCCAAGATCCTGAGAGGAGAATGGAGAAGGGATTGTGGCATGGCCATCCCCCCTCGGGGGTGATTTCTTGCTTTCTGTCTCTCTGTCTCTCTCTGGCGAGCACACGTGCCTTACAGCAAAAACCTCTCAAAAAAAAAAGAGACATGATCTGAACTTACACCAGTCACTGTCGGGGTAAAAAAACTACATCCTTGTCAGGATAAGTGTTAGCCTGTTCCTTCATTTTTCTTCCCTCAGGATTTTGAAGGATAGCTTTGGACTGAAGAAAACAATATTCGATTAACTGAAATGTGTTAAAAGAAACTCTCCTCCAGCCTAATGGGTTCTAGAGCTAAGATGATAAGCCTGAAATAGAATAGCAGGCTGCTCTTAACCCCCAAAGGCTATTACATTCGTCTCCCAAAGACCTAGGTTTTTGTTTCATTTTGTTTTACTGCCATAGGATTCATACTCGCCAAAGAGAGACAGAGAGAGGGAAAGTGAGAAATCATTCCCTGGGGAAATGGCCACACCACAATCCCTTTTCCTCCTTTCTCCTCCTGGTATTTTGGGCATGCAAACACACATGCCTGGCCTAATTTTCAAGCCACCATGTCTGGACTTAAACAATGTTCAGACATGTAGGAGTCGAGTATCTTTAACTACCACGCCACCTGCTGGCCACCAAGACTTTGATTCTTTTGCATGTATAATGAAATGTTGGGGGCTTATCTCCTTTTAAAAATATATTTTCTTTTCTCTCTGCCATGGCTTGAAAAACGGTTTGCCCCCTAAGATTTGTCTGTGAGAACTTGGTCCCTAACATCTGGCATCGAGAGGTGGTCAGACCTGCAAGAGGTGAGGCCTTGTGGGCAATGTTTGGATCATGGGGCACTGCCCTAATGAGTAGATTCATGTTGTGTATGAAGGGGGTGAGTGCTCACATCATTTCCGTGAGAATGGGATGTTACAAAAGGCGGCTGTCCCAAGTGTGCTGCCCTGCCACAGCTGCAGCCCTTTCCACTCCTGTCCACCCCGCTGTGATGCAGCAGCAGCTGGCCCAATGCTGCGTCATGTTTGGACTTCCCAGTCACCAGAATCGTGAGCCAAATAAACCTCTACTCATCGTAAGTCACATGGTCTTAGGTATTTCTGTCACCACAGGAACAGGCTGAGAACCCCTACAGTCTTTTACCTTTCCCACTGGATTGGTGTTGCAGGTTATTTGCTTCTGAAAGCGGCTCCCGGGCTCGCTTACTGTGAGCCACAGACCTTGCTGCTGCTGTAGGCCTCTCCGCCATTTTTCTCTGAAGATTTTCTCGCCTGGCACGGGTTCTTTCAAGCAGTTTCTACATGTATAATATAACAGAGTGTTAAAATACAAGTTTGGTCAAAGGTTCACAAAATTTTGGTTACCTCCTAAAATCATCAATTGCTGTATAGAGTAACAGTTAAGTACGTCAAGAACCAATGCCTAGGGCCCACTGGGCAGCGTGGCATCCCATATAGATCCAGTGTTGTTTGAGCACAGCATGTTTTTCAAGTCTCCGAGGCAGGAATTCGAACCATGTTCTACCATGCAGGATCCAGCTCCCTTAACCACTCACTAGACCATGGGTCCAGCCCCACAGATACTTTCTGCTGCTACCAAAAGGTAGATTCTAGCTCCCTACGCTTGAAACTGTACTAGGTTTGTAATTTCTTTTGACCCATAAAATGACATGGGCTATCCTGTGACTCTCGAACCTGGGCCTCGTGAAGTCTCACACAGTTCCTGTTCCCCTTCTTAGAAACAGCCACCACGCAAGAAAGTCCCAGGTAGGCCTGTCCCACTGACAGCCAGCACTGACCACTGAGGCATGAGAGTAAAGCCCCTGAGGACTCCTGCATGACCCCAGGCGAGAGCAGAACAGTGCCTCCAAGTTCAGGGTCAACTGCAGACCCATTGCATCATGACGAATAAAATGGTGCTGTTTAAGCCACTCTGTGAGGTGAAATAATGGCCCCCAGATGTCCACGTCCTGGTCTCTAACCTATGAAGACTTACCTTATACAGCAAAAGGACTTTGCTGATGTGAACATTAACTAAGAACCTTGAGAGGGAAAACGTGCCCTGAGTTATCTGGACGGACCCAGTGTAACCACAATGGCCCCACGATGGAGGAGACAGGAGGGTCAGTCAGGGAGGGTGACAGTGGGAGCAGGGCACTGTGATGGGATGGGTGCTTGGAGGATGGAGGAGCCAGCTTCCTGCAGGTGGCTTCTGGAAGCTGGAAAAGGTAGAGACAGATTTTCCCCTGGAGCCCCAAAAGGAACTAAAGCCTGCCAACCCTTGATTATCATCCAGTGCAATCTATTTTAGACTTCTGCCCTGTGGAACTGAACGATAATAAATATGTGTTATTTTATGTCACTAAGTTTGCAGTAACTTGTGACAACAGTAAAGCTAATACAGCCACTAAGATTCGGGGTGGTGGTATCAGCACAAGAAAACTGACATCTTAGACCTGTGAAAATAAACAACACTTCCTAAGAGAAAAGGAAAAGCCTGACAATCTTACGTTTTAATTTTATTAAATATCAGTATATAACAAAAGACTTTAAAGTTGAAGTGTTAGCCATTCCATAAAAATGTGAATATGGTACTCCTTTTCCTTGCCCCAAATCAGCACACGTTCCAATTGGACTAGCGTGGCAAAGCTCAAACACAAGAGCCTGTTGCAGGTGTACTCTTTCAGACGTCCACAACTGAAGGCGGGAATGCGGGTTCCTACCACCTCCGTGAACACATGTATAGTAGCTAGGGCAGAGTGAGGAATTAAGCTCCATTTGAGCTTCGTAATTCCTTAAACAGAACTACAATGTTAAATAGTTCTCTGAGTATAGAGAAGCAGCTAAATTTGGAAGAAGGTACAACTCTGTTCTCTTTACAGGAATGATTTTAACCTAAAGTTTATAGAGGGTCAACCCCGTAGCACACAGATTAAGCCCTGTGCATCAAGCTGGACCCCACAGGGCCGGCTGTGGTTTGAATCCCAACCCCGTCCACTGGAAAAACACACAGGGCACGTGTGCGTGCATGCCTGAAACCCTGGTAAGATGGAGGAATGGAGGAAGGAATTGCAGTGCGACGACACCCCACTGGGCCCTCTCTCTCTCTCGCTCGCTCTCTCTCACCAGTACATGTGCCCTCTGGCAATTAAAAAAGTTCATTAAAAAAGTAACACTAAATCAAAATTCTGTGTCACTGGAAGAGTCATTTATAAACCGAATGCCTTTCAAGACATAATTCTTCTTCACTCTGTAAATAAAAATCTCCTTCAACAAACACAAAAGTGATTACACTATTACACGAATTTACATGTCTGATAATTTCCCCCATAGTAAGATATATCACTCCCCAGACACAAGATGAATAACTACATCCATTCATGAACACATCTACATTCCATTCTGCTCAGTTCGAGCACTTGTGAGTCAGTCTGCTTCAGTTACCGTGAGCAATGGATACAACAGAAGAATGCGGTTTTGCTATTCAAACATACACAAGTGTTCCTTTGTTTAAATTAGAATTCAAAATTTTCCAGATTTAAAAAGACTTGAAGTAGATAAGCAATAAAAGTTCTCCCGTTTGGAGACCAGTAGATAGTGTAATGGCTATGTCGCTGGGCTCCCACGTCATCAACCATAGTTCAAGTCTCAGACCCGGCAGCTTAAAACTCATGCTGGGTGCATGTGCGTGCCTGCATGCCCAAGAGGAGAATGGAGGAAAAGGGACTACGGCGTGGCCATCCCCCTGGAGGGTGATTTCTCGCTTTCTGTCTCTGGTGAGTACACGCACCCTAAAGCAAAAATCTCTCAATAAAACAGTTCTCCCATTTGTAAAATAAGGCTAGGAATAGGAAGCATTAAAAGCTATTGAAATATGTAAGTTCAACAGCTCAATAAAAGTTAAGTACCTCTTCCTTATTATATAATATAGTCCTTGTCAGGAATATAAAGATTCTTTTAAGCATAAGGTACATTCCTTCGAAATATCACACCTTCTTCAAATAGTAAACATATAAAAAAACTTGGAGGTAAAATACTTGGGAAATAAGACATCCCACACAAATGAATCTCAGATAACTGAAGCTTCTGTCCCTAAACAATTTGGCACATACAGCCTCCAAACCATTTCTGACGAAATTTTCTCAGAAATTGTTACAGATTTTCTTGCCTTCCTAAACAGTAGATTCAGTGTAAGCTAACTTGTCATTTTCAGTATGCTCTCGCCACTTTCTGTCTGGTCAACACAGAGACTTTCATTTAATTCCAAAAATAAAGAGAAATCCCGTCCAAAACAGCAGCAGCACATTGTGGCCCACCTCCAACCAGCAGCTTGGGAGGACTTAGGGTACCTCACAACAAAAGATGCTTCACAGAGTACTTTGGCCATAGCCTTCCCCTGCAGGCGGGACTCTGGGAAGCCCTGACTTAGCGCGCCCAGGTCCGGGGCTCCCTGTACTATCTTCTCAGAGGGCATGACTCACTCACAAACGGGTTTCAAGCTAGGAGGATAACGCCCTGACGAGTAGGACGTTGATGGTTTCCAATCCACCTAACAGCAGCCATCACCAGCAATACAGAGCACTTAATACAGAGTACCGACAGTGTGTGCCACACGCGGATTCACCTCACGCTCAGAACCCCATTTAGTACGTCTGTTTGCACTGTCGACACACAAGAACCTGCGTGGCAGGGTACGTAACTAACACTGTGGGGTATATAGGTAGAAATCATAAGGCGGGATTCGAACCTCATACTCCTAAGACTGGGCTCTTAACCATTTTGCTATGAACTCCCCTTGACCAAGTCTAATCTCTTTCTCTTTGTTATTAACTTGATTTATTTATTATGAAGACCCCCCCAACAGAGCCCTCACTCCACAACCCACTCCCAGCCGCAGCCAGTCCAGATCACGGGTGAGCACAGGCATGGCCAGCAGGTACAGGCAGGCCCAGGTCCCGGGGTGGGTGCTGTTTTTAACAACTCACAGTCAGCAGAACTAGCTACAGCATCGAAACGTTAACATTTTATCAGCTGATCATAATAGATATTTGCCTTAACTGCTTGCTAGTTCATGAGGCAGCAGGAGATAGATTCTCTTCATTGCCATGGGGCATGTGCTTGCAGAGACAGAGAGGGGGCGAGCACCCACTAAGGGGCGAGGTTAGGCTGCAGTCCCTTCTCCGTTTCTGCAGCCTGCTGGGATTCTGGGCACCTGTGCACATGCTCCCCAGCACGTGTGTCGAGCACCCACAG
Source organism: Tupaia tana (assembly GCA_026018925.1). NCBI lineage: Eukaryota > Metazoa > Chordata > Mammalia > Scandentia > Tupaiidae > Tupaia > Tupaia tana. Next base: position 121,185,972 of record JAKSZU010000003.1, read on the forward strand.
GGGCCATGGGAGACCTGGGTCCTTTAACCAACTGCTAGGCTGAAGGCAGCCAGATGGGTTCTTTCTTCTATTTCTGGTCAGTCCACAAGAAACATGAAAAAATGCTGCCTGTCAACCTATCTAGATCTGATTCAAACAAAGTACAAAAACCATGAAACACTGGGGAAATCTGAACACTGACAGGATATATGATGATATTAAGAACTGCTTTTAATTTGGGGGGGCATGACGACACTCTGATTATGTTTTTGTAAATGTCCTTAGTGTTTATTAATAAATGCAAAAGTGTGTGTGTGTGAAATTATGTGGCACCTCGCTTTAGCAGAATTCAGTGGATAGGTAAAAGGGTGCCACACGAACCTGGTCACGTGCCAATCACTCCAAAGCCAGGTGATGGTGCAAGAGGGGTTATTCCACGCCTGTGTGCTTTGAAGTTCCCTCAGTAAGAAAAGGAATGTTGATAAAACGTTCTAACAGTTACTGCTGTATGTAATTACTTGCTAAATAATTTGCGCTTTATGGCTTTCTGCTATGTTAACTCAACAACCTGTAATTAGATATACCTGATGCTAGGGAACATGTCTCCAAATAGGAAATAAAGGTCTCTGACTTCATGAAGATCAAGTCTGGCAGGAAACACCTCCAACAGGTGGAGGCACTCAACAGGGAAACGCCAGTGAGATGAGCACTGTGAACGGCGACCCCCCTCTGAAGGGGGAGACTGCTGTCCAGTCAAACCAGTCCACCTGGCAGGACGGGAGAGTCAGACAAGACCAGCGACAGCAGGCAGGAGAGGCAGGGCAGAGACGCCTTATTTGAGGAGGTTTGGGATGACTGTAGTCTTTCTCAAATGGAGTTACCACCAGGATTTGCAGCGTATTTCCTGGCATTAATGTAACGAACTATTTCTTTCCCATTTCCTCGGTTATGAATGACTCTTTGGAGAACTGAGAAAATACTTCTCAAAACAACTTTCTCTGTCCCATGGTCCTGAGAAAGGAACACTGGGTGAGAAAGTCATTTTACAATGCCTTCCAGTCCTTTCAAACAGAAACTGTATTCACTGTGCAAAAATGTTACGAACGTTATAAGTAAGCACCTAATAGTTGGAACCAATTCAAAACTTAGTTCATTCACTACCAATTAAGGAAACGATACCAAAGCTGTTTGTTCCAACTGCTACGGACCTAACTTGTCATAATACAAATCAGACATATTAAACGATTACCTCAGGGCACATTCTGAGATGATCTAAACAGAAAGTTTGTTTCAGCTGAGATTTGTATTGTACATACTTCAGGATGACATTTTAAAGTAAAATTAACTATGATTTTCGGCCCACTTTCAAAGTGCCTTGTTCCTATCAGTTACTTAGAACACGTAGGGCTGATGTTTTAAGGAATCTATCCTAAGTAAAGTAAAGCAGTATGTCCTGTTTAACTTCAATGGAAGTGAAACAACGCCTGGTCATGGGCCGTGACCAGTCCTGTTCTTTAAAGCTAATACAAAAAAATGTTGTGGGTTTTTCTATTAAAATCTTTAAGTAAGGCAAACAGATAGGTGTGTTTTCCCAAGACAACTGAGAACATACATCAACATCTGCAAGAGAAAAACAGAGTATCCTGTTTGAATGCAAGTGAACTTAATTGTTAATGCCTTTATTAATACTTAGACTTAACTTACCGAATTGTAGTTACATCCCTCAAAAAGAAGAGTACTACTTACTCTCCATAGCATTAATTTTTTAATCTAATTGTAGACACACTTTTAGGCCCACCCTGCAACAACTTGAAAAATAACAGTTTGAAACTTGCACAACAGCCTAAAGAAAGAGGAAGTGTCCTGGGAAAAAAGAGAGTGGACAGGCAATGGGCCAGACGCAACTACTGAGGCCAACGTGGTCTCGGCGACAGTCACGGCGCACCCACGTTCTGTTCCCAAGAACAGGAGACCGGGCCAGTGTCGCAGAGGTGTTCCCCAGTCGCGGCCGGACCGTCCCTCCGCTAGCTATAATCGCGGGTTGGCGCCTTGGCCCGAGCACCCCGGCCGGCCAGAGCTGTCCCCACTGCCCGGCCAGTCCCGCCAGCCGGCCGCGCGACGGGCCTGCACGCAGGCAGTGGTCAGGAGCACCGGCTCGCCCGGGCGTCCAGCTGTCATTCCGTCACAACGCCCTGGAAGGCAGAGCCGGCGGCGGGGACTCCGCAAACCCCGGCCGGTCGGTGCAGGCGGCGCCCGCCCCCAACTGAGTCACCGGCACCCGACCCCACCCAGCAAGGGATTGCAGCTTTTCCCAGCAGGACCGGTGCGCCAGGCCCAGGCCTCCCTTCCTGGACGCTGCAAAAACCGGCTCCCTGCACAGACGCAAGCTCTCGGGCAGGGCAGACCCACTCAAGACGCAGGGCTGGGGCTGCCGCGGCCCGGCTCGGTTCCCCGCCCGCACGCGCCCTCCCCGCCTGTGCACGCCGCGCACGCGCACACACGCGCCCGCGCCCTCCGCCCGGTGGGCCCAGGTGACAGGAGGCGGGGAGGCTGGGGGCCGAGAGTTGTCATGGCCCGCCGCGCCCGCAGACCGCCTCACCTCGGTAAACGGGTCCATCGTCCCCGGCGGCGCGTGTTCTCTACGAGACGGTGGAAACGGTGGTCCAAATTCAGGAAGAGAAAACAAGTGAGTCTCGGCGCAGTGTGGCTCCTGCTGAGAGCGAGGAGTCCAGGACACAGGAGCTCCGCCACAGCCAGCTGTCCTCCCTCGCCTCCCGTGTCGACTCGGCCTCCGGCGGCCGTTCAAATTTGAATTTCAGCGCCGGCAGCTGGGCGCATGCGCGCGGGGCGGGGCCCCCGGGGGCGGTCCCCAGAGCGGCCCCGCCCCTCACCCGGCCTCAGCCCGGCCCCGCCCCCTCACCCGGCCTACCCAGCCCCGCCCGGCAGGAGGCGGGAATGGGCCCTCTGCCTGCTCAGACCTGAGCACGCCCCAGCCACCACCAGGGCTAGGAGGCCTCTGCCTTCGCACCAATGGCGTTCAGGCGTTCCCGCCTTCCCTCCTAAATGAGGATTAGAGCCCTGGCGTTCCAAGCCTCTCTGGCTGTCTCTCCGCCAGCCACCCCCACCCCTACTTTAGTAGAAGAGGAACGGCCGCTTGGCCCTCTAAGAGGCAAGTCTGGTGGGCCCCTGACACAGGGGCCAGTGACCAGTGACCACCATGGGCGCTGGAGGCCTTCGTCATCGGGAAAATAAGGCTGGCCTTTGTCCACGGACTGCGATGAGTTCCCAGTCCAAGCCCGCGTCGTGCGCCCCCTGTAACTCCCATCTGACCGGTCTCGATTTAGAGCTGGCGGGGCCTGGGAAGCCCCTAGCTGGGTCCTTCCTTTCACAGTTGAGAGAAGTGAGCCCTGGGGGAGGCGGACATCGTGCTCTCAGCTCGGGACCCTTCCCACCCCAGGGCCCGCTGTGTCTCAGCTGGTCTTTGCACAGTGGGCGCTCACAGGGGAGGCCCCTGGCTCGGTGCAGAGTTGCTGTGGATCCGTGGCCGTGGCCGTGCGGACGCTCCTGCTCACCCCCCCTGGCCTCCGTGGAGCAGAGCCGCCCAGCTGCTGAACCGAATACTTCCTCCCAGGGGGGAGATTGCCTCAGACATCCACCAACGCCCCATCTGGGCAGTCGGTCTGACCGCAGGAAGAATCGCCCCGTATCTTCAACTCCAGTTAGCTCAGTGTAGATTACAGAGAGTGGAATTTGGGCCTGGGGTAGAGAGATACTGCATGGAGTCCATCGGGACGGTGTGGCCTTAAGGTTTAGCCAAATCCTTTCACTCACGTTTGTTCGTTTGAGTTTTTTTTACGTTTTTGGAAAATCACAGACTCCTTTGAAAGAAAGAGTGAAGCCGACTCTTAACTAGAAAAATGCGCTCCTAAAACAAACTGTTTAGCACAGGGTTGTGCAGGTTCACCTCCACCAGCATGAGAAGCCAGTGAGCCCCCCGGATTGAGTTTACTCATCTGTGTAAGAGAAATAATCAGCCACCCTCCCTTCCCAGAGTTGTTAAGATGGGTAGAGAAAATGGGAAGCGTCCTGGAACAGGTAACAGGACAGTGTCCAAGCATGCGGTGTATGGATTAGTATTAAACTCAGAACACGCCATTCTGAACCTAAGTGACAGACGCGTGAGTCGTCCCTACCGAGTGCTGGGCGGAGGGGCTGTGCCACGGGACTGCCTCTCTCCCACAGCAGGAGAATGAGTCACTGTGAGTGCATGCAGCCGTTGCGCCTCTGGCCACAGCCCTGGGAGCCTCCTTATTTTACTTTTTCCCCATAACTGCCTCAGCTAGATTCTAGGCAGGGCTAGAAGAGAGAAAGTGCCTACCAAAAGGAGCTGGCCACTCAACACAGCCCGTCTTCCCTCACGGCCGGCCGGTGTCCCGTCTTCCCTCACGGCCGGCCGGTGTCCTTGTCTCCACCTTGATGTGGCAATGGTGCAGTAACAGCAAGGCCAGCCTTAACTCAGAGAAGCGCCTGCTACGGGCAAGGGCAGGGACAGAGACCGTGCTGACGCTGCACACACGGCCTGCTTCCTGGAGGACACGCCACAGTGAACCCTACTGTTCTCCTCCCGCCCTAACCCCTGGTGCTGTATTCTTTATATGCCAGAATGAGTTTTCTCCTTTTAAAAATCATGTGTGCCAAGACCTGGTGGTTAAGGGATCCAGATCCCCCATGCCCGACTGTGTGGTTCGAATCCCAGACCTAGGAGCCCTGAAAAGCATACTCCACGAGTGCACGTGCTGGCCCAGAATCCCAACAGCAGGCTGGAGGGGAAGGGGTTGGGGCTGGCCATTAGAGGGTGCTTTCTCACTCCCCCTCTCTCTGTGTCTAGTGAGTGCATGTGCCCTATAGCAAACGTGTAAAATATATAAATATTCCCAGCTCACACACAAAAAAGAAGTGAGTAATAAAGCACAACCATGTACCCACCACCTAGCTTAAAAAGAGAACAGCGTCCGCATGGAGTGGAAGCCTCCCGTGTCCTTCCGAGTGCCGTTATTCCAGGAGGACGACTGCCCTGATTGTGACGTTTGTCATTCCCGTGGAGTGCGTATGCTTTCTTGAGCCTGCATGGAGACTCAGACCAGCCTGTGGTGTTATATAAATACGACGTCGCGGCACGTGTACTTCTGCCACTTTATTTTAGACAGGGCTTCACTAAGTAGCACGCTCACAGGCCTGGTCACAGCGCAGGCCCCTCCCATGTCCTTGTGGACTCGCCACCTCCCACTCGTGCCCGCCTGTTTCCAGCCTTCCAGAACAGGGATGCGAACCAAGGTTGCCACGTGGGACCTGGCTGCTCTTGAGCAATGCGTTACCCCTGAGCCAAGGAGCCCCACCCCGCACCTTCTTCTTCTTTTTTTTCCCTGACCATTATCTTCATGAGATATATTCTCACCCATAGCTGTATCTGTATCTGCGCTGCTCTTTTCTACTGTGGAAACATACCTTAGCAGGGGCCCGCAAGTGGCACAGTGACAGGCACTGGACTCCCACATGGCCGACTGCGGTTTGAGTCCTGGACTTGAAGGCTTGAAACTCACCAGATGTGTGTGCCCAAAAATCCTGAGAGGAGAGCGGAGAAGAGAGAAGAATGGAGGAGGCTGGGTGTGGCCATACCCCCAGGGGATGATTTCTCACTTTCTCTCTCCATCTCTACAGCAAGCACACGCACCCTATGGCAAAAAATCTCCCTCTAAAAAAAGACAAAAAATAATAATAAAAAAAATTTAGGCCTCAATTGTCCTATTGATGAGCATTTAGGACATCTCTAATTTTTCATTCCAAAGATCCCACAATTTCATGAATATTCCTGTCTCCTTACATGCACATGCAAAACTTTCCTAAAGTAAAATACCCATGAATTAATGGATCATTTTCATAAACATGTTTCACTATTATTACCCGATAACTGAAAATAAATTGCTCTTCAAAACAGGTGGAACAAGAATGCTCCGAGCCACAGTCTGTGAGCATGCCTGCGGTCCTACTGACAACTCCTCCCAGCTGGACACCTTTTCGTCTTGCTGATTTTGCGTGTGTGTGTTTCTCTTATCACTAGTGAACGTGGGTGTGATTTTATGTTTATTGGCCTTTCAGCCACTGTGATTTTCAACTTTACATCCTTTGCCCACTTTTCTCTGTAGCAATCTGTCTTCTTCTTCTTGATTGGTAGGCATCGTGTCGTTTGTTTACTCTCTTCTGGAAAAAGAATTCCTGGACTGGCTTTTTGGCTTACAATGTGTTTTCCTAGTTCGGGGCTTGAGCTTTCACTGCATGATATCTTAGACATAGGGAAATGTTTAATGCTAATATAATGAAAGATAACTTTTTCTCATGTTTTGTAAGTTTATTTACTCCCATGAGCAAGAGAGAGACAGCACCCCCATGAGGTCTCAATGCCAGTCTTCAGGTGTCATCAGCCATCCGCGGTCATGGGCAAGTGGGTGCCTAGCACACTCAGGAAGCTCTCCAGATGCAGACTGACGGCCTCCTTGTGTGGGTCTGTGTCAGCCCTGCACCACCGTCTGGGCCCTGGTTTGCTTTTTTTTTTTTTTTTTTTTTTCCTCAAGGATTCCTTCCAGGGCCAGACAGTGATGCAGTGTTCAAATGCAGAGTTCTGTGAGTGACCCACGTGGGAGGGTTCTGGGTTTGCCTCCAGAACCCTCCCTGCTGCACCAGGTATCCGTGCACCTCTGACTGGGACCAGTGAAGTTGGGGGTGGATTGTAGGTTTGAGACCTTGTTGGGTACTGTTCACCCATGCTCTCTCTTTTTTGTTCATGGAAAAAATAAACTAGAAGGGAGGGAAGGAAGAAGGGAGAAAGGAGGGAAGGAAGGAAATAGTCCCCAGGGTCGGGCAGTGGCACAGGATGGTGTATTTGGGCCCACATGAGAAAGATCCTGGGCTGTGTCCCAGGACCCCGTGAGCAGGCCGGCCTCACGCAGCACCCCCTGACGGCCAGCCGAGACTGGAGTACAACATGGCAGTCCCACCAGGGCGCCTTCCTGTTGCCATCTCTCTCTCTCTCTCTCTGTAGGAAAAAATAAATAAACTTAAAAAATTCTTTTATACTCTGAGGTCGTGAAGATGTTCTGCATTTTTTCTAAATACTTTTGCACTGAGAATGTTCATACTTTTCTCTCTCTTTTCTTTTCTTTTCTTTTTTTTTTTTTAATTTGCTAGAAGACACATGCACTTGCCAGAGAGAGAGAAGGACGGTGAAGAAGAGGGAAGGCACCGCCATGGGGGAGGTCACACCACGATCACTTCTCTCAGGATTGTGGGCACAGAGGCATAAGAATCCAGTGTTTTTCTAGCCACTGGGTCCAAGACTTGAACTATGCAATTGGCCATGTGGGACCTAGCCCCTTAATCGCCATGCCACTGGCAGACCTGGTTTTATCTCAAATGACCTGGATTAAGGTTTTTACATGTGGACCACAGCTGTGCTGGCAGTGGTCACCGCGTGGTCCCCCTTCCGCGCTGACCTGCAATGTGTCCGACGTGCATGTGGACGAGGGTTTCTGTCAGAGCGCCTCTGCTCCGCCGGCCGTTAGCTCTCGTTCAGCCCCCGTTCATTAGCACTGTCTTAATGCTACGCTGATACCTGGTAAGGCCGGTTGAGGTGCACTTGGTTCATTTTCCTCCCTTGCTCTTCCACATGAATTTTAGGTTCAGATCTTCAAGCTCCACAAAAGAAAAAAAAAAATCCTCAACAATTTAAATTCAAATCACATAGAAATTATTGCATAAATTGGAGAGAACCGACTTCTTTGTGATATCAAACCTTCCCACTCATTAGTTGTGCCCTCATTAATTTAGACCTTCTTTAATGTCTTCCCTAAATGCTCATAATGCTTCCATAAAGATCTTTAGCTGCTTTTGCTAAATTCATTCCTATGTGTCTTTGTTGTTGTCACTTTTATAAATGGTATCTTTTTGTTTGTTTGTTTGTTTGTCTTTACTATAGGGCACTCGCAAGAGAGAGAGAGATGGAGAGTGAGCCATCACACCCATGCCACAAACTCCTCCTCCGCTCTGCCCCTAGGATTTCTGGCGGGCGTGCACATACGTCTTGCATGTTTTTAAAGCCTCTGGGTCCAGGACTTGAACCGTGCAGTTGGCCATGTGGGATCTAGTACCTTAGCCACCACACCACCCGCTGGCCCTATAAATAGTATCTTTTAAAATATAATTTTAAACTCTTACTGACATATAGAAACATAATCGACTATAGCAAAACTGCTAAACTGTCTTACTAGTTTAAGTGATTCATTTATAGAGAGGGGGCTTTATAAAAAGGAATTACGCAGCGGCAGGCCCTTGTTTGGAGCCAGCTTACGTCTCCCACTGCAGTTAGAACAGTACCCACTGCCACCCTCCCCATGCCTAGGCGGCCCCTGCCTGCCTCCCCAATAAGCCAGAGCCCCCCTGCCTTCACAGTGACTCCCTTTTCTCCAGCTCCGGCCTCAGGCCTTTTCTCTGGTCATAAAAATTACCAACCACCTTCCTGCCCAAGTGCTTCCCGCTGTCTGGACGCCCCTCGAGGCTGCCCTGGGGTTGATCCTCGTCCTTGGTATTTGGGCTGAAGGTTGCACTGCCTCCTCCAAGAGTCCCCCTGAGCAGATGGCCTCTCCCTCGCCTCGCCCCCAGCCACTGTCCTCTACCCTCCGCCGCTCAGTGCACTTCCCACTGTCCAGCATTAGTTCAGTGACATATTTGTGTTTATTACCCGGCCCTTCCTCCCAGGGTAAGCTATGGATGGGCAGGAGCCAGTCTGGAGAGTCCATAGTTGTAACCCAGCACTGCCAGGGCGTGCGAGTGCGGTAGGTACGTGTTAAATGAACAGATGTAAAAATAACTATTATTCCTCTTTTAGGGATGGAGAAAATGAGATGCAGAGAGGACAGTCATCGAAAGTGTCCTTCCTAGTTGCCTAAGTGAAAAACACAGCCTTCCAAATTATTTAAGTCTTACTATATTAATTCAAGACTAGAACCAAAGGTCCGAAGCACAGCTGACTAGAGATAAAAGGTAGCCCTGGAAAATGAGAATTTGTTCATTCTGAGATTCCCCACTTCTTAAAAATTTGCTATAGGGTGTATGTACTCGCCAGAGAGAGAGAGAGAGAGAGAGAGAGAGAGAGAGAAGTTGAGAAAGCATCCCCATGAGGGAGGCCCACACTGCAATTCCTTCCCCAGTCCCCTCTTGGGATTGTGGGCGCGCACACATGCTCCCTGTGTGTTTTGCAAGCCTCTGGGTCCAGGACTTGAACCATGCAGTCAGTCGCCACATGGTACCCAGCCACCTCAACCACCATGCCCCCTGACTGGCCCAAGACCTGTCCTTTCAAGCAAAGGCAATAATAATTATGTCTTCTGCAGGTAAAATTGACAGAGGACTGGAAAACACAAAAGTGTAAAAGCATTCACTTAACAGATACACTCCCAATGCTACCTATTTACAATTATTTTTTCAAAATACATTCATATTTGTTCTCATTTAATTCACAAAATAATTTGGTAACATAAATATCCCTATTTTTACAGGAAGAAAAAAAGCCCAGATCTACCAGTAAGGGAGTGACGAGAAGGATTAAACTCAAGTTCTCCACCTCAGGTTATCTGGCTGAAGGGCCGCTTCTTTTATACATTTATTATAATGAGAGAATAGGAACCATTCGTGGGTGTTGTATACTGAAAGGGACTATTTTATTTGTTATAATCTCTGCTAGTGATGGCTCTTAATGTCACATTTTTTCTTTTCTAATTTATTTGATGTAATGTTTCAGATTTCTGAGGGAAAAATACGCATTCTGAACATATCATTGTCAAAAACCAGTGCAACTGCAGTCTTTACTCAGTAGACTGGTCTCTAAATGCCCACAGCCTTCACGCCTGCCACTCCCTCCAGGGTCAAACTGGTGAGTGTATTACGGGGACTGATATGGTAAAGACCACAGGAAGTCTTTTCAGAAGAGAAAGGATTCTCTTACTTAGCACACAATACCATTGATAACTGTTCCCTACCACGTGGATCCGACTTCCTTAGTCACTAGGCTACAGGGCTGGCCCCATCCCTATATTTCTTAAAATTATCTTTACAAAATTTAATTTTGTAGTGGTCCTATATGAAAGAAAAGTAATTTTTTTTTTTTTTTTAGAGATTTTTGGTATAGGGTGCGTGCGCTCTCCAGAAAGACAGAGAGAGACAGAGAGACAGAAAGGGAGAAATCACCCCCGGGGGTGATGACCACGCCGCAGTCCCTTCTCCTCTCTGGATCTTGGGCACGCACGCACACGTGCCCTGTGTGAGTTTAAGCCGCCAGGTCCAGGACTTGAACCGCAGTCAACTACATGGGAGTCCAGCGACATAGCCATTATGCTAGCTGCTGTTCCCAAAGAAAAGTAATTCTTAAATATTACAAAAGAGCAACAGCCAGTGTCTCTTGAACATCGAAGGCCCCGTATCAAACATCACAAATCGAACCTTCTTAAATTTGATGTAAGAGAATGTCTCAGGTTCATTTTATTCCATTAACATATGCCACGAACTTCAAGGTCTTCTAAACACTTCAAAAAATGTCTCCTCCTGAAGGGATTGCCGTGTGGCCATCCCCCCGGGTGGTGATTTCTTGCTTTCTGTCTCTGTGTCTTTCTGGCGAGCGCATGGGCCCTATAGCAAAAACCTCTAAAAAAAAAAAAAAAAAGTCTCCTTCCATGTTACTTCCAGATCATAATTCAACCACTCTTTTTCCTTTAATTATTTATTTCATTTTATTAATTTATTATTATTATTATTATTATTTAATTTGACCAGAGAGAGAGAAAGTGAGAAAGCAAGCCACCAGGTCCAGGACTCCAACCACGGTCAGCCATGTGGGAGTCCAGTGCCTTAACCACCATGTTACCTGCTGGCCCCATTAACCCTTTTATTAATTCTTGTATTAACCCTTTAAGTACCGGCACTCATTTTTTATTATTATGATTTTGTTTTAGAAATTTTTGTTATAGAGCATGTGTGCTCACCAGAGAAAGACAGAAAGATAGTGAGAATTCATCCCCCAGAGGGGAGGACCATGCCATAATCCCTTCTTGTCCATTCTCCTCTCGGGATTTTGAACATGCATGCACACACACCCAGTGTGAGTTTCAAGCCTCTAGGTCGGGGACTTGAACCATGGTTGACCATGTGGGAGTCAAGCAACAAAACCATTATGCCATCTGCTGGTCCCCAAACACCAGCATTTATAACGCTCACTCTCTTCCCTCTGCTTCTCACTGTCTACCTCAGCCAGTGTTCCTCAGCCCTATCCATACCTGCCACTTTGCCCCTCAAGAAATGTCTGCTGAGGAATTCTCAGGAACCATGGTCTTCTAGACACTGACCTCACGATTCCCTAAATCTTCCAATGAGATCCACTTGTACAACTGTTTAAACCTACACACACACACACACACACACACACAGTCATATCCACTCCTCTCATCCACGAATCTGCCCACTGGCAGGACATCAGTTGGACTCTAATCAACACTGGAGGGCCAGCCTACTGGTCAAGGAAGCCAGGTCCCACATGGCCAACTGCAGCTTCAAACCCAGGTCCCACATGGCCAACTGCAGCTTCAAACCCAGGTCCCACATGGCCAACTGCAGCTTCAAACCCAGGTCCCAATGGCTTGAAAATCATGCTGGGTGCATGTGCGTGTATGCCCCAAGCCGTGGCAGGTTGGAGACATGGAGCAGAAGGATTGCAGTGTAATCAAAAAACAAAACTGAGGGGCCAGAAGGTGTTGTAGTGGTTAGGGCAGCTAGACTCCCACATGGCCAAAACATGGTTTGAGTCCTGGACCTGGTTGCTTGCTTTCTCATTTTCCTTCTCTCTGTCTCTCTTTGGTCAACTTCAAAAAATAAAATAATGACAATGATTAAATAAAATAATTCTTAAAAAAAAAAAAAAAAACTGAAACAAAAACCACTGGAAATGCTCCATCTCCAAAGTTGTAACTCCCAAACCTAGTCTGCTAATTCCAACCTGGAATCCTGATCTCCCCCCACTACTACTCACTCCTCTCCTATTCCTGCGAGTGTCCCACAAACCCGACTTCCAGTCCCTTCCCTTTCCCAACTTTTGACCGAATTAAAAACGTCCTACCAGGGGACCAGCAGTTGGTGTAATGACTGTCGCTGGACTCTGATGTAGTCGACCGCAGTTCGAGTCCCGGACCCAGTGGCCTAAACTCACACCAGGCGCTTGTGCGTATGTGCCCAAGATCCCGAGAGAGGAGAATGGAGGAGAAGGGATTGCGGCATGGCCACCCCTGGGGGGCGGGGGTGATTCCTCGCTTTCTGTCACTCTGTCTCTTTCTGGTGAGCATACGCACATAGCCACTATGCCAACTGCCGGTCCCATGTAAGTTACTCTTAAAACAGTTTGGAAAGGGACCAGCAGATGGTGTAATGTTAAGTCGCTGGACTCCCACATGGTTGACCACAGTTCAAGTCCCAAACCTGGAGGCTTGAAACTCAAGTGTGCATGCCCAAACTCCCAAGAGTAGAATGGAGGGGAAGGGATTGTGGCCTGGCCATCCCCCGGTGAGTGATTTCTTGCTTTCTGTCTCTCTGGCAAGTGCCAGCGTATAACATACACGGTTACACATGTTCCTCTATGTGTAGATGGGTGGATGAGTGGGTGGGTAGGACGGGAGGTAGATAAAATCTTGCTGACTCTTCTTCCTTTGCCCCATAACTAAGTGACTGAGAACTCAACATCCTACCTAGAATGTTCTTGGATGCCAACATACACTCCCTGGGTGGTCTTATCAGTCTCATCGTTTTTAAAGTACCATCCGTATAGTAATGGCGTCTCTATGTATTTCTCTAAGCTGATCTCTTATCTGATCTCTGAACTCTTACATTCAACTGCCTGTTAGAAATATTGACTTGAGGGGCCGGCAGGTGGCGTGCTGGTTAGGGGCGCTGGACTCCCACATGGCCGACCATGGTTCAAGTCCTGAACTTGGCAGTTTGCTCTCTCACTTTCCCTCTCGCTTTCTCTCTCGCTCTGTCCCTCTCTGGTCAAATTAAAATGAAATAAATGAATTAATAAATAAAGTTAAATAAAATAATTCTTAAAAAAAAAAAAAAGAAATATTGACGAGGGACCAGCAGATGGTAATGGCTATGTGGCTGGACTCCCACATTGCTGACCACAGTTTGAGTCCCTGACCCAGAGGCTTAAACTCACGCCGGGCATGTATGTGTGCATGCCCAGAAATTTGAGAGGAGAATGGAGGAGAAGGGATTGAGGCATGGCCATCACCCCTGTGGGGTGACTTCTCCCTTTCTGTCACTCTGTCTCTCCTGCGAGTATACATGGCCTATAGCGAAAAAAAAAAAAAAAAAATCTTTTTTTTTTTTAAGGCTCTGGCAATTATAGTGTGCCAGGTTTCTTTTTCTTTTTGGAGAGGTTTTTGCTATAGGGCACATGCCCAGTGTGAGTTTAAGCCACCAGGTCTGGGACTTAAACCGCGGTCGACTACATGGGAGTCCAGCGACATAGCCATTATGCCATGTGCTGGTCTCCAGTCTGCCAGGTTTCTAGAAACAAAGAAATCTTGATTTGGGGGACTAGCAGATGGCATAGTGTTTATGTCACTGGACTCCCACATGGCTGACCACAGTTTGAGTCCCAGACCCGACGGCTTCAAACTCAAGCCAGGCGTGTGTGGGTATGTGCCCAAAATCCCAAGAGGAGAATGGAGGAGAAGGGATTATGGTATGGCCATGCCCCCTGGAGGGTGAGTTCTCGCTTTCTGTCTCACCGATGAGTGATTGTGCCCTGTAGCAAAAATCTCTGGAGAAAAACGAAATCTTGACTACCAGTTGGCTTACCAAGAACACAGAGCATCCGAAACAGAGGCTCCACCACGCCGGTTCTCGCCCCGGCTTCCTTCCAGCTCTCCGAGCTGCTGAAGCCTCATCCCACGCAGTGCTCACCGCCTTCTCCTCTTGCTCCATCCACCCCACAGCTGCTCCTCAGTTCCGCCTCCACAGCACGTCCTGGGGCTACTTCTCTCCCTCCCCGCAGCGCCCATGCACCCGAAGTCCGCATGGCCCTCCTACCCAGCCGCCGCACGGACCTGTTATCTGGTCTCTTTGCTTCCATTTCCCCCTTGTCTGCTCTCAGGAAAGCCAGTGCAAGCTCTCAGAACACAGGCCGTTGTATCACTTCCCTGTTTAAAGTCTCCGGTGGGCTAGCCCACCGCGTGACCGTTAAGGTGCTGCATCCCACACAGCCAACTGTGGTTCAAGTCCCAGACCTCGTGGCTTGACAGTCACACCAGGCACGTGTGTGTGTGCATGTCCAAAATCCCAGGAGGAGCTGGGGGAAAAGGGATTGAGGTATGGCCTTCCCCCCCGGGGCGTGATTTCTCACTTTCCCTCTCTACGTCTCCCTGTCTCTCTCTGCAAGCACATGAATCCTATGGCAAAAACCTAACAAAGAAAAAGGAAAACATGTCGGCACATATGCGTGTGTGCCTAAGATCTCAACAGGGGAAGTGGAGAAGGGACTGCGGCGTGACTATCCCCCTCGGGAGGTACTTTCTTCCTTTTCCCTTCTCTCTGTGTCCAGTGAGCACATGCACCCTCTGACAAAATGAAAAAGAAAAAAATCCCTCAGTGGGTTCTGATTGCTTTAGAATTAAGTCCAAACTCCTCTTCTGGACCCCTGACCTCTCAAATCGTCTCTCCTGTGCTCATTGGACTTCAACCAGCCGACCTTCACGTAGCTCCAGGATCATGCTGGCGTCATTTCTTGTCTGGCTTCTGTCTTTCCCTCTGCCCGGATGCTCATTCCCCAGAATTCCCCATGGCTGACTCTCCTCCTTCATGTGTTAGCTCAGTAGTCACTTCTCAGGGAGGCCTTCCGGGCGGCCCTCACTGCCAGTCACCGTCTAGCCTTGCCCTCGGCTCAGGCGCTCGGCAGCCTCTTACCTGGAATTGTGTCACTGTGAGCCTGACGTGTTCCTCCGCTGTGCCATCGTTCCTAGAGAGCCGGGACTCGAGCATTCCCAGTACGTGCTCGGGCTGGCTGGCTGTAGCCCTCCTCTCTACACGGGTGCACATGCCATCAGTAAGCGCCTCACACGTAGCCAGATGTCATTCTCATCATCTTTTTGCCTTATATATAACAAGAACTTAATAAACATCTGGAAAGAGCAAACTAATGTACATTTTGGTTTCTTTAAAATACACTAAAGGCAATATACATAATTTTCTGCTGATTAAAAAATGTCCTTCTCCCTAATCATTTGCAAGAAAATACTCTAAAAAAATCAAGCAAACAAAAAATCACAGAGTGTTTCCCAGGATTTTTGTGTTGTTCTATTCTTGCTGAAGTTAAAAGGTAGAGGCGGTGAACCAGCAGGTGGTGTGGTGGTTAAGGTACTGGATTCCCACATGGCCAACCGTGGTTCAAGTCCCAGCTTGAAAATCACACCAGGTGCATATGCATGCTTGACTAAAATCCTGAGAGGAGAATAGGGGAGAAGGGATTGGAGTGTGGCCATCCCCCGGGGGATGATTTCTCACCTTCCCTCTCACCTTCTCTCTCTGGTAAGTGCATGTGCCTATGGCAGAAATCTTGGAGGGGAGGCAGTGGAAACTCAAGCAAAACTTGTTCTACCAACTCTTCTCTGTGTTTCTTTTCTTTGGTCTCTTTTTCTTTTTTTTCTTTCTTATTTTTTTTTTTATTGCATTTAGGAACATCGTTTAAGGAACACCGCTTATGACTTGTCCTAAGACTTCTGTTAATTCTTGTCAGACCTGGTCCAACTATAGTTGACGTGTGGTGGTGTGTGCGTGTTTCTATGGCACTCTTCAAGTTCATCTTCTCAATGCATGCATTTCAGCAGCGTACAAAGTTACAAATTGCTTTTAAGAGAATAGAAAGGACAGTCAAAAGTGTTTTTTATAAGTCCCTTCCAGCATTCTTTCAAATTCTCATCTCAAACTTAGAAGTAAATAAATACTATCCAATGTTCTAATTCCTTTTTAGTTACTAAAATAATAACCTCTCATTAAGAAATTAAACATTTTCTCAGTTTTGAGCATGGTGTGTACTTGTTTTACTTTCAAAAAATGAACTTCTGTAGAAAGTAAAATATACTTTCTACATACTTTTTTATACTTATGTGTCTCTCTACTGCAATACTTATTTTTGTTTTAAGTTTTGCTATAGGATGTACTCACCAGAGAGGGAGAGAGAGGAAAAGTGAGAATTACCCCCAGGGGGATAGTCACGCCACAATCTTTTCTCCATTCTCCTCTCAGGATTTTGGGCACATAAACACATACACCTGGTGTGTTTTCTAAGCCGCCAGGTCGGGGACTAGAACCATTCAGTTGGCCATGTGAGATCTAACTGCCTTAGCCACCACGCTACCTGGCTGGACCTCCAGTGCAGTGCTTTTAGCAGCCTGTCCAGCCTTCATAATCTCTCTCTCTTTCTCTCTCTTGGCCATTGTTGACCCTCTCCTCTGAACAATGTAAATGATAAAAACTATTCAGAGTCTTTAAAAAAGGAGAATGGTGATCTTATTACACAATTCTTAAAATACCGAACCTCCACCAGCTATTTATGAATGTAAATGAGGAAAACGTCAATAGCACACCATCGGTCTTCCTGTGTGGCAGAGGAAAGGAGCATACAGGTATGTTGTACGGGACTGTACATGAGCGGTTAGGCAAAGTTATGAAATAAGAAAAAAAAATAAGCTCTTTATATGTAACATAAAAATCCCACTGCACCCAAAATACTGTCAGCCTATGGTTTCTAATCTAAAATTGACCAGAAATCATCACTGCAGATACCCAGAAACCGCACAGATCCCCAGTGCGATGTCGCTGGTGTGTGCCACGAGCAGAGGAGAGTGAGCGGACCGACGATAGCCACGCGTTCTCGGTTAGTACCGGAAAGCACGAACGAGGCTGAGAGATATATCGAAGGCAGCCTTAATAACTTCTGAAACTGATTTCGTAACCAGTGCTTTGACAATGAAATAGTAACCAGTAATTGAATCCGTTGTTTTGTCTCAATTGTAATAATGTATGTAGGAACAGGTATAAAGGAAGGTTTTTCAGGAGGATGGAATTGTCCATTGTTCTAGAGGGTACATAAAAACAATGCAGCCTCAAAAGCAGCCAACGGGACAGCTGCAGAGGCCCAACCAGTGGAAACAGAAGCAGGCCTTGCACGGATCCGTAATTAACAAGGCAGATGCACAGAGCTTAATGAGGAGGAACAATTACGTAGATGGGAATAGCAAAAGGGGCTGGTAACAGTACTGGTTTTATAAGAAATTGGATGGACTCTGTGTGTTCATTGAATTTCTTGGCAAGAATGTTTTGACAGTAGACCAAGAATATATTTTTTAAAATGTTTTCTTACATTGGTTTGCACCTCTATGTGGTTCTTATTCCTAAAGATATTTAGTGGAGTGGACCTGAAAATAATTATAATAGAATAAGTAATACTCTGACTTCATTATCACACACTGTATACATACACCTTAACAAAACGTACTGTACCCCATATATATGCATACATACATATCCACACGTATGTGTATGTATATCATATACATCTATGTGTAGATATGAACACCTTCCCTACTAGCCAATATGCTCCTTAAAGATGGTATTATGTCTTGGGACCAGCAGTTGGCATAAGGGCTACGTAGCTGGACTCCCATGTAGTCAATCGCGGTTTCAGTCCCAGACCTAGCAGCTTAAACTCATGCTGGGCGCGTGTGCGTGCGTGCCCAAGATCCCGAGAGGAGAATGGAGGAGAAGGGATTGCGGTGTGGCCATCCTCCCCAGGGGTGGTGATGGTGGTGGTGGTGGTGATGGTGGTGATTTCTTGCTTTCTGTCTCTCTGTCTCTGTCTTTCTGACGTAGCAAAAACCTCTCAAAAAAAAAAGATGGTATTATGTCCTATAGGGCGCGTCACTCGCCAGACAGACAAGAGAGACAGAGAGACGGAAAGCAGGAAATCACCCCCCAGGGGGGATGGCCACGCCGCAATCCCTTCTCCTCCATTCTCCTCTCGGGATCCTTTGAGTTTAAGACCGGGTCCGGGACGCGAACCGCGGTCGACTACGTGGGAAGTGAATAGCCATGACGCTAACTGCTGGTCTAGTCTTTTGATGCACTCTATCAAGCCTAGTGCTATAGTTCTCTACAGTGTGCATCTTGGTTACTTTAAAACTTGGTGAGGATGGACAGTTTGATTACACATGCTCCGGGGAAGCCAGCCTGAGTAAGCTGCATAGACACTGACTATATTACTTGCTAACATCTTTTAGGAGACAGTCTCTCTTTTTTAAAAAATAATTATTTAGGGACCAGCAGTTAGCGTAATGGCTATGTCGCTGGACTCCCGTGTAGTCGACTGTGCTTCAAGTCCCGGACCCAGTGGCTCAAACTCACGCCAGGCGTGTGTGCGTGTGAGTCCCAAGATGCCAAGAGGAGAATGGAGGAGAAGGGATTGCGGCGTGGCCATCCCCCCTGGGGGGTGATTTCTGGCTTTCTGTCTCTCTGTTTCTCTGTCTTTCTGGCGAGAGCACATGCCCTATGGCAAAAAAAAAAAAAAAAAAAAAAAAAAAAAAACTCTCAGAAAAAAAAAATTATTTCTTCTTCAGTTTTACCAGAGAGAGAGAGAGAGAGAGAGAGAGAGAGAGAGAGTGCGAGAAAGCAAGCCGTCAGATCTGGGACTTGAACCATAGTCGGCCATGTTGGAGTCCAGCACTTCAACCACCATGCCATCTGCCGGCCCCAGGAGACATTCTTTCTTGAGAAAGCTCTAATGATACAGTGTGACTTTAGAAACTACAGATGTGCAGGGTAATGGAAGCCTTTCTAGCTAACTCGGAAAACAGGTTCAGGGGTTCAGGTGTCTAAGGAAGCACTCGGCATGGTTCGCTTACAGCCTTTTTTCTCAGGACTTGGTTGGGACTATCAGGGAGGCCCGTGCCTGTGGGAGGGGTGGGGAGTAGTGGGAGAGGGCAGCAAGGGATGACCTGACCCGGGGCTAGGTCATAAAGGGCTCCCCTGGTAAGGAAGGACCCCACCGAAGGGTGCTACCTGTCAGCGGCCGCGCTGGCCCCGGGGGGAGGGGAGGGACAGTCCACACAGTCCCTAACTGTGGACACACTGCAATCCTTTCCCTCCACTCCTATGGCCTTCACCCCCAGGATTTTGGCCACCCAGGCACACGTGCCAGCGTATTTTTCCAGCAGCCAGGGTCAGGATTCCAACCCCGGTAGACCACGTGGGATCTGCTCCCTTAACTGCCGAGCTCTGAGGCCGGCCAGCGGCTGGGCTTGGAGAGTAGTGAGAGTGGGTGAGGGTGGGAAGGGGCGAGGCCGAGGAGCGGAGAGTGCCGGCTTGGACAGAGGTAGCAGGGGCGGTTCCGGGCCAGTCTGGACAGCGTTCGCAGATCTTCCGGCAGAACAGGATGGGGGGTATCCACTACTGAGACCCAAGCACCCTGTTCTCGCCTACCTGATTCGGAAGCCCCGAGTTCTCTGTCACTCCCGGAGTGTGACCCTCCTGACACCCACCTTTCTTTGTCCCAAGTTTGAAAACGCCCGGTTGTGTCTGACCTCCCCCAACCTCGAGAAGGATGAAGCCACAGCGTGGCGGTCTGAGCCGGCCAGTGCCTGGCCTCGGCTTAGGAAGCTCGCGAGACAGCCTTCAGTGCTGGCTTAGGAGCCGCGAGACAGCCTTCACTCCCTGCAAGTCCCCGCTCTGGGCCAGAACTGTGCCCGCGGAATGGCGGTCTCCATGTCCCAGTTACTGTAGATCGTTTCAGCCACGAGAGCGAAAATGAATGAACTGACAGGTAGCGTTCAGCCCCTGTCAACTGCACAATCCCAAGTTCGAGCCTGCCTTTGGGCCCTAAGGGTGGCATGCCGGTGCACGTGTGGGAGCCTCTGCACCTGTCCTCTCAGGCCCAACCCCGATCCTTCGGCTCCCCACGCCGGCGTTAACTGCGGGGAGGAGGCCGGCCTTGCAGTTCGGAGCCCCTGTGTGCTTAGCTACTGCCACGTAGCTCTGCCCTCCCAGCGGCGCAGACGCCCGTGCGACAGCCCGTCCAAGTGCACGCCCCCGTGGGCCTGAGCCCTGAGCCAGGGTGGGCAGGACCTGCGCCGCCCGCCGTCCAGCCCTCGCTGTCCAGCCCTCGCTCCAGGCCAGGCGGGCCGGGGCTCCTGAGCGCCCCCAGCGGCACCCAGACGCGGCTGTGCCGCCCGCCCGCCGTCCAGCCTTCGCTTCGTGCCAGGCAGGCCGGGGCTCCCGAGCGCCCCCAGCGGCGCGCGGGCTCAGGGCAGCGGGGCCATGTGGGCGGCGGGGAGCGTTTCCTAGCAACGCGCGGCCACGTCACGCGGCGTGTTCCAGGCGCCAGGCCGCGGGAGGGCCGCCGTGTGCACCTTGCGCTGCCGCGGGCGGGAGGGGCCGCTGCTGCCGCCCAGGTCTCCGGAGCGCCCCGCCGCCGCCCGCGGAGCCCTGCCCGGCCCCCGCGGGACGATGCTGGAGTCCATTCGCGTCACGGGTGAGCGCAGGCGGCGTGGCCGGGGCCGGGGCCGTGGGCTGGGCGGGCGCGGGGCAGCCGGGCGGGCGAGGGGCGCAGGGCGGCCCTCGGGGGTACGCCCAGGGACGCGAGCGAGAGCTGACCGTGCTGCAGGCGGCCGCGACAGTGCAGCCCGCGCGCTCGATCCGGTGCACAGCCTGCCTGGTGCGGGATTAGGCGGGGCCGTCTTCTGGAACGTTCGGAAAAAATCCGAGCAGGTGGGAGGAAGCGCTCTGCCGCTGTCCGCTACTTCTGCCGTGGGTCCCCGCGAGTTCGCGCTCCTTCCTACCCTGGGAGCGGGCGCTCCTAGGCCGGGACACCGCAGAACCCCGCGTGCACCTGGGGGCCCTGCCCAGGTCTAGGCGTCACCGTGCAGCCTGCCCGAACCACGCGTGCTGGCCACTTAGCTGTGTCTCAGCGTCTGGAGCGGCTTCCTAGCCGTCCCCCTGCGTTAGATTCCGCACGTAAGCATTTCTGCAAGACGGGTCCGGTCGTGCTAGTCCGGCCTGGGGTGAACAGAGATCCGCAGCCTGAGCCGGAGTAAGGCCAGAATTCTTCATTCAAAGGCTTTGTAGTACCTAACTGACCTTTTTTTCCCTATGAGTTTTAAAATGGAAAAAAACTAAATTCCTTTGCAGTGAAAATATTTGTGGTCTCAATTTTGTACTATTTTATTTCATACTGTGTGGTGACAGCCGATTTGTGCCATCGTGACATTGCCGCAGTTTCTGTCACGATTATTTATGTTGTCAGCACAGGAAGGTCTAGAAGCAGCATAAATTAGCATTGGTCTTCTTTCAAAATGTTATTTAATGTAGCTGCTACTTTCTCATTTGAAAACAATGAAAATGTTGAAATTTACTTGAAAGTACCCCATCGCTGTAGGTTACAGAGTAAGGTACTGTTTTGCCATAGGGCATGCACGCTGGCGCTGGCCGGGGAGAGGGAAAGTGAGAAGTCACCCTTCGGCACACTGGGCTGGCACAGACCCGCACCGTACTCAGAGTGAGCCTCAAGCCTCTGGGTCCGACTAGAACCACAGCCAGAACCACAGCCAGAAGGTGCAGGAGCCCAGGCCTTGGCCACCTGCTGGGGCACCCCCAGCACTGTTAGGACTGGACAAGCTGATTCTCTGCTGTGGGAGCAGGCCTCCCCCCACACGTTCACACACAATTTTGACAACCAGAATTGTCACTAGACATTCCTAGATGTTCCCTGGGGACTATCTCCTCCTCCCTGAGACCCCACTGCCTTAGAGAAAGGGAATAGTTGGGTTCCTCTCCTGGCCTAGAAATCGCGGTGATTAGAACCCTTGCCCAAAGCCTGTCGGTCACTGTAGAGACAATATCGTGCGTGATGTGAGGCAGCAGTACCTCCTGACTCCTCTGATACTGCAGTGTGGGGCGTTCATTTTGAAGACAGGTGTGTTATAAGTGGCAGACCCACCCTCCTGCCCTCCCCTTCTGTAAGTTAGTGGCAGTGGCGTCCCATGTGAAGGTGCACCCTGCCCTGTAGGAAGGTCTGGTACGGTGAAATTCCAGGAACCATTCGAGACCATCCAAGCCTTCCATTTGCCATCCCTGTCAAAGTAACTGGTCAGGTCCTTGTTCAAAATAGTTTCTCCACTCCTTTCACATAGTACTTGACTGATTAAAGCCATTCTAGAGCCCTGTGCCCAGCATTTCCTGAGACAGCAAAAGACCCCGTTTGAAGGCCAGAAACGTAATGAAGAGTTTTACTGAAGCCGTGCCTCCTCTCCCCAGCCGTGCCCTCACTGCTCACTGGCGCCCGAGGTGGCTGTACCCTGCTGGTCAGCACACTTGGTGAGAGTACTGACGAAGCTGGCTTCCTTTTCCAGCTTTTGAATGAGCTGCAAATACCAGCCAGTCGTAGGGGCACACTGGTGGTGTCACTGCCTGGGAGGCTCGGGTTTGGAGCCTGACTGACGCAGACACGCCGGGCTCAGCCGTTTATGCTGGTCACGTCAGCTAGCTGGAAGGCCAGGGCAGGGGCATCCCAGCGGGAGAGACCCTGCCGAAACCCCGCCTCGCTCCACCTCTCCTTTCCCTCTCTCTCCTCCATTCCCTCTCATAGAGCAAAGGAAAAGTAAGACAAATAGCTGTAAATATAGAACCAATTGGTGGTTTTATATTTTAAGACTGACCAATTATTTTAGAGTTTCTGAAATCACTTCCTATATGCCATCTTACCCACTTTTGATTTATTAGTCATGATTTCACATAATCTAAATATAGCCTCCTGGTCGGACTGCTGGCTGAGGGATGAAATGGAGCAAGAACTATGTACCTGCTTCATACGCTGTTCGGACACGGAACCAAATGGCAGCAGGTTCTTGGCCTTCTTACAGCCTTTTAAGAAGAGAGGTTTTTGTTTTTGCTTTTGTTTTTTTTAAATTTAAGATACTGAAATGTTGAATGTAAAATGCATAATTAATTATTTATAATATTAAATATTATAAATAGGAAGTCCAAATTTAATTATTATTTATTATTTATTATTTAATTATTCTTAGTGTTTTCCCATTTACATTGTTCCAGGGGGTATTTGTATAGGAGTGAATATGATATTGCATGGAGTAGTAATAATTACAGTTAGAAGGCCGCTTAGTATAAGGGCCCACACTAGTCTTAGCACTCTCGTGAATGCCAGCTGCTTGGCATGGAGGTTAAAGCAGCTGTCTCCCACTTGGCAAACCCTGTGGTTCAAGGCCTGGACCCAGTGGCTTGAAAATTAAGCCAGGCACTTGTGTGATGGTTCATTCCCAAAATCCTGAGAGGAGACTGAAGGAGAAGGAATTGCAGCATGGCTGTCCCCCTTGGGGGGGGGGGGGGGCGCGGTGATGTCCCACTCTCTGTCACCAACAAGTACATGTGTCCTGTAGCAAGAAAAAAAAATTCTCACGCTAGTACTCTGAGGTGTGCATCATTAATTCCCCGTTCTCAGATAAGGAAACTAGACTGCAGTGAACTTAGGCGACTTGGCCAAGGTCACGGCTACTACTAGGCAGACAGCCCGTTCCAAACCCATGTCCCCAGCCACGAGGTACGCTGACTGCCGATGCGAGCTGCCAGATCCAGCGTGAGTTCTCAGGTCACGTCGGGGCTACGTTCCCTGGTAACACTGCCCGGCATGCTGTTTGAAGTTTTTACAACACAGACAAGTGTGTAAATATTTTTTGCTGGGGAAAACCATATTTTAGTGACTATAAGTGATTGTTTTCAAAGTAGGAAAGACGATACCTAGCTCATTCATTTAGTAACAGAAGGCTGTCCAAAGATAAGGTTCATTTATAGTTTTCTGCGGGCCTTATTTTGTGCGTGACACAGTCAATGATGAGTC
This sequence comes from Tupaia tana, assembly GCA_026018925.1. Classification (NCBI taxonomy): domain Eukaryota; kingdom Metazoa; phylum Chordata; class Mammalia; order Scandentia; family Tupaiidae; genus Tupaia; species Tupaia tana. Next base: position 121,210,003 of record JAKSZU010000003.1, read on the forward strand.
GTCTAGAAAGGACAGGCCTTGAACAAAGGTCAACGCTAGTGATCCTGGGGACGGGGCTAGGGGTTGGTACAGTGGTCAGGCTGATGCTTTGCAGGAGATCCACATGGGAAGGTCCTCAGTTCAAGCCCACAGACCTCCCTGAGCCCCCAGGCACGTCTGTGCTCATGGGCCAGGCCGGCCTGGGGGCTGGGGTGGGCTGTGGCATCGAGACCCTGCTGGGGGCGCTGTCTCGCTCACTCTCACTCCTCATCACTTACAGAAGAGACGAGCTTGAAAAGGAGAGGTGAGATAAAAGTCGTCTTCTTTAAAAGTCTTTATTTTTATCCATTTTCCTGTGGTAAAAAGAGACGGCAGCCCAGCAGGGTCCCGCCGCCTTCTCCCGCCCCAGCCTCAGCCAGCCCTGACTGTGGGCAGGTGTGCCAGTGCCTCAGGGAAGCCGCCGGGCTTGAGCCGGGAACCTCCGTGCGGCACTGCCCACCGAGGCACGCTTCCTGCTGCTCACCGTGCAGCCCCACGAAGACCTCGGAAGGCCGGTGTGGGGCCACGCAGGAGAGGCCCGTTCCCCGGGCACGGCCCCTGTCTGTCCTGAGGCAGGGACCTTGTCGCCAGCCTCCACGACGGTTTCGTTCCCTGAAGCTGTGCTCAACCTTCCAGCGCCAGAGCCTGTCCCCGTCTGCTCAGACAGTCCTCCCCTCAGTCGCCTCTCCTGGGGAGGCCCCGTGGAGGCAGGCTGCACGGAGGCTGGGGCTCCTCTCGGCCCATCCTGAGAAGCCTGGCGAGGTGGCCTGGAGGGTCCTGAGCTGTCGGCCAGCAGGGGGACAGAGCGAGGCCCTGTGTGAGACCCTGCGCGTGCGCACGCCCGAGCACGGACGTGTGCTCTGATGACGCCCTGGTTCCCTTGTCGGGGAGGCTGCCACACAGCAGGTGTGCAGCTGCAGCCGGGACAAGTGCTGCGGAGAGGAGGCATGAGGGCCGAGGGGCCCAAGTGCAGGTCAGAGAGGACTTCCGGCCTGGTGCTGTTTGAACTGAAGGTGCAGGTGCTACTGGACAGAGGGGATGGCAGCTTCTGCAGACTCGGAGTGCATGTGACGTGTGTGTCTGGGGAGGGAGCCAAGTGCGAGGGGGCGGCAGGAGTGAGGGAACCCCGAGAGACGTGGCCTGAGGGGCTGGTAGGCCACTCCGCACGCAGACCTGGCATGCCGTGGGTAGCTGGGAACCCTTTGCGTGTTTCTGACTGTGGAAACAGCGGCAGTGTCCTGTTATGTGGTCGTCACTAATACGGTAGTTAGTAACTAGCTGCTGGGGAAGACTGGAAGGTTTTTTTAAAAAATTAATTTAATTTAATTAATTTATTTTAATTTGACCAGAGAGATACAGAATGAAAGAGAGTGAGAGAGATGGAAAGTGAGAAAGCAAGCCATCAGGTCCAGGACTTGAACCGTGGTTGACCATGTGGAAGTCCAGCACCCTTAGCCACAATGCTACCTGCCAGCCCCAGGACTGGGAGTTTTTAAGTTTATTTATTTCATGGCAGAGGTGGAGAGATAGAGACAGCACCCCCACTGGGGCTCGACCCCACGGTTCACCCTAGTCTCGGGCAGCCTGGGTCACGGGCACATGGTGCTGTTGTCCTCAGGGAAGTGTCTGAATGTGGACTTGACACTCCCGTGCCAGCCTCACAGGGCGCTGGGCTTGCTGCTGCCAGGGGACCAGCAGTTGTTTTTGTTTTGTTTTGAATTTGACCAGAGTGAGAGAGAGAGGGGGAAAGTGAGAAAGCAGGCTACCGGGTCTGGGACTTGAACCGCACTCGCCCATGTGGGAGTCCAGTGTCCAGTGTCCTTAACCACCACACATCCTGCCGGCCCCCAGTTTTTCGTTTTGATTGTCAGGGGGAGGCAGAGAGAGGGAGAAGGTGTGGCCCGGGGGCGTGGCAACCCCGACCACTCCACATCTCCACCGCTCTGGGATCAGGGCCTGCGTGCACACGAGCCCGACGTGCTTTTCAAGCCTCCCTGCCTGGGATTAGAACTGCAGTTAGCCGTGTGGGATCCAGCTGCCTTACCCACTAGGCTATGGGGTCAGTCCAAGGACTGGGACTTTTTCAGGAATCCTGAAATACAGTCAAGTTTCTGATCTGAATGACATCAGCAGTATTTTCACCTCTTTTTCTCATGGTGGACAGAGGGGCATTGCTTGCTGTTGAAGTTAGCGATCTTACGGTTGATAGGTTACCCGTTACAATGTAGACAAAGGGGGCAGTAACTATGTTTTTAAAGACACTGATTTCTCCGGCCAGCCCCATGGCCACTTGGTGGGGCCAACCACGGTTCAGATCCTGGCCCACTGGATGCCTGTGCTTGTGTGCCCCAGATCCTGACAGGGTGGAGAGATGGAGAACAGATTGCAGTGTGACTGCGCCCCTGTGGGGGTTTTTCTCTCTCTCCTCTCTCTGGTGAGTGCATACACCTTCTGGCCATTAAAAAAAAAAAAAAAAGGTACTCTTGTGTCTAATATCATTTAAATAATGTGGTTTTTGTTTGGGGGGGAGGTTTTTGCTATAGTGAGCATGTGCTCGCCAGAAAGACAGAGAGAGACAAAGAGACAGAAAGAGAGAAATCGAACACCCCCCCCCGGGGGGGATGGCACGCCACAATCCCTTCTCCCCCATTCTCCTCTTGGGATCTTAGACAGGCACGCACACGCACCAGGCATGAGTTTAAGCCTCTGGGTCTGGGATTTGAACCGCAGTCAACTACATGGGAGTCCAGCAACGTAGCCATTACACCAACTGCTGGCCCCTAAAGTGTTTTTTTTAAGAAGAATTATTTATTTAACGTTATCTATTTAGCAAACCTCCAGGTCCAGGCCTTGAATCTTGCTTGGTGGGCCATGTGGGAGTCCAGCATCCTTAATCACCACGCCACCTGCCAGCCCCATGCGGTTTCAGTCCCAGCCCTGTGGCTTGCTTTCTTACTCCCTGCCCCCACTCTGTCCCTCTCTGGTCAAATTAAAACAAGTAAGTACATGAAATGAAAAAAAAATGTTAAGATGTAACTTATATAGAGAAAAGCAAAGTTGTGAAGGTGCAGCCCGATGACCCTGTGTGTAAGGGGCTCTTGCCCAGGACGTGGTTCCAGCACCCAGGTGGCCCTGGTGCCGCCGAGGGAGCCACCGCTCTGACTGACAGCCGCAGCACGTGGGATGGTGCGGTCGCGGTCTTGGTTTGGCTGCGTCTGCCCACACAGTGTGCAGTACAGTCCAAGCTAGAAACGCCCCTGGCTTTATTACCGTCCTTCCTGCTGCCAATAGATACCGTATCAGTTGAATTTTAAATGAGGAAATGCTTGATCCTGTTTCCCTAGTTGGGTTCTTTTGTCCTTTCGCTCTTCTGTTAGAATCAACCAGCCCGTTGTTTCATGGCATGAAGTCGGTCCAGGCTGTCAGTGACTCACGTGGGTCAGGACTGGTTGGCCGGTACTTTCCCGTAGGCTGCTCCTGGTCTTCCTCTGGGCCAGGGACCTCGGCATTAGTCCTCCCCGCACCGTGACGGCCTGGTGAGCAGTGGTCCTCTCTTAGAGGGACAGGCTGTGCTGAGGTCGGTGTCGGCGATGGGGCTGAGGTGACGGAGAGGTTTTGCGGGGCGGGGAGCAGCGGGAGCCTGCCCTCCCCTGCCCCAGGCACCTCCCGAGCCCCACCGCGCTGGGGTGTCTGCACATCCGCTGCCAGGAGTGTTCCGAGGGGCATCTTTCTTTTTTTTTGGAGGCAGAGGAGAGTTTTTTTTTTTTTTTTTTTTTTTTTTTTTTTTTTTTTTTTTGCTATAGGGCACGTGTGCTCGCCAGACAGAGACAGAGAGACAGAAAGTGTGAAATCACCCCCCAGGGAGTTGGCCAAACCGCAATCCCTTCTCCTCCATCCTCCTTTCGGGATTTTGGGTACGCACGCACACGCACCCGGCGTGAGTTTAAGCCACCAGGTCCGGGACTCAAACCGCGGTCGACTACATGGGAGTCCAGCAACACAGCCATTACGCCACCTGCTGGTCCCCGAGGGTCATCTTGATGTGGCAATACGATTTCCCCTTTTTTTTTCCCCTCAGTATTGGTAATCAGGCTGGGCCAAAAGATGTTCCTTTGATCAACAAATTATTTTTATTCTCCCTACGATTATAGTGAAACAGATTGTGATAGCTAACGTGTCGTTACACGGCAACCACCTTTAATGTGAGAAAATGTGATTCTTAGTATGACAGTATGGCTCACTGGGGAAAATGAGCTACGCTTTCGCCAAAGAAGTCTGCTTATACCTAAAGCAGTTTAAATTTTCCAGGAAAAAGAGTGAAGAAGTCGGGTACTCTTTCATGAACCATGTGGGCAGCTGAGATTCAGTCTTACTCTGTTCTTACGCATGTGCAGAAGCCATTTCTCTTAGAGCAGACAGTGGCGTTTGAAGCTACAACGGTGCTATTTTAGGTTCTCTAATACTTTCGGCGCACCCAGTGAGTGAGACTGGGAAGCTGACGGAGAGCCCCTCGGGTGCACTATTGGTAGGCCCCCACGCCGCTCCGTGGGCACTGGACGGGCTGCTCGGCCTCGGGCAGGTGGGCGCTGTGCGGTGAGTGCGCAGGTGCCCGCCCGGATCACAGCCGGCCCATGGCTGTCATCCCCCTCCCCCGTAGAGCAGCTCTCCAGGGGCCCCGCCCTCCCTCCCGGCCGCGGGCAGGTGGCAGTGTTTGGTTCAGCACCCGAGGTGCAGAGGCCATTCGAGATGGGACGTAATTACTCATTTGGATGCCAGGGATGCTTTGTGACAGAAGAGCCCCAAGCCCCCAGCCGTTCTGGCATAAAGCTGTACACCTTCAGAAACAAAGAGGGCGTCTTCACACCAGGTCTTCATTAAAAACCGGCACCTGTGTCTTCAGTGACTCCTCCAGTCGTTTCCATGCGGATCTTCACTTGATGGAACATTTCCCCTTCTTGTTATGAAGATCCGAAGAGAAACCTGGTACCTCCCTCACCCCTCGCCCCGCTGCACCGGGGCCTGCAGACCGGGCCTTACTTCAGCTCTGCTCTGCTCCCCTCGTGTCCATTTCAGCCCCCTTTCTTATCACTCTCATCTCCTAAGCTGTGGCGTCTCGGTAGGGGACACTCATTGTTCCCAGCGTCCGGGCTCCCGCCTGTCCCGGCACCCCATGGCCTGTGCAGCGCGGGGCCAGTTTGGACTCTCAGTTGGCGGCACCAAAGCCTGAAACCCTGAGGAAGTGGGACACGCCGGCCCGCCGCAAAGCCCCGTTCTTCGTGCTGTGACTTCAGGCCGGCTGAGGTTTCCTGGTGGCGAGTGTCTTCCGTGCACACCTGCGACAGTGCCGTTGGCTCTGCTTTCTGAACTCGGGCACACAGCGCACAGTACACGCTGAGGTCACATTTAAAAATACTTGGCAGAGGGCGTGTGCTTGTTGGGTGCAGGGTCGGACGAGGAGAGTCCCTCATGGAAACGGCCACACTGCATCCCCGCCTCCATTTCTCCCTTCTTTTGAGATTTTGGGCACATGTGCACATGTGCCCCACGTGTTTCTCTCTCTCTCTCTCTCTTTCTTTTCTTCTTTCTTTCAGAGAGCTTTTGCTATAGGGCTTGTGCACTCGCCAGAAAGTAACAGACAGAGACAGAAAGACAGAAAGTGAGAAATCATCCCCCAGGGGGATGGCCACACTGCAATCCCTTCTCCTCCATTCTCCTCTAGGGATCTTGGGCATGCACGCACACGTGCCCAGCATGAGTTTAAGCCACCGGGTCTGGGACTTGAACTGCGGTTGACTACATGGGAGTCCAGCCACGTAGCCATTATGCTAACTGCTGGTCCCAGCCCTACATGTTTTTCAAGCTGCTGAGTCTGGGACTCCAATCGTGCCACAAGCTGGCCCTGTACTTACTTTTCTTTTTGCCAGAGGGCACGTGCACTCTCCAGCGAGGAGAGAAAGCACCCTGTGGGGTCCTCTGCAGTCCTTTTCTTCTCCAGTTTTCAGCCTCAGGATCTGGGCACCTGTACACACACCTGCACCAGCATGTTTTCCAAGCCAGTGGGACTGGGACTGACCCTGGTTAGCCACGCGGGACCAGCTTCCTCTCACGGAGCCTGACAGCTGTGCTCCAGGCCGGTCCTGATCCCACTCATGGTCTGCGCTGTTTCTTCACCCCAACCCCGTGACCTCTGGGCTTTAACTGACATCTCGGACGTGACCTTCTCCCTCCACCCACTGACAGTTCGGGACGGTGCCTCTGCTCTGGGGACCGGCGCACACGGAGGGTGTCAGCAACACCCTTCGGCTCCGTCGGTAGCTGTCAGCGGCCACTCCGCAGCCGTGACAGCCAGTTCCTGCAGATGTGCACGTGGTCCCTGGAGCGAGGCCGCCCTCCGCCGAGAGCCGCTGGTGGAGGGTAGTTCACTTCCACAGTGACCTCGTAAACGCCTGCGAAGACGTTATCCGGAGTGTGCAGGACGGCGCGTGGGGTCGTTTATTCCCCCACTTGTCCCTCAGAGAACATGTATTGACAGGACTTGAGCTGGAGTGTTGTTCAGGGGAGCTGGGCTGGAGACAGACTCACCTTGTCAACTGAGAATAGAGTCTGAAGTCTCTCCAATCTACCTCAGATCCCCTCATGTTCAATTAACTTTTTTTTTTTTTTTTGGAGGAGCGCAGGCACCGTGGTCCTCCTTTCACTGAAGTCCTGCCTTCGCACGCAGTTCCAAATGTCCAGACTTTATCGGCACCTGTAGAAGGCGCCGTGGGTTGTACTTTGCTACAGCAGTGCTGCTAGTAAGCAGATTCCTCCAGTGGAATTCACTTTTTTTAGTGGGGTTGAGGTTCAGATTCCTTGTGTATTATCTCACATCTGCATCAGACCCTGATCACCTCCATGGTTCGCAGCTGAGGGTGTTTGTAGATCACGTCTATCCATACATTCCTGGAGAAGAGGCCATGTCTGTGACAGTGTCCAGCACAACCGAAACTCAGCCCGAGACCCTGTTAGTATTTGAAATGTCTTCTGAAGAACGTTACAGAATTCCAAGGTGTAGGGACCTGAGACCTCCGGACTCCTTCCGTGTGATAAGCAGGTTGCTTCATCTGGTGTCTTTGTTGTCTCTTTTGTTTTGATTTTTATTTATTGGCACAGAAAAGCTCCGCTGGCCTGAGCAGGAACTCGCTAAGAAGTCTGTCCTAAATGCGGAAGATTCACTGGCCGTCAGCAGCAGGAGAAGCGTGCCGCACCTGCCCCCGGGCGTGCTGAAGGAGGTCCCCACCACCGGGACCAGCAGTTACAATGTCCTGCTTCAGAGCCGGGAGGAGAAGCGGCACCACGCACAGAAGCAGCCCTCCCCTGCCTACCCCAAGAGGTGGAGAAAAGCCAGCAAATGTCCCAGCGCCTCCCACAGCCAGGATCCTCGCTGGGTGAAGGCCACGGGGCCCGGGATGAGCCGCGGCGCATGGCTCTGTCTGGAGCGGCAGCCCGCCATCTTTGTCGCAGGTCTGGGGTCCGGTCCTGTGAGGTTCACGCGTGACATCTCTGTTACAGGGAGCAGCATTGTGCTGCCGCCGAAGCCCAAGACCAAGGGCAGGCCGAGGCACCGTCTGTCCTCCCTGCCCAAGCCAAGGCAGCAGCCGCAGCTGTCTCGAAGCTTCGAGAGAGCGGACTTTTCTGGAAAGAAGTTCTGTATATTGACTGCGATAAAGCCCACCAACTTGGAGAAAGAAAAACTGAAATTCTTCAAGTCCGACTATGCCTACAATCCTCAGTTCGAATATGCAAATCCTGCCCTGCCCAGTGTGTTGGTCAAACACAGCAACGCCTCGGACCGCTTTCTCAAGCAGGTAAAATGCTGTCTCCGTTGTGGTTTTTTAAAATAATTATTTGTTTAATTAATTAATTAATTAATTATTTATTTTGACCAGAGAGAGACAGAGAGAGAGAAAGGGAAAGTGAGAAAGCAAGCCGCCCGGTGTGGGACTCACCATGGCCAGCCACATGGGAGTCGAGTCCAGAGCCTCAACCACCCCACCACTTGCCGGCCCCCACTGTAGTATTTTATTTTTACGTAGCTAAAATGGAGCTCTGCAATCCTTAGCAAAAGAAAAACAGACGACATCTAACAGTGTTCCCTTACTTGTATGCTGCGGCCCACTCCGTCCAGGACGCACGAGTGTGCCGGGTCCGCAGGTGGGGGTGCAGACGACAGTGGACCCTGCCCTGCACTATGCAGAGTTGTTCCGGAAGCACCTCATTTGCAAAGAGGCTTCGGGGTGTGGTGCCGAGCTTTCGTCTGGAAGTTACAACTCCAGACGGGTGCTGGGCAGCCGTAGCCCACACTGCATTTTTGTTTCCTAGTTGATTTTTTCCTGAAGTTTGTTTGTTACCTCCATGGGAGAGGCAGGCAGGGCGGTAGGCACCCGTCACCGGTCTCCCTGTGCGTTCCTCCTGTCCCGGTCGGAGCACAGGCACACCCAGCTTGCCGAGGGTGGCCCAGGCCACGAACCCCGGGCCTTTTCCGTCTGGGTCCTGCATCACCACTGTGCCACCACCTTAACAGTGCCACCCTTTCTTAATGGATGTTTTAATGCTCGGATGGAGCACGCAGTCTCCGGTACCCGTACTTACGTTCCCAGTTTGCTTAGGCCCCTTAGACACTCTGGGGGATCCAGGCTCGATTCTTGCCCGTGAACTTGTTAATGCTTCACTGAAATTGTTAATCATCACTGAATACGTATTTAAATACTCACCTAAATAAAATAACGAGAGCTGGAGGATTTCTCACTTTCCCTCTCTTTCTATCTGTCTCTGGCGAGCACACCCACCCTATAGCAAAACCTAAAAGAAATTATCTTTAAAGTTAGCAAATCATGATGCAAACGATACAAAGTCTTTATTTTTAAAGATTTTGGTATAAGGTGTTATAGAGAGACAGTGAGGAAGAGAGAGGGAAGGAAAATAATTACTCCCCGGGGGGCTGGCCACGCAATAATACTCCTGGGACTCTGGACACACACACACACACACACACACACACACACACACGTACCCAGTGTGATTTTCAAGCCACTGGGTCTGGGACTCGAACCACATGGTTGGCCATATGAAATCTAATACCTTAACCATTGTGCCACGGGCTGGCCCAATAATATATTTTAAATTGCTCAGTATGGACCCTTAGTACATAGTCTTATGTTTTATTGCCTTTAAGCTTATTAATAAGCTTCAAAACTTAAATTTTTGAGGAGAAATCGACTGTTGTTTACTTTCAGGGCATAGTTTTTTTTTTTTTTTTTTTTTTTTTTTTTTTTTTGAGAGGTTTTTGCCACAGGGCGTGTGTGCTCACCAGACAGACAGAGAGAGACAGAAAGGAAGAAATCACCCCCCGGGAGGAATGGCCACGCCGCAATCCCTTCTCCTCCATTCTCCTCTCGGGATCTTGGGCACGCACGCACACGCGCCCGGTGTGAGTTTAAGCTACCAGGTCCAGGACTCGAACCGCAGTCGACTACGTGGGAGTCCAGTGACATAGCCATTACGCTATCTGCTGGTCCCTAGGGCATAGTTTTGAGACCAAAAACGGGAGACAGCATTTGGTTAAATCCACCTCGTACAGGTGTTCAGGGCATCAGCCTCACGGCCCCGTCAGCGCCTGGCCCTGCCTGTGTGGCTCTGCTCGCCGCACTGCGTGCACTGTCGGGCCCTCACTGGTCACCCAGTGCGTTATTTTGCTGGCCGATGTTTCATCGCTTACTATAAACAATGCAGAATCCAACAAGTCTTTTGAAACCATTATGTAAAGATAATTTTGAGGTTAAAATAATTTTAACTATGTTATTTATTTAACTTTGTTAGAAGAAATCTTCTCTCCTATATTTTTAACGGGAATTCGCTGTTTAATACAACGTGGTGAGTGTGCTAAAGACCATAACACAGTGGACAGGTGACTGATAATACGGCATGTTCTTGGATCGGGAGCTGTGTCCGTGACCCCGTGCACACGCGTGTCAGGCACGTACAGAGTGCCTGCTTACAGAGGTGGATTCGATGATTAAACGAGTGAATGTTTACTGTATGTATTGCATTTAGTGTGGTAATCTGCAAACAGTGAACACTATTTCAAAGATGCCTGTTATTTTATGTCTATTTTAGTTGGCATACAAATCTTATGATCTTCTTTATTTATTTTTATCTGTGCAAATTGCAGTTGCTTGAATAGGGCTTTCACTAATCTAAAATCTGTGGGAAATACAGAAATGCTGTCCCCCCAGCGCTGAAAGAAACGGCTGCAGTGTACTTCCCGACACGCCTTCACCCCGAGTCCTGCCCACCCCGCACGCTGGGAAAGTTCCTGACCAGGCCCACAGCCCCGCAGACCGACCGGCGCTGCTCACCCTGTGGCTTCCTCATCTTCTTTTTTTTTTTTTTGGAGAGGTTTCCGCTATAGGGCGCGTGCGCTCGCCAGACAGACAGAGAGAGAGACAGAGAGACAGAAAGCGAGAAATCACCCCCCAGGGGCGATGGTCACTCCACAATCCCTTCTCCTCCATTCTCCTCTCGGGATCTTGGGCACACATGCACACGTGCCCAGCGTGAGTTTAAGCCACCGGGTCCGGGACTCGAACCACAGTCGACTACGTGGGAGTCCAACGACATAGCCATTACGCCAACTGCTGGTTCCCTGGCCTTGTCATCTTGATTTGAACGCAATTCCAGCTTTAGGAGATTAAACCTATCCTCAGATGGCTTGAAACTTCTAAAAGCAAGAGCCACCCTCTCCCAGATGCCGTCCTTAGGGGGAATGCTCTCAATATATGCCAGCTCCACTGTTTAAACCACTTTAAAGAAACCCACAGAACCGGGCTTCCAGAACAGGTACGCTGATGTTCCCGAGAGTCTGGGCCGCCGGTGCCCCGGGTGCACGTCCTCCCCCAGCCCTGGAGCCAAGGCAGGCCGGCCCGTCTCCAGAGCTCACAGCTGCGCTGCCCGGGGCTCCGCTCTGCCCTCGAGGGCTTGCCCCTCATGGTCTCGTCTCACAGCCTGGACCCTCCCTAGCAGGCCGTCCGCACTGTCGTCACGCGGCCGTCGTCCTGGGGCACGCGCTGGCGGGATGGCAGCACACTTCCATGAATGAGCAGAGCGGGCTGTCCGCACTGTCGTCACGCGGCCGACGTCCTGGGGCACGCACTGGCGGGATGGCAGCACACTTCCATGCACGAACACGTCTGCTCTAGTGGGGTCAGTGCAGTGCCCAGCCCTGGCCGTCCCTTGTCCCCTGGTTAATGTCAAGGGGTTCCAGGACTCGGTTTCCCTGGTCGGGAGGCTCTTGAGGTGGTGCCGGGCATCCAGATCAGGCAGTGGGCCTGGCAGGGGACTCTAGGTGGAGCCGCAGACCCTACCCGGTCATGCTGGCGCCCCAGGGCCCACTCCTCAGCTCTCGGGCATGTTGGGCTTGCCCGGAGCACAGACTGTTCCAGGCACCGAGAGCTGCAGCAGGAGCGAGCAGGTTCGAGTGCCTGAAGCGGCCAGGTTCATGCAGCCCCTCAGTGGTCAGCAGGGGACCCTTGGCTGGGCCCTCGAGCAGCGAACAGCTCCGGGAGGTCCCTGGGATGCCGGCTGTAGCTCAGCGTGTGCCCTCAACCCAGCGTAGACGCTGCCAGAGCTCAGCATCAAGGCGGATGAGGACTTGAAGAATCGTCGGGACACAGTGCGCGGCGGGCAGGCCCTCCGTCCTGCGTGAGACAGGCACGCAGTCCGGGTGCTCCCGAGGAAGAGGGACGAGCGCGCACAGGCAGCACCTGACGTTGTCCATGCGGAAAGCGGGCCCAGTCACCAAGGGGCGTGCTCAGGACCACCCAGACGAGGCACCTGGGGAGCAGAGCAGCCGCCAGGAAAGATCAGAACGCCGTCCCTCAGGGCCGAGCGCCGCAGAACCCAGGCATGCTTTTACTGAGCGTGGACATCGGCTTTCTGAGGGACGCTCGGAGTGACACGTCCTGATCACCAGGAGAAGGCGTGTCCGTGAGTGAGACAGTGTCGGTGAGTGAAGATTGAGAAAGAGCGCGGCAAGAGACAGGTCACTTGGAAAGAGGTGTTCGGTGTCCCTCGCGAAGGCGGCCTAAGCAAGCCTGTGCACCGTAGTTCAGCACAGTGCCTCCGGGCCTGGGTTCCATGGGACCCGCGGGTTCACGTCCCGGCCCCAGCAGCTCAGAAGACACGCTGGGAGCATGCGTGTGTGCGCCTGGGATTCTGATGGCAAGAAGAGGAAAATGGGGGAGGAGGGATGTGACTGTGCCCCCTGGGGGTTCTCTCTGTTTCTGGTGAGTGCAGACACCCTCTGGAAGTTTAAAAAAAGAAGCAGCAGCCAGTCCCATCACAACCATATATATTTTTAAAGTTTCTTCAAGGGGGTCTGCAGCCTCAGCCATCCTGTGTCGTGGGCACTGGCACCCCGTCGTGCACAGGGAGACCCAGGAGGCCCACATGGCACCCTCCTGTGTGGACCCACATGCAGAGCGTTGTGCCCCAGCGGCGGTGTCACAGCCCCGTCACTTAGAGTGGTGCTGCTACTTTACATGAATCTACTCTAGAGCTGTGGGAGTGAGTCAGCTGTCTTGCTCGCACGATTACAGGGTCCCCAAGTTCTCTTTGTTACTCAGAATTAGTGGGAGTGAGCTGATCTGTGCCAGCAAGGCGAGTCGGCAGCTACTAGAAAAACGTCGGGGGATTTCAAAGGAGAGGAAGGGACTGAGCCTGTGACAGCTCTGTCTTTTGTCACCAGAACATCTTCACATGTCGATCTGTGGAATGGCGGTGCCTTTGCGTTTATAGAATGCAGGTACTGGGACCGGCAGTTAGCGTAATGGCTATGTCGTTGGACGCCCATGTGGTCGACCGCGGTTTGCATCCTGGACCCGGCAGCTTAAACTCACACCAGGCGCGTGTGCGTGCGTGCCCAAGATCCCAAGAGGAGAATGGAGGAGAAGGGATTGCGGCGTGGCCATCCCCCTTGAGGGGTGATTTCTCACTTTCTGTCTCTCTGTCTCTCTCTGTCTTTCTGGCAAATGCACACGCCCTATAGCTAAAACCTCTCCCCAGAAAAGAATGCAGGTACCCAGAATAAGTGCCTGCGTGGACTGACTGCATGTGCTAGGAATAGGAAGGACATTCCAGCTCTCATTTCTTCGTTAGCAGACCCTACATGGCCGTGGCCAGCCTCAGCCCCAGGGCCCGCCGGGCCTGTGCAGGGCAGGGGTGTGAGTGAGCTCAGAGCCGGCCGGCAGCCCCAGCAGAGTGGGCGTCAGGCAGCAGGTATGTAGCTGGAGTCCGTTTGGATCCAGTGTCGTTACCTTAGGGTTTTCAGGAGCAGTCGGAACCCGGGTGCTGTAGGAGGTTGTGCAGTTGGTAACCGTGGACGCCTGGTCCAGTTAGACAAGGCCTGGACGGCCAGGCCCGGGGAAAGGGCCTGCCCGCTTGCTGGTCTGCACCCGAGCGGCAGCTCTGTCATACAGGCCCATCTAGAGAGGGTCCGCTCAATGTAGCATCGTGTGTGCCTCTGAAACTGGCCTCTTGCTCTTAGAGTTTTATCCTGAGAGGGATAGATAACTGGTGGTTATATTAAAGCAAGTGTGCAATAGATACACACATAGATCTTGTATCATGCTATAAAGCAAGACATTTTATTTTTTGATAGAAAAGATGTCATTGAAAAGAAAATGCCTTCCTGGGAGGGTGTGCCGGCATACCCACTCCTAAAGGCAGGCCGTACGCAGTAGCAGGTGTCCGTCTGGGCGACCTCAGGCTGTCAGAGAAATGCGGGGCGAGGACACGGCCCTCTTTAGACCTCCCCCTAGGTGACAGGGTGATCTGCTTAGCAGGAGGCACACCTTTCAGAGTCCGCTGAAGCTGAAGGTTTTGTAAAGAGCATTTCGAGTTTGGTGTGCTCCAGAGTCGCCTTGTGTGTCGGACTGGAGAAACAGGGTCATTCTTTAACCTGATAGCCAGGGACACTTGGACGGACCGGAGATGGAAACAGCCCAATCAGATTGCGTGTCCTTGGACGGACATCAAGTCTGACCTTGATGACTCACTGAACTGCCTCTGAAAACTGACCAGCCCCTCCTTCCTCAGCTTCTCATTACACGGGGCCTGTCCTACAAAACCACCGGAACTGGCTGCTGCCGTTGTAGCAGCGAGAGCGTGGCCGAGTCCTGAGCCGTGCAGAGCGCCCTCGCGGTCACAGGGGCCTCTCCATTTCCTGGCTGCCCTGCGGATCGGGACCTGCTACCTCTGCCGCGTGGCCTTGGGGAACAGGAGGACAAGGCGGGGCCGAGGGACACAGGCCGTAGGGAGTGTCTTCCTCTCCCCGCTGCGTCCTTCACTGAAGGCAGACTCCGCGTCCGAGACCCGGCCACCTTGTACAGCGTCATTTTTGAATCTTTGTTTTGATTCTGATCTGACCCTAGCCTGCAGTCCCTATTACAGAACACTGGGTTGTCGGCCATCTTTACGGCCTTGTCTCTCTCCTGCCTTCGTGTTGTCATTGTCCCTGGGTGCAGCTCTGTTCCTGCCACCTCCCTTCCTGAGAAACGTCAGGGCTCCTCACATCTGGGGACAGTCTGAAGTCTCCCTCACGGCCCTCCCCTCCGCCGCTCGCTCCGCTGCACGGTTCCTCGTGCCGGGCCCCTCCCTCATCTCTCGTCTGGCTGCCCCCCAGGCTGTCCTCCTGGGCATTTTACTCATCTGTCCCCAGAGTCGAGCACGGTTCCTTCACTGCGTGGACCATCTCCCTGTCCCTGTCCACCCCAGCCATCTGCAGTCTTGCTGAACCAGCTGTGGGTTCCAGCACTGCGTGGACCATCTCCCTGTTTCTGTCCACCCCAGCCATCTGCAGTCTTGCTGAACCAGTTGTTTCATTTCCTTCGGTTTCTATATGCCTTTAAAAAAAGTTTGTTCCTTACTCCATGCAGAGAGGAGGAGAAGGAGAGCAGACGGGAACCCCACCGGGGTCTTCATGCTCTGCCCTCTCCACGCCTCAGCCAGCCGGGTGTCCCAGGCACGTATGTGTGCACCTGGTGTGTGTGAGGACCTTCCCCTGGCCTCAGCGTCGTGGGCTCTGTGTCACCACTGCGCCGCCGTGGCCTGCCGCCCGGAGCTCCAGTCATTCCCTCGTGCCCAGAATGTGCTGTCCCTTTAAATCCCCGTTCTACCATCGGACAGTACATATAACTATATTAAAGTGTCGTTACACAATACCTGTTTACATGCGGGGTCTTCAAAAAGTTCATGGAAATCGCACATTATGAAAAATCTTTGTATGGGTTAATTTTGGTTTTTTTTTGCACCAAAATAAACTCATACTTTATTTCCATGTTCCATGAACTTTGCAAATCCCCGTGTGTCCTCTCTGCCAGTCCAGTGTAGGACGGAAACATGCACTCTAAAATACGACGTGAACGAAAGCCACAGCACCTGGCACACCGGGGATGACCATAGGGTGAGTGAAGAGGGAGGGCTTTGCTAAATGTATGGTCCCTCCGCTGGCATGCTGGGAACTTAGCGAAGCACTTTATAAGCAGTGGCCCAGATTTGTGGCCCAGGGTCCAGTCCAGCCTGCACAGACATTTCATCTGTAGGGCTTTCTCTGCGGCCTATGGTAGGGCAGCTGATCCCATGTGGCCGCCTGCGTGGTTTGAGTCCTGCACCACTGGCTTGTGAAACACACCAGACAAGTATGGATGCGGGCCCAGAATCTCAGGAGGAGGGAGGGACCGAGAGGGGATGGGAGAGTGGCTGCTCCACATGGGAGGTGCTTGCCTGTCCCCCTCTGGCAGGTGACGTGCCCTCCAGCAAAGGAGTCAGCCACTGGTTAGAACGGGAAGATGCTCGTCCTGCGCCTCTCCCAGGTGTCTTATAACCAATAGCTTTTTTTTTTTTTTTTTAGAGGTTTTTGCTATAGGGCGCGTGCGCTTGCCAGACAGAGAGAGAGAGAGACAGAGAGACAGAAAGCGAGAAATCACCCCCCAGGGGGGATGGCCACGCCGCAATCCCTTCTCCTCCATTCCCCTCTCAGGATCCTGGGCACACACGCACACGCGCCCGGTGTGAGTCTAAGCCGCCAGGTCCAAGACTTGAACTGCAGTCGACTACGTGGGAGTCCAGCGACATGGCCATTACGCTAACTGCTGGTCCCACCAATAGCTCTTCAAAAATGTTTTTAAAGTTCATTTATTTATTTCATGCGAGTGAAAACAAGAAACACCTCCAGAGGGCTCCCGATGTCACAGGACACCCTCGTCACAGC
This sequence comes from Tupaia tana, assembly GCA_026018925.1. Classification (NCBI taxonomy): domain Eukaryota; kingdom Metazoa; phylum Chordata; class Mammalia; order Scandentia; family Tupaiidae; genus Tupaia; species Tupaia tana. Next base: position 121,226,327 of record JAKSZU010000003.1, read on the forward strand.
CAGCCTGGAGGAGGGGCACACCCCGTGTGCTCAGGGATTCAAACCATGGCCCTTCCCACAGGGCCCAGTTGCATTAGCGCTGCACCACCACCTAGCCCTGCAACAAGTAGGCGTCCGCAGTGGAGACTGCTCCGAGCTGAGGGGTTGCGTGTGTGATCAGTGTCCCAGGGCCGAGTCCACATGTGGCTGAGTGCTTTAAGAGGAGGCCCGGGGTGCCTAATGATTACAGGTATTTGTATACTCAATTTGCTACCAAAAAGCAGTAGCCATCGTTAGTTTCGTATTGGAATTTTGCTCTTTTTCTTTTCTTTTCTTTCTTCCTTCCTTCCTTCCTTCCTTCCTTCCTTCCTTCCTTTCTTTCTTTCTTTCTTTCTTTCTTTCTTTCTTTCTTTCTGAGAGGTTTTTGCTATAGGGCGCGTGTGCTCGCCAGAAAGACAGAGAGAGACAGGGAGACAGAAAGTGAGAAATTGTCCCCCGGGGGGATGGCCACACTGCAATCCCTTCTCCTCCATTCTCCTCTCGGGATCTTGGGCACGCACGCACACGCGCCTGGTGTGAGTTTAAGCTGCTGGGTCCAGGATGCAAACCGCGGTCGACCACATGGGCGTCCAACAACATAGCCATTACACTAACTGCCGGTCCCATGCTTGTTTTGTTTTTAAACTGCCAGGGAGGGGAGAGAAACCACCTTCCCGGGGGCATAGTCAGCTGCATCCATCCCCCATTTCTTCACCCTGTCAGGGTTTTAGACGTGCAATGCACACTTGCCTGGCATGTTTCCAAACTGCTGGGACTGGGATTTGAACTGAGGTCAGATGTGTGCACAATGCTTACCCACTACACTATGGGGCCAGGCTGGAATTTCGCTTTTTATGCTAAGAAACTCTTAGTGTCAGACTACCTGTGTGTGGGTAGGTATGTGAGCCATGTGTCCCCAAAGCAGCCATTTCAGAGTGCCCTGCGAGGAGCGCTGCGGAAATTGGAAACCAGAGCGTTCCTTTCTAAGACTCACCCCATGTAGTGTTACAATAAGGCTTTGGAAAGTCTTTAACTTTATTTAGTCCACTATTTAGCCATGGGGCCCTTTAAGAAATGACATCTCGTGGGCAACTTTCCTTCAAGAGACAGTCTGGGAAACACGGGCTTACAGGAGAAGACTGGCCTCCCAGGGATTGTCGTGTTGGGGGAAGTTGTAGATTTCAGAATTCTCTGAATGGGGAGGGAGGCAGGGGAGGTCGGGATTGGATATCCATCAGCCAGACGGGAAACACATTACTTGGAATAAGAAGTCGAAGGGCAAACCAGCTAGCGTATGGTGTACAGTTAAACCCAGCGTCTCTCGTGACGGTGCGCGGACAGCCATGTGGGAGTAGGTTGGTGAGCACACCCCACTTCGTTGTCCTGACCGTCCCGCGATGGGAGGGCTCAGGTTTTTCATCTCCATTTAGCCAGCGCAAAGCTAGACCCGAGAAGGCAGAGGCCTTACGGAAGGCCACACCATCAGTAAACTGGGGCGTTAATGGGAAGCCAGGTCCCAGACTGCTGGTCTTCCCGCCCCTGCCCTCCCTCCTGCGGAGTGTCCCCATTGGTCACAGTTTTCAGAGAGAACTGCGGCTGGGAAGGGAGGTGGCTTTTTGGCACTGATTTGAAGTGGCTCGTGACTGAAGGTCAGATTTCCAAAGTGCTCACCAGCACACAGTCTGCAGGGAGCTGACGGCCGTCATCCCGCAGGACACGCGGAACACGGGGTTTAGAAAGTGTGTACTGTTGCCCAAGGCAGTGCTGGAAGTTTTGTAGGGGCAATTCTGGGTGAATGGTATAAGCCTTGTATCATGCTGCTTAATTACTCTTCCTTTTAAAGAGTAACAGCTTTATTAAAATACAATTCACATGCTGTCCAGCTCACCCATTTGAAGGATATCGTTCAGTGGTTTGAAGGGGTCTTGATAAAGCTCACACAGCACGTTACGAAAACCGCGCGTGGACGCCAGCATCTTTTTGCACCACGATCAGCTCACATTCAGCTGCGTCTGCCGTGGACCTTCTGAACCCCCTCCTCTATCGAGAGCTAGACCATCACCATTGTCCACTTCCCGAGCGTTCCGTCACCCAGAGAGCAGCCCGTGCCCGGTGGCGGTTCCTCCTCGTGTCGCCAGCCTCCCAGCCGCAGGCGGCCCTGATTTCTGTCTCTGCATTTGCCTGTTCTGGACACTGGCTGTAAATGCAGCCATGTGATACACGGCTTCGTGTCCGGCTCTTTTCACTCCCAGGGTTTTTGTTGTTTTTAATTTTGCCAAAGGACGAGTGTTCACGTCTTCACGAGGGGACGCGAGGAACCACCCCCCACGCGGCATGGTCACACCACAGTCTGTTCTCCATTCCGCTTTCAGCCCGGCGTGTTTTTTAGGGCACCGAGTCCAGGACTCAAACGGTGCCGGTGGCCATGTGGGACCCAGCCACCTCGCCACCATGCCACCGGCGGGCCTGTTGATTTTGACGAAGTCTGACTTCGTGTTGGTGTGCTCTGGTCCATGCCTAGTCAGAGGTGAGGACCGAGACCTGCACGCTCTCCTAAGAATTAAGGATTTCATAGCTTTAGCTCTTTTGTGTAGGTCTTTTATCCATTTTGAGTTAATTTTTATATATGAGAGGAATATTGTATTCATCACCGAGACTGTGAGTCGTCATCAAAACCTCATTCTTTTCTACGTGGTTATTCAAATGTCCCAGCACCATTTGGTCAAAGGATTTAGTGACTGCTCCTTTTTTGTTTTAATGTGCAAGAGGGCACGTTTGCTCGCCGTGGAGAGACAGCGAGAGGCAGGAGAACGCAGTCCCACAGGGCATGGCCGCTCCACAGCCCCTTCTCCATTGTCCTTCCTTGCAGGGTTTGGGGCACACAGGCATGCACGTACCCACACCTGGCAGGTTTTTCAGGTCACCGAGTGCACACAGCTGACCGTGTGGGGTCCAGCTCTCTTAAGCACCGTGCTATGGGCTGGCCCCTGTTCTTGTTCTGATGGAGGAAAATTAGAGTACTTCAGTCACGGGGCAGTGCTGGGACGTGGGCGATGCCGCTCCTGTTTGCAGAGCCTCCAGAGCAGGAGAGGGGGCTGGGGTGGCCACAGGGACTGGCTGCCAGTTTCATTTGTTCCATCTTTGCTCTGGGTCCTGGCTCTCGGCACGTCCATGTTTTCCGTTTGTTGCATATGAGATAAACAGATGGTGTGCGCCCTCCAGGGAGAGAGGAAGTACCGCCAGCGGGGCGTGCCGATGCTCCCGTCCTCCTCCATCCATTTCTCATTCCCTCACGGATTCGGGCGCACACCCACTCATTTTCTTTTCTTTCTTTTTTTTTTTTTTTTGAGAGGTTTTTTGCTATAGGGTGCGTGCGCTCGCCAGACAGACAGAGAGAGACATAGAGACAGAAAGCGAGAAATCACCCCCCAGAGTGGATGGTCACGCCGCAATCCCTTCTCCTCCATTCTCCTCTTGGGATCTTGGGCACGTACGCACACGCGCCCGGCGTGAGTTCTAAGCCACCGGGTCCGGGACATGAACCGCGGTCAACTACGTGGGAGTCCAGCGACATAGCCATTACGCTAACTGCTGGTTCCCGTTTCTTTTTTTTTTTTTTTTTGGAGAGGTTTTTGCTATAGGTTGCGTGTGCTCGCCAGACAGAAAGCGAGAAATCACCCCCCGGGGGGATGACCACGCCGCAATCCCTTCTCCTCCATTCTCCCATCAGGATCTTGGGCACGCACGCACACGCGCCCGGCGTGAGTTTTAAGTCACCGGGTCCGGGACATGAACCACGGTTGACTACACGGGAGTCCAGTGACATAGCCATTACGCTAACTGCTGGTCCCTCATTTTGTTTCTCAAGCTGCCAGGGCCAGGCCTTGACCTGGGGTCAACCATGTAGGCTCCAAGTCCCTGCACTGCACTGAGCCTGTGCTGCAGGCCGGCCCTGGACGGCATTTAAATACTGCTATTCTATTAAGAAGGAAGGACTGAGCAAGGATGGATTCATGGGCAAAGATAATGTATAATTAATGGTTTAGCAAAAATATTAATAGTTTTTGAAAGGCTGAAGTGTGTGGGGGCATATTCAACTTGCAGGATATCATCCTTCTGGCGGTGTGTCCTGGGGAGCTCGGCAGCAGGCCCGCTCCCCTGCTGCCCAGCGTGATGGGCGAGCTGGTTGGTAGGAGAGGGCACGCAGGAAAGGTCTGCAGTTAGCGCCACGCAGGCCCATGCAGAGGACGTTGGATGTAAATGGAATCGTGCAACACCTGGTCTTCATGTCTGGCTCCTCTCACTTCCAGGGTGAAAGCACATAGCCAGGGCCTACATGGCCGACCAGGGTGAAGTTGCAGCCTCAGTGGCCTGCAAACCAACTAGCTTTCCTTGTCTGTGAGCTCAGGACCCGGATGGCGTGGTGAATTGGAGGACCACGGATTGCAACGTGACCGGGCCCCACTAGGGGGCCTCTCATGCTCTCTCTCTCATGCTCTCTCACGTTAAAAAAGAAAAGACGTAATATTACGTTGCTTTTTTAAAAAAATAATTGCTGGAGGGTGCATGTGATTGCCAGAGACATTGGGAGGGGTGCCCCATGGGGCGCGGCCATGCCACTGTCCCTTCTCCACTTCTCCGTCCTGTTGGAATCTGGGTCACGCATGCACAGAGCTGCCAGGGTGGGGACTCGAGCCGCAGTTGGCCCTGTGCGATCTGGCTTCGCTCAGCCACGGGGGGGCCAGCCCCAGTGCTGATGACTGCACTTGCTGTCCTCGGGGGGGAAGGGAGCGGAGGATGGTCTGGGTGTCTGTGGGCGAGTCCGGGCTGTGGAGAGGGGAGTGGCTGCCCATGCCTTGGCCTGTATGAGAGATGCTGTCGGGGAGCCATCTCAGCCCCTCTCGCTCATGGAGGGACGACATCAAGTTAGGAAACGAGTAGAGCTGATGGCAGGACGGGCACTTCTGAGAAGTGCCGCAGACAGTGGAGCAGGGAGAACGCCACGCTGTGCAGGGTCCGGGCGGGAGGGCTCCGATGGCTGCGCGGGGAGATCCCTGCTGAGGCTGGCACGTGCCTGCTCTTGGTCCAGTGCTGGAGGCTGGGGCGGGCGTAGTGTCAGGACCCCACTGGGAGGTGCGCACTCTCCAAAGTTGAAAGTATGTTTAACAGGAACTCCTGGACTTAACAATGGACTTGCGTTTTTAAAGTCCAGTCATTCAAAGTTCGGCGATAAAGGCGTGCTTGCGACGCTGGGCTTCGTGCTGCGTACAGGCTTTACAGGCGCCACAGAAGTCTGGTGGGCTCCTTCGTGTGTCCGTAACACCCTCCCCCTCGTTGCGTGGCCGTTGCAGCTGGTAGCCAGTGTGCAGGCACACCTCCTGCTCGGAGCTCTCCGCCCGGCACAGGCGGCCCTGGGGGAGCCGGGCGCCCTCCTGCCCAGCCCTTCTGCCCCCTGGACGTGGCCTCTCCCGGTGGAACTTGGACCCCTTTGCCTTCATGTCAGGAGAAATGAGCACAGTTTGGAAATAAAGTTTTGTGTCTGTTTTTTACTTTTTGCCATTGGGTATGTGCAGTTGCCAAAGAGGGAGAAAACAGCCCCAGTGGAGTGTCGTCACACGGCCATTCCTCCTCCGTTTCCTCATCCCATGGGCTTTGAGGCACGCACACTCATGCACCCAGCATGTTTTCCAAGCCATCGCACTGGGCCTCAAACCATGTGGTTGGCTGTGTGGGGGAGGCCCCCTAGCCACCAGGTCCCAGGGCTGGCCCCAGAGACTTAGTATTTCTAGGTGCACAGGCATTTGTACAAATTTGGGGAAAATAAATGGACGTTGTTTAGGCTTAGAAAAACATGGCATTTAATTTGGAATCAGTAAACCCAGACAGGTTAAGATAAATAAGAACACAGAGCTAGCTAATTACTCAGTAATTACTAGCTAATTACTTTTTTTGGAGAGGTTTTTCTATAGGGCGCGTGCACTCGCCAGACAGAGAGAGACAGAGAGATATAAAGCGAGAAATCACCCCCCAGGGGGGATGGCCATGCCGCAATCCCTTCTCCTCCATTCTCCTCTCGGGATCTTGGGCACACATGCACACGCACCCGGCATGAGTTTAAGCCACCGGGTCCGGGACGTGAACCGCAGTCAACTACGTGGGAGTCCAGTGACATAGCCATTACGCTAACTGCTGGTCCCACTAGCTAATTACTTAGATGTATTCTGCTCTTTCTTTTATAGGCCATCAATATTATGGAACTGACTTTACAGAAATATGGAAGTTATGAAAAATTTGAACAAGCCACGGGTGGCAGCCTGCTGTCCAAAACTCGGATCTGGAGCCACGTTAGGAAGTACATGGTGAAGGAGGGCTGCCTGGGCGAGGTAGGTGCAGCGCCGGCCCGGGGAGTGGGTGCCGGGTGGGGGCTCCTGGCCGTGCTCCCAGGGCAGCCCCCAGGCCCTCCCTGCACCCCGTGTCCTCTGCAGGGCCCTGCAGGTCTTTCACGAGGCACCGGAAGTCCCAGCTCCTTTCGTACTGAACCGTTGAGATGTTTGCTCAGTGTCCTTCCCTTTCCCTTTCCTTTGTTTCCTTCCCTCTTCCTTTTCTCATTGCATTTCTTTGGGATGGTATGCATTACTTGATGAAAATGCTTAATAAAGAGATTTGCCCCATAGGCTGTCTTAGTAGTTATCGGATCTGTCTATTAAAACTAGTTCTCCCACGAGTGAATGAGACAGACCACAGCACGGTGGCTGTGACCCCGGCAGGGTCCTTCAGCCAGCGCTGGCTCGGGCCGGGTCCAGTGCTCAGGGAGGAGCCCTCCCACGCGGTGGCCCCCCAGGTGGGGATTTACCGCCTGCCCCCAGTCTGATCTGACTGGGCCAGCACTGGCGCCCAGAGGACTCTGGCTCCCTGATTTTAGCCGGGACCGAGAGCCGGGAGGGTTACTCTCGTCCTCTGCTCTTTCCCAGCCCAGACATCTCTTCCCCCACCCAGCCCGTTCTCCAGAACCGGCCCCCCCAGAGCGCACAGTCAGGGTCGGAGGCGACTGGCCGGGTGCCCATCTTGGTTCCCGGGAGAGTCAACATGGTTGTAAACAAAAGCACTTTCTAGATCCTTCATTTTCCATGGAAGCTTTTCCCTCTGCCTTTCCGCTTTGCGTGTGTGTACACACACATTCGCGCGCACAACCACACACACTCACGCGCACAACCACACACACTCACACGCACACCCACACACACTCATGCGCACACCCACACACACCCACGCGCACACCCACACACACTCACGCGCACACCCACTCCCCATCTCTGTCCCTAGATCGTCGTCCACCTCACTGAGGACCTGCTGTCCCGAGCCTCGATGACGGTCGTGAATGGATGTCCCACTCTGACCATCAACGTCTCCACCGCCCGCGAGCACTGGCTGGAGGGGATGCTGAGGCATGAAATAGGTAGGAGCCGCCACGGGCCTGTCGTCCACGCCTGTGGCCATTGGGAATCGGGCCCAGGGAGTGTTCTTTACTGTAGGGATGGTGCTTGCTTGCTCGCTCTCTCTCTTTCTCTCTCTCTCTCTTTCTTTTGGAGCGGTTTTTGCTATAGGGCACGTGTGCTCGCCAGAAAGATAGAAACACACAGAAAGCAAAAAATCACCCCCCAGGGTGGGGTGGCCACCCCGCAATCCCTTCTCCTCCATTCTCCTCTCAGGATCTTGGGCACGCATGCACATGCGCCCAGCATGAGTTTAAGCCAACGGGTCCGGACTCGAACTGCAGTCAACTACATGGGAGTCCAGGAACGTAGCCATTACGCCATCTGCTGGTCCCCCAAGAATGGTGTTTTCTCAGTAGGCGAAGGCAGTGTGGAGGCTGCTCTGCTTCCCGTGGGCACCAGGGGTTCCCAGGCGCTGCTCCCCATGCAAACCGAAGGGCTGCAATCAAGTGATCTCTGAGATTCTTTTGAAGTATCAAGTTTGTGATTCTTCTCTTAAAGCATTATAGGGGGGACCAGCAGATGTCGTAATGGCTATGTCACTGGGCTCCCATGTGGTCGACTGCAGTTCGAGTCCTGGGCCCAGTGGCTTAAACTCACGCCAGGTGCATGTGCGTGCGTGCCCAAGATCCTGAGAGGAGAATGGAGAAGGGATTGTGGCGTGGCCATCCCCCCTGGGGGTGATTTCCTGCTTTCTGTCTCTCTGTCTTTCTGGTGAGCACACGCGCCCTATTGCAAAAACCTCTCCAAAAAAGAAAAAAAGGTGTTATAGGAGCCAGCAGGGGGTGTGGTGGATAGACACTCCCACGTGGCCGACTGCGGTTCGAGTCCTGGACCGGCAGCTTGCTTTTTCATTTCTTCTCTCTCTGTCTCTCTCTAGTTAGTGCACATACTCTATAGCAAATTAAATAATAATAAAAGTAAATAACTCTTTTTAAAAAACACAAGTGTTATAAAGGTTATGCCTCTTCTAATGACACAGGTGATCCTCAGACCCAAAAGGCTGTAGGTTCAGGTCATTTTCTGCTTTGTTTGATTTGTAGGTACAAAATCAGTTTGCTTTTAGAATTATTGCTAGAATCATCTCGGGGAGAACCACTGAATGTAAGAATGGCATTTCTTACCATCGTGTGTCTCGTCTCCCCATAGGCACACATTATTTTCGAGGCATCAACAACCTCCAGCAGCCATGGAACAGCTGGACTGGCCGTAGGAAACACGAGCTAAAGCCCAACAACCCCACCGAGGAAGGCCTGGCGAGCATCCACAGCGTCCTGTTCCGGAAGGACCCCTTCCTCTGGAGGGCCGCCCTGCTCTACTACACTGTGTTCCGCGCCAGCCAGCTGTCTTTCTGCGAGCTCTTCCGGGACCTTGGCAAGTTCGTCAGGGACCCCAACACGAGATGGGATTACTGCGTGCGAGCCAAGAGAGGGTGGACTGACACTTCCCAGCCAGGTGGGTGTCCCGGCCTGCGTGTTTTCTGACTTCCTGGCCAGTTGTCCGATCTTCGCTAACCCTAACCCTTCAATCCGAGAGTCCTCCAACTGTGAAAGGCTAGACTTGTACACGGGGTCAGTGCCAGCTTGCCAAAACCACATTTTCCTCGCTTCATTTCTCTCCAGCTCATTGTGAGAAATGTCAGACCATCGGCATCTGGAATGGGTGGTGCAGTGAACCCCACATACTCACATCTGGGTTCACCACTGGTTACCATTTCGCCATTTTTGCTCTTCTCTCTCTGACTTCATAAAAACAGCTCTGCCAAGATATAATTTACATGCCATACCACTCACCCATTTAAAATGTGCATTCCATTAACTCTTGGGCATCCTCCTACCGAATGTCATTTGCAGCCACATAGCTGTCACCACCAGTTCTGGCACGGGGTCCTCTCCCAGAGAGTCTGGTACCCACCAGTCGTCAGAGCCGTGGCCGACCTCAGCCTTGCTGTGAGCCACCACTTCAGCGCTGCGTTTCTCTCAGGCCCTGCAGATTCGCTCTTCGGGGCGTTTCATGTCAGTGGAGTCATGTCATGTGATCCTCAAGGCTCACTGTCAGTAGGCATGTTGTCTTCGAGATGTGCCCGTGTTGTGGCAAGTGCCCGTGTTTCAGTTACTGCTGGATTAATACCTGCCGTTCGGATCGATCACATTTTATTACACGTTCGCCAGCTGGTCACACTTCGCTTGCTTCCGCTGTTTGGCCATTACGAATACACGTCTGTGAGCATTTCTGAGCGCGGTTTGTGTGGACGCGTTTCCGTTTCCCTAAGTGTGCACCCGGGAGTGCCGAGCCGTGGGATAAGCCCGTGTTTAACCTTTTGGGGAACTGCCAGGCTGTTGTCCGAGGTTCCTGAACCGTTTCACCTCCCCATCGGTGTATGGGTGTTTGTTTCTCCACATCCCTGACAACACTTGCTATTTTCATATTTAAAGTCTTACTGTAACCACCCTCGCAGGTGTGACGCGTGTCACTGCAGTATGATGGCCTTTCTCTGACGACTACAGAGTTCAGCGTGGTTCCGAGCACTTCTGTGCCGGTTCTGGGCCTTCTTTGAACAGCTGTCTGTTTAGGTCCCTGCCCCTCCCCGCCTTTGTCTTCACATTTCTGCCTTAGGGAGCGCATGCTTGCCAGAGAGACACAGAGAGGGAAAGTGACAGCAACCCCTCAGGCGGATGAGCACTCCGAGTCCCTTCTTCTCCACGCTCCTCTGGGATTTTGGACACACGCAAGCGCGCGCACGCACGCGCGCACACACACACACACACACACACAGGTTTTTCAAGCCACCAGGTCCAGAACTCAAACCATGCACTCAGACACGTGGGATCCATCTTAACCACCACACCACACACTGGCCTGCTTGCCCATTTTTTAATTGAATTATTTATCTTTTTATGACTGAGTCATAAGCATTCTTTATATATGCTAGATACAAGTCTGGTTTAGATATATGGTATACAAATCTTTTCTGCTATTATGTGGGTTGTCTTTTCACTTTCTTGATGGTTTCCTCTGATATTTTTTCTTGCTGTTTTTAGATTTTTGCCATAGGGCACATGTACTCATCAGAGAGAGACAGAGAGAGGAGGAGACCGTGAAATCAGTCCCAGGGGGTGGCCATGCTACAAACCTCTCTTCCATTTTCCTCTCAGGATTTTGGGCATGCACGCACACGCAAATGGCTTCTTTCTTATGCTGTGGGGTCTGGGACGCAAACGGCAGAGTCAGCCGTGCGCCTTAACCACTGTGCCACCTGCTGGTCCCCTCTTGACTCTTCATTTTTACTTATTTATTGCGAGAGGGCTCATGTGCTTGTCAGAGAGAAACCGGGAGAGGGAGAGGAGAAAGCACCCCGCTGGGCAGTAGCCGTGCTGCATCCCGCCTCATCCCCCCTCTGTGGGGACTTCGGGCATGCGTGCCGTACAGCCGGCATGTTTCCTAAGCAGCTGTGCTCAGGGCCCTAACACGGAGCCTGCATGTGAGGTCCACCAAGCCACAGAGCCAGCCCAGTCTGACTTTTGAAAAGAAATGTTAGACTTGACATTGATTCCTCGATCCTTGAGCATGCGTCTCCTGAGAGGAAAGGCGTGCTCGCACCTAACAGACCGTTATCTTACCAGTTGTGCAGGAGCAGTGCAAGTACATGCCATATTGAAATCCTCCAAGTCCTCTACAAATGTCCTTTCTGCTTTGTTTTTCTTTTAAAATTATTATTAAATTCTGATCTGGGCGGGTTCACACATTGCTTTTGGTAGTTATAGTTCTTTTACCTTTTTCTGATACAAAGCAGCTTTCCCTGCTTTTTTTGTTTTTCATGACAGTGATTTTTTTAAAAGAGTTTTTAAAAAATTACTTAATTATTATTATTATTTATTCTTCAGAGAGAGCAAAGGAGGGAAAGTGAGAAAGTGAGCCACCAGGCCCGGCATGTAAACCGCAGTCGGCCTGTGGGAGCCCAGCGCTTGAACCACCACGCCCCCTGCTGGCCTCTCAGTGGCAGGTTTGAGTCCAGGCCAGTGCTCTTATGTATAGGCTTATCGCCTGGACATGTCTGTTCACTCTTGATAAGATTCAGAGTAAGTATTCTTTTTTTCTTTTTTTTTTTTTTTTTTGGAGAGGTTTTTGCTATAGGGCACTTGCGCACACCAGAAAGAGAAAGACAGAGAGACAGAGAGACAGAAAGCGAGAAATCACCCCCCGGGGGGATGGCCACACCACAATCCCTTCTCCTCCTTTCTGCTCTCGGGATCCTGGGCATGCACACACACACGCCCGGCATGAGTTTAAGTCACCGGGTCCGGGACTCAAACCGTGATCGGCTACATGGGAGTCCAGCAACATAGACATTACACTAACTACTGGTCCCCAGAGTAAGTATTCTTGACAGGGCTACTATACACGTGATGTTGGGTCACATTAACAGCCACCTACCGCCAGACCGCCTCGCCCTCAGAGGCGCCAGGCCGACCCTTACTCACGGTGCTGATTGCGCGCTCTCCGCTTGGTAAGGCCCGTTTCCCTTTTAGACCCTTGTGTTGGTGAGTGACCACTGAGATGGCAGACAGGTGGCTGTCTTGTACCTGCAGTCCCAGCTGATGGCTCTCACCCGTCGTGAGTCTGCCATTTCAGTGGGGAAGCCTAGCACGACTGCTTTCCTTTTTTGTCTGAGGACAGAGGCAGAGAGCACAACCACGGTGTGTGTTGAGTGTCACCAGCAAGTCTAGTTCCAAGTAAAGGGCTCAGGTAGAAAGTAACACCATCGTCAGCTGTAAAACAAGTGGCCCACAGAGTTTTTGTTGTTTTCTTCTATTGTTAACAAAAGAAGCAAGGTTTATGGTACTACAAAGATGCCATTTTAAAAAAGGATGAGAATTGGGAAATGCTTTTTTATTATTATTATTTTAATTTTAATTTTTTTATAGCATGCACTTGCCAGAGAGACAGAGACAGAAAGTGAGAAATGACCCTCTGCGGGCATGGTCATGCCACAGTCCCTTCTGCATTCTCCTCTTTGGATCTTGGGCATGCACACACACATGCCCAGCGAGTTTGTTTGTTTGCTTATTTGTTTTTGAGAGGTTTTTTTTGCTACAGGGCATGTGCACTCACCAGAGAGACAGAGAGACAGAAAGTGAGAAATCACCCCCCAGGGGGGATGGCCACACCGCAATCCCTTCTCCTCCATTCTCCTCTCCGGATCTTGGGCACGCACACCCATGTGCCTGGCATGAGTTTAAGCCACCAGGTCCGGGACTCGAACCGCGGTCTACTACATGGGAGTCCAGCAACATAGACATTACGCCAACTGCTGGTCCCACTTCATTATTTTTCATTGTAAGAGGGAAGTGCACTCAGCAGAGAGGGACAGCGAGGGAAGGCAAGCCTCCCCGCTGGGCCTTGGTCACAGGGCACGCTCCCCCTCCTTTGACCCTGGCCGGGAGCAGGCACTCAAACCGCAGTCTGCCATGTGGATCTACTGCTTCAGGCACTAGACCACAGGGCTGGCCCAAAAGTCATTTCGATTTCCAGATGAGTTCCAGATATCAACACATTTTCTTCCAAAAGATCTTTTTTTGTAAGAGAGATTTTTGGTATAGGGTGTGTGCACTCGCCAGAGAGAGAGAGACAGACAGAGAAAATGAGAAATCACCCCCAGGGGGATGGCCAGGCCACAATCCCTTCTCCTCCATTCTCTTCTTGGGATTTTGGGCAAATCGGCACACACGTGCCCAGCATGAGTTGAAGCCACCGGGTCCAGAACTAGAACTGCAGTCAACTACGTGGGAGCCCAGTGACATAACCATTACGCCATCTGCGGGCCCCTCCAAAATTATTTTTGAACTGTTTGTTTGGAGCTTGGAAATACTCAGGTTGGTGATGGCTGTGTTGCCAGTCCAGCCTTCATGGACGTTTTATACGGGCGATGCGGTGGTCTGAAGGTGTGGTGTCTGAAACCAGGGCCAGGCAAGCCAGGAAGCAGGAAAGGGAGACCTCCCCCGCAGGTGTGCTGGCCACCCCAGTCAGGGTCCAGTCAGCTGGGCGTCTGCTCCAGCTCCTCGGAGGGCCCCATGGCATTTGGTGCCGTGTCCAGACCCCGCACAGGCTTTCCCACCACCCCCTGGGCACGTCTCTTCAGACGGGTCTGCTTTTTCTTTTCTTCAAGTAATTTTTTTTCCTAACTTTTTATTATGGAAAATCTAAAACATACAAAAGCAGGATTCATGTGCTGAACCCTCGTTAATACACTACCTGCACTTGGTAACTATCTCCGCTCTCGAGCTGCACACTCTGTTCTGAGCTGTTTCCTGTGGCGTGTTGGGCCAGCTCCAGCACCCGTCTCTACCTTGCGGTGCGTCCCTAACTGGTCAGGGCCCCTCGCCAGGCTGCCGGCCCTAACAAAGCTGCAGCCATCTTTACCGTGTGTCTTCCTTTATGGGGACTTCTGTCCCCGTCGCAGCACAGCCTGGAAACGCGTCCGCGCTGGCCGGGCTGGGAGGAGGGCTTGCACGCAGAAGGTCCCTTCCTCACTGGGCGCGGCTCTCCTGAGCTTTTCATATCCTGCCCAGTTTTTTTTTTTTTTTTTTTCTATTTCTAAACCTACATCGTCTTTTAAGATCTAATTCTGATTCTTGTTTTCATAGGGAGAAACAGTATCAGATCACCTAGAGTGATTTTAAACCAGTCTTTTTGACTTTGTTTCTGATGGAGAAGACGTATTATGCATTCTTTTAAACAGAATTTTCTAAAATCCCGTTAGACCTAATTGCCCTGGCGCTGTCCCTGGCCCACTCCATCCGCTGTTTTGCACGGTGGGGATTCTATTGTGATGGAAAGGGGGGACAGGGCTAGCGTCATCATTTATAAATCATAGATTTTGAACTGCCAGTCTTTTAAGATTTGGAAAAAATGTTATTTCAGCTCTGGGGATGCGGTGTGGGGGAGGAGAGTCCTAAAGGGAGGGCTGTTGCCTTCACACGACCCTGGTCCTGCCCAGGACCTCACGTTTCATGGCATGAAGATAGTTAAATAAAAATCAACGTCAAGTCAGAACTTTTTAAATGTAAGATTGACTCCCACAGTAAAGGAATGGGTTAGTGTCTGATCACTCAGTAATTGTTTCAGACATCAGGAACTTCACGCTGTCTGCTTTCTCCAGGGTGTTTCAGCAAAGACCAGGTGTACTTGGACGGAATCCTCCAGATCCTCCGCTTCAGGGAGACCATAGACTTCCACCTGCTCACCGCCCTGGGGAAGGTGAGTAAAGGCTGGCCGGGCACCCTCACACGCCGCAGCCTTAGCCTGGTGATGGTTCAGGACCCGGGCCGGGTGGTCTTTACTTTGTTGCTGGAACAAGCTGCCTTCTCGTTGCATCCGGAGAGGAGAATGTGGCTGTTGGAGACGCGGACCGCAGGCTTCGTCGTCAGTGGGCGGTAAAGGACGGGACGGAGCGGGCATGTATGTCTCCCGTTTGATGCACATTTTCCAGAGAGCGCTTTCCAGGGAGCATCTTCTTCTACGAGCATTTTAAAGGGGGCCACGACCCTTCGTCCTCCCTTTTCTTATTTGAAGTCTGCCTGATTTATTCCATTAGAAGGACAGAGAAAGGGAGAGAGGCTGGTCCTGCCACAGGGTCTTCAGGCCACGACCCGCCCCAGCTTCAGCCAGTCTGGATCACGACACACATGCACACGCCTGTGATCGACATGGGCACGAGCCTGGGACCCTCCTGAGTGGCCTGTCAGCCCTGCGTCACAGCTGTGTCCCCACTGGCTGCATGGCAGGCTAAGGGTACTGTCCGGGAGACCACAGGGTTCTGACGCGTGGCGCTCATTACTGACTTGGCGTCACAGCGGGCGTAGCCCACACCCCACGGTCTCCAACGTCCCGGGTGGCACGTTGGTTGTGACCAGGCCCAGCACCCCCTGGGTTGGGCTCGTCCATCTCTCTTGTCTGGAATAGCCCTGGACCCCCACGTCCGCTCGTGACATTGTTAAGAGTTCAGGACAAGTTTTTTGAGAACTTTTGTCCAATCTGGAATATCTGATTTTTTATCATGGCAAGACTCAGGCAAAAAATTTTAGTCACGGATACTGCACGTAAGTGGTGTGCGTCTCTCATAGTCGGGTGATGAGTGTAGGCGGTGTGTGTTTCTCATAGTGAAGGGTGCCGCGTGTAGGTGGTGTGTGTCTTGCTGCGTGTAGGCTGTGTGTGCCTCTCGTAGTCAGGGGTGCCGTGTGTAGGCGGTGTGTGTGCCTCTTGTAGTCAGGGGTGCCGTGTGTAGGCGGTGTGCATGTCTCACAGGGGTGCTGCGGTAGGTGGTGTGTCTCATCTCGTCACACCAGAGTGCACACATCCTCTGTCCCCCCTTGCTGTGTCTGACCAGGTGGGGAGGTAAGTGACCCCAGCCTCCCGGTGACGAAGCCCCTTCCTGCTGTGTCTGTCATCGTGTGAGGTGGGACCGTGACAGGGTCACCCACAGTGGCCGTCCAGGGTGTGTGACCTTGGCTGAATCAGCTGTTTCTCTGGTAGAAGCAAAGTAGAAATCGACTTTTCTTACATCTTCTCTTTCACCTCCCTTTCTTTATGGTATTATTACTATTTTTTGAAAATTTTCCAGGGAGAGTGTGCCCTCGCCAGAGAGAGAGGGGACACACGGGACAGTCACACTGCAGCCACTTCTCCTCCCGGCCTCTCTCCTGGGACTTGGTGCACACACGTGCCCAGTGTGGTCGTTTTTTCTCATTTATTGATTTTTTTCTTTTTAGCTATGGAGTGGGTTTGGTGGACAGAAGGAATGAGAGAGAGAAAATGAGAACGCACCCCCCGGGGGGTGGCCACACTGCAGGCCCTCCTCCCCACCCTCCCCTTGGGATTCGGGGCGGGCCTACACACACGCGCCCGGCGAGTTTCTCAGGCCGCCAGGTCTGGGGTCTGGGCTCGTTCTTTACCTTCCCTACCCAAATCCGAGACTCACCCTTCTCTCACCAAGCATTATTCCCTTTAGTGAGAAATAGTGTCTGGGAAGCAAAATCTGGGCACTGGGCATGCCCCCCGCTGGGCGCCCGCTCTGGGGCCCTCGCAATGAGAGTGGCAGGTGCAGGTGCGTGCGCTTTGACGGCCAGGGCGGCCGCTGCTCCCAGCCCACAGGGCCCCTTCCTGCCCCCGCTCCCAGTGTGCCTCCTGTCCTCTAAGAGCCTCGTTCCCCAGACCAGCGCACTTACTCGTTCTCGCCTGTAATAAATGCACAACGGCCTAAGAATCATTCAACTCCGCCAATACCAACAAACCTATTTTCGTTACATTTAGTGGTGTCAATATTATTTTTAATAAAATTTTAATAATAAAACTTTTTGAGAGAATTTTGCTATAGGTTGTGTGCACTCACCTGAGAGAGAAAGAGACAGAAAGTGAGAAATCACCCCCACGGGGGTGGCCACGCACAATCCCTTCTCCTCTTACGATCTTGGGCATGTGCACACATGCACCTGACATGAGTTTCAATGCACTAGGTCTGGGACTTGAACTGTGACTGACTGCATGGGAGCCCAGGGACGTAACCAATCCACCATCTGCTGTCCAGTAATACGAACTGTTAAAACCTAATAAAATCTGTATCTAACATGACATGCTTTCTTTTCTCTCTCTCTCTTTTTTTTTTATTTAAGAGAGATTTTTTGCTATAGAGTGCATGTGCTTGCCGGAGAGCCAAAGAGAGACAGAACATGAGAAATCACCCCCAGGGGGATGACCATGCCACAGCCCCTTCACCTACATTCTCCTCTCGGGATTTTGGGCATGCATACACGTGCGCCCGGTGTGAGTTTTCAGCTGCTGTGTCCAGGACTCAAACTGCAGTCAACTATGTGGGAGTTCAGCAACATAATCATCACACCATCTGCTGGTCCCAATAATAAAAACTTCTAAAAACCTAGTAAAATCCATATATACCGTGACATGATTTCTTTTCTTAAACCCTTTCTACTAAAGCTGGCAAGTGCTGACAGAAGAAATAGCATTTAGAGTCAGCCGTGTTTGGGACTTTAAAGAGCTAAGCACGTTTCACCCTCACACCCGTCAGCAGCTGCGGGAGACTGGCTCGTCACGGAGGTGGAGGCGGTGTGAGCGGCTTTCTCCTTCAGACAACATCGCTGCATGGCCCAGGCCCTCATGCCGCAGCCGTGGGCGCACCACTGTCCCTGGCAGTTAGCTTGGACTGGGGATTGAACCTGTGTTGCCCAAGCCTTCAGAGGACAGTGTCACTGTGCAGGCCACCACGCTGGGTCTAAGGTGTGAAATTTTACAAAGTCGCTTAGAAAATGTCAAATAGAAGTGAGAGGATAACAGGAAGCACAGAAAAATTATTCCGTAAATTACATAGAGAGTAGACTTCGGTACATAACTGTACTAATGTCCTAATGTACTAATACGGTATTTCGGAACCAGCAGTTGGCATGATGGCTACATCACTGGACTCCCACGTAGCCGACCGCAGTTCGCGTCCCGGACCTGGTGGCTTAAACTCAAGCCAGGCGCGTGTACATGTGTACCCAAGATCCCGAGAGGAGAATGGAGAAGGGATTGTGGTGTGGCCATCTCCCCTGGGAGTGATTTCTCACTTTCTGTCTTTCTATCTCTCCTTCTGGTGAGCGCACGTGGCCTATAGCAAAAAGCTCTCCAATGATGATAATAATAATAATAATAATAATAATATGGTATTTGTATTATGACTAATTTCTTGATTATTTATCTTAACCAGGAGATTTGTGTTCAGAGTATGAAACACATATACATGTTGAGTTGTCTAATATTTAAACAAATTGAACAGATCCAAGATGGTGTTAGCTCAAATATTGGTTATTGATCTTATTATAACACGGTCGTAATATAGGGAGACAAATACATTGTTATGATACGCATGCACACGCCTGTGATCGACACGGGCACGAGCCTGGGACCCTCCCGAGTGGCCTGTCAGCCCTGCGTCACGGCCGTGTAGGGCACATAGTTTTACTTTTTTTTTTTTTGGAGAGGTTTTTGCCATAGGGCGCGTGCGCTCACCAGACATAACATAGTTTTAAACAGTAAACCACTAACTTGTGTTATTTTGCTGCCATTAAAGTAGTTGGACAAACAATCCAAACACAAGTCCCTAATCCAAAAATTCAAAATCTGAAATGCTCCAAAACCCGGACCTTTCTAAGCGCCAACAAGACCCACAGTTAAATGCCACAGCTGCCCTCACGTGTGTCGGCCAGAACGGCAGTGCAGGTGCGTGGTATGAGATCTCTGGGCTGTGCGTATGAGGTCAGGAGACAGGAATGGATCCGTGTGTAGACTTGGGTCCTGTCCCTGATATTACCGTGTAGATGTACATATTCCCAAACAGTGCTGGCCCGAGCACTTTGGATCAAGGATACTCTGCACTTTGATTTAAAATGCAGGAAGAAATGCATCTTCAGATCGTGACCGCGCCGACCACTTGGCCTACCGGCTAAGAGAGCTGGATGCCTCGTGACCAGCCACGCAGCTTCCTGACACCTTGAATACACCCGGGGTGGGGGGCGGGGAGCGTGCGTGCCAGACCCTGACGAGGGGCGGGGGAGGGGGATGGTGGAGCGGAATTGCAGTGTGACCGTGACCCTCTGGGGGATGCGTCTCCCTTTTCCTCTCTCCCTGTCTCTCTGGACAGCACACGTTCCCTCTGGAAATTACAACAGAATAAGTTTTTCAGTGGTAACTTGTAGGGCACAGTGGTTAAAGTGGCTGGCTCCCACAGGGTCAACTGTGTGGCCGGCGTCCCGGGCTCTGGCTTGGAAACATGCCTGGCACACGTGCGTATGTGTCCAAAATCCCAAAAGGGGGCAGAAATGGAGAAAGGGCTGCAGCGTGGCCCCCCTCAGTGTTCATACTGGGTTGTCTGGAAACTCATGATGTGTGTGTCCTTGTGTGTGTCCCGCAGCCACACCGCGTGTCCTCGTGTGTGTGTCCCGCAGCCACACCGTGTGTCCTCGTGTGTGTCCTGCAGCCGCACCGCGTGTCCACTTCTGTGTATCCACTTCTGTGTGTCCCGCAGCCGCACCACGTGTCCTCGTGTGTCCCTCAGCCGCACCGCGTGTCCTCGTGTGTGTCCCGCAGCCGCACCGCGTGTCCTCGTGTGTCCCTCAGCCGCACCGCGTGTCCTCGTGTGTGTCCCGCAGCCGCACCGCGTGTCCTCGTGTGTGTCCCGCAGCCGCACCGCGTGTCCTCGTGTGTGTCCCGCAGCCACACCGTGACGTGAGCCTGTGTCCCTTCCCAGGTTTCTTACGAGGATGTGGAGCGCCTGAAAGGACTGGCTGTCACGGAGAACATGAGGGTCCCGCACTTCCTGCAGGACCACGGCCGGTACATGGAGCACCTGGAGAAGATCATGGAGGTGAATGAGCTGACCGACCGGGAGCTGAGGGACCTCGTCTAGCGCCAGCACCGTGCGGGCAGAGCCGGGCTGTCCGGCACAGCTGGTGCAGGCGCACCGGCGGGTTGTGAAGGAAGTGC
The DNA here is from genome assembly GCA_026018925.1 of Tupaia tana. NCBI lineage: Eukaryota > Metazoa > Chordata > Mammalia > Scandentia > Tupaiidae > Tupaia > Tupaia tana. Next base: position 121,246,372 of record JAKSZU010000003.1, read on the forward strand.
CTGGCGCTCTGGGGAGTGCGGCCGGGCGCGGGCACACTGGCGATTGTACAGGAAGAGCGCACCCTGCTCCGCGGGAGGGGCGGGGGGGCACCCAGACTATAAAGGAAGACCGGCTGGCACGCTCCGGAGACTGACCCCGCCGTCGGTGACTTTGTAGTGAAGCCCAGACCTCGGGCCGTGCCCTCCGGTGTGTGTAAGGCTGCAGGGTCATCCCTCCTTTCATCTGACTCTCAACAAGTGTTTGCCAAGACTGGGGCACCCCAGTGGTGGGCTCGCACCGGAGCAGGGAGCCCTGGCCTCGTGCTGGCCTGAGCCTGCGCGGCCCCGCCTGGAGACCCGCTGGTGTCCGGTGTCGCTCGTGCTCCTGGGTTTTCTCTCGTTCGACGTGTCATTATAATCGTTCTCCTTTGAAACGTTAGTTTTGTGATGCTCCAAACACCCAGGTGCAGCTGAGGCTTTACATTCCCCTCCCACGCTGAGTGCTGTTAGAGGGAAGGACGCGCAGCGGGGCGTTTCCACTGAGCCTTCACCAGCGCGTGGGGAGGAGACGACTGAAGGTCCCGTCTCGTCCAGCTGTCCCTCAAGCTGGTTCTCCTCTGCACAAACATGCCCTGCCCTGCCCATCAGTAAGGAGGAATTAGGGTCGCTCCCTGCGCGTTGGCTACGCATGCGAGAAGTACCTGTTCCATAGAGGCTTGTCTCCGCGAGTGGGAGTGATTGGGTGAGGGGCACTCACCTTTCTACCGGTGGGGTCTGCAGTGAGCCGGGACAGACCGACCTGGCAGCGTGGGGCTGGCTGGCAGGTTTTCTGGTGGTGCCCGTCAGTAAGCTCATCTCCTGAACACGTCTCAGTGTATTATATCAAATACTGACCATCAACCTGGCAGTGACCTGGTGTGAGTCTGCATGTGAGGGCTGTTTCTCCCCCTCCTGTTGTCGGCTAACACACCTAGCTTTCACAAGTGTCAGTCTCGTACCTCCGTGGCTGGACACGCACTCGGTCTCCACACCTCACGTCGGTGGTCACGGGGGCCGCGTTTAAGGCCGCTCCCCCACCCCAAAGCTGAGAATTCCTCTGGACTCAGGTCAGGCCAAACTCTGGTGCTAACTCCCAGGAGAGGGTGCTGCGAAGCCTCCTTCCCGTTCATGCCCAAATGCCTGTAGGAAACCTTTGCGGGCGAGGTCACGTGGCGTCGCCAGTCTAGAAGGGCCTGGCTCAGGAACGTGGTAGTGGGCCCCTGGGGGTTCCTGCAGGGCCAGGCATCGCCCTGGGCAGCAGAGGCCAGGCCCCTGGCAGCCTTGAAGTCCCCACTGATGTCATGCCGGCTGTGTGCCGCACAGGCACGTGCCGGGCGGAGCGCACCAGGATTGCACAGAAACCGACGCTGACCCGACAGGGATCCTGGGGCGGGGTGCAGCCTGCACTTCAGCTTCGTGGTAGCCAGACTGACAGTGACTGCCGCGGCTCGGAGGTCCGACAGGACTGCAGTATTGCCATCACGTGGTGAAGCCCAAAGGCTTACAGATCATCACTCGCAGGCAGGGAGACAGCCAACCTGACAGGACTGGTTAAGTAGAAAGGAAATTCCCAGCGGCCTTAATTCCTGCCGGCAGGATTATCTGCAGTGGTCCTTACCCTTGGATTTTGAAATGGGGGATATTCTTGACTTACTGCTTTGGTACCAAGATGAGGAACGTGGGCACCCTGCAGACAGACGTACCTTAAATCACATCGATTGTCTTAAGATGCTGAAAGTCAGCCGTGAACCCAAAGTGGTGTCAGACTAGCAGAGACACTGGAAGAGCTAGAAGCTTTAAAATTTGGGATCGAAGAGTTCATGGATTTTTAAAATTTTCTTTCCCAAAATACCAGTGAGTTTTGTTCCTTTAAAATAAAAGTTTCAATAAACAAAAATTACAGCAACAGGACTTAGAAGAATAGCTGAAGAGCATTCATTTCAATACCAGTTATTTGCCGCAGGCTGTGACAGGGTGTCGTCGATTTTGTTCATTTAATTCTGATCCAGTACAAATTCTGATCAACTGTTAGGTTTTAGCAGCAGACGGGATTCAAAGTAAATGAATGTTTGCCAACATAAATTTATAGTCTTCCTTTCTTTACATTTCCACCTTTGTAAAAATGTCGAAGATTTGTACTGTCTGTTTCGTGTATCTTTGGACATTTTGTGTCACAGTAAAAGAAAGCACTGAGGTTCTCAATTGAAGGATGAAGACATATATGCATATAAATTCCTCTTCTTTAAAAACCTTATTTTATTTTTATTGTGGTATTTCTTTCTTTTTTTAATTGCCAGAAGGTGTGTGTGCCCACCAGAGAGAGGAAGCGAGAAGACCCCCCGGTGTGGTGTGGTCACGCTGCAATCCCTTCTCCGTGTCTTCACCCTGCTGGAATTCTGGGCACACAGCCCCAGGCACCTGGCATGTTTTTCAAGCCACTGGGGCTGTGGTTTGAACCACAATCACCCATGTGGGACCTGGCTCCCTTGACCACTGAACTATGAGGTGGCCACTGGTTTTTTACTGGGTGGTAGTCGCTTCTCCTTCACTCTCCTCTCAGGACTTTGGGCATGCACATACATATGCCTGGTGTGATTTTCAAGCTGCTGGGTCTGGGACTCAATCCGAGGCCAGCCATGGGGGAATCCAGTGCCTTAACCTCCACGCCACCTGCTGGCACCCAGGTGTCCACTTGAAACACGTGAGACACAAGCAGTTTGAAGTTCAGACCCCGTTATGTTTGTCCGACCTAATACCTTAGGCGCTTCTCAGTGAGACCGGTTTTTCCCTTTCAGGGAAACGGGAGAGGAAGAGGTATTAAGAAGTCACCAGGTCCTCTGGCCAAAGTGAATTCCCAGCTCTGTGCCCAACGATGTCCCACCAGGGAGGCCCTGCTGTCCGTGGGTCAGAGGCAGAGTTTGTAACCTGAATGCCTAGATCAGTACCGGCTGGTGGGCTTTCTCCAGTCACAGCACAGCCCTCACAGCCTTGAAGCTTCCTCGGTTTTCTTCCACGCGTTAGAGTGACAGTCACCCTACCACTGCTTAGATGCCACCACCCACCCCTGTCCGAGCTGCCCTGGATTACGGGCACGGGTGCACTGGCACCCTTGGGGTTGCCTGCCTGGAAGCCTGGAAGCTCCCCACGTGGGTCGGCCTCAGAGCTTACACGGACAGTGCTGTAAGTTTCCTGCTCTGGAATGAAACACCTGGCTACCTCCGGTTTTCTCTCCTAGAAAATGCGGCTCCAGACGGTGGCCCGAGGGAAGCCAAGCAGCGGCTGAGCCTTTGGTACCCACCTCTGTGAGAGCTTTGGTGCCCTGGGTCTGTACAGAAATTAGTGTGTGTTTATTCCGTTAAAAATCATAAATGCTGGGGGACCACCACATGGCATAGTGGTTATGTTGCTGGACTCCCACATGGCTGACTACAGTTCAAATCCCAGGCCCAGTGGCTTGAAAATCATGCCAGGCACATGTGTATGCATGCCCACGATTCCAGGAGGAGAATGGAGGAAAAGGCATTGTGGCATAGCCACCCCTCCGGGGGTTGATTTCTCACTTTCTCTCTCTCTGTTTTTCTTTCTTTCCCTGGTGAGTGCACCTTCCCTAAGGCAAAAAGCCTCTTTTTAAAAAAAAAAAAAAAAAAAAGGATAAATGTAGGGCCATTTGTGGTGGGTGGGGCAGCTGGATCCCACATGGCTGACCCTACTGTTCAAGTCCCAGACCTGGCAGCTAGAAACACACCAGGTTCATGAGCGTGTGTGCCCCAAATCCCGAGGAGAATGGAGAAGGGACCACAGCATGGGGTGGTGCTTTCTCACTTTCTCCCTGTCTCGTCTGTCTTCAGCAAGCGCACACGCCGTCCGGTGGATTACAGAAGTGTACGTGTTTCATTATGTGTCGTGGCCTGGGCTTTTTACACCCGTGCGTTCGCATTGCCGCGTCATGGATCACGGCTAGCAGATGTGGGAGGAGAGTGTAATGGCCTGCGTGCCCGTGACCACGCTTTGACCGCCGGCCCTTGGGCCCAGCTCTGGTGCTTCCCTGGCATTCCCTGTGCAGGGGAACAGACCAGCAGTGCTCGGCACTCAGAGCTCTAGTTGTGCAAGTCTTCAGGCCTTCCAGGCGACAGGAACGGCGCACCGAGGCGGAGGGCCAGGCCCGTGGCTGGGAAGAGCCCTGCAGGCCACGTGCTTGCAACAGAAGAGGCCGCTGTGGGGGCGGGGAGGCCAGAGGCCCTCAGAGCTCAGCTGTGCTTGGCTGGGAGAGCTTTTGATGTCAGCAGTCTGGGAGGATCTAGGCCTTTGGGGGTTAAATGCGCCCCTCATGGGAAATGATGTCACTTACACACCTTGCCTGCTCTTCCCTGGAGAGGCCGGAGTCCACCACTGCCCTCTGCTGGGCCAGCAGAGGCGTTCTCACCGACCTTCCGGAGCGAGGCTGCTCCCTGTGCCCAGGGGCAAACCTTCCAAACCCTCAGTGCCGGTTGGAGATGGCCGCCGCTCTGAGCACCTTGGCGTCCCTCGCCCCTTCTCAGGACACACAGTGCAGTCCCCCCCGGGGGCTGCCGTGCAGGGTCAGTATGTGCATGCAGGCTGGCAGAGCCCTCACCCCAGGTCGGTTTCCCACCCTGGCTGCCACCTGCTGTGAGCTGCGGCATCGCCCCGATTCTACCTGGGAAATAACCAAGCCTGAGACCTGGCAGCCCGGGAAGGTGGGCAGGCCCCGAAGGGCCCACACGGAGCTGCCAGCGGGGGCCGGGCTGGCTCTGACTTCACGGCCTCAGGACAAAGCCTGGCCTCCAGCATTCGGTGCAGCAGCTGAGGCCTGAGCAGCCGGAAGACAGGGTCTCCCCGGAAGGCCCTGAACGCTGCCGGGAGAAGTGGGTGGGTCTGGTCCTCTTTCTCAATGTGGTTTTGGGCTCATTTTTATAAAATCCTGTTTCCCTTCTACTTAGTGACGCTTACACATTCAATGTTCCAGAAAATACACACACACAGAAATGCTCTTGCTAGCTCAGTGAACTGGCTCCGTCCTGGCTGCAGAGGTTCAGGTTCGTTTCCGGAAGGGCTCGGCCGTCCTACGGCACTCGCAAGGGGGTGCGCTCCGACACTGCCGGCCTCCGCAGACAGCGCGGCCCACTCACTCGCCCGCTTCGTCTTTTGTTCGTCGGGGCCACGTGCTCACCAGGAAGAGAGCACCCGGAGGGGGCACGTGCCACAGTCCCTTCCCTGTCTCCTGCCAGGACTAGGGCGCTTGCACCGGCACCTGGCCGTGTGGTAAGCCACGGGTGCCAGGATTCCAAATGCGGGCAGCCGTGGAGTCCGGCTCCCTTCACCACCAGCTGCGGGCCGGCCCCCTGGTCCGTTCCTGGACTTCGTACTTGTCTGTCTGCAGCGGCTTAGAGGTGAGGGAGGGGCAGGGTGCGGACCCAGGGAGGCCGGTAAAGCCACCCCTGCCTCTACGGTGGGAGGTGCTGATACGCTGGTGCTGACTGGGGCGAGTCAGCGAGGGCATGAGCCTCAGCGCCATCACCACCGCGGCCAGATGAGCCCTGCTGGGAGCTGCCTGCACTGCAGCGTGTCAGCTGCAAACTTGGCCTCCCCCCGGGTGCCACAGCACCCCAGAGTAACTGCAGAGACACACTGGCCTAGCCGAGTGCCCTCCCCCCGTGAGGACAACTGGTACCCCTCACGTGCTAAGGAGCAACTCGGACAGTGAATGCCAGATGTGTTTTGGGTGGCGAGGAGTGCTGGGGTGCACGGGCTAAGCGCAGAGGCCGGAGTGCAGAGGCCGGAGTGCAGAGGCCGGAGTACAGAGGCCAGAGTACAGAGGCCGGAGTACAGAGGCCGGAGTACAGAGGCAGGAGCAGAGCAGCCGGAGTGCGGAGGCGTGAGTGTGGGGGGCCGAGTGCACAGGCTGAGTGCAGAGGCCCGAGTGCAGAGGCCGCAGTGCAGAGGCCAGAGTACAGAGGCAGGAGCAGAGCAGCCGGAGCGCGGAGGCGTGAGTGCGGAGGCCCGAGTGCGGAGGCCAGAGTACAGAGGCAGGAGCAGAGCAGCCGGAGCGCGGAGGCGTGAGTGCGGAGGCCCGAGTGCAGAGGCCGGAGTACAGAGGCCGCAGTACAGAGGCCGCAGTGCAGAGGCCGGAGTACAGAGGCAGGAGCAGAGCAACCGGAGCGCGGAGGCGTGAGCGCGGAGGCCCGAGTGCAGAGGCCGCAGTGCAGAGGCCGGAGTACAGAGGCAGGAGCAGAGCAACCGGAGCGCGGAGGCGTGAGCGCGGAGGCCCGAGTGCAGAGGCCGCAGTGCAGAGGTCGGAGTACAGAGGCAGGAGCAGAGCAGCCGGAGCGCGGAGGCGTGAGTGCGGAGGCCCGAGTGCAGAGGCCGGAGTACAGAGGCCGCAGTGCAGAGGCCGGAGTACAGAGGCAGGAGCAGAGCAACCGGAGCGTGGAGGCGTGAGCGTGGAGGCCCGAGTGCAGAGGCCGCAGTGCAGAGGCAGGAGTACAGAGGCAGGAGCAGAGCAGCCAGAGCGCGGAGGCGTTAAGTGCGGAGGCCTGAGCGCAGAGGCCAGAGTACAGAGGCGGGCTGGCAGCCCGGGTGGCTGCTGGAGACCCAGGGTGGAGGCTGGGGTGGGGTTCAGTAGAGCTGCAGGCAGGGCAGACTGGGGAGGAAGGTTTTCGGGGAGGGGAAGTGCAGCAGAGGCTGAGGCAGCAACGAGAGTGCTGGAGGGCAGTGCTGGCCTGGGAGGATGTCACACCGGAGCTCCTCCGGCCAGGGCTTGGCCGCTCGCCTGGCCCAGGAAGGCCGTGTCAGCCTGGATACGTGGGCCGAGGGCGTCCAGATGCCAGGTGACGGGCGGCGAGGGCCAGAGTGAGGGTCGGGGTGCGGGGTAACAGGTCTCGTAGCACACTGAGCGCTGGAGTCAGAGGCGGCAGGGTGACCTCGCGGCCACCTGGAGTGGCCCTACCGTGACTGGGACATTCTGGAGGTCAGGCCGATGCAGGGCTGAGGGGGCCGAGGAGGAATGCCTGTACCCACAAGGAAGTGCAGGGAGAGAGGCCCGCCGTGTCCGTGGCATCGGGCACGGGTCCAGGCGCCTTCTTAAAGCCACGAGGGGTGCGCGCACGCCCCTCCCTCCGTGAGTCACGGGGACCGTGATGTCTTGCTTTCGGAAAAACGAGGGTCTCTCAGCTCCTCCGCTTTGTCCGCGGTGTGGCACCTGCGCATCAGTGACTCCATTTTGGTCAGGTCTGTTGGAGCAGGAGTTTAGTCCAAAACAAGAGGCTCCCAGAATCTATTTAGAAACTGCAAGGACTGAGGCCGCTGTCCCTGTCTGATAACTGATCTGCCAGAGGCACACCCGTTCACCAGGGGACAGAGGGCAAGCACCCCACGCGCGTGGCCACACCCCGACTTCGTCTTTATTTCCACTGTGCCAGGAATGGGCGTGGGCGCGCTGTGTGCTCACGCGGCAGGGGCTGGAGTTCGCAGCGGTCCGGATCCACCGTGTGGGTCGGTGCTCTCGCACACTGTGCTAGTTTAACAGCAGGCTGCTCGGTGTCCTGGGTTCAGGGAAAGGCCCGTGTCTCGCCGGCACACTGGGGTGTGCTCTGAGACTCCCAGACGCCAACGGACCTTGTCTTTCCGGACAGAAGCACCCCTCCTCGGGTCCCCCAGGCTGGGTGCTAGCGTCTGGACCCCTGCCTCGATTCCCGCCGAGGACCCACACCGTTACTGCCGCGCTGGGAGAGCCCCGACCCGGCTCTCGGTGAGAAGTGGCCTGGTCACTCGGGGCCTGGGAGGACTCTGGCTGCCTGCAGAGCCCTTCCGTCAGCCAGAAGGCAGGAATAGAGCTGACAGATGGCCGAGGGCTCTGGACGGGTCGCGGTGCCAGGGGAGGATGGGACCGCTCCACCGTCCAGGACAGAGGACCGGAGGGTCCCCGTGATGGCACAGGAGAGCCCAGGCCCGTGCACCGTGGCGGGGGCTTTCAGCTTCCCCAGTACTCCATTCCCCGGCCGGCCACCACCCTCTCCCTCTGAAACCCAGCATCAGGGGACGCCCAGTGGCTCTCCCAGCAGTCCCTCACAGGCCTCTCCTCAGACAGCCCCGCAGGCAGAAGGAAGAGAACGGGGTGGGCGAGAGTGGGGAGGAGAGGGGTCCGGCAGAGCTGGGGACAGGCGTGGTGGGAGGGGCCTGCAGAAGGCGGGGGCTTGGGAACAGCCCAAAGAGAGCGGGTGAATTTCCGTCAATGGAGCGTGAGTCAGCCAGGTAGAGAAGACCTTTGAGGCTACAAAAAGACCCAAGAGAAAGACCCAAGAGAAGCCTTCGGTGCACACTGCTAAGTGAAGCCAGTCTGAAAGGGTGGCATGGGGTGACTGCCGCCACGGGGCCAGCTGGAAAGGCAGAGTGTGGACGGCGAGATGGTGGGCTGGCCCGGCTGCATCGTGGTTAACCACGGCCCGTGGTGGGCCAGGCCAGGCAGGGCCAGAAGGGAGGGAAGAACGGGTGAGGCAGGGGGCAGCTGGGTCAGAGAGGATCCTGTGACTGTCAGGTAACAGGGCACTGTGCATGTGTCGAAACACAGACTGCACGGCACAGCCTCGGTGCACACCGTGAGCTGTGGTTAATCAGCGTAGCCATGGGCCAGCAGGTGGCGAAGTAGTTAAGGTGCTGGGCTCCATGTGGCCAGCCGCAGTTCCAGTCCTGGACCCAGTGGCTTGAAACTCATGTCAGGTACATGTGTGTGTCCAAAATCCCAGATGAGAATGGAGGAGAAGGGGGACCAGCAGTTAGCATAATGGCTATGTTTCTAAACTCCCATGTGGTCGACTGCGGTTTGAGTCCTGGACCCAGTGGCTTAAACTCAAGCCAGGCGCGTGTGCGTGCCCAAGGTCCCGAGAGGAGAATGGAGGAGAAGGGGTTGTAGCATGGCCATCCCCCCGGGGGTTGATTTCTCTCTTTCTGTCTCTCTGTCTCTCTCTGTCTCTCTGGTGAGCGCACGCACCCTCTAGCAAAAATCTCTCAAAAAACAAACAAACAAACAAACAAAAAGAGTGGAGGAGAAGGGACTGCGGCGTGGCCGTCCCCAGGGGGATGACTTCTTTCTGTCTCTCCAGTGAGCACACACCCTGTACGCGGCTCTCAGCCGTAACAGATGCACTGCACCAGAGCCACACGGGGTAAGGGACCCTGTCAAGCGACAAGGGGGCTGTGGGACTGTCTTCTGTGTCCAGTTTTTCCGTAAACCTAAAACCACTTTTAAAAATAAAGTCTATCAATTACTAATAACAAAAACCAAGACCAAGACAGCAGCACCCCATCGGGTCGAGCTGGAATGGGGACATTCCTGGCTGGGGACAGCCGGGTGTCAGATGCGAGAAGGGCCCACGAGGACCGGCTGCCACCCAGCTCTGCCTGGCTCCACCCTGTCACCAGCTCGAAGGTCATCTGAGTGGGTTTCTTCCCTGCCCTGTCACTTGGGAAGCCTTTTCTTCCCCTGGCTCTGTGGAAATGGTGACCTGGCTCCCCGGATCTAGGACATCGGGCTTGGGGACGCGGTGGGGCTGACCTTTACCTGCCCCTCGGGATTCACTCCTGAGGCATAGCCTGGGCCCCGCACAGGAGCTGTTTCCGCACTGGAGAGAGACGCCCCACTCGGGGCAGCACAGCTGCTGCCCGACCCCCAGGACTCTCGGGGGAGGGCTTGGCTCCAGGGCCCGAGGCCAGTGACGCTCCTCAGGGACAGGTGGCCTCAGAGGGACAACGGCCTTTGGTGGAAAACCTTTCTCAGCTCCTCCAACCAGTCCCCAAAGCCCCTGGGCTCACACTGCTTAGCGACAGGAGGGCCCCAGGAGGGCCACAGGGATGCTCGGTGTGGAGACGCAGCAAGCCCGCCAGCCGCACGGGGCCCGGTCATGGTGTCTATACCCTTACGTCCACGTGAGCGTGAGGCGGACATGTGGCAGGAGAACCGGGGCTGAAACCCCACGCGTCTGCTCAGTGACAGGGTTAAGCTCTCCACGCGCTTCCTCCCCTGTGAATGGCACCCTGATCCTCACCTCGCTGGCCTGGTGTGAGGACGGGTCCGCGAAGAACCCAGTCCAGCCAGGCTGGGAAGGGGCCGCCCCTCTTCCCACAGCCCCCCAGTTCTCTAGCTCCCCGAGGAATCCCACCCCCACGGGGGCCCTCCCTCTGTACCCTCAGCTTCCTGTGTGTCCTGAACCAACCGATAAGGAATGTTCAGAAGTTCAGAGAAAATGCACACATGAGAAACCTACGCGAGGACTTCACAATGTTTGCACCAACAAACACACTTTAATCCCGCTCTCCGTGCTCTTGTGCAATTGCTGCAGTTCCCTGTACTCTTCGCACCCACGGAAGGCGGCCCGGCCAGTGAGCTGATCGGAAGCTGAGTGGCGGGGAAGGAGGGGAGATGCCACCCCGGCACCCATCCCGCCTGGCCCCGGCCAGTGAGCTGATCGGAAGCTGTGAGGCGGGGAAGGAGGGGAGACGCCACCCGGCACCCACCCTGCCTGGCTCCCGCCGAGAGCCCAGATGCACGCGTGCGGGGTGCTCCATCCACAGAGCAGCCTGGAAAAGGAGCCAGGGTGGAGGACGGCTAGGAGCGGGGAGGATGCAGGGCTTCTGGGGCTCCTGGGCGAGTCCACGGGTGGGGAGGGGGTGCCTCTGCAAGGGGCAGGTGGAGGCATTCAGGGCCCCGCAGAGCACAGCCCCACACCGAGAGCCTGGGGCAGCGAGCTCACCCATGGCAGGGGACCGCCCCTGCCGCTGCAGCCAGGCAGGTTAATTAAGCTCTGTCATTTTTTCAAAACAAATGATAAATCACACTCCAAGTCTCTGAGAAGAGCGCTCAGTCACAGCCGCGGCAGCAGCCTGTCACACGTGGCCAGCAGCATGCTCGGTGGCCTTGCTGGCCCCGCGGCACTGCACCTGCTCCTCGGTTCCCACAGCCGCCCCTCCTGGGCCCTCCGGACAGCAGGGCGGCCCCACCTGAGCTGGCCTGTGAGCCACATGCTCCCCCCAGCAGGGCTGAGGGTCCAGGCCCAGAGCTCCGCCCCAGAGCAAGGAGAGGCGGCCCCAGCTCCGAACCCACCCCTGCAGGGCCAGCTCCCGCTGCACCGCCCAGGGTCAGCAGGGACATCCGCCGGCTGCCGTCACCGCTCGTGCTTGATGTTGGCTTCACTCCGCTCCAAGGTGACCCCACTGCCGTTCCGGGGGCCCTCCTTCCTGCCCCCGTCCTTCTCGGCGTAGAACTCGGCCAGCACTGGGCAGTGCTCGGAAGCCACCCCGCCCCACGACCAGTTATCCGGGATCCACGGGTTGGTGAGGCCTTCCCTCACCACAGCCCAGTGACCTGAAGGGACAGGAGAGATGGCCATGAGGACAGGAGGGTGGGACCGCAGGCGGGGGAGGCGACGCTGCTCGCTGCACGCTGCACGCAGCACGCCTGTGCCCGACGGGCTCCTCAGCTGGCTTGCGGGTGCCCACCAAGGTCACACACTTAACATTCTGGACGAGGGCTGCCCGGTGGGCGCAGGAAGTAGCCAGGGCCAGCCTCTGCCTGCACCAGGGCTACTGGGACAGCAAGAGGCCAGTGACAGGCGGGCAGAGGCCGCCCGAGGGGCCCAAGGAGAAGGCGGCATTTCACAAAGCAGGGGGCACAGAGGGCGGAGGGGGTAGCGACCTGCCAGGGCACAGACACTTCCCAGCCGCGAGCTTGGTTCAGTGTAAGGATTCAGAAACGCCCGAGGTGAGCGCCCCCTGGAGCCCAGGGAAGCAGCAAACGAGAAAAGCGAGGACAGCACAGAGAGACAGCAGTGCATGGTCCTCACTCCTCACAGGGCAGGCTCGCCTCGAGCTGCGGCCGCCCAGGTGACAGCCCCTCCCAGCACCCAGGCCCCATGACTTAGTGGGGAGGGCCAGCTGGGACGACCCCTGTCCGTCCAGCCCCGTAGCTCGGGCTCGGCCCCTCCGGGAGGGCAGGAGCCTTCCCGGTGGCTCCTGGGGGCCCGCAGGGGCGGCTGCCTCCGCAGAGGCTGGCAGCGCCTTCCTGCAAAGGCGTCTGGACCCCAGAGCCGCGTCCTGGTACCCCCGCACAGGGCTGAGCGGCCCTTCCCGCCCTGAGGGTGCTCCGCAGAGGCCTCTGACCCCAGCTGCAGTGAGTCTGTGGGCCAGGTGCCGAGACGTCCCTTATTTCCGCTCTCTCCCTGGCGGTGACACGTGTGCCGGCCGTGCATCCCTGGCCTGGGGCCCCGCTGCTTCTCCCACACTGCTGGCATCTGGCTCAGCGGTGGCTAGTTTGTGGGGAGGAGGCTGCTGCTTAGTGCCGACATGAGCCCGCGGCCTGCTCCTGGGGTGCAAAGGGCACTTCTCCCCTCCCGTCAGAGCCGACGGCCGGCCCACTCACCCCGCCAGAGCACCTGACAGGTGTCAGCCGAGTGACGGAGTGTCGAGATCAGGGTGCGCATCCGCTCGTCGGACTCAGGCCTCTGCCAGCCTGGAGCCAGGTCTGCCTGGCACACACCGGTCTGTCCCCGCTGTAAACCAGCGGGAGCCTCCTACCTGTCACCGACCCTCCACCCTCAGCACAGCCTCTCACGGTGGTAACCACAGCCAACAAATGACAGCCCTGCAAGTGCCCACAGAGGACGTGGGACTCCGCGTGTCCAGACCCGGCCCTCCAGTCCCCCCAGTCCCCCGGGGAGCAGGGCCGGCAGGAGCGTGTCTTCTCACCTGTGAAAACCTTCTTCAGGCCCTTGCTGATCCAGATGTTGTCCAGAGACTTGGCGCCTTGGGGGTTCTTGGTGCTGATGTTGGTGAAGGTGTGCGCGGGCACCAGGGGGTGGAACTTCTCCTTCCGCAGGATGTCATAGTCGCTGCTCTCTGGCCCTTGGCCGAAGTCCCCTAAAATGATCACGTCCTTTTCTCCTGGGGTGGAAGGCAGGAAATCAGGAGTGTAGGAGCTGGTGGCAAGTAAGAACCCACAGGGACACAGCATGCCAACCGGCAGCCGACCCAAAGCTCGAGTTCCAGGCCTGGCGGTCTGAGAACATGCTCAGCACATGTGCCTGAGTGCCCAAAACGGAGGAGACGGGGCTGCGGCACCACCACCCCCACGGGGCTGTCTCTTCCTCTCCCTCTCTCTCCCTTCTCTAGTACCAAAACTTAAAAAAGGAAGAGGAAAAAATAGGATTAAGATCGTTGGGACCAGCAGTTAGCGTAATGGCTATGTCGCTGGACTCCCACATAGTCGACCGCGGTTCGAGTCCCGGATCGGGTGGCTTAAACTCACGCCGGGCGCGTGTGCGTGCGTGCTCAGGATCCCGAGAGGAGAATGGAGGAGAAGGGATTGCAGCGTGGCCATCCCTCCTGGGGGGTGATTTCCTGCTTTCTATCTCTCTGTCTCTCTCTGTCTGTCTGGCGAGTGCACGCACCCTATAGCAAAAACCTCTCAAAAAAAAAAAAAAAGATCGTCTGACTCGATTCTCCAAGGTCGGGATGAAGGCATGGTTCTCGTCCCGATTTTCCATATTTCTTGTGTAAAAGTTTCCCAACTTGGAGGAGAAGTGAGCAGCATTTGGGAGGGCAGTGATCTGGCACAGTCACCCCATTCTGCCTCACAGGGTCCACATCCCCCCTGACGAGCACAGCCTACAGTGCACAGGGAGGCACCTTTGCTGTGGCTCAGCACCGTGGCGCTGTCACACGTGCCACTGCGGCTGGCCACAGGTGGAAATCCTGGAGGGGAAAATGCCTCCTAGTCTCCCCAGATAGTTAACAGAAGCTCAGGAAACATGCACAGAACACCCGATTGGTCCCGCCTGTGCAGAAGGCTTGGGTGAGTAAGCCCCCACACTAGGAGCCCATGGTGTGCGGGGCACAGCCCAGGAACAGGCAGAGCAGAGCACACTGCCAACACAGCACAGGGAGGGCAGTCAGGGAAGGCTCCCTGGAGGGGGCAAGGCCTGGCTTCTTGGGTCGTAGAGGACACACAGGAGTGCCCAGGTCAACAGGCATGGGCAGGGACCTGAGGCAGCTGGTCCTTCCACACCTCCGGTACCAGGAAGGGCAACGCTGGAGACGCGGGCTCAGCTGGAAGGTGCTCTGCCGCCATGTCAGCGTCCACAGGGACCCGGGAGGCCGGGTGTCCCGCACTGTGCGAGCCCTCCCGTGCCCATCAGCGTGAGTGACACTGAAGGGGGCACCTCCTCCCGGCGTCTGCGCCTGCCCTCGTCCTCGGGGTGGAGGCACAGCCGAGGGCGGCCACCTTAGGGCGCTCGGTAACACCCCGGCTTTCCACCGAAGGCCGAAGGCCGTGGCTCTGGCCAGGAAGGCACTTCCTCTCACCCAGACCGCCCTGCCCCTACCTCGTCACCAAGGCAACTCACTGGCCTTGAACCAGCACTTCTCAGTCAGTGGGGACCAAGCCGCACCCCTCTCCCGGGCTGGGGGACCACGGGCCTTTTGTGGCTGTGGCTTCTGTCCCAGGGAACGCGGGGCCGTCCTCCCGACCACCTTCTCCAGGCAGTTGGTATCGGTACCAGTGCAGCCACATAGGTTCTACGTCCCCCCCTCCACCGTGCCTGGGTGACGGCTTCAGGAGACGAGCTCCGGCCCCGGCACAGCCTCCGGCCCCGGCCCCGGCTCCCGGCTGGGCCCAGGTGTGTGCCTGGTCTGGCTGTTCTGTACGTTCCTGGCTAATCTGCCAGAGGGCACGTGCGCTCCTCAGACCAGGACAGAGGGAGGGGGGGACGCACCCACCGGGCACGGCGACGCCGCAGTCCCTTCTCCACTTCTCCCTCAGGGTCTCGGGCACTCGGGCATGCACGCCGGTGTGCTCTTCAAGCCGCTGGGCCCAAGATCTGAACTGCGAGGGGGGCCGTGCGGAGCCTAGCAGCCTCGACCCCAGGCGGCAGAACAGCACACCAGTTTTCTTGACTCTCGTCCTGAGACTGTATTTCTTTCTTTTCTTTTTTTGAGAGGTTTTTGCTATAGGGCACGTGCACTCGCCAGACAGAGATAGAGAGGCAGAAAGCGAGAAATCACCCCCCAGGGGGGATGGCCTCACCGCAATCCCTTCTCCTCCATTCTCCTCTCGGGATCTTGGGCACGCACGCACACGCGCCTGGCGTGAGTTTTAAGCCACCGGGTCCAAGACTCGAACCACGGTCGACTACGTGGGAGTCCAGCGACATAGCCATTACGCTAACTGCTGGTCCCCTGAGACTGTATTTCTGAACATTAACACTCTCACAATCATATTCTCTAAAAGCAGGGATACTTCTATCTCCTTTCTCCCAACTCACTTCACCACATTAACCCGAATTAACGAGGAGAGTGAGCACAGACATCTGCAGAAAAATGACGCAAAGCCTGAAGGCCAGCACGTTTGGAAGTCCTCGGCCCCGGCTGGCGGGCTCAGTATGGAGTCCAGGCTGTGCCCGGCCGCTGAGGGACCTGGGGTGAGCCTTCTGCTGCACCCGAGGGGACCGGCCCACCTCTCCCAGGACCAGCTTGTCCGGATCAGCGTCAGTGCCTGTGTGACGGGAGCTCAGGCCCTGTCCCTTCCCGCTGCCTGACCCGGGTGGCACGTCTGCCAGAGTGGTGGCTGGCCGCCGTGACGGTGTGAGCAGTGGAAGGCCTCTCCAGCGCTCAGACGTCTCTCCCACGGTCGGACTCGCCAGAGGGAGTGGGAGCAGGGCGACGCTGCAGTTCCCAAGCAGAAATGCCAGGGGAACAATGGACCCCGGCGAGGCCCTGCGGGATTCCCACGGCCGGGCCTGACCCTCCCTGCCCGAGCTCACGGGGAGCCACGTGCTGCGGGAGGCAGAGGGAGGCTCTGGGGAACACAGCGCAGACGCATGGCGGCAATGCTTGCCAGGCTACTTTCTGGGAGTGAATGTGCTCGGTGAAAAGGGCTGCTGGGGGGAACCAGCAGTTAGCGTAATGGCTTTGTCGCTGGACTCCCACAGTCGACCGCGGTTCGCGTCCCGGACCCGGTGGCTTAAAACTCAAGCCGGGCGCAGGTGCGTGCGTGCCCAAGATCCCGAGAGGAGAAGGGATTGCGGCATGGCCATCCCCCCTGGGAGGTGATTTCTCGCTTTCTGTCTCTATGTCTCTCTCTGTCTGGTGAGTGCACGCGCCCTATAGCGAAAAACCTCTCCAAAAAAAAAAAAAAAAACAACAAGGGCTGCTGGGAAAGAAACCCGCTGCGATGATGCGAGCCGCCGGCAGAGGGAGCTCGCACACCGCGATGGCGCGGGGCCACGAGGGGCGGGGCCGCGCCTCTCCTGCAGCCCCAGTGTGGCCAGCATGCTGGGCACCCAAGGAGACCAAGCCATCCTGAGAAGCCAGGGTCATCGTCCCCCAGGAAGCTGTTGGGGCTGGCTCCTGGGCTGACCAGAACTCCAGAGCAAGTCAATGGACTGTCCCCACCCCTTGGGCAGGTGCCATTACACCTGCTCTGCAGGTGCGAAGCTGAGGCTCCGTGTCGTTAGTGTCCCCAAAGTCACTGGGTCAGTCCTCGAGTGGACTCTTCACAATGAGCAAGAATGGGAGAGCTGCTGGGACCAGCAGATGGGTAATGGTTACGTCGCTGGATGCCCACATGGTCGACGGTGGACGGTGGTTCGAGTCTCGGACCCACACCGTGCACGTGTGCAAGCATGCCCCAAATCCCAAGAGAATGGAGAAAGGATTGTGGTGTGACCATCCCTTAGAACGGTGAGTCCTCGCTTTCTCTGTCTCTCCAGTTAGCACATGTGCCCTATAGCAAAAATATCTCTTAAAAAAAAAGGGAGGGCTGCAAGGTCAGGCCGCTATTCCATGAGATGAACCGGGAGCCTGGGCCATGCTACTGCACCAGCAGATGCTGACAGACACACGCGGAACCACGGGCGAGGCAGTGTGCAGGGGCAGGTGGACGGAAGAGAGAGCGCTGAGCGTTCACCGAGTATCGAGGAACAAAGAGGTGACAAGGCAGGCAGGGGTCCCAGTGTAACAGGGGATGCAAAGCTGGAAAGACACCGAGACGCTAAGGCCAGAGGCCCGTGTAGAGGGCCGGCTCTGCACCTTCAGGGTGGAGGCTCCACCTGCCCGACGGGCACAGGCAGGCTCCTCCCAACCCTGCTCTGGTTAGTTCGCACTGGGGTGACATGGAGGCAGTCCTGCCAAGAACCCCAGATGTGCAGAGGCAAGCTGCCTGGCTGGTCTCGGTGGTTCTCTTGGCCCCAGAAGTGAAGACGCTGTGGGGCTGGGTCCTCAGAGTCCTTCGGTTCAGCAGGGGGAGCGGTCCCCACCCAGTGCCATCTCCCAACCACCGCCGTGCCCTGCCTCGCTCTCGCTGGGGTCACAGAGGAGGACGCTGCGCACATACCCTGGCCAGGCCTGAAGGAAAAGCATTCCCTTGGAGCAGCTCACGTCCAGACGAGGCAGAAAGTTCCAGAATGTGCTGATGGAATTGTTCTGCCTGCCCCGACGGAGGCCGTGGAATGGAGGCTTTATCTGGGGTCAGCCGACCTCTGTGCCAGCGTGTCTGCCCAGGCCTCCACCAGGCGGCTGGGCACTTCCTGAATCCCTGGGTCTAAAGCATCACCAGTTAACAATTAATTGGACATTGGTTAGGAGCAGGGGCACAGAGAGCGTGAGTCACTGTCCCTACCTGGATGGACGCGTCAAGGCTGAGTCAGGCGGGGGTCAACAGTCCCTTGGCAACTGAGACCAATAACCCGCCCAAGGCTTCTGACCAACCTGACCCCTCCCTGGAGATCAAGGAGAAAACAAGGAAGCAGATGGTGACAGGTCACGCCGACAGAGAAGGCACGCGCTGGACGTCCTCTCTGCTTCCGTGTGAAGACAAGAACTGCTGGAGGGGGCGGACAGCAGAGATGCCCAAAGATGGGAAAGCCACGGGGTCACCCCGTAACAGACGGAGACCTCCCGTGGGGAGCGAGCCCCACATGGCCACCTGCGGGCCACAGCGGCCAGGCCACACCTCTTCTGGCCGATTCAACTGAGGACTGGCTATTCTGGAAGAAGGCCGTCAGCGTGTCCACGTGTCCTGCTGCTGGACTCCAGGGGCTGCACCCAGGGCTCACAGCAGCACTGTCCCCTATGCCCACAGGTGGGAGCAGCCCGGACAGCCACCAACAGGGGACACAACCAACACAGCATGTGGTGTGCACGCTGGAACACGCACCGCCCCGAGGAAGGACACACACAGGCCACCGCGGGTGAGCTCGGAGACATGTGCTGCGCGCAGCAGGCCGGACTCGGGAGGAAACACCCAGGGCTCCCCTGCAGGAGGCGCCAGGGTCGCCAAGTCCACAGGGGCAGAAAGTGCCGTGGGGGCTTCCCGGGGGCCACAGGGGG
Source organism: Tupaia tana (assembly GCA_026018925.1). Classification (NCBI taxonomy): domain Eukaryota; kingdom Metazoa; phylum Chordata; class Mammalia; order Scandentia; family Tupaiidae; genus Tupaia; species Tupaia tana. The sequence goes on from JAKSZU010000003.1 coordinate 121,264,780, forward strand.
CGTGGGAGTGGCTACTTAGAGGAGACTGGAAGATGAGAAAGTTCTGGAGGTGCGTGGGTGGTGACGGTCTTCTGACAGCGTGAGTGCACCTAATGCTTAGATGGCCGTGGGTCACGGATCTGTCACTGAGATAACACTCTTGGAAAATGAAAGCTCGTCCTCTGAAATACAGTTGCAGCTCATCTTCCTCAATCACCTGTTCTGTCACAAGGGAAGTCCTGGAAAGCCAGAGAATCCTGGAATCCTGGCTGAGACTCAGGAGCGTGGAGAAGGTTCCAGGCCCCCAGCTACAAAGCCCCGCCCACATGGCTGCATCCAGAGGACTCAGGCCACACTGAAAACACCACTGTCTTCGCAGTGTTCCACACCAAGCACCAAAACCACCTATGTGCATGGGGCAGGGCCTAGAAACTGAGGAGCCCCCGTCTCCCCAAGTTTTGCCTTTTCAGCATCCTCTTAACCCTTGGGGTATGGAGAGTACGCCCCGCGTACAGCCCTGCTACGTGCTCGTACTGCACACACAGGTCACAGCTCCAAGTGGCCCTGCGAGGGCAGCCCCGCCAGTGCCCTCGGAGGGCGGCAGGGGGGGGTCGCGGCCACATGGAGACCACAGCCCGGCTTTCTGACAGTTGGAGGCGCTGCATGAGCTGCGTCTCAACACGAGAACCCCTCGGTTCTCCACCAGTCAGGACCCTCCACATCACCTCTGTCTGTTTCACAGGGAGAGCAGGTGCGAACCCGTAGGGGCACCACCCAGGGGTACTCGCGGCAGCGGGCGCGGGGCGGGCTGTCATGGAAGAAGGGTGGTGTTACTTACTTTCCCCTAATCCTTTCCATCCAGAGGAGGCTGAGAAGCCAAGAAACACCCTGGGAACCCGCACGCCAGTCCACAGCGAGACGTGGCTGCCTGGGGCCGGCTGGGCTCCATGAGCTGAGGGGTGCGGCCGTCCCCTGTACCCACGATTCCCGTTGTGGACGGCGGCTCGTCTAGCCAGCCAGAGAGGCGCTTGGAGAAGGCTGCGGCCCGCCGGGCGGAGGCGCCGGCTGTGGCTGAGCAGGAGCAGTGTCCTACCTTTCAGCGTCTCCTGCAGGGTCTGGGCGAAGCCTGCCAAGCGGTGGCCGTCGCTGTGGTTCTTGCTCAGGTTCTCGCCCCCTGGGAGGGCCAGGGCTGCCAGGTGAAGGTTCACGAGGGTCAGGTCGTTGCTCCCCACCTGGGCAGCAGGGGACAAAGCGACACGGACAGGCTTTGGTGCTCCTGCATCCGGACTTCGCTAACAAGACCTTTCACACTCAAAACAAGGCCACCCCCACCCCAGCAGGCCCTGCGAGGGGCTCCATCTTAGCTCTTCCCCAGGCACCTGCAGGAACAAGACCCCCGCACGGCCTCACTAGGGCCTGGAGAGCTGGCCTGTCCGGAGCGGAGCGCTCTTTCACTCCTAAGCAAGCCCACGGGGGGTGGCTTATTAGCAGGCGTTAACGTGGCCTTGCGGCTCTGGTGTCAGGTGTGCCAAAAGCTCATGAGGGAAGCTCCCAGGCAGCCAGGACCCGCCCCAGTCCTGTGTCCACAGGCGGGTCCTGGGCAGGCCCCAGCACGGGGGTGTGAACTGGAAGGCGGTGCTGTCACAGCGCTGTGGCTCAGTGTGTGGCAATCCTGCCCTTCCGTCCGCCATGGCAACCAAAGCAGAAGGCCGCAAGGAATGGTGTGGGGAGCCCCAGGAAGTGTCGGCCAGGGCCCCTCCACTCTCGCTGCTCCCAGACCCAGGGCTCTGACTCTGGGGAACCGCCCTGAGCCGGCTGGGCCACCACCCCGGAGAGGGAAGCCACTGTGCCACCTGCTGGGCCTGGAACGTGACACAGGGCAGGCTGGGGGTGGCTTTAGAGGACTCGGGCTGTCACTCCTGAACCTGCCGCTTTTGGGACACTGGCTGTTCTGGCTGTAGTCCTGCTACCCCAAGACAGAGCAGCCACTTGTCATAGAAAGGGACCCGGTGTGGTGCCAGGAGGTCTGGCAGACGACACGGGCTGACAGACGCCCAGCGCCATGTGCAGACAGAGTGCAGGGATCCGGGTACAACAGGCATGTGGTGTGCACGCACACCCGCTGCCCACTGCCACGAGGGTGAGACACTGTAGGCTGCGGACTCCAACCAGGGGCTGTCCCCATCCCACGCTGTCCCATGCCAGAGAGAACCTGCCGGGATTTGAGGTGGCTGGACTGCGGAATTGTGGACCCTCAACGTGGGGGGGTGAGTGTGTCTCTGCTGCCCAGCAGTGACGGGCTCGCTGGGCTGGTGGCAGGGCCACTCCCACGCGGTGCCACCGGCATAGGGCTGTGACTGCCAGCCTGTGACCTGCTCCAGCTCTGGCTCCGCCCCCTCCCGCTGCTCATTAACATGCCTGGTGGGGGTCTTGGGGGCTCAGCTGCTCCCAGACTCTGGGGAGACAGCCCGCGTGGGGAGGGCTTGTCTGGAGATCCAGTTACGGGGCACCCCAGGTCCGCCACCCAGATCACCTCCTGAATCCTCTCTGAATCCAAGTGACTGCTCCAGGGTCCCCATTTGGTGACACAGGGTCAGGCTGAGAGGGCTCCTGGGCGTTCCGTGGCCCTCTGGTCCAGCTGTCCCCAGCCAGCCTGGCTGTCCAGGACCAGGAGGGCCGGAGGATGGCCGAAGCGCTGGCCCTCCCCGGGATTCCATATGTCCAGCAGGCCTAGGGCCATTCAGTGTTGAGGAACTCCCTGGGGGCTCTGGCGTGTGTCTGGCTGGAGAGTGGCCACCCGGCCCCTTCCCCCCTTCCCTCTGCCCAGGTGCAGGGTAGCGACCTGTGAGGCCCTCGACACCCCTTCATCCCAGCCCTGGGCAAGCTCGCCTGCCCAGGAAGCCCAAGGGTGGTGCTGACCCGCCCCGAGAGAGCAAGCTCAGGCAGGGCAGTTTCAAAGGCAGACACGTTCCTGTCCGAGAGGGGGTGCAGGCGACAGGCAGGTACCTTGAACCTTGCGAGGTACGGGCTGGGCCCTGTGGGCTTCCCGTGCCCGTTGCTGGGTGAGCTCTCCTGCCAGGCGGCGTCTCTCAGCTCCACGCCGCCAGCGGCGTCCCACAGGAACCCTGAGTACCCAGCTCCCTGCAGTGGAGGGGAGACAGGTGTCGGCACCAGGCTGAACTGGGCAGGCGCAGTGCCGAGGGGGGGGCAGGGGGAGCCGGCTCTGCCCTGGCGCAGACCACTCCGGCAGGGCGCCCGCTCTTCCTGTGCCCCTCACCCCGCCGCCATGACGCTTCCACACGTGGCCACGGTCTGGCTGCGGGCACGGCCGGGGCTGCCTGGGCTTGCTCTGCCCAGGGAAGGCCGAGCCTTCGGGTCCTCACGTCCCAGGAGGTGGGAACTCGTACGCCACCAGGTGAGCTGCTGCTGCTGCTCAGAAGTTCAGGGCCTCGCGCTCCCGCAGCCCAGCCATAAAGAGCAACGCTCAGGTCCAGGGAAGCACGCGCACCGACTGGCCACTGCCCAGCAGGGCCGGCCCTCGGAGCGTGGCCAAGCCAGCGGGATGGCGGGCAGGGCTCTAACGGCCGGCTGGTCTGGAGCTGGACAGGGGCCCTCTGTGGAGCACAGCCCCACGCGGGGCCCGAGCCGGGCCAGAGGCCCCGAGGGTGGTAGGTGGGGCGGAGCCCGGGCCTTGCTGACCCCTGGTCTCTGGCAGTCAGAGGGCTGTCCCGACTCCCCAGGGCACTCCGCGCTGCAGCCAGTGGCTGCCCGTGCTCCCAGCTGCAGGCCCAAGAGGTGCTGCCTGTGTGTGAGCGCGTGCTCATGCCTGTGCTGGGGTGTGTCTTGGGGTTGGCAAGTCATGGCCGCCAGTGGGGATGCTCTCACTGCAAAGGACAGAGAGGGACCGCACGGCCGTCCTCCCGAGCAGCGGCGGCGAGTTCCAGCTTCGCCTGCACCTGGAGCAGCACCCCTCACCTGGGCCGGATGCCTGTGCTTAGGAGGGTGTGGGGAGGAGCGCGGGCGGAGCTTTGCGCGCTGTGCCCTCCGCCCCCCACTAGGGGGAGCACCAGTGCGGGGTGAGACGTGGTCTCTGCCCCACCTGGGTCTCAGCTCCGCAGGCACAAGGCTGGGCGCGCGGCTCCCCTGGACTTTGGAAAGGTTGTTCCTGTGACCTTCAAATTGCCCCCCACCAAAACCCAAGTCAGGGTCTGGCAAATCCTTACAGAGGACTAAGAGGGAAAAAGTGTATCTGATTATGGTGTTGGAAGGTGGGATGTTTGGGAGTTGGCCAGGCGTTGGGGTGGCGCCCCAGGATGGAGTCCTCCTGAGTCTATAAGGAGGCTCCTGTCCTCTGCCACACTATCCGGCAGCAAGACCCTCACAGGCTGCCGGCCCTGACCCACTGCGAGTTAAATAAACCCATTTCCACAAACTCCCCAAGTTTGGGTGTTTCTGCTATTAGCACCAGGAGGGACCAGAACGCCCCACCACTGACTGCTCCCCTCCCTAAGGCAGCGCTTTCACTTCGTCACTCTGTAATGCCACCGAGGAGCCCTCGGCCGGGGCAGGCTCTCTGCCTCAGCCCCGCCGGCACGCTGGCACCGCTCTCGTACGTAGATACACACAGAGAGGCCGATGCACCCCTCACGTGGGGAACCTGGTGGGGAGAAAACCCGCCCAGAGTCTCCACAGAGCATTTCTGAGTACAATTTCTCCCGCAGGAAGCACAGGCGTCACGCGGGACCTGAGGTGAACCCGAGGTTCGGGGTCGCGAGATAATGGCCTTCCACAAACTCGGCAGGGGACAGGGCTGTGACAAAGGCAGAAACAGACAAAGGGCAGAAATGCCCACCTGCTGGCTCGGCCAGGGCCAGGGCTCCCCTCCACCTGACACCCCGGAGCGCCCATGTCCGACAGGGCAGGAGGCCATCCCCGACCTAAATGCCAACCCAGCACCAGGGCACTGCGGTGAAGAGCGAAGGTTTTAAATTCGGCAGAGAAGTAGGGCGGGGTCCAGGGCCATGGAAACTTAGAATGCCCTCGATTAGAAGAAAGTGCGGGCAGTCTTCAAAAAAGTTCACGGAAGGCGTGTATTACGAAAAAACGATGAAAAGAGGTGAAGAGTTTCCACCAAGTAACTTCACTTCCATCAGTTTATTCGCTTCTTCCATGTGTGAGACAGGAGGGCAGCTCACCCCGCAGGGACTCCCCGAGTGGCGATCCCCCAGCCTCAGCCAGCCAGGCACGTGGGCGTGGGCCCCGACTGTTCAGGGAGGTCTCTGGATATGACTTGGACCCTCCTGCGTGGCTCGGCCTCGCAGGACCCTGCGCCCTGCTGCGCCTCTGTCTGCCCTGAACACGTACCCCAATTCCACTTCCCCGACCTTTCGGAAGCCGCCTCGCACGTCTAAATAAAACAGAGGCCAGGGGTGCAGGTGACGGTACCTTTTGGAGCTGACTCGAGGGCTTCTCCGCGACGACAGCCCTCCAGCACCCCCGTGGCCCCTTCCACTTGCGCATGTTGGGCAGCGTTGGCTGGTTTAGCTCCACACAGAACTGCAAAGACAGAGCACGAGTCCGCGTGAGCGTGTGTGCGCACGTGTGTGCGCACGTGTGGGTGCGTGTGGCCACTGTGGCAGCCCAAGGAGCCACACCGCGTGGTTCTGTCATCGGCTTTATTTGGAGATGGGTGGACCTTCGTCCCTGTCCCCAGAAGACCAGGCGATGACATGAGCAGACTGAGAAGCGGCTGTCCGTCAAGGGGCCAATGACCACCTAGGACGTGCGGACATCAACTCTTGCCCGGACAGTTCAGCAAGACCTGTCACAATCCTTTATCGACCTTGGAGAACCAGTGGGTTCAGGGCCAGGAGGGTCTGGGTCAGTGTTGAACTCTAGGAGGGAGAGAGAGCTACGTGGGTCCTTTCCTCCTTGGGGTCAGGCTTGCAGAAGCAGAAAAATGACCCCTGGCTCCAATGTGAACCCCCGTCCCGCTCGCTGTGGTCCCCCACCCGGCCCAGAGCACGCTGCCCAGGGAGGCATTTGGGCATCTGCTGGAAAACTAGGGAAGCAGAAGGAAGGCCTCGGCCTTCAAATCCATGCAAAGGGGAAGCTTCCCTTGGAGCGCTTTGCAAGTCCCCGTCTCACTTCGTAAAGGAAGATTATTACTTCTAAGAACATGAGAGAGAGCGAGAGCGAGAGAGAGCAAGAAAGCGGGAGAGTGAGCAAGCCCCCCGCCCCGCCCCTGCCACAGCGGGCCCTGAACTGTGGACACGCGTGCTCAGCATGTTCAGAATCTTTGGACGTGAACTTGGACCCTTCGCACGTCACCGCTGTGCCACCACTGCACCACTGCCCGGCCCCAGCTCGACTTGGGGACACACTTGCTGGGGATGTGTCTCCCCTCCTCCTCCGTCTGCTGGGGCTCAGTGCCTCCAGGTTGCTGGCACGTGGAGGCCTGCTCACCTCTGGGTAGAGAAGTTCTTGCACACGATGGGGCGTGGATGTCGAGGAGACAGAGAGGAGGTCCACCTTCCACTGCCTTTTAAAAAGCTGTGGCTTGTGGAACCAGCAGTTAGCGTAATGGCTATGTCGCTGGACTCCCACGTAGTCGACCGCAGTTCGTGTCCCGGACCCAGTGGCTTAAAACTCATGCCGGGCGCGTGTGCGTGCGTGCCCAAGATCCCGAGAGGAGAATGGGGGAGAAGGGATTGAGGCATGGCCATCCCTCCTGGGGGGTGATTTCTCTCTTTCTGTCTCTCTGTCTCTCTCTGTCTGTCTGGCGAGCGCACGTGCCCTATAGCAAAAACCTCTCCAAAAAAAAAAAAAAAAAGCTGTGGCTTCTCTTTGACACACAACAGCTGTCAGAGAGAGCATGGAGCACGGTGTGGGTTCTGAAAGTGATGCAGCACGTAGAGACCAGGAATCGGGGAGCTGACCTGCCCTCACTCAGTCACTGCCCGTCACCGAGAGTGACCCTCCTACCCCAGTGGAAACGGCACCGAGTGCTTGCCCTGCTGCTCTGCCCAGCCAGGGCGCAGCGCAGCCGCCTCACTCAGGCACAAGCAGGGCCGTCCGAGGGGCAGGCCCGCGGGGTAGAAAGCAGTGTCTCGGGCTCTGACCTGCAGTGAAGCCCTCACACCACAGCGCCCAAGTGTCTATCATAGACGAATGGACAGAGTGTGGTATATCCACATGGTGGAATATTACTCAGCCATGAAAAGGAACAAAATACCAACACATGCCAGGACATGGAGGAACCCCGAACACATGGTATCAGGTGAATAAAGCTACATAGCAAAGGCTACACAGTGTTTAATTCCGTCTGTTTAAAATACCCCAGACAGGTAAAGCCGGAGGACAGAGTACAGGCTGGTAGTTGCCAGGGGTGAGGGGAACGGGTGAGCAGAGACTGTCTCACAGGTATGGGGCTTCCTTTCAGGATCTGGAAAACGCCTCGCGTAGACAGAACAGCTGCATGCTAAGTGCCACTGAACTCCCTTCCGAATGGCTACGTGGCTAGCGGGCTGTTATAAAACTGCATCTCAATCATTTTTAAAATGCACTCGCGTGATGGCTCGCTGGTGAACCACACATGGAGCAGACCCCGGGGGTTCAGGGAGGCGCCAGGCGCTGCTCCCGGTCACGGCTGGGCCGGCTGCCACGTGGGTCCTCAGTTGAGTGGGGGCAGTTGGGGTCAGGGCCCACCCCGGGAGGCCAGCTCTGGGCAGGCCGTGCTCACTCAGCGTCCACGCTGCACACCATCACTGAGTACCCAAGCCCAGCCGTTCTTGGAATTCTGGCTCTTTGAAGCTCAAAGACAGTTTTAGGGCAAATAAAATAAGTTCTTTCTAAATTAGGCACTAAACTTGTGAGTAATGATTGGAACTAATTATTCTAAGTGAAAGCAGGTCTGAAAATAGCAGTGAGATTTGCAGGACTCGGTGGCTGTTTCAGGGGCACGCAGGGAAGATGCAGAGACAGAGGCCTTGTGGGAGCAGAGGCCCTGGGGCGGCCACGCCGTGGTCTGCTGGTGCAGGCCAGGAGCACGGGCCACCTCGTTTTTCCCACTGGGACTCTGAGCCCCAAATCTGACAGGAAATGTCAACCATACATGTTGCAACTCTTAGCTTGTAAACAGAAGGCATCTACCCCAAGTTTGTGAGATAAGTTATTTCCTGAGACACGCCAACAGCCAGCCACAGTTCTTCCCTTTCTAGAGGCCTCTTCCTTCTTTGATGTTTTCAGGTGAACTGGCTCAAAGAATGTATGAGTGGGGCCAGCAGGTGGTATGGTGGGTAAGGCACTAGACTTATGCATGGCCGACCTTGGTTCGAGTCCTAGACCCAGCAGCCTGAAACTCATGCCAGGCGTGTGTGCCTGCATGCTTAAATCCCGGGAAGGAGGAAGGTGGAAGAAAGGGAGCCCAGACCAAGAGAGGGGAATGGAGGAGAAGGGATCGCGGCGCAGCCATCCGCCTGGGAGATGACTTCTCTCTCGGCCTCTCTATAGCTCTCCATGGTGAGCACACATGCCCTATGGCAAAAACCTAAAAACAAACAAAAAAGAAAAAGGTGGCTATGGAGGTAAGACTGTCTTTAAACCCACAGAAACTACTCCACAATGTAACTGATTAATAAGAGCGCTTTTTTTTTTTTTGGAGAGGTTTTTGCTATAGGGCACCTGCGCTGGCCAGAAAGACAGAGACAGAGAGACAGAAAGTGAAAAATCACCCCCAGGGGGGATGGTCACGCCACAATCCCTTCTCCTCCTTTCTCCTCTCGGGATCTTGGGCACACACGCACACACGCCCAGCGTGAGTTTAAGCCACCGGGTCCGGGACTCGAACCATGGTCAGCTACATGGGAGTCCAGCGACATAGCCATTACGCTAACTGCTGGTCCCAATAAGAGCACTTTTACTGCTGACATTCCAGAAGTCAGACATAACAGAAGGGTTGGCACAGGGAACAGGAAGTGGGGGAGAGAGAAGCCAGCACAGAAGAGAAGGACTCAGGCACTTTAATTTTAAATCCAAAGCCGGCTGCCAGCGTGAACAAAGCGGCAGTTTCTACCCGCTTCCTATTCCCACCCTCTTATGTGAACACCCACATGTTTTCCCAGAGCACAGAAACACACGTCCTCAGTCTGTGACCACTGGGGACTGGCTCCGTCGTACGCTCCGGGCAGCAAGGCTCCCAGAACGACCCCCACGTCGTGTTTCCGTGAAGACCACGGGTGCCTTAGGAACTGCACGTTAGAATGAGTGCTTACGGACCCGTGGGGAAACTGCTGTTAGCATATTTCTTAGAAAATGCCAGCGCTCAGCTGTTCTAATGGTGTTTACGCAGTCGGCCTCCCTCGGCAGCAGTGATCATAAAAATAAAAACTTCGCAGCGGTGGGTGAGGTGTTACTGACCCACGACGCGCTTCATGTCGCTGGTTCACGCCAAACCCTGCTCTTTAAAGCTGCATGCTTCCTATTTCATCTCCAGGCAGACCACCGAGACGCGCGTGTCCTCTGTGGAGGTGGCAGGAGATGGAGAGGCCTGCCGTTGTTCACACCCAGACACTCGCAGTCCGCAGTATAGCATCCTCACCTCGGGGAACGTCCTGAGACGCGGTGGTTCTCAATTTTCTGTGCTAATGGAGAAGTGGAAAGCAAATCCCCAAACTACCTGTTAGTCAAGTTCCCTTCCCACTCAATTTTTTTCCAGAGGCACTTAAAAGTAACAAGGTCTCCTGATGTCAGCTTCGCAGGCTTCTCTGGCTCCTTCCAACATCCTGGGGGTAGGTGACACAGAAGAGAAGGGTTGCGGAAGCCAAGCTCAACACCACCCCATGGACACTGTGACAGTGTCTGGCAGGACGGAGGGGACCCTTCCTATGAATGCATCGAAGCCACAGCAAACCTCACTCACTGACTGCCCACCATGCGCCAAGCACTACGGGCTCTCTGCGCACACGCGAGTCACACCATGGTCTGCCAGGGAAGTCCATTGTCCTCACTCGATGGGCAAGGATGTGCAGCTGGAGAGGTAAGGTTCTGAGCTCGGAACTACCCAGAGGGCAAGCAGCTGAGCCGGGATCCCATTATTCTACCCAGCCGGTCTCTGAAGCAAATGCAAGGAGGGAGAAATAGGGTCCGACTGTTTTAGAAGGGTTACTCTGCTATTGCCGGGACCTGCTGGCATGAATACATTTTTCTTTGAATGGGGAGGGCTGTGGATTAGAAATAGACGCAATAACAAACACAAAGACACACGAGCATAGAAAAGCAAAGATAGGGTGGGCACAGCTCCGCTGATGGAGAAGCTGCGACCCAAACTGGCCTCTGGTTTATTCTTTTAAAGGGCAGAAAATGAGGGAAGAGGAAATGGGATGCAGAGAGAAGAGGGGAGGAGGAAATGCAACACAAAGCCAGTTGGTTTTGGGTGAACATCGTCTGAAGATGTGAAAGTGACTGGCATCATGTAATTTCTCTGGTTTTTTTGGGGGACAATCTGATAAACACACATGACTTCCTGTAGCCCAATGCCGCCAGTATCGGGGTATCCGGTATCAACAACAACAGGAAGACGAGCACCGACAGCAGGCAGATACTGCTTTCGTATGTGGATGCTTCTCCACAGCCGTGCTAGAGTAGCTGACGGAAGTGCATTTCTGCATGTGTCTATAGGCCACACCATATTTTCTCAGACTGCTGCTCTCCACCGGTAATGACGTAAGTGAGGGGTTGATTGTGCTAAAAGAAAGTTGGAAGCATCCATCACACTGCCGACTTCAAACTCTGCTGCAGAGCTGTCGTAACTAAACCTGCATGGCACCGGCACAGAAACAGACATGTATGCCAGTGGAACAGAACAGGAACCCAGAGGTTAGTCCACGAACACGTAGCCAGCTGATTTTGACACGGGTCGTAAGGGGGTTCAGTGGTGAAAAAAGAGTCTCCTCAATAAACGAATATCCACATGCAGAAGAAAGAAACTAGGTCTCTGCCTCTCACCATATCAAAAACGAACTCAAAACGGATTGAAGTCTTAAATGTTAAGACTTGCCATGACATTACTAAAAGAAAGCATAGAGAAAATACTTCAGGACATTGGCCTAGGCAAATATTTTAAAATATGACCTCAAACACATGAACAAGAACAGAAAAAATAGACAAGTGGGATTATGTCAAACTATAAAGATTTTGCACAACAATCAACAGTGTAAAGAGAAACCCATGGAATGGGAGAAAATATTTGCAGATCGTACATCCAACAAGGAATTAATAACCAAAATACATACAGAATTCAATGGGTCACCAGCAAAATAATGGTGATAACCTGACTAAAAAATGGACAGTCCTGGCCGACCTACAGCACTGTGGTTAAACACTGTGCACAGGGAGCTGGGTCCCAGCGTGGTCCACAGTGGTCCAAATTCCAGTCCTGGTGGGCTTTGGGTTTGTATCTATCTATCTATCTATCTATCTATCTATCTATCTATCTATCAAAATTTACCAGAAGGCACATTTACTCACTGGAGAGAGAACATGAGAGAGACGGGAAAAGTGTGAAAGCACACCCCATGGGGGTATGGTAATGCCACAATCCCTTCTCCATTTCTTCCTCTTTGCAAGATTTGGGGCACACATGCACATGCTCCCAGTGCATCTCGCAGGTCACCACGGCTGGGACCTGAACTGCATGTTGGCCATGTGTAATCTGGCCACCTTAACCACACCACCACCAGCTGGCCTGCCCTGGTGATCTTGAAAACACACCAAGCAGGATTCTGATGGGATGGATAAATGGAGAGGGAAATAAAAAGGATTGTGGTTGACCAGGCCCCACTGAGAGGTGCTTTCTCTCTCGTGTGTGCATATCCACCTTCAGGCATTAAAAAGGGAGTGGGCAGGAACCAGCAGTTAGCGTAATGGCTATGTTCCTGAACTCCCATGTAGTCGACCATGGTTCGAGTCCCAGACCCAGTGGCTTAAACTCACACTGGGTGCGTGTGCGTGCGTGCCCAAGATCCCCAGAGGAGAATGGAGGAGAAGGGATTGCAGAGTGGCCATCCCCCTGGGGGGTGATTTCTCGTTTCTCTCTTTCTGTCTCTCTGTCTCTGCCTTTCTGGCGAGCACATGCGCCCTATAGCTAAAAACCTCCCAAATAAATAAATAAATAAATAAATAAATAAATAAAATAGCTGGAAGGGAGGACTTGAATGTTCACAGCACAAAGCAATGATAGAGACCATGGCTACGTTCACTGTCCTGACTCAATCATTCAACATTACATACGTGTACTGGAAAACTGCATCACATTCGATAAATATGTACAACCATCATATATCAGTTAAAAATTATGAAATAAATAAATAAGGGACTGAAGCAAAATGAATTTAGAGAGACTACAATGTATTTCTGTATGTTTTAATTTTTCTTCCTGATTTCATATTTTCTAGAAATTTTGCTTTTCTACTCATAGCATAAACATCAGTAAGTTGGTGTGAACCTTATCCTTGTGGAAGACACACTGTCTCCCAAACATGGACATTTCTTTTTCATAAATAAAAGCTGATGAAGTGCCACCGCTAAATAAAGCAAATAGCAACGTCAGAAACATCCTGCCGCATCCTAAAACGGAGCATCGGATCCTTGCTGTCCCCTGAGCCACACGTCTGCTCAGGCAAACCCAGGGCACAAGAAGGACGTGTGGGTGAAAGGAACAAGAGCGAACAGAAACGCAGGGTTTACCCTCCGACCAGGGGGCCCAGCCACGGCAGAGAGGAGGGCAGACGAAGCTTGCCTGAGGGAGGAGGTGTGCAGTGACAGACCCACAGTCGCACAGTCTGGAGTCAGGGGAGACAGTCCCCAGGACCTGGTGCAAATGTCGGGGTTCAACAAACAAACATCCCCAGAACCTGTCCCTTCCTCTTCAGGTTCATCCCTTTGGGCTGTCTCTAGTCCTGAGCATTTGACCACTGAGGACCCCCAGGGCTAGACATGCTGGGAACATGCCCAGGGACTCGAGCGTGCGGCTTCGGAGCCCCCTGACCAGGTCTCCTGGTCCTGGGTGTCCATTACGCTTACTCAGGAGCCCGGCAGATACACCAAGAGGGTGGGTGACTTCAGTCACTCCCATAGGAAGTGCCGCTTTGTCTTCTTTGGTTCTATGGTTCCACCCTACTTAGGTTAGACATGAGCCTGCGGGCTAGCCCCTAGGCCCACTGACCCAGTGGTTCAGGGAGCTGGACCCCGTATGGCAGCTGTGCAGCTGGGTCCTGGACCTGGAGGCCGGAAAAGCACAATGAGTGTGTGTGTGCCCAAAGTCCCAACAGAAGGAGAAATGAGAAGGGACTGCGGCATGGCCACTCCCACGGGGAGTGCTTTCTCTCTCTCCACACACACACACACACACACACACACACACACACCTGGCAAGCACACATGCCCACCAGCCAAAACTATATATACACAGACACACACATAGTGAGATAGTGAGATAGTGAGAGAGAGAGAGAGAGAGAGAGAGAGAGAGCGAGCCTATCTGTCCGGACAAGGGTGTGGAGGGGCAGGCTGGGGCATGACAAGGGTGGCAGGTGGTAGCACAGGTGGAGTGTGGTGGGGACCACGTCCAGGACCTAACGGGGGCCTTGGATAATGTACCCAAGAGAGGTCAGCGTGCTCCTCTGAAATCTACAGCGAGAGCAAACCTCTGAAGCCAGGCTGGGCGCTTCCCCCGAAGGAGGAGGTCTCGTTAAAACCCAAACTCCCCACTACAATGCCTCCCGAAGGAGAGGGAGAAATGATTGTATCAGCTTAGGAATTACTCATTCTGAATGCACAGTTAGCAATCTGACAGAACTCCCCCTGAATTATTTCTGGCCAAGCGAGCTTTAATGGCCAGCTCAATCAGGATGACCCGGAGTGCTGCGAACCCCGGCACACGCGTGTCTGGCCGCGGAGCAGAGCAGTCCCGCCCGCCCGTCCACTTCATTCGGAACTATGGACTAGCGCAGACTGCTGGGCACGACATCACGCTCTCCAGAAACGAATGGGAAGTCTCAGAATTCTCTAAAAAAGCGAATTGAAAGTTGTCAGAATCAACTCACTGTCAGCATTTCCTGATAGAAGTATTTGAGAGTGGCTCAAAAAGGACAGGAAATTGCAGGCAGCCCCGTCACGGAGAATGGGTGTCCTACGCGGTGTGGCGATGTGCAACCGTCCGCCGTGACAGGGGTGGACTCCTCTTCCTGCTGAGAAGTGAGGCTGAACTGAGAGACCAAGCAGGCAGGAGGAGGGGTGCTTAGGACCTGTGCCCGGGGTGGCAGATGCCTCCCGGAACGGACCGGCCTACCGGGACAGACTGGCCCAGAGCAGGCACTCTCGGAGCCAGTCCATGTACCAGCACGGCAGTTCTGAGACGTTTTGCCATGACACATAGCAACGAGCACGTGTTACTGACACATGGCGACCTGGCATGCCATCCGCCTGCCCACCAATCATGCCTCCACACGTGCATCTACGTGCACGGAAACAGGTGTGCATTCCCTCAGCTGATCTCATGGTCTGTTTTATAAAGCATTATTTATCTTATTAACATTATCTTTAAACTTGCTATGGGGGGCAGGGAGGTGGCGTGGTGGTTAAAGGCGCTGGACTCCCACATGGGCGACCTTGGTTCGAATCCCAGACCTGGCGGCTTGCTTTCTCACTTTCTCTCTCACTCTTACTCTATCCCTCTATGGTCAAATAAAAATAAATAAATAAATGGGAAAACAAATTTGCTATAGGGTATGTGCACCCACCAGAGGGAGACAGAGAGGGAGGAGAAAATTGAGAAAGCAAGCTGCCCGGCCCAGGAATCAAACTGCGGGTGGCCATGTGGTTCACCCCCACACTCGCCTGCTGGCCCCATGACCTGTCTTTCAATGATCCTAAACTGCGTACGAGACAGGAATTTTACACACCGTACTTGTACTGTGGCCACAGTGGAACCGAGGAGAGCTGCATCCTCCAAGCTGCTTACCCAGAACCACCATTATTTACCTTATTACTATTATTTGTAAACTCAGCTGAGCGGAGCAGTTCCTCTCAATGAGTTTAAAGAGGGTGGTGGCTCCTGGGCCCTTCCCGAGGCCTCGGCTCCGGCGGCCTGCAGCTGCCAGCCCACACCTGTGCTTGTGGAAGGTTTAGTGGCCCCTGGCCGTCAGGGTTTCCTGATAGCTTTAAGGGACAGACCAATGAGGAAAACCTCAGAGAATTGGTATGTGGACTCTTCACTGACCCAGTCAGAACTGGGGACCCTCAGAGCCTCACGGTGGCATCTAGCTCACTCCTTGGCCACAGGCTGGAGACCGAGCCACTACCAGCTGGTCAGCTCCCCGACGGCAGACCTGCTGTGGGGTGCACCCTTCACAGCTGGGAATCTGCAGCCCCCACTGCACAGCAGACCCACGTGTGACTGAGCAGGGTCAGCGCTGCGTCCAGGCTGCACGGCAGTGGGCCGGGGGCCGGGGCTGTGGAGCGTGGGAAGCTGGCGGCCGGCCAGCCGCAGACTCAGCAGAAAGCACACCACGGGCCCGCCGCTCCCCACGGCTCCTGCGTGTCCTTGCTCACGCCATCCTGGCATGCCTGACCTAACGCCGCTCCAGGGTTGCAAACAGAAGGACACTCAGTGGGAAAGCCGCGTGCACGTCCACATCAGGTGCAGCAGCCGGCAGGGCTGCGAAGGAACGGGCTCGCCCCGAGGGCCAGGGACGGAGCCTGGCTTGAGGGCGCGGCATAGACACCGGGACGCCGCTCGGCGAGTGACCCTGCTCGGCGAGGAACACTACGATGCCAATGGATTCTGACATCTGATACAAAGTAGATGCACACAGAAACCGCACTGCCGCGAAGCAGGCCGGACTGGGACAGGCAGTGTTCTGTCCCCAGATACACACCCAGAGTGTGTCCTTAGGGCGGAAGTGGGAGACTGGAGGCTGTAACGGCCGGGTGGCGAGGCAGACCCCAAAGGCTGTGTAGGAGGGCCTGGACCGCGGGAGCTGGGAGCGGAGCTCGGGCAAGCCCTGAACACATGCCGACGGGAGGTGTCCTGTTAAGGGTAACGTGTATGGTGACATCCCTGACCCCACTGACGAGCAGTGCAGATATGCTTTGAAAAACCACAATACATGCCGTTAAGATGTACAACAAATAAATATTAAAAATAATTAATTAAAGAAAGATCCAGTCATGACCCACACATCTACATTCACAGACATTCCACCCAGCAAAGGCAGAGCACATACTCTCCTGGAATGGACATGGAACGCTCTGGGATCGTCCCCACGAGAGGCCACAAAACAAGTCTCGATACAATTTTAAGGACTGGAATCAAATAAACTATATTTCCTTATTACAATGCATTAAAATGAAATTAGAAATCAGTAACAGAAACATGGAGAATTCACAAACACGTAGAAATTAAATGACTTATAAATAACCAGTGGGTCATAGAAGAACTCCCAAGGGAAACACTTGCAGATAAATGTAAACAAACACGCAGCATCTAAAAATGTATGGAGCTCAGCTACGGCTGGTTTAGAAGGAAATTCACAGCTGCAGATCTTCAGATTAGTAAAGGATCAATCACAAATCAATAACCTAAGCTTCTGCCTTTAGACACTGGAAAAAGAGGAGCAAAGTGAATCCAAGGTAAGGAGAAGGAGAGAACGAAGATTAGAACAGAAATTAATAAAATGAGGATGAAAAAACAAGGACTACCACATGGCTGAGATTCAGTCCTGGACCCCGAGGCTTGAACATCACGTCAGGCGTGTGTGCATTCGTGCCCAGGGTCCCGGGAGGAGCATGGACGAGAAGGGACCGTGGCATGGTCATCCCCCCAGGGGTGATTTTTCATGCTCCCTCTCTGTCCTTCTCCAGCAAGCACATGCACCCCGTGACAAAATGCTTGGTGCCTTGGAAGGTCGGTTTGCGTTTTGCCCAGAGCTCATCCTGCATTGCGAAGGAAGGCCATTCTGACGGAAGCTACTCTGCCGCATCAGAACTGGAAACTCCACGTGACTTCCCAGGGGAGGACGGCAGCTGAAGACAGCCAGCACCCGAAGTTTGCACAGGAACACATCACCTTAAATCACAGGCTACACAAGGTTACAAACCAGCTCCCCATTCATGAGCTGCCCAGACAGGCCAGCAGCGCCCTTGCAGTTGACAGTAAGAGGGTGCTTAGCGGAACACGAAGGGCGTGACTTTTCACAGCCGAGGCGAACCTGGCTCTCTCTGGTACACGCTGAGACCTGAACTGCCAAAAGGCCCCTTCACCTTGGGGCCTGACTGGAATGACCCTTCGGTGTGGGAGGCTGTGCACCACCGAATATCGCCGGTTTCTCAGAAAGCAAACAATTGCCGTGATTGGCTCCCCTTCAAAAACCTCACCTTCAAAACCTTGCTCTGATTGGCCACTAGAATCCCTCAGATTTGCATATCTGGCACCTCATGATTGGACCAAAAGCAACCAATCATAACCCACCTTTTACAACCAATCATAACCCACCTTTTATAACCAATCACGGCCCACCAGCATGCATATAACCACGATGCCTGGCCCGCAATCACCAGATGACCCAGAAGACCCTGAAGAGTTGTAACACTGCATCGTCTCTGGAAGACCCTGAAGAGCTGACACAGCATCGTCTCCAGACGACCCGGAAGACCCTGAAGAGCTGTAACACCGCATCGTCTCCGGAAGACCCTGAAGAGCTGTGACATCGCGTCGTCTCCGTGCTGCTCACCATAGACGACGCGACCCTGAAGAGTTGTAACACTGCGTCGTCTCCGTGCTGCACCGTGCTGCCCACAATAAACAGACGACACTGAAGACACTGTGTCGTCTCTGTGTTGTAACACTGCACCGCTTGTCCTGGCTCTCACTCCTTCCCTCAGGAAACCTGTTTTGACTGTCCCCCCAGGTCGGGACACGTGGTGCTTGAACAAGGGACCTGAGTACGAAGGATCCAGTGAAGAGCACCCAAGTAGGGGACGGCAGAGAATTGTCCCAAGAAAGAATGGCAGAGAATTGTCCAGGAGGGGACGGCAGAGAATCGTCCCGATAAAGGACGGCAGAGAATCATCCAGGAGGGGATGGAAGAGAATCGTCCTGAGAAAGGACGGCAGAGAATCATCCAGGAGGGGACAGCAGAGAATCATCCCGAGAAAAGCCGCAGAGGAGGACGGCAGAGAATCGTCTCGAGAAAGGCCGCAGAGGAGGACGGCAGAGAATCGTCCCGGTGAGTAACAAAGGTTGCTCACTTATAAATAATAAGGGTAATAATGGGACAAGAGCTTAGTCAGCACGAACAAGAGCTTAGTCAGCACGAACAAGAGCTTAGTCAGCACGACCAAGAGCTTAGTCAGCATGATCAAGAGCTTAGTCAGCATGAATTATTTGTGCAGGCCTTGAAAGAAGCCCTCAAGACACGGGGAGTTAAGATTAAGATTAAGCCATTGCTCCCCTTTTTTGATTTCTTAAAAGAAGTTTGTCCATGGTTCCCTCAAGAGGGAACCATAAATGAGAAAATGTGGAAAAGAGTACAGGATGCTTTAAAAGATTACTATACCACATTCGGCCCAGAAAAAGTTCCCGTGACTACTTTTTCATACTGGAACTTAATAGACAAAATTCTCAGGCTCCGCACCAGTGACCCAAAAATTGTCGCTATGGTCACTAAGGGAGAGGAGATCATGCAAAATGATCAACCCCAGGAGGAGGCTATAGCCGCCTCAGATCTAACCAAAGATTCTAAAATTGAAAAAGAACAGGGAGAGGATCTTATTTCCCTAGATAGTGAGGGAGAAGTTAAAAGCCCCGAAGGCGAGACAAAACCCCCCAAATCGAAAAAAACTAAAAAAGAAAAACAACCTTAAGGCTCTACAAGAGCCAAAGAAAAATGAGTCAAAGACTGGGTCAGTTTTTTGGACAATGTGCTGCTGTCTATCATATTTCTATATGGTCTCTGCTTGGGGTGGTTATGTGTTTATTATCAACCTTATTCCACTGCATGTGTTTGTGTTGTTACTGATGCAGAGATACAGCAAAAGAGTCTATATAGCATATAGCATTTTCTACATTGTGGGTTTAATATTATCCATGCAGGTACCTTTTGTATCACAATTAGAGAAACTAAAAACCAATACAGACAAAGAAACAAAACTAGTTCAGGGATCACACACGACAGACTTTGAGACATTCCCTGTTATGGAAACTACAGATCCCCAAGGACAGATTTGGCGCCGTCACAGTGGGTTTATGGTAAAAGAGATTAAGGCGGCAGTCGCCCAATACGGAGCTACTGCTCCATATACCTTAGCTATAGTTGAAGCTATCACCAAGGGCTGGCTCACACCATCTGATTGGCAAACATTAGCCCGAGCTATCCTTCTTCTTCTTTTTTTTTTTTTTTTGAGAGGTTTTTGCTATAGGGCGTGTGTGCTCGCCAGACAGACAGAGACACAGAGACAGAAAGCAAGAAATCACCCCCCAGGGGGGATGGTCATGCCGCAATCCCTCCTCCTCCATTCTCCTCTCGGGATCTTGGGCACACACACACACGCGCCCGGCGTGAGTTTTAAGCCACCGGGTCCGGGATGCGAACCACGGTCGACTACGTGGGAATCCAGTGACATAGCCATTACGCAACTGCTGGTTCCCGAGCTATCCTTCTTAAATCTCAAAACTCTCAGCCTTTATGTTCCCCTAACTGCAGCTACAGCCGTCGGCTCCACTGGCTTGGGTTATTACGCCAAGTCACTGAGGGTCTTATCTCAGACAAACTAGATTCCCCGGCTGAGGTGGTTCTTCAAAATAGACGAGGTTTAAAACTCCTCCTGGCAGAACAGGGGGGTCTCTGTCTTGCTTTACAGGAATGCTGCTGCTTTTATGCCAACAAGTCCAGCATTGTTTGTGACAAGATACATCAATTCCAAGAATCTCTCCAACAACGTAGAAAACAACTCGCCGATGGTCTGCCTGGAACGGTCTCCTCCCTTTCCCGCTCCCCCTCCTTGGCCCATTCATTGGCTTTTTAATTGTTTGCTCACTGGGACCTGTTACATTTAATAGGCGCATGTCATTCCCCAAACATCAAATTGACTCGCTTATGGAAGACCAACACCTCTATACTGGTCTCACCTGAGGCGCTGAATCGGTTAGTGAGACGGGTAAGAGAGTCTGATGAACCCAATAACTGTTCAGTCCTTCCACCTAAGACAGGAGGCCCATCATAGCTATGGGACTCTCCAATGACGGGTAAGAATGGACATATGGTTCTATAAATGACTCCAACTTAAGACAGGCACGATTCCCCAGGCCTTTTCCTCATCTCTCATATTAAAACAGAGAAGGGGGATATGTGGGAGGCTGCGCACCAGGGAGTCTGCCGAAGTTTCTCAGAGAGCAAAACAATTGAGTTCCCTTCAAAAAACCTGACCTTCAAAACCTTGCTCTGATTGGCCACTAGAATCCCTTAGATTTGCATATCCGGCACCTCATGATTGGTCCAAAAGCAACCAATCATAACCCACCTTTTACAACCAATCACGGCCCACCAGCATGTATATAACCACAATGCCTGGCCCACAATTGCCAGATGACCCGGAAGACCCTGAAGAGTTGTAACACCTTATCGTCTCCGGACGACCCTGAAGAGCTGTGACATCGCGTCGTCTCCGTGCTGCTCACAATAGACGACACGACCCTGAAGAGTTGTAACACTGTGTCGTCTCCGTGCTGTACCGTGCTGCCCACAATAAACGGACGACCCTGAAGACACTGTGTCGTCTCCGTGCTGTGACACTGCACCACTTGTCCCGGTTCTCATTCCTTCCCTCAGGAAACCTGTTCGACTGTCCCCCCGGGTTGGGACACTTCGGCCCTTGTCAAAGGCCGTGCTTTGGCCTCTGCCTAAGTTGTTGAGCTACAATACATACATTTCAAGATTTCCATTATCTTCCTTTATAAATCCAGGATCAACGAGGAGAAGTAGTGAGACTTCTAGAGTATGAAGAAAAATGAACTAAACCATCAAGGAGACATCACCACAGTACCACCGCCATGGGTCGGGGGTCAGTCCTTGTGTACTACGCACCTGCTATGGACCTAGTGGCTCGGCACGTCAAGTGCCCCGGCCTCAGTGGCTTGTTTGCAAGATGACTGGGTTGGGACAGAATTTTTGAAAAACTGCTCGAGGGTGCATGCACTCCTCAGAGAAAGAGAAAGAGATGGGGAGAGAGAGAAAGTACCCCACAACATGGAGTGGTACCGCAACCTCTTCTCGACGTCTCTATCCTGCTGGAATGCGGGACACACACACGTGCTTCGGTGTGTTTCTCAGGCCCCAAGGGCTGGGATCCGAGCTCCAGCTGCTCTATGGAATCCATCCGGTTCCAATAAGCCACCAAGCTATAGGGCTGGGATCTGATGCTTTAAAAGCCTCCGTCAGCCCTGACCTTCTAGACCCCACACGTGCCACTCACATGCGAAGGTCTTTCCTCACCCTTTTCTCCTGGGAGTCCCGTGTGGACTGGGCACGGGCAAGCGCACCACTGCGGCACAAAGGAAGTCACCTGGACTTCCACGTCCCAGCGAAAGCACTCCGAGAGCACGTGATGACCGAGGTGGGGCTTACGTACGCACGTGCATGACGGCACTTCCAACAGTTCATGGAAAACCAGAAGTGAGGTACGAGTTTATCTGGGTGCCAAAGCTTTTTTGTAACCTACGCATCATTCTTCCATAACATGCGTTTTCTACAACCTTTATGAAGACCCCCTCATGTCTATTCAGGAAACACGGACCCCAGGTACTGAGACGGACACCAGGTACTGAGACGGACACCAGGTACTGAGACGGACCCCAGGTACTGAGACGGACACCAGGTACTGAGACGGACCCCAGGTACTGAGCCGGACCCCAGGTACTGAGACGGACCCCAGGTACTGAGACGGACCCCAGGTACTGAGACGGACCCCAGGTACTGAGCTGCGCTCAGCGCCCTTAGGCTACTCACACGCAGCCGTGAACACTGTCTACCTCCTGGTTCCCTAACTCCAGCCTGGGGGCCTCCAGGGTCCCAGGGTCCCTGCCTAGTCCAGCAGGCCCACGTCCCCAGTGCCAGGCTTGTCCAGCCGGAGCTGAGCCGGGGGCACAAGGTGTGGCTCTGAGAACACACGGGATGGGTGGGTGGGGGGACACTGGCAGCGAAACCTAGGAAGCCGGTCTCTCTCGGGCAGGGGCAGGGGCAAGTTTTCGGCAGGCACTGGCCTCGGGCTGGGTCTGCTAGTGGCCCTCTGGTCCTTCCAGGGTGGGTGACCTCCTGCTGGGGGCCTGGCCAAACTATTGTTTGCAGCTTTGCAGGAAGCTGCCCGAAAGGGCCATTGAAAACCGATCCTTCTAAATCAGGCCTTGCAATATCATTTCCTTTCACGCAAGGCCGCAAGGCCGCATTTCGAGGCATTCAGTGCGTCTGTTTGTAAAGCCTGGGAATCCAGTCTGTGTGACTTCAGTCCAGGAAACAGCAGCGTCCCACTCTCACAGCGGAGAGCCGAGAGCCAGGCACGCTGCCCTTCTCTGAGCAAGGCCTTGCTCCCGGGACCCAATGGATGTGTGACAAAAAAGCACATTTAAATCTAAAAACTCTCGTTCAGAGAAGTGTCACGTGTCCTGTTAGGTCCCCTGCTTGTGGGCCCAACAATTTTTTGAAATAAGGAATCAGTAGAGAAACTTAGATGGCTAATTACATGGTTTATAACTTCAAAACAGCATTTATTAATTAATTTCTTCCATGAGCGAGACAGACAGAGACAGGCACCCCCAGCGAGGCCTCGACTCTGCCATGCACCCTGGGCTGTCAGCCCTGGCTCGCGGGCACACGCATGCCCTGTGTGCACAGAGGTCTCTGGACGCGAACCGGACCCTCCTGTGCTGGCCGACCTGGCGGAGTGCTGCACTGCCCTGCTGCCCAGGACACTTGTCATTTCATTTCTCCTTTTTAAAATTTGCTCTAGACCCTGTGTGCCTACAGGAGGGAATCGGGAGATGGGTGAGAAGGCAGTCCCAGCAAGGGCGTCCACACTGCAATCCCTTCTCCATCCTCCTCTCAGGACTTCGGGATGCACACACACGTCATGCATATTCCTTGAGCTGCCGGGGCCGGGACTCAAACCACCTACTTGGCCATGGGAGATCCAGCCTCCCAACTACCATGCGACCAGCTGGCACCCCGATTATTTTTTAAATATGTGACAGATCACTTTCACTAGCTGGGTAACGGGCTCTATGTAGTGTTCGAGGAGAAGAAAACTTCCGAGATCCGACTGCCGGCCTCCCAGCCCCTCCTCACTCTAGCCACCCTGATGAAGACGAACGGAACAGGCAAAATGGGACCACTGGTCTACGCTGCAGGGTGGCTGGGCATGCATCTGAATTTGAGTCCCATACTTAAGTTCAGTTTCAGCATGATCATTTTATTATTTAATATTTTTAGGAGCAAAACAACTATAAGGTGGGACTAGCAGTTGGTGTAATGGCTACGTCGCTGGACTCCCATGTAGTCGACCATGGTTCAAGTCCCGGACCCGGTGGCTTAAACTCACATGGGGTGTGTGTGCATGTGTGCCCAAGATCCCAAGGGGAGAATGGAGAAGGGATTGTGATGTGGCCATCCTCCCTGGGGGGTGATTTCTCGCTTTCTGTCGCTCTGTCTCTCTGTCTTTCTGGTGAGCGCACGTGCCCTATAGCAAAAAAACTCTCCAAAAAAAAAAAAAAACCAAAAAAAAAAAAACTATAAGGAATGCTAAAAAGGGAAAAATGTTGGGGGTGAGTGGGATAACTTCAAAAATAGTTTCAAAATCACACAAAGAACTCTTACATCCCCCTTGCCCAGAAAGGTTCATTATTTGCACTTGCCCCATGTACTTTATCATGTTTCTCCTTTTCTTTCTGGCCCTGTACAGTATAAATGTCACTAGGCTTTTTCTGGGTCATCTGAGAACAAGTCACTAACATCATGCCCCTTCCTGCTAAATCTGTATGTGCTAGCTCCTGAGGACACGGCCCCTCCCTGTGCGAGCACACACCCGGACTACAGGAAAAGGTGACACTGGTCTACTCTCTCTGTCCGAGGCCGTCCTGTGGCCCAGCCACGTCCCGCAGAGCAGCCCCAGTGTGCCTGGGAGACTGTGAGGCTGACTGCACATTGGGGACAACTGCGGGGATGACAACTCGGGCTGTCGGGGGCCTCGCGCTCAGATGGCCCTGGCAGGCATCACCTGGTGCTCTCACCTCGGTCAGGCCGCTGCATGTGCTCACTGTGGAATAGGGCTGAGGGATGCTAAGTGCAAGGAGAGTCCTAATAGCTCCTGAAAAAATGTAAAGTGCAAGTTTATTCTGGTGCAAAACCTTCTGAAATTTGTGCACAGTTCCTTTATAATGTGCCTTTTCCAGAAACTTTTTGGAGATCTCACCACAAAACCAAGCTCTTCTCCCTCTCGCCTGCACATCGCCCTTGGAGCCGAGTCTAAAGACGTGAGTCATTTCGTGCCAGCCGGCAGGCTGACTATTGATCCGGACATTTTAAATTCCAAAAATAACACAGTGTTGTTGGAGTACTTGCCTCTAAACCACTGGCCAGTTGGCATCCCAGAGCCTAATGAACACACACGGCTGCATCCCGCCCCAGGGCCTGAGCTACCGCAGGACAGTGGGGCTCCAGGGGGCCTGCCAGCCTGCTTTGCAGAGCGCGCCCCACCTCGCGTGTGCAGCTGGAACCCACAATTGGCAAAGGACCGCCGACTGTGGGCACGGAATGCCATGGTGTACCGGGGTCTCCTCCAGAGCGTGGTAGAACCCTACCGTGGGGGTGAGGAGGCCGCTTCACAGTCCTTGGAAGAAGCCTACAAGGGGTGTGAACTCATGAAGCACCTGCCGTTAAACAGGAGACGCTGGTTTTGGAAATAAACGACTGGGTTCAAAGCACTCTCCTCTCAGTTCATTCGCCCTGGCAAGTCGCCCAGCCCCCTGGGCCTCACTCCCATCGTCCACACAGCGGATAACTACACGCGCCCAGTGGACACGGAGTGAAGCGGCAAGAGTGGAGCCTGGCCTGCAGGAGGCGCCCGGCTCACGGGTCTCGAAGCACAGAAAGCTCCGGCCGCAGGAGAGCCCTGCCAGGCCAGGCTTGCCGCCCGAGTGGAGCAGGAGCGGACTGGGGGTTCGCATTTGATCCTACATGCTCCATGGACGGTCGGGGTGCAGGCAACGGCCCCCTTCGCAGCGACAGGGAGCCGGGCTGTCCTGTGCGGCGCTGATCTGGGGGTGCATGTGGAAGAGAAGAGGGAGATATTTACCTTGTCCAGGGCCTCTTTGTCAAGGAGCTCCTGCACAGCTAGAAGCTTGATGCTGCAAGAGAAATGGAAACCGCACTTGAACACAGATCATCTCAGGTCACCCACCATCGTCCCCCAAGTCACGAGACCCGAAGTCTGCAATTCCTGCCTGCACGTCTGTGTCACCCCAGTTAGGGTGACCTTGTGTTTGTATCAAAATGACCACTGCAGAAACATTAAAAACGTTCCAAATTCTAGAAGTCACCTAGTCTGTGACCAAGCAAGTCCATTTGAGGAGTGTTCCTCACAGGTGACGGCACGCACCGGGACAGGGAGCTGCACCCCGAGGTCCACAGCAGCTGATTCGCAAGAGCCCGGAGGTAGAGACCGCCCAGATGGCTGTCAGTGGTGACGTGGGACCTGTGGTCGCCACACGTTCTGGGCCAACTCAACGGGAGGGAAGTCTGGATACACGTGCGCTGTCCAGCCGGAGCTTGGAGACAGCGCACCAAGTAGCTGGCAGCCCCACGGATCTGCACAGGGCATGGAGCTCCATCTGGAAGCCAGCAGTCTCAGGCTCTGAACGAAAATGGAATTCAAACACGCTGCCCAACGGGGGCGGGGGCCGAGCCTGGTAACCACCTGCAGGAGACGCTCCCCGCTCTGTCAGCCCATCCTCCAGCAAGGGGTGGCAGACAGCCAACGTGCCTGGGGCTGCTCCCGCCCTCCCCTCTTCCCACGGCGCCCCCCTGCAACGGCCTCCGAGGTGAAACCCACTGAGCGGTGCAGACACCCCTGCCGAGCAATGCTGGCCTTTCCAACTTCCCAGGGGCATGTGTGCTCACCAGAGAGAGACGGGAGACACGGAGAGGGCAAGGGAGAAGCACCCCCATGGAGCACAGTCAGGCTGCAACCCCTTCTCCGGTTCTTTACCCTGTCAGGATTGGGGGCACACATGCATACACGCCCAGCATGTTTCACTAGCCGCTGGGTCCAGGACTCAAACTGTGCCGTCCATCATGTGAGACCCACCTCCCTTAACCAGTAGGCCATGGGGCTGGGCCCACGTTACTGCATGAGGGCAGAAGTAACAGGCCCACACAGCCACACTCAGTAACACATGGGCCAGCTCCAGGGCCGCGGGAGAGCTGGGAGGCACGCACGTCCCAGCCGGCCATGGCTACAGCTGCCCCTCGGAGAGCGGAGAGGGCAGACGCTGCCACAAGAGGACGCTGAGACTTCGTGATGCAACTAATACTGTTGCTTCTAACCCCATTGGAAGCCCTTCAGCTGGGGTACTTATTTCAGTTCTTACGGTATCGGAACCTTCTAGGACATCAGACCCCCGGGAGGACACTTCCTACGTGTGAAGGAGCAAACCTGCTTACAAAGCTCCGCTCGATCCATCTGACCTCTCGCCTAGAAGACACCTGATCGCCCATGTGCAATTCTGCCCGCCCTCCCCTCTGCTCAGTCCACACACACTGAATGCTCCTGTGTTTCAGAAATGGTGCCACCCACCGGGGGACAAGACGGAAGCAGCATCCCTCCTCCCCGAGAGCTCAGAGGAGCTGGGAGCCAGCGAGGCACATGTCGGGGCCAGGAGAGAGACGTCTCCCCAAGCCTCTCCCAGGTCCCCACGCAGACCGTGGGGCTGGCCTTGGAGGACACGTCTGTCATGGGCCTGGGGCTTGGTCAGCACCCTCTGAGCACACAGAGCCCCATGGCCGAAAGCTGCAGGGAGCTGTGATATATTTTCTTGTGCGTCACTAGGAGAACAGGGGCCAATCACACAGAAGCGGCTGACAAGGGTGATTTCCTTACAAAAAGGACAAGTTCAAGGGCAAGTTCTGAAGAACACACACTCAGAAGGACCTAGATCGGATGCAACGGCGGTTTGCCACAGAAGCCTCTAGGCAGCAGGGCACGCGAGGGCGGTGTACTCAGCTGAGTGGTGTCAGGCTCAGAGCTGGAAGGGGCGCCAGGGAAGGGGCAGGCAGACACTGACAGCAGGGGAGAAAATGGCAGTTCTGAAGTCGCGGCACTCCCAGGCTGGGCTGGTTGGGGCCCTCAGCCCGAACAGACCTCAGTGTCCCCTGGAAAGGCACCGGGAGGGAACTCTGTGAGGACTACAGAAGCACTTAAAGGTACACTCCCAGGGCCAGCAGGTGGTGTGGTGGTTAAGGCGCTGGACTCCCACATGGCTGACCATGGTTCAAGTCCAAGACCAGGTGACTTGAAAACCACAGTGGGCATGTGTGCGCATGTCCCCAAAATCCTGGGAGGAGAACGAAGGAGAAGGGCTCGTGGCATGGCCATCCCCGGGGTAATTTCTCACTTTCCCTCTCTATGTCTCTCTCTCCAGCAAGAACACACACCCAATGGCAACAAAATGTTTAAAATAATAATAATTATTGGAAAAAATGGTAAACTCCAAATTCTAGAGAAAGACATCCTTCCAGAATAGATTCTTTTTTTTAAAAGAATCATTTAATTGTTTAAAATTATTATTTTTTCACTATGCTATAGGGCACATGCATTCACCAGAGAGAGAAACAGAAAGTGAGAAAGCAAGCGGCCAGGTCTGGGACTCAAACTGCAGTCAGCCATGTGAGAGTCCAGCACCTTAACCACCACGCCACCTGCTGGCCCATCCAGAGTGGATTCTAGCCTGCGGAGGACCTGAGTCGAGAGTCATCCTGCCCCTTCTCTGCAGGCCCCGGCACTCGGCGTTCCCACTGCCTCCTGACGGATGAGGTCCGGATTTTACTTCCTCAAAACCCTTCCTTATGTAACCCAGCTTTTTTTCTTTTCATATCAAACATTCCTTCCTCATAATATTTTGCTCCTGTTCCAGGGAGAACAATTTTTTTTTAATTGCCAGGAGGCACAAGCACCAGACCTGCGGGGCTTGCAGGGGTGCGGAGTGAGAGAGAAAGCACCCCCAACGCTCCCCAATGGGGCTCGGTCGCGCGATCCCGTCTGCATCCTCCACCCCGTCAGGGTTTTGGCGGGCACATACACACACCCGGTGTGCTCGTCCACCACTGGGCCGGGGCTGCAACTGCGGTTGGTCATGCGGGACCAGCCCCAAGACCACGAAGCCACACGGTCCCCAAATCCCTGTGGGCTGTGAGGTGACTCTCCGAAGGCAGCAACTGGGTCTCAGGGGCCGCTGCCGTACCTTGTTCCGCAGGACTTTTTCCAGGGACTCTCTCTCTCTTTTTTGTCTTTACCCATCTTTAAACAAGGAAAAAGTAGGCAGGCCAGACCCCACGACCCCACGCAGACGTTAGAGTGAACTCAGTGTGGCACCGCTCCCGCCCGGCTGCGCAGAGGCTGGCTCTCCTGGCACCCACGGCGGGACCGACAGCGAACAGCAGAGCTTCCAGCCACCTTGGACCTTCCCTGCACTGGGCGTCACTGAGCAGGGGTGACAGCTGAGCCGTGGAGGCGGGGCTGGCTGTGACAGGAGACGGAAACGTGGGCAATCGCCCCCAGCAGTGAGCTGACTACTTAATGCCACTTCTTAAGGCTAAGGTCAGGGCCTCGAGGGACAGCGCCTGAGAGCAGGAATGGCTGGTGTAACTGCGGGGGGCGGGGGGCACTGCAGGAGGCCGGGCCGCCCTGTCCCGGACAGGAAGGAGAAAGGGCGCGCCGCCTCGGGCACGGGCTACTGGCCCAGGACTAGAACCGCAGTCGGCCACGCCGATCCAGCCGCCTGAGACCCCAGGCCACGGGGATTTGGATTCCTATTTTATTATATTTCAGAGGCCAAGTGCTGGTGCAGGGCCCAAACGGGCATGGACAGAGCCCAGTCTGCTGAGGCGGGGCGCGTGCCACTTCTTACTCTTCACAGAGACCTGCCGTCCACTGTGCGCCAGGCCACTCTGGGCAGAGAGAGCACAGACGCTGTGTGACCTGACGGCGCTGTGGCCGAGGGCCGGTGAACAACGGCCGTGGCTCTGCCCATCTGTGGTGGAAGGTCCCCATCACGGCCCACTGCAAGCGACCACACTGGGACCGGATGCAGAGCTGGGGGGAGCCTGCCCGACAGTGCTCAGGAGGCGCCCCACCAGCCCAGCGCGCCGTCCCGAGGATGTCCCTGCATGACGGTCACCAAGTCCCGATACTGGGAGGGGAGCCCTGGGGGACCAGTACCCTTATAACAGCCCCAGGGGCTGCCTTGTCCCTTCCACCTTGAGGACACAGCAACAAGGTGCCGTCTGTGAACCAGGCAACAGGCCCTCGCCGGACTGACCTGCAGCGCCTCTTCCCGGGCTTCTCAGCCCCCAGGGCCGTGAGAAAGGATTCCTGTTCCCGCTGTTCTGATACAGCGGGCCGGACAGCTGTAAGAGAAGTCTGCTACAAACCCCCGATTTCGTGACACCCAACCTCAGACATACTGTGAATGGGACATACAGGAAACGGCACCACTGCACGTGTGTCCCGAGGCGACGAGTCTGTAGACAGTAAGGTAGGCTGAGAGAGGATGCGTGACGGCCAGAGGGCACGTGTGGCCCGCATGCGGTGCAGAAATCGCCCAGGATCTGTCCCTTAGGAAGGCATTTCGTCAGAGACAGAATTTTCTTTTTTTCTTTTTTTTTTTTTTTTTTTTTTTTTTTTGGTAAAGAGGTTTTTGCTCTAGGGTATGTGCGCTTGCCAGATAGAGACAGAAAGCGAGAAATCTTCCTCCAGAGGGGATGGCCATGCCACAACCCCTTCTCCTCCATTCTCCTCTCGTTATTTTGAGCATGCATGCACACATGCCCGGAGAGAGTTTTAAGCTGCCAGGTCCAGGACTCGAACCACAGTCAACTACATGGGAGTCCAGCAACGTAACCATTATGCCATCTGCTCCCAGAGACTGAATTTTCTAATCTGTGAGATCAGGATAATGATTCTAAGTATTTAACAGTGTCACTGGGAGAATTCAGCGAAACAGCATTTATGACCGTCACTGCTCTCAGTGGACAGCAGGCCTGTCCCACTTGGTCACTGTTCACAGTCCACACACCTGCTTTTCTTTACAACTGGTAAGACTCACTGGATTCTACATGGCTGACTACACGGTTCAAGGCTCAGGACCGACAGGTTGAAAATCACATCAGGTGTGTGTGTGTGTGTGTGTGTGTCCCTCATCCTGAGAGAACACTGGGGGAGAAGGGATTGCAGTGTGGCCATCCCCACTGGGGGGAGGGAGTGATGAGGTGACTTCTCACTTTCTGTCTGTCTGTCTGTCTCTCTCTCTCTGGCAAGCACACACACCCTATAGCAAAAACTTAAAAAAAAAAAAAAAGACATAAAGCTTTTATTATTTAGACCAACCTGGTATTTTAGTCACTTAAAAAACAGGTTCTGAATGGCGAGCCAACCACCCAGCATGTTCCTGTGAAGATGGAGTGCTAAATTTAGGTTTCACAGGCCAGCCGTGAAGTCAGGGCTTGCAGTACCCCTGCTGTCATTACCGAGTAATTAGACTGCATCCCTTACAGCTGGCACTTCACTACTCCTCAGCCCAGCCAGGCCACGCCCTCGGGGGACCGAACTCTACCTTCTCTGGAGCGGGGGACAGCACAGCCTGGGCTCCTTTGTCCTCTAAGCTGACCATGAGACAACACGCGGGCAATCAAAGCAGAGCACACACTACAGAACGATGCTGAGGTACCTGCAAAGCTGTCACGTTCGTGCAAAATGCAAGTACCTTTACCAAAAGATGATAAGGACTCAAACTCCAAAAGATAAGGTCTATAAAATTTTGAAATTAAATTAAAACTGGGGTCACTTTTTTTTTTTGAAGAGTTTTTTTTTTTTTTGCTATAGGGCATGTGCGCTCAGAGAGAGACAGAGAGACAGAAAGCGAGACATCACCCCCCAGGTGGGATGGCCATGCTGAAATCCTTCTCCTCCATTCTCCTCTCGGGATCTTGGGCACGCACGCACACGCGCCTGGTGTGAGTTTAAGCCAGCGGGTCTAGGACGCGAACCGTGGTTAACTACATGGGAGTCCAGCGACATAGCCATTAGACTACTTGCTGGTCCCAAATAAAGTAATTTTTTTAAAAAAAATTTTTAAATTTTTAATAAAGTAATTTTGAAAAGAATTCAGTACAGTGCTGGGTTTGTTGTCAGGGTGGGGTGAAAGGAGAAGGGAAAAGCCCTTTCCAGGCAGCCACTCAGCCACGCTGCCCTGTTCTCTGCGTGACACCAGCTGGAGTCCCTGTCCTAGCTCGGCTCTGGAGCTGAGGACAGCAGGGACAGCAGCGTGGCACGAGCAAAGCGGTCCTTCGTACCACGGCTCGTGGCTGCAGCGGGCACCTCCCGTCACCCCAAACTCCCTCCCTAATGCCACATCACGGCGAGAGATGGGGCCACAGAACAGCCATGGGATTCCTTCTCAGCATCTTAATCCAAGTGGTCACAGTGACACAGGGCTGGTGTCCCCAACCGAAGGGCTCTGAAGTCAGCACCACTTCCCCCGGCGGCCCTCGCGTCCCCCTCCACCTCTCCCACACGTCTACACCTCTGAAGGTACTCCCCTCGCGGCGCCTCCTCCCCGTTACTCCTTGGGAAGCTCCTCTCTGGGCCATTCTCGGCCTCTGTTGGTGGAGGTTTAAGGAACAACTGGGTCAGAGAGGCATTTGTCTGCAGGGGGCGTAGTGCCCACCTCGTGGTCATGGCTGGCCTGGCTGCCCGCACTCCCACCGCCCCACGGTCCTCCCCAGGCAGCTCGCTCAGAGCTGTGGGGAGACACCCCATCCCGATCCTGGGGTGTCTCGTTTTCCTCTTCCCCTTCCATGTCCCGGGCGTCCTCAGATAGGATTTTTTTAATCACTTTTTTAAAAAGTGTATTCAGTCATCTCCTCCATGAGGAAAACCGAGAAAGAGCGACAAGGCCCTCCACTCTGCGATCTGGTCCTGTTCTCCGGGGCCCGGATCGTGGGCACAATAGCGCCCCACCTGGTCAGGGAGACCTGGGTACTGGGACACAAGCACAGGGCCTCTCCACAGCGGTCCAGCTGTGTCACGGCAAGGCCACCACGGGCATGCAACTCTCGTGCCGTGGGGACCACGTGCCCTCAGGTGTGCGGACATGTGAGAATGGCAGCTCGGTGCGTGCACGCCACCCTGCGGCAGCGCCGGGCGTGGGCCGTGTTGGTCTTGCTCGGCTTGTGTCCTGGGATTCCTGGGGCACCCCTTGTGGCCTATTTGCTTCCGTAAATGTCCCTAGGTGTTGCCATCTGGGTGCTTTTTGTTCCCAGCACTTTAACCATAAGTGATCTGGACTGACTGGGAGGTTCGGGTACTGGACAAACCGCAGGGACCCAGCAGCAGCCCGGCCCACAGCCAGCACCTCTGCCAGTCGCTCGGCGGTCCAGCTTCTGTTTGCCCCGTGTGACTCCAAGTGGGCAGCAGCCCCGTGACCTGGGCTCCAGCGCTTCACACAAAGGCCGGCTTCAAAGCAGTTCACCTTGCTTTCAAGGGAGCCACTTCCCAGGGCTCCCAGTGCCTGGCACTCCCGGCCGCAGGCTCCACCCACAGCCCAGGGGCAAGGCCTCTCTGCCAGGACTCCTCCCTGGCTCCGACCTGACGCCCCCAAATCTGCCTTCTCTCTTCCCACAGCCCCCGCCCCACTGCCCCTGTGCTGGGCCGGTCACACCATGGGGAACGACGGTCTCCGAGGCCCCGCTGTAATGGATTACGTGGTTTGGGCCAAGAACAGGCATTTCACACCGTGCTCAGCGTGGAGCCCCCGCGTGCACTTCGACGCCCCACCTGACGGGCTCTGCCCTGGGCCTCCCAGCCGCACCCAGCTCTGAGGACACTGCGGGTCACGGACGCCCGGCCAGGCTCACTCAGTTGCCGTTTTAAGGACTTCCTTGTTTATTTTCTGGGAGAGTAAGAGTGACTCATTGAACATGCAAGAACAAAAGAACTCTGCTGTCGGGGCCCACAGGCCACGGGAAAGCGATCTGGGCAACGCAGGCTCTGTGCCTCCACACCAGTGCTCCCGCCGGAGTCCCCGTCCCCAGCTGGCTGTCCCTGCCGGCCCTTCACCTCTCAGCAAGGCTTCTTCTCTTCCTTTCCGCCCAGACGCAATTCACCTGCGGGTTTTGTCAGAACCACGGCCTCCGCAATCAGCAAACCTCCAGCCTCCCTGCAACAGACCAGCAGTCAGACGCGAGCAGGGAGTCACTGCGCACAGTTCTCAGAAATCCTTTATTTTCTGAAAAGAGGTCATTTACAAACCATGTATTTATTGAAGAATGCTTAGAAAATACAAAAAAAAAAAAAAGAAACTTAAAATAACTATTAACCCTAATTCTGCTACGTAGAAATTTCCATTAAAATCTTGATATATGTCCTTCTACACTTTAAAAAAAGGAATATATACACGTTACAAAATTGTAATCCTCTTGGGAACCAGCAGTTAGTGTAATGGCTATGTCGCTGGACTCCCACGTAGTCGACCGCGGTTCGCGTCTCGGACCCGGTGGCTTACAACTCACGCCAGGCGCGTGTACGTGCGTGCCCAAGATCCCGAGAGGAGAATGGAGGAGAAGTGATTGCGGCGTGACCATCCCCCTGGGGGGTGATTTCTCACTTTCTGTCTCTATGTCTCTCTCTGTCTGTCTGGCGAGCGCACGCGCCCTATAGGGAAAAACCTCTCCAAAAAAAAAAAAATTGTAATCCTCTTATAGATGCTGTTTTGTATTCATTAAAGCTGCCATCAGGTAACATTCTAAATGACTGTCACCCAGCATGCCGCAGGCCTCCGGGTCAGAGCAGTGTCCCTGGCGGCGTTTCAGTGGGGACATGGCGAGCTTTCTGCCTGTGCAGACGCACGGATCCAGACACACCGTAGGAACCTCGCTGGTCGCCAGGCCGCTCACGCCCACCGCTCTAATCAGGGCTTCGAGCCCACGCCTTCCCGCACAGCTCTCATTGTTTCAAACAATAAATTCCCAGGAGGGCTGGGTCAAGGGCTATGTGAAGTTTCCAGTAACTTCTGCAAAATCGCTTTGCAGATTCGGAAGTCAGGGGCACCTGCACAACCTCTCCTGGCCCTGGGTCATTTGTTTTTCTTTAACGTTTTGCCTTAGGGCACTTGTGCTTGCCAGAGAGAGAAAGTGAAAAATTACCCCCGTGGGAATGCCGCGCTACACACTCCTCTCCTCTATTCTCTTGGGATTTGGGGCATGCAAGCACACACGCCCAGTGTGAGTTTCAAGCCACCAGGTCTAGGACTCAAACCGCGGTTGGCCATGAGTCCAGCACCTGAACCACTATCTACCTGCTGGCCCCGCCCTGGGTAATTTTTTTTTAAATCCTTATTAACCCAATAGGTGGAAAAGCTATTATGAAATTTGAAGCGACAATTCTGTGACCCTTGGACAGACTGGGCATTTCACTGACCATGTTCAATGCTTTCATCAGAACCCGGGAGCGAAGGTGGGGTGTGATACCGGGAGTCTCCTGGGGGCTGCCGGGCCCTCTGCACCTCGGCGGGAGTCCCAGGACCTTCCCCTCCTCCTTGTGACTTGAACGTATATCTCTGGGTACGCTAGAATAGCACATATGGAATTTTAGATTTCCAAGTTTTTAAAGTTTATATGATTTATTTACTTATTTATAGAGAGGAAGAGAGAGAAGCACCTCCAACAGAGCCTTCAAACCACAGCCCGACCCAGTCAGCCGGCCCGGCTCAGGGACACGCGTGCGGGCATGTGCGCCTGGGGTGCAGGCATGTGCTCCTGGCACGTGGGTGTGTGTGCCTGGCACGTGAGCGTGTGTGCCTGGGGTGTGAGCGTGTGCACTTTGGGTGTGGGCGTGTGGGTGTGTGTGTGCCTGAGATGTGAGTGTGTGCGTCTGGGGTGTGGGCGTGTGCGTCTGGCACGTGGGCGTGTGCGCCTGGCGTGCGGGCGTGTGTGCCTGGCGTGCGGTCGCGTGCGTCTGGCGTTCTCGGGGTGCAAACCCAGGCCTTTCCCGTGTGGCCAGCGGCATTACTCCCATGCCACCACCGCAGCCCGGCTCGAATATTCTGGACAAGCGTCTATTCCCGTATTTGGCCCCAGCAGGTTTGCGTGTGCCCCCAGCTGGGATACATGACACTGCAAAGACACAGCGAGGGAGTGCAAGGCGCACTGACTGGCTCACCACCACAGTAACTGGGAGCAGAGGCAGGCCCCAGTCCCACGGCTTCGGCAGCAGAGGGAGCCTCGCCCGGACGTGCAGAACACAGCCTCCCGCTCACATGTCTAAGACTGCAGGGAGGCCTGGGGGCTTCCGGCCGGGGGCGGGGGCTCCAGGGACACTCAGGCGGCCACCTGCTCTCTCTCCGGCCAGGGACAGGGTCTCCAGGGACATTCAGACAGCCACCTGCTCCCTCTCCGGTCCAGCAAGGAGAGCAGCCCTTGATCCCGGTTCTACCCTCCACGCTGCGCCCGACAGTGCAGGATGGACCGGAGGGAAGCCGCGGGCCCATGGCCCTGCTGCAGGCTTTCAGAAGGGACTGGCCACTGCACCTCAGAGACAGGGACATGGTGTGTGCAGGCCTTGGCTACGGCTGCAGTGTCAGCATGGTTTGGGGAGTCAGCTAAGAGGTGTGGGGGCCTGGCCGGTGCCTGGAAGTCTCCCCACTGCACGGCAGAGAGGCAGAGCCCACCTGCCTCCCAGCGGCTCACCTCTGCCGCTGTGCACCGAGCAGCAGCTGATGGCAGCAGCAGCGGCCTTGCCAAGGGAGGCTGGCGTTCATCCCCCAGAGACCCGCAGGCACACGCAGGGGTTCGAGGCCAGCATGGTGCACGGCCCTCGCCGTCCAGGCTCACCACCACAGCTGCAGAGGCACAGCAGGGACAGCAGCGGGAGGACGGCCGGGCTGGGTCTCATTAAGTGACGGCATCTCTCCGTGTCTTCAAAGCCGACCCCCCGCTCTGAATCCCAGCTGCTGTGTGAGAAACCTTACCCGCCAGCCTGCCCTTCAGGCCCCTCTGGTCCTCACCGTCTGCAGTCTAAAATACCAAACTTGGGGGGCGGGGGAGCGGAGCTCCCGTTGGCTCAGAACCTCATGCGCTGGTCAGAGTCGGGCCAGGAAAGCTGTCTGGGGCCCAGTAGAACCTGCTGACCCCGGAATTCAGAGCAGTCGCATGACAGGGGCCTCTAATTTTATCAGCCCAATTCCCCCAGCTCAGGGGATTCCAAAGCAAGCCTCCAGCCTCAAGTTACAAGCACTTCCAAGACTGCAGGGAACACCATCCAGGCTCGGAGCCCTGCAGGAACGTCAGCCGGGCCAGAGTGCGGGCAGCCTGCCCGGATATTTGGAGAAGGCGGTGGTTCTCCCGCTTCGGCGAGCATCGCCTGGGGGTGTGGCTAAAGCAGATGCTGGCCCGCACCCCAGGGTGTCCTACTCCCAGGTCTGATGGGGGCCCGAGAAGCTGCACTGCTGACAAGTCCCAGGAGGTGCTGTGTGGGACTGGAAACTACGGGACCCGTCGAAATCGGGTATGATGTCAGACAGCGCCACGTCCCCGAGGCCCTCACCCTGGGCGCTGCTGGTGCCGCGGCAGGGTCCCTGACCAGGCCTGTCGGTGAGGAAGGGAGCGATGACAGGCTCTCGGGGATGCCCGTGGTTAGTGGGGGTGTAAGGTGGGGCGGCGTAGGCTTTCTAAGTCGCTTCGGGGCACGTGTGCTCAAAGCTCGGCCAGGACAGAGGTGGGGAGAGGGAGAAGGCACCTCGCCGAAGCATGTACGCTGCAATCTCTCCTCGCCTTCTGCATCCTTCGGGACAGGGGGCACACAGACAAGCCAGGGAGGGACGTGACCTGCAGAGCTAAGGGGATCCCGTGTCCCCTGATCACAGCCCACAGGCCGGTCCAGGAGAGTCCAACCTCCATCTCTCAAAGAAGTCAGCTGTGTCCCGCGGACGTTCTGGAAAATCAGACGTCCCAGCCTGAGCTGCCTGGGGCCGTGATGCCCACTGAGCTGTGCAGCCCCTCCTCCCTCCTCCTGTGCACCAATCTCGCCGTCCCCACCACGCAGAACGGCATCTTCTCTGCCACAACCAGCTGCCCGCCTGCACTCTCAATCAATCACGCACCTTCCCTCAGCACCTCCTTCCACCCCTGCTCGTTCGAAACAGCTATCTTTCTAGATCTGTCTAGAGCGCATCTCTCTTGACCTCTGACCACTGACTGGCACTGGCATCTGGTCTCCCCTTGAAACTCTTCTCCTGAAACTCCCCCGGACCACCACCTCCAAATCCCCCCGCATGCTTCAGCCAAGCGCCATCACGCGCCTCCCGGGGCCTCTGCACCAATGCAGTGCCGGACAGCAGGGGTTCCTTCTCTGCACTGGGCAAGTGCATTCTCTCTCACAAAGAGCACTGAGAATTCAGGAATTTTGTGTTGGCTATAAGGCATGTGTGCTCACCAGAGAGAGACAGAGACACAGAGGCAGAGAGACACAGAAGAAAAGTGAGAAATCACCCCGCAGGGGGGTGACTACACTGCACTCCCTTCTCCTCCACTCTCCTTTCCGGACCTTGGGTACATGCACATGCACACGTGCCTGGCCTAGTTTTCAAGCCACCAGGTCCAGGACTTGAACTATGCAGCTGACCATGTGGAATCCAGCTGCCTTAACCACCACGCCATCTACTGGTCCAGGAGCTATTTCTCCCAGCCCACTCCTCTTCTGAAGTCTGTGTTTCTAGGAGCTGCTGGACTCCAACTGCATGGCCTCCGACGGTCCTCAAGCTTGTACACTGAGATTTTCCAGCAAAGTTGTTCCACTTCTCCTCATCTGCAAAACCTACCAACCAAGGCCCAAGCGATGTTATCAGCACTGTTTATTCACTCTGGTCCGAGGGTACACGCACTCACCAGAGAGAGAGAAAATGGGAGAGAGAGTGAGCAGCCTTCACCGGGGTGTGGTCATGGTGCAATCTGTCCCCCCTGTTCTCATCCTGTAGGATTTGGGGCATGCACACACATGTACCCAGCACATCTCTCATGCCACTGGGGCTGGGCTTCGAACTGCAGTCAGTCACATGGGGTTCGGCTCCCTACACCGAAGGGCTTAACCACTGCATTATGGGGCTAGCCCCAAGCTACATTCCTCTCCAACCCACTTCCTGCCCACCTCACCCACCACATCTAAAAAGCCCCAACACCAGTTAACTCTGTTGACCCGACCTCTCCGAGTCCACCCTTGCTCATACGTCAAGGTCTCCAAACGCAAAGCCCTGCTCTGCCACGGTCTGGACGACAGCTTGCTCTTCGAAGGTTCATTTCCTGGAGGGTTGGTCCCTGTGTAATGGCTTTGGCCAGCCCCACAGCCTGGGGTTTGAGGTAACTGGTTCCTAACTCAGTGACCGCAGTTCAAGTCCCAGCTCCGGTGGCATGGCAATCATACCGGGCATGTGTGTGTGCATGTGTGCCTCAATCCCAATGGGGCGGAGAAATGGAAGAGAAGGGACAGCAGTGAGACCTTGCCCCCCCCCCCCCCGGGAGGGCTTTCTCTCTCACCCCCTTCTCCAGGGAGCACACAGCCTCTGGGAATTGAAACAAAAAAGATGAGAGGCATAGCCTAGCGGGGCATCACCCCTCTGCTGGGGGTGGAGGGCACGCGGAGAGGGCGGGGATTCTGCTCCCGCTCTGTCCAGCTGGTGCCTCTCCCCACCTCCGGCTGTGCTGGAGCTAGCCCGAGGCCGAGTGGGCTCTGTGTTTATGACGACAAAACACGAGCTCACACCAGGGAGGTCTGAACTAACAGAAATGCAAACTGCGAAGCGACCAGGGGCGAGGACATGCTGGCGTGTCCCCGCGTGTTTGCTATGGTCAGGGCAGCACGAACTGTTCCCTGGGATCTCCCGCAGCCGCCCTGCCGCCACCGCTCCCACTGAGCCCGGGCAGGCCCACGGGGCAGGAGTGCACATGACGTAAGCAGGGGCCCAGGAGACCCTCCGAGGCCAGGCGGGCTGGGATGGCTGGGTCCCACATGGCCGACTGCACAGCTCGACTGCTGGACCAACATGCCGGGCACGTGTGTGTGTGTGTGTGTGTGTGTGTGTGTGTGTTTGTGTGTGTGTGCCCAAAGTCCTGAAAGGAGAAGCGGGAGGAGAAGGCACTACAGCATGGCCACCCCCCGGGGTGACTTCTCACCCCGCACCCTGGTGTCCCTCCAAGTGCATGCACCCTCTAGCAAATTTAAAAAGAGAGAGAGAGAGAGAGAGAGAGGTGTCCTGTGTAAATAATCTTAGAGAGTTACTTGAAGGCCACGTGACCTTCCTACCAGTCTCTGCGTTAGGACCTGGTCCGTGCTCGGTTCCACGGTGAAGGCCGTCTCACAGACAGCTCTCTCCGATCACCCCTCGGCGGGACCTCTGGGCCGGGCTCCCGGGTGTGGGGCTTAGCTCTCCGTGAGCCCCGCCAGCAGCACGGCAGAGGAGCCGCTGCGACCACCCTCCTCACAGCCTGGGGAAGCGGCTTTCTTAACGCGGCCCTCGCGGCGCACACGGCAGGCGGGCTCCAGGCCGCGTTCCCGCACCCCTGCGATCAGCGGTGAGTTCGCCTCTCCCCCACGCACGACCTACCCTTCACTCGTTCATCTCTTGGGCTGACGGTGTTTCCCCTCCAGGTTTAGGTACAGCTTTACAGCCCCCCCTTGCCGAAGCAGGTTTTCTCCAGGACTCTCAACGTCCTTTCCCACGTTCGGGCCACACCGAAGGTCATTTCACGAGGCAGCCCAATCGCTTCATTCTTTCTGGTTTTGTCCCCAAGTTCTGCGCTTAGAAAGCCAGCCCAGGTCTCGCTGTGGTGAGGGCACCTCTCAGGACGCTGGAGGCTCCTTCCCAGGCCCACCTGAACAAGCCGGTGTGGCTGAGGTCTGGGAGCCTCGCACCTGGGAGGCCGGGGCGGGGCGGGGCGGGGCGGCAGCAGGGCAGGACCTGTGAGAAGTGCCTGCGTCTCCCCTGCATCTCCACCCGCCCCAGCCACTTTTCTCTCTTGTAAAGGGGACAAACGGAAGAGCAAGCCGACTCTTCCTTGGTAAAGAAGACTCCCACACACCTTTCGTTGCTTGGAATGGTTTAAGCTGGAATGTCTCGGTGGAGTCTCTGCCGATCCCTCACTGGCTGTTCACCCAACTGGCCCTCCTTCCTGGACTTGCACCGAGGCTCGGCCAGCTCATAAGCTCCCAGGGACACGGGGCGGCCCTCGTGGGACTCCGTCCCTCCCGTGTCGGCTTCAACGGCTGCTTGTCTATCACGAGCCCCCGGGCTGTCCTGCATCCACGCATAGATATCCACTGAGCCATGGCACGCTCGGGCAGAGGACGCTGCGGGGACCAGGTGGAGCCCTGCATCTGCCCCTCCGGGAGAACAGGGGCCCACAAGCCCCAACATGACACCACTCCTGCATCTTCATGGGGAACAGGGGCTCACACATCCCAACACAACACCGCCCCTGCGTCCTCATGGGGAACAGGGGCCCACACGCCCCAACACGACACCGCCCCTGCATCTGCCCCTCTAGGAGAACAGGGGCCCACACGCCCCGACACGACACCGGCTCTCCGTGAGCCCCGCCAGCAGCACGGCAGAGGAGCTGCTGCGACCACCCTCCCCACAGCCTGGGGAAGCGGCTTTCTTAACGCGGCCCTCGTGGCGCACACGGCAGGCGGGCTCAAGGCCGCGTTCCCGCACCCCTGCAATCAGCGGTGAGTTCGCCTCTCTCCCACGCACGACCTACCCTTCACTCGTTCATCCCGTGTCTTCACGGGGAACAGGGGCCCACATGCCCCGACACGACACTGGCCCTGCGTCTTCAGAACTAGACGTGTCGGCCCTTTGGTTTTTCACAAAAGGAAGCTTACCGACTGAGGCACGAGGCTGGCGGGCTTGCCTCTGTGATGGGCAGACACTCAGAGACGCATTCCGGAGACCGCCCCGAGGGTGAGTGTGGAGCACACAGGAGGCTCCTCGGGACCCGCAGACGGCGTGATGGCCACGTAGCTGGGCTCTCCCGAGGTCGGCTGTAGTTCAAGTCCGGGACCCAGTGGTTTAAAACACACGGGGCACGTGTGCATGCGTGTCCAGAGTCCCGAGAGGAGAATGGAGGAGAAGGGATTGCAGCGTGGCCATCCCCCTGGGGGCGATTTCTTGCTTTCTGTCCATCTCTCTGGTGTGTGCACACTCCCTACAGCAAAACTCTCTCTAAAAAAGCGAGCCCTCCTCACCCTCCTCCGTGAACAACAGCTCTTAGCTGGGTTCTGCTGCTGAGTTTGGGGAAACCTGGAAACAATTTGGTACATTCCCTGCAGCCCCGCGGGATTAGGCTGGAGTCACAAGGACCCTCCTGTGCATGGGCTGACAGCCACTTATGGAACGCGGGTGGGCAGCAATGGCACGGGGGGACGTGTGCAGACGGGCGGGAGACGGGCACCGACAGGCCATGAGGGGGACCCCGGAGAGGGTCCTTGTCTACCTTACCGTGTGCCTGGAGCCTCCAGAGCCCTGAGAGAACGAACGCCCGCTGCTGGTGCTGCCTAGCCCCAGACGTGTCCCCAGCCCGTGTCCCCCCAGCCCGTGTCCCCAGCCCGTGTCCCCCTAGCCCATGTCCCCCAACCCGTGTCCCCAGCCCGTGTCCCCCCACCCCGTGTCCCCCAGCCCGTGTCCCCCTAGCCCGTGTCCCCAGCCCGTGACCCCCAGCCCGTGTCCCCAGCCCGTGTCCCCCAGCCCGTGTCCCCAGCCCGTGTCCCCCTAGCCCATGTCCCCCAGCCCGTGTCCCCAGCCCGTGTCCCCCCAGCCCGTGTCCCCCAGCCCGTGTCCCCCAGCCCATATCCCCCCAGCCCGTGTCCCCAGCCCGTGTCCCCCAGCCCGTGTCCCCCCAGCCGTGTCCCCAGCCCGTGTCCCCAGCCCGTGTCCCCCAAGCCCGTGTCCCCAGCCCGTGTCCCCCAGCCCATATCCCCCCAGCCCGTGTCCCCAGCCCGTGTCCCCAGCCCGTGTCCCCCAGCCCGTGTCCCCCCAGCCTGTGTCCCCCAGCCCATGTCCCCCAGCCTGTGCCCCCTTGTCATGGAGCCCCAGCTGGCCAAGACGCTGAGAGACAGGCCCCAGCTGGGCCATGGTCCCCTCCCCTCTGCTCACACTGACGGCCGCCCAGGTGTGTGGGCTGGTTTCCGGGAGCCCCAGGAGCTCCTGGGCGTGCAAACCGGCCAGCTCCGT
The DNA here is from genome assembly GCA_026018925.1 of Tupaia tana. Taxonomy (NCBI): domain Eukaryota; kingdom Metazoa; phylum Chordata; class Mammalia; order Scandentia; family Tupaiidae; genus Tupaia; species Tupaia tana. The sequence continues at coordinate 121,307,357 of JAKSZU010000003.1, forward strand.
AGGACACTAACGATGACGAGCACCCTGCGAAGCTTCTCTACTGACACCACCTATGAGGGAACTGGAAACCGGGGGGAGGCACAGGCCCTGCCTCCACCCCCACGAGACCCCAGAGAGACCCGAGGGTCTCCATGTCACACCTGGCCTGAGGACAAACTGCCTACAGAACTCCCAGAGGCCAGGGCTGTGGGAGACCCCGTCCTGCCCCCGGTTAGGACATTGCCCAGGTCGCCTGAGCAGGAGGGCTCGGAAAGATGGGCAGTACCCACAGGCACAGCAGGCAAGGTGCCAGCCTGGCTGGGAGTCAGCTGGGAAAGCTGAAACACCGGCACGCGTGTCCACACGAAGCCGCACACGGCAGGCAACACGACACTGGTGGGCACCGGGGGTGGTCATGAGGTGCCGTGCTGCTTGCTGGGTACAACCCGAGGGTACCAGATGCAGCCATACAGACCAGGCCTGGGAGGTCCAGAGAAGGCCCGAACGCACGGTCAGAAACCGGTGTGGAGAGGAGAGGGGTGATCGGGCTGTCAGGGGGGCCGAGGGTCTCGCCACAACCGGAGGTGGCACCCTCTCCCCGGTCGCGGAGGGTAGGGAAGGGAAAATGGAGCACAGAGACCTTTGTTACCACCCAATGCGCACACCTGCACGAACGCAGGGCCCTGCTGAGGGCCCCTCTCTAAGGACCTCCAACCCACGCCTCTTCTGTCCTCCCGAGGCCGACAGTGGAGTCTCAGACTGGCCACCCACCCTGATGGGACACAGAGCCACGGCCCTCCTGAGCGAGAGAGCAGGATGGCAGAGTGACCCGGAGCCGGTGCCACGTGGGCCCGGGTGCTCCCAAGGCCCAGCCAGAGTAGCTACAGGCCCGAGGCTTCGGAGAAAAGTGGGGGCCTCCGGAGTGAGGGGAGGTGGCACTTAGGCATGTGAATGCCAGTCACAGAGCAGCATGCTCCAGGCTGTCCCCCTCCAACCCCGGAGAGCGCGTGCAAACAGCAGTGGCCAGACCTCCCCAGGGCTCTGCCCCACACAGGCCCACGGCTGCTCCGCCTGGGGCTGACTTTCCACATCTGCACATGGAGCTCCACGCTCCTGCGTGACGAGATGGAGCAGACACCCAGAACGTCAGCCACCCTCAGCCGCCTTTACCGAGCCCAGCCCCCCAGCCCCAGAGTCAGGGCGCCGGGCAGCGAGCACCGAGGCTAGGCAGTGCCGCTGTGGCGAATCTGCCCCAACAGCAGCTCACGTGGCTCCCAGCCTGCGGTTTCCAGGGTGACTCTTATTTAGGTTTTTGCCACAGGGCCTGTGTGCTCACTGGAGGGAGAGAGAGAGACAGCGGGAAAGTGAGAAATCACCCCGGAGATGGGCGCACCACAGTCCCTTCTCTTCTCCTCTCGGGATTCTGGGCAGGCACATACTCATGCTCAGTGTGAGTTTCAAGCCACTGGGCCCAAGACTCGAAGCACAGTCAGCCATGTGAGAGTCCAGCACCTTAACCACCAGGCCACCTGCCGGCCCAGTCAGGGGCGATTCTTAAAGTGTCCCATTAAAAGCCAGCAATAGGAAAGAACCAGACATTCACGCTAGGCTGACAACGACCTGCAGCAGGAGGAACAGCAGCCCCACCCACGGCAGACACCGGCCAGTAAGGCACACGCAGGCCGAGCTCAGGTGCGCCGTGAGGTCCTCCTCAGCGTCCAAGCCGCCCCTACAAACAAACCCGAGCTCCGATGAGAAAGGCCACCTCCTTGCCAGCCTGCAAGCAAGATCATCTTTCTACGCGGCCCCGAGGGCCTGTGCGCCACAGCAGCCCACCTGGGGAGGGGACGACAGCTCAGTGAGTGAGGTCTCTGCGGGGCAGCGAGCAGAGCAGGATGTGTGAACAGCCCGCGTCGGACCTGGGCCAGGCTCAGACGACTCGCAGCAAGCGCTGCAGGTACCCAGGCCACACGCACAGCAGTGCTGCTAGTGCTCACGGCCCCCCAGGAGGTCTCACGCCACCCCACCCTGCAGAGGCACGGACGGTCCCTGAGAGCTGGGCCCAGTCTGGCTCCCAGTCTGAGTGCCTCACCTCTGCAGTGGGCATCCCAGCTTCAGCGTGTGCAGGGCCCTGTGGGGACTCCCATCCCATCCCGGGCCCCGGGCTCCCGGCCGAGAGTGGGTCCTGAGGACCTGCGTTCCCAACAAGTCCCCAGTGACACTGATGCTGCTGCTGGCCAGGGACCAAGCTTGGAGAGCGGCCACCTTCTGGAAGGCTCCTCTCCCGAGGGTACACTCCCAGGACAGTTCTGTGGACCTCATGGCCGGCAGGAAAGGACCCGGCACAGCCCCAGTACAGCACAGGGACAACGCAGGGGCTGCCGCTACTCCTCCCTCGGAGCCAGCTGAGTCTCAGACAGCAGTGACAGAAAGGTGGGCCAGACGCCAACTGCACCGTCCTCTCCCTCCCGCCCCCACAGCCACAGAGCACGGGCAGCCACGGGGAGCCCTCGATTCTGGGACAGTGCACACCTGGTTCCCAGCAGGCCTCCACCAGACGCTTGGACAGGAGTCGGGTAAGGTCTCAGCAGAGCCTCCCGTGCAGGCCAACCCTGAGACGCGTGCACACTCATCTGCACCTCCCAGCCAAGCTCAGTGTGGCACGTGGGCCTCAGACTGCACGGACTGACAGGCTGCTGCGAGGGGCGGGTGGGGTCTGCACCTCCCAGCCAAGCTCAGTGTGGCACGTGGGCCTCAGACTGCACGGACTGACAGGCTGCTACGAGGGGCGGGTGGGGAAAGGTCCCGTTTATTCTTAGCATGCCGCCTTCCCAGCTTGGGAACTTGTCTGTCTGGCAGGTCACTTGTGCTCCTGGCCCATCAAGCCTGCCCTGCCCCTGGCCAGCCACAGAGGGAACGGGGCTCCTGCCACCGGCCCAGGGTCGCCTCTGAACTCAAATAACCCCGCGCCGCTGGCCCAGGCCCAGACAGACAGCTCATTCGGGTCACTAGGATTCACACTTCAAAAGAGGAACACGCTGATGAGATAAAAATACAAACCGCTGAGCACAGAGGAGGCTGCGGTTCCTGGAGGGTGGGAGGCCACAGGCAGAAGGGCGGGCAGGCCCCTTCCCCCCCCCCGTGACTGCCAAGGGCCCTGAAAGGACAAAGGCAGCAGCCCACCCCCACTCCCTGTCCAGGCTTCAAGGCCCTGCACTGGGACTCCAGATGGGAGGCTGATTCACCTGGGTCTCGATGCCCAGGACGGGGTGGCTTCTCCCCCAGCTCCAGGAGGCCTACATCAGGAACGTGAGCGGCCCTGAACGCACCCTCCTCACGGGCCTCCAGCACGGCCACACAGCAGTGCCGTTCGCAAACGCTCTTTAACTGCCAGAGGGCTCGCGTGCTCACCGGACAGAGACAGAGACAGAGAGGGCGAGAGCCCCCGGTGGGGTGGTCATGCTGCAACCCCTTCTCCATGTCTCCGTCCTGTGGGAACTTGGGGCACGCCCACACATGCACCTGGCGTGATCTCCAGGCCGAGGGTGGGGTCTGGGGCAGTGGGCCCTGTGGGTCTGGCTGCCATGACCCCGAGGCTATGGAGCCAGCCCACAGAACGCTCTTATCTCAGTTTACAACAAAATGCGGCGGCTGTAGGCAGGAGAGGACACTGGGGTTGAGGCCGCCAGGTCAGTGGGTTCCAGGCCCTCCTCACTCCCTTCCTACACACCTGGTCCAGAAGCCCCTGTTCCAGACAAACAGCCACCCCGTGAGGGACCAGGCCAAACCCCGGGCCCCAGCCCCTCTCCTGAGCACTGATGGGACCTCGAGAGGGTGCCTTAACCTGTGTGGGCTAAAAGCTCAGAACCCAAATGGAACCCCAAGGGATGGTGTTCACAAGGCCTGTCCCCACTCCCATGTCCCTGCCTAGCCAAGGTCTCCTTGGTCTGCTGCTTCCTACACAGGTGTCCCTCCTCTGAAGGACCTCCCCAGACCTGTCCACTCTCCCACTGCCACCCTGGAACCGCCGGCAGGACCACTGGCTTTTCTCCCGCTGGAATCTGAGTTCCGAGACTGCAGGGCTGTGTGGGAATCAGGGCCTGGCACCTGGTGGCCCTCCCCCACGCCGAGCTCTGGGTGCAGAGACCACACCGAAGGGCCCCGTGAGTGTGAAACCCACGAGAACGCGGAGCTGGCATAACCCACCAAGGTGAGGCCCGGCTTCACACACGGCAGACGAATGCTACGAGGGCCTTACGTCAGGGATGCGGTGCCCACAGGCCCGTGTGGCTCCTGAAAGCGTCCCCACCTCTCCTATCAGGTGCTGAGTGTCCCAGCGTCGAGAGCTGCCCAGTCAGTGTGGAGGCTGCCAGCCCCACGTGGCCATGGGGGCCGCACACAAACTATGCCAGGTTCGAATTAAGACGTGACGCTCGGGCAGAACCAGCACCGGATCTCGGAGGGCGCCCAGGAAGAACGGAGATGTGTCAGGCCTCGTGTCGGACATGTGCACACACCTTAGTGTTCCTGACACGGCGCGACATTTTAAAAACGAACATTAAAGTCATGTTTCATCGTACCCTTTTAAAATGCAGCTCCCAGAGAACTCAAAGGTGCCCACGAGACCCCGCCATGCTCTGACCACACAGCACGCTGTCCACACTCCACCTTCTCTGACCTCGCCCAGGAGCCCGGGAGACGTGCTCATCCTGGGAGTCCTCTCATCACGTCCTGCTTCTCGGCCAGTGTTTCCCATCAGGGATTTAGTCCCATTGTCACTCAGCCTTCAGCCCAGCTCCGGGGGCCAGGAAGCCTCCCGTGGGCGGGCTGAGGGCGGGCAGGCTGGTGTGGGTCAGCGGCCGCATGTCCTCTGGGGTCTGACTGCGCCCAGGGCCCGCGTGGGAGCAGAAGCGAGCTGGCCTAGTTCAGCTCCGTCAGCCGTCCTGGCAGCTGGGCTCCCGGACCGGCAGATCCCTGCCTGTATTTAGGGCGATGGCCCCACTACCCCAGTGTCCGAGAGTTCTCTGGGGTTGTGTCTGTGCCACACCTTGGTACCCTTGTCCCTTCTTTGCAGAAAATGCCACTAAGCTGAGACAGTGAGGCTTTAAACGTAGCCGCAGAGCTGGCTGCCAGGGGCTGCTGTGGTGGGAGCGTCTTCGCTGTTTCTAGAGCTAACCCTAACTCAAAACCGAACGGCACTGGCCTTGGGGCGAACAGTCTCACCCCTGCTTCTACCTGAGGCTGGGGTTCACTTTTACCCTTCCAGATGCAGTGCTGGGACCCCAAATCTGAGGGTGACAGGCTGCCCTCTGCCCCCATAAACACGGGCACATCCCCGTTTGCGTCCAGACCTCCCCGGTGAGGGAGGGTGTGCCCGGCTGAGGCAGGAGTGAGTCGAGGTGGGGACTCTGTCAGGGCGCCGCACCTCTTTCTCCGTCTCACTCAGTCTCTCTCGTTCATGAATCAAGTGGACAAACTTTTTAAAGGGCCCGAGCTGAAAAGGTGCAGGCGGTAGGGCACTGCCGAGCCATGCTGAGCTACGTGGCGGGCCCGGGTTCGGGTCCCGGGCGGCCCTGCATGGGAGTATCAGAGGGGACACCCTCACCGTGGAGGTCTGGACGCACACCGGGATGTGCCCGTGTTTATGGGAGGGATCCTGGCTGGCTGGGAGGCTGGGACGGGAGGATCTCGGCATGGCGGAACCCTGTCCGGTCCCTATCTCTCTGTCTCTCTAGGGCAACACCCCGAGACTGTCCAAATAGCCAAACAAGCTGTCCCTGCAGGGAGCAATGAGGGAAGGCCTGGGGACGCCTGGTAGGCGTCTGCCCCGGGGAAGCGGCAGGACAGAGGCCGGCAGGAGACCAGCACGGCTCTGAGGCTGTTTGGGGCCGGTGACAAAGAACACAAATAAAGACCTCCCTCCTGTCTCCTCCTACCAAGAACTTCCTGAAGGATGGCTCTAGCGCCCCAAAGGTCCTCGCTAGAAAAGAGGAGGCCCGGGGCAATGACTCCCTAGCATCAGTTTTTCTTTCTAGAATTAGGCTCTTCACATGAGTGAACTGGACCTGCTTAAAGCAACGCGACGCAGGAGAAGCTATCCATGTCTTAGAAGTGAGAGGCAAGAGGCGCTGAGTCCCGGCCATCGCCGAGATGCCGCACCTGTGCTCCTCGGGCGAGGTTGGGACAGGCTCTCCGGACAGCCCCACAGGCCGGGGGGGGAGTGTCACAGCCACCAGGGCGGCCTTCCCGAGCTGCACTCAGAGTCCAGCGCTGACACTGGCAGCTCCCTGTCCCCCCCCCCCCCCCACTGTGGGGTGCCTCGGCTTGAGAAGGGAAACCAAGACATGATTTCCCGTTTCGGGGAAGCAGCAGTGGGGACGCAGAAAGGTGCCACCCACCATCCGGGGCAGGGGACGTGGAGACCGGGGGCCAGGCCCCCTGGGGCAAGCCCAGCCGCCCGCCTCGCCTTGGCCTCCGAAGCCTGCAAACCTGGCACAGGCACCCAACAGGTAAGTCCTGCGAGCTCGTCAGGTCTTACCTCCCAGCCCAGACAGGGTTCGGTTCCCACGAACACCTGCCCCTGCCGCGCCCCCTGTCATCTCGGCAAGCCCCCTCCCTCCCATCTCCAGGCCACGCTGAGGACTCGAGAGTCACAATTCCCGAGGGGGCAGGTGTTGTGCCATAGGGCATTTAAAGTGCTCTCCCGGCCCAGCCGCTGTGGAGCTTTGTTTGAAAATGGAACAGCCAGGCTGTGTGAGGCTGGGCTACACCAGAGGCCGCGCTCAGACCTCGTCCACCCAGACAGCGACCCAGCGAGACCCCGTCAAAGCACTACGAACTCTCTCTCAAAAGAAGAAACAGGAACAAAAAACAAACAAGACTCTCCCTTCCTGGAAAAATCCGGTCATCGAGACAGCGCCCGCCCTGGGAGCTGTGGGCAGTGCCTTCTGCTTGGCTGTGCTGAAGCCATGGCCAACGGCGGCCGGACCCCAGCTGACCTGACGCGCCATGCACCTGTGTGAGCACAGGGCGACAAGCTGAAGGGCGGGGAGTCATGGCAGGAATAGCCCCGTAGAGGGTGCCGCTCTCCCTCACACACGCATGCACACCTGCTCACACACTCACACACACATGCACACCTCTCACACTCCCTCACACACGCATGCACACCTGCTCACACTCCCTCACACACACGCACACCTGCTCACACTCCCTCACACACGCGTGCACACCTGCTCACTCTCACACACGCATGCACACCTGCTCACACTCCCTCACACATGCACACCTGCTCACACTCCCTCACACACGCATGCACACCTGCTCACTCTCACACACACATGCACACCTGCTCACACTCCCTCACACACGCACACCTGCTCACACTCCCTCACACGCGAATGCACACCTGCTCACACTCTCACACACGCATGCACACCTGCTCACACTCTCACACACGCATGCACACCTGCTCACACTCTCACAAAACAAACAGCACAAAATTAAATTACATTGAAAAAGACAGTGTCCACCTTGGAAAATCACGTCAACTCAGTCTCCTGATCCCCACAGGAGACACTGCTGGTGAGGGCCACCCTGAGAAGTGGGTCTGGGTCTCTGTATAGAGCCGTGGCCAAAGGCTGCAGCCACTAGAAAACAGCCTTTGGATTCCAAAGAGCCAAAGGGCTCCCACCTCCCTCCCCCGGGATGAACTTTCACCTCTGGGTCTGGGTGAGCTGGAGGGGTTACACAAAACCGTGTCTACCTTGCACTGCCTGGCAAGCATGGGCCTCGGCACCTTGTCCCCTGCACATCACTCAGGCCACTCACAGCGGTGGGCTGGCTTTCGGAGACACGGTGGATGGGCAGATGTGGATAACACCAGTGACATGACCACGTGCCCGGGGAAGGGCTCTTGTGGGGCTTCTGGGAAGGGCCCACGAGACCAGAGCTCGGGTCGATCTGAAGAGGCATACTGAGGGGGCATGCACCTGTCCCCACATTGGGCCACACAGAGCCTGGTCCCCACACCTCCCCATTCCACCTCCCGTCCAGGGCTCTGCACTGGGCAGCCCCAGAGCCTTCACACGCCCCTCGCGTGTGTGCTAGTGCAGAGTAAAACTGCACAGGTGTGCATGCCACACGGCGGCGAAGCAGCGTGCACTGTGGGACAGCTGCTCTGCGTGATGAACGTGCACCTTTCACACACACGCCATTTTCCTGGAATGAGAGGACTTGGAACCTACTCTGGAAACTTTCTCTTTTTTTAGAGAGAGATTTTTGCTATAGGGCACGTGCACTTCCTAAAGAGACAGAGAAAGAGCAACAGAAAGTGAGAAATCAGTCCCCCAGGGGGGATAGACACACTGAAATCCCTTCTCCATTCTCCCCTTGGGATTCTGGGCATGCATGCACACATGCCCAGCATGAGTTTTATGTAGCCAGTCCAGGACTTGAACCACAGTTGACTACATAGGAGTCCAGTGACATAACAATTACATCATCTCTTGGTCCCTCGGAGGGCAGATTTTGAGTGTACAATATATCATCGTCATCTGGAACGCCGAGGGTGGATAGCACACATCCTGTCTAACCAGCACTGTGCCCTCAGCAGGTGGCACCGACCCAGCCCAGCAAGCCCCCGGACTCTGCTTCTCCAGCCCTGGGAAGCAGCCTCCCTCCAGTCTGCTCCCTCCCCCCCACTCTGCTTCTCCAGCCCCAGAAAGTCCCCCCAGACTCTCCACCACACCCTCTGCTTTTCCACCTTGGTCTTGTAGATCCTGCGTGAAGGTGAGGCCATGAGGTACTGCCTGAGCCTGCATCTCTCAGCTGAAACTGGAAAGTTACTGCCGACCCCACTCACTAGGGTGCCCAGCCTCACCGTGTGGTCCTCTAAGCTCTGCTGGCCGACCACCAGGAGGAGGGAGATTTTTGGACCCACCCCCAGGCCACGGGGAGAAGCTGGCGGTGGACTCCCTGCTCTCCACACTCCTCCAGGGCCGCTGTCCACCCCTGGGCTGGCTCTGACACGGTCAGCGCAGGCTCCCTGCGGGCCCCCGTTCTCCCACCCCATGACCCAAGCCCCACTCAGGGACTGACAGGAGAAGGAATACCTGCCCGGCCTCCCTTTCTGGTCCTGGGGCATCCGGGCAGCTGTGTCCCTACGGTGAATGGAGCCCCACGGCAGCCGGAGCTGGGGTGGGAGTGAGTCCCGCCTGCTCAGGGCCTTTGCCGGCTCAGTCCGGGGCCTCGGGTCTCATTCACAAACACAGCCTGTTCTAATCACGTCCAAGGAGCGTCCTTGCTCCTGCTTCTCGGGTCTTAAAACACGTGGGAGGAGCTGGGCTGCTTCTGGGCGGCCCTCGGACCCAGGCCCGACCCGGAGGGTGAGGCCCGCTGCCCGAGCTCACGCCAGCGCCGCGCCAAGCACACGTCCATCGCCGACTTTAAATACGTGCACAAACACTGTAAAATTAGTGTTCTGTTTGTTGTTTTTCAAAAAAGAGGAAGCTGAGAAAGGTACATGCAGAATGGACTGAAAGTCAGAGCCAGGAGAGGGCGGCTGCCCAGGGCCGTGCGGGACCCTCCTGCTGTTCGGGAACCCGTGCTGGCACACCCCGACCCACGAGGCGGGGGTCTGCGTCTGCTCTCGCTTCCCTCCCTTGTGGTTTCATGTCTGCACCGGGGCCCAGCTGGCTGCGCTGCATCATTGCTCACAGCCCGTCGCTCACGGGGTTAGAAATAAGACTCCCATCTGCAGTGCCAGCTCGCCACCCAGTTTACGGGGGGACGCCCGGTTTAGAAAGGGGTCCGGCCAGCTGCTCATGCCGCTGCCTCCTCCCCAGGCTCAGGGCCGGTGCAGAGCACAGGAGACGAGGCACTTCACTCCACAGGGCCTTCACCCCACGGGCCCTCCACCCCACGGGCCCTCCACCCCACGGGGCCCTTCATCCTACAGGGCCTCCACCCCACGGGCCCTCCACCCCACGGGCCCTCCACCCCACGGGCCCTCCACCCCACGGGGCCTTTACCCCATGGGGCCCTTCATCCTACAGGGCCTCCACCCCACGGGGCCCTCCACCCCACGGGCCCTCCACCCTACGGGGCCTCCACCCCACGGGGCCTTCACCCCACGGGGCCCTCCACCCCACGGGGCCCTCCACCCCACGGGCCCTCCACCCCACAGGGCCCTTCACCCCACGGGGCCTTCACCCCACGGGGCCCTCCACCCCACGGGGCCCTCCACCCCACGGGGGCTTCACCCCACAGGGTCCTTCACCCTGTGTGGGAACACGCTGCTTCACCCGTGCCGTCTGTGGCTTCTCGCTCTGCGGTGCTGGGCTGGGCAGTGACCCGAGCCACGCGGCCTGCCTGAATCGAGGTGGGAAAGCCGGCCGCCAAGCCCCAGCTAGAGAAAGCTTCAACACCGGAGGTGTCGGGCCAGGGTCGAAGGCCGGAAGACACAGCAGCTTTCCTTGTGCTCAGCCTCAGCCCACGAAGACCCTGTGGCTGTCAGTGGGAATGCATCAGACAACGTATATTAAAAAAGAAAAATCTGGAGCCAGGAATAACCTGGACAGAGCAGGAAGACAGGCTCAGAAAGACCATTGAGAACACGAAGTCGGGGCTGGGAGGTAGCGCAGCAGCAATACCCTGGACCCATGTGGGAGAGGCCCTGGGCTCAGGCCCCGCGACCTCCCTGAGGACCCTAGGCGTGCCCGTGCCTGTGCCGTGGTCCGACTGTCGGAGACGGGCATGCACTGCAGGAAAGGGACTCTGCTGCGGGAGCCTCCCCTCCTCTCTGCTGAGGCACCCCTTTGTTGACACTGTTACCAATATCAGACACGAGTCTGTTTCAAGCAGCCAAAGTGGAAAGGTGCCCAACTGTGAGGACAGAGGTCACCCCCACAGCCGTCCCCACAGTGAGGCCGTTCCCAAGTGAAGCAGTCACCCCCACATCAGTCCCCACGGCAAGGCCCTCCCCGGGGTGAAGTGGTCACCCCCACGTCAATCCCCATGGCGAGGCTGTCCCCAGGGTGAAGCGGTTACTCCCACGTCAGTCCCCACGGCGAGGCCGTCCCTGGGGTGAAGCGGTCACCCCGTACCCCGTCAGTCCCCACAGCAAGGCCGTCCCCGGGGTGAAGCAGTCACCCCGTACCCCATCAGTCCCCACGGCGAGGCCGTCCCCAGGGTGAGGCGGTCACCCCCCCACGTCAGTCCCCACAGCGAGGCCGTCCCCGGGGTGAAGCAGTCACCCCGTACCCCGTCAGTCCCCACGGCGAGGCCGTCCCCAGGGTGAGGCGGTCACCCCCCCACGTCAGTCCCCACGGTGAGGCCGTCCCTGGGGTGAAGCGGTCACCCCCACGTCAGTCCCCACAGCGAGGCCGTCCCCGGGGTGAAGTGGTCACCCCGTAACCCGTCAGTCCCCACAGCGAGGCCGTCCCCGGGGTGAAGCAGTCACCCTGTAACCCATCAGTCCCCACGGCGAGGCCATCCCCGGGGTGAAGCGGTCACCCCCATGTCAGTCCCCACAGCGAGGCCGTCCCTGGGGTGAAGCGGTCACCCCCACGTCAGTCCCCACGGCGAGGCCGTCCCTGGGGTGAAGCGGTCACCCCCACGTCAGTCCCCACGGCGAGGCCGTCCCTGGGGTGAAGCGGTCACAGCCACGTCAGTTCCCACAGCGAGGCCGTCTCCGGGGTGAAGTGGTCACCCCGTACCCCGTTAGTCCCCACAGCAAGGCCGTCCCCGGGGTGAGACGGTCACCCCCACGTCAGTCCCCACGGCGAGGCCATCCCCGGGATGAAGCGGTCACCCCCATGTCAGTCCCCACGGTGAGGCCGTCCCCGGGTGAAGCAGTCACCCCGTACCCCGTCAGTCCCCACGGCGAGGCCGTCCCCGGGTGAAGCGGTCACCCCCACGTCAGTCCCCACGGCGAGGCCGTCCCCGGGTGAAGCGGTCACCCCCACGTCAGTCCCCACGGCGAGGCCGTCCCCGGGTGAAACGGTCACCCCCACGTCAGTCCCCACGGCGAGGCTGTCCCCGGGTGAAGCGGTCACCCCGTACCCCGTCAGTCCCCACAGCCGCGGGCTCAGCTCAGGCTCCTCTGAGCCTCCAGAGGTGACAGGGCTCGCCTCAGCGCCCCATGATAACCGGCACAGGGCTGGGTGGCCGGGTTCAACCGATGCCCAGATGTGGGCTGAGCAGGGCCAGCAGGGGCTGCCTGGCCGGCATTTGTGGGTGCTGATGGCACGGCCCTCCAGGCAGAGAGGGAACAGCAGCATGGCAGGGGAGAGGAAGGCTCAGGGCAGGGTGGCCAGGTGTGGGGGCACACGTCGGGGCGTCAGGAGGAACACGGCACGTGGACAGAAACAGCTGACGACCTGGGGCCCTCCTACCAGAGGGCAGATCCCAGAGGCCGCGGTGAGACCCCAGAATCCACACCAGAGCAGCGACCCGTCTCCCAGACACCCGTCTGCAGAGCATCCAGCCCAGCCTCACAAACCCTGTGGAAGGCAGAGGTGGTGTGGGTGAGACGGGCCTGGACGGTCCAGCTCCCTCGGCAGCCGGCGAGCGGGGGGGAGCTGAGTGAAGGGGCCTGCAGAGCAGGAGGCACACTGGGCTGGGACTGACCTGGTACAGGGCCGATGCTCCAGGCTCAGCCGGCGCCCGGCAGGGAGGGTCCAACCTGTCCAGGATGGGGGACAGCTTCCCAGAGGGCGGGGCTTCTCTGCTGGGATCAGAGCATGAGCTGGCGCTGGACAGGCAGCCAGGCAGACACTGCAGGTTCCGGCAGTCAGGGCCAGGGACTAAAGTCCTGCGCTGCCCTGAGGGCCAGGAGCCCCACCTCGCAGTCCCTCTCCACCTCGCTGTCCTGCCGGGGTTTGGGGTGCCATGTACGTGTACCCAGCACGTCTTTCAAGATGCCAGGACTGGGATTTGAACCACAGCTGGCCAAATGGGATCCCTTAACCACTAGGCTATGGGGCTAGCCCTGTTAGGCACTTTTTGAAAGTAATAATGAAACAAGATGCAAAACAACCACAAGTCAGATGCCATTTAAAGTGCTCAGCACCAACTCATGCTTCAGCGAGGCAAAACTGACGCCGTGTAGAACTTCCCCTCCACGGGCTACAGTGACCGCCGTCCAGGTACAGTTGTGCCAACTGCCAGGGCCCCGTCTCAGAACATCTGGCCACCCCAGAATCTCCCCCTGCCCTATTTGCAGCCAGTCCCTAATCCCACTCCCAGCCACAAACAATGATCCGTGTTCTATCTCTAAATGTGTGTGCACTAACATTTTCAGTCCAAATTTAATGCGTTTGGGTTTACACTGTCCTAGTGAAGACGTCCCCGTACCCAGGAGCTCCTTGCGGAGAAGCAGGCAGCTCTATTTTAGCCTGTGTGACCTTCTCCCACACGCCGTCTCCCTCCCACCTCTCTGCCTCGTGGAAAAGGATCGCTCTGCCTTTTGGCATTAGTGGTTTGTTGGCCCAGATCCCTAGTGGACTCAAACGTGAAGTTAGTACGATCGGAAGTCAGTCACGGTGTCTGTAAAACGCCGACGTTTCTCTGTACACCAAAAACAACACTTGACTCCGACGAAGCTTCCCTGTGTCTCGGGCATCGCCATGGAGGACACGGAGTCTCGGGTGCTGACGCGAGTGTCCCATCCCGCTAACGCTTCCCGCACTGTCCGGGCAGTGACGGTGCCACCTTGCATGGCGCCAGGTCACTTGCTGGGCTCCCACTGTGTGAGAGAACTTTCCGGGTCCACGTGGCTCCCGCGAGCCCTGGCTGTCCCCTCCACGGCGAGGCACCAGTAAGACACCTGCCTCTTCCCTCTTACACGCTGTGCTCTCCCGGCCAGGCGATGGAGGGGACTGAACTCGGGATCTACCCTCCGCCGAGTGCGCCCTCACCTAAGGCCTTGCTTTACCCTCTCTGGGACCCTCCCTGGGGGTGGGGGCTCCCTAGCCCTCTGCCCTTCCTTCCGCCCACCTGCCCTTCCTGGGCTCAACCTCATCCAGAGACGTGGTCAGTCTGTGGCTCCCAAGTCTCTCCAGGATCAGCAAGTCAGCGAGGGCGGTGGCAGCTGGGGTTCCCTGGGCTTCACTCCATGGTGAAAGGGTGCAGGCAGCCCCGCTACATCGCTGCTCCCCCAGAGAGAACGGGCCCTCAGGGCCCCTCTGCCTGCCCTTTCCGTGCCAGCTGAGTGAGGCTGCAGGGTCCAGGGCTTCCCACTGGAAGCTGAGGAAAACCAGTCAGACCACGCCACGGACCACGGTGGCAGTTCAACGCCTCAAACCTGGAAATGGCTCGCTGGGCAATGTGGGGAGACACCGCAGGGAAGGGAGCGAGCAGAGGCCGGGGGTTTGTGGAACATCCTACGAAACACAGGCTGGCCCACGCGGACGAAACGCACTCACCTGGCTCCACGTGGGCAGGTTGGCCACGGCCACCTCCAACACCGTTTCTAAATGCAAGGCTGAGACCTGCCTGAAAGCCTTCCTTTACACCGTGAGCGGAGCAGCGGCCCTGCCGGGGAGGCACGGGCGTGTTTTACCTTCGAGGGGCCTGGTGCTGAAGAAGATGAGACGTGTAACCCCCTCGCTCCGGGCCTGTCCCTGGGAAGGCATTTAACCATTGGCTTCGTAAAAATGGGCAGAGGACCAGAGCGAAGGCCTGTGTCTCAGGGGTTAGGAACAGCGTGGGAAGGACCCTAGAAACGGGAGTCCATGAAGAACCAGCAGCAAACAGCACCCTGGCTCCCGGAGGCTGCCCGGCAGAGCACAGGGCGGGCAGCGGGGCAGGAGGTGGGAGCTGACCCAGCATCACAGACGGTCAGGGCAGGGGGTCGCACTGTGCTCCAGGTCCTGGCGCCCCCTCCCAGCCTAACGACCTGGCGCAGGGAGCACCTCTTCCCTCTGCGTCCTGGGCTGTGCTCCCCAGAGGCCACTTCGCGAAAGGTGTCCGGGCTAAGAGAGTTCTAAAGTGCTGGTCACAGCCTGTGCCTGTGTGCAGACCGAGCCTCAGCTGCAGACACCTGCACGCCGTCTGTGCAGGAAAGCGCTCCCTTAAAGGGTGTTCAGGAGTGGGGGTGCACACAGGAACAGCACTGCCCCACCCACGGCTGCTGCCCAAGTGGGAGCCCTTCCTTTTCTTTTTCAGCTATAGAGTACAAATGCTTACTGGGCAGAGACACAGAGAGAGAGGGAGAGTGAGAAAGCACGCCCTCCCCAGGGGACGGCCATGTACAGTCCCTTCTCTAGTCTCCTCTCGGGGTTTTAGGTACATATGCACAAGTGCCTGGGGTATTTTTCCAGCTCCTGGGTCCAGGACTTGAACCACAAAGTTGGCCACGTGGGATCCAGCTGCCTTAACTTTCATGCAACCAGCTGACCTGCCTTTACTTTTCATACAAAATATTTAAAACATTCAAAAATATAAATAATGCCTGGGTCCTGCCTCTTGTCAGGGCAGTCCACCTTCTCGGGGCCTGGAGCTGGTCTGAGAGGACCACAGTGCTGCAGCGACGCCAGGCCTGAGCTGCCCCTGTGCCGACAGCAGCACTAGCCCGGGCACAGGCCCCACCACCCACTTGTGCTCTGCTGCCCAGGCCTCAGGCCTGTGTGCACTGTCCCCACAGCCAGTGTGAGCACTTCAGCATCCCCGGGGTTCTAGTGCCACAGGCTTTTGGTCAGAGACCGGGACTGATGCACCGATCCAGAGCCCAGGCCGGTAAGCGAGCCCTAGTATTTACGGCTTCCCCAGTGGATGATGGCTCTGCTGCCACTGAGGGCCATGAGGAAGGAGCTTTCTGTCCACAGGAAGAGCCCAAGAACGGCAGGACAGAAGGGCACTGAGCCCCGAGACAGTGAAGTGCCTGTAAGACAGAAAAGGGCCCAGCCAGGCTATGCTTTCTGAATACTTTAAATACTTCATGTCCAAGTAAAGGCCCTAACTGGACACCGATCGAAGTCCAGGGCTGGGCCTCGAACTACGCAAACGACAAGTTCTGCCTTTAGCAGCCACTAGGCAATTTGGAAAGAGAACTTCCTTTTCTTCATTACTTATCTATTTTTAAAGTTCATTTATTCATTTCTTCCATGAGTGAGAGAGACCCAGACAGCAGCACCAGCGTGACCCCGATGCTGCGGTCCACCCCCCTCACCCAGCCGCGATCACGGCGCGTGTGCCTGGCCTGCCCGGCACGGTCTCCGGAGCAGGCGCGGAAGCTTCTGGTGGGCGCCTCCGAGCACTGTGTGCACTGCTGTGCCGCCACACGCTGGCAGATTGCCCACCTCTCCCCGACTGCGCTGAAGTCCGCCCAGGTAGTGCTGCCCTTGCTAAGCCAGCCAGAGGCCGGGCCCCAGCGTCGCTCGGAAGGCGGAGGATGGAGGACGGAAGACGGAGGACAGCAGTTGTGCACAGGTCTGCCCAGCCCCCCTCCTCCAGAGAGAGCGCCAGAAGCCGGCCGGCTCCGTGGCCTGGCGGTGAGGGCGGACGGAACCCACATGGCTGACGGCATGGTTCAAGTCCTGGACCCAGCGGCTTGAGATGGCCATGTGTGTATGTGTGCCCCAAATCCTGACGGGCGGGAAAATGGAGGAGCCCACGCCCACGCATCACAGAGGGGCTGCTTCCTCCTCCCCCGTCTCTCCTTTCTCTCTAGCGAGTGCACTCACTCTGACAAAAACGAAAATAAAGGAGGGGAAGCAAAGATTTAGTTAGCACCTCAGGTAAAGATCTATTTTAAGAAACAGGTACGTTTACCACTCACCCTACCCAGGCACTCTGCCGCGGTGACAGGTACCAACAGACGTCTGTGGTTAGACATGAGCCCACGGGCGTGCGAGCAGTGAGAGATGACAGAAGTGCGACTCGGTCCGTGAGGCCGGCACCGTGACGGCTCACTCCTAGGAGTCTGCTCTCAGACCTGACCTACAGGAAGGCCTGACCCACAGCCACAGCTGTTCCGCACGAATGAAATCATTTTAAAACGGAAACGTTCGCAATTTAGAGTCCCTGCACATATTTCTGTTCCCAGGTTCACTCCTGTCTGTCTGTCCACTCACGTAAGGACACACCTGGACAGTCTGAAATCTGGAATAGGGAACACAGAATTGATTTGTGCTTTAAAAAGGAAGCATGGAACTGTGTAGAAAAATAGCTATGTTTTCTGAAGTTAAACTATGTCAATGTTAAAAAAAAGGTTGCACGGAGAAAGAAAAAATTGCATGGAAACTAGCCAGGCTAGAACACAGGTGGAAGGAGGTTAGCTGAGCTCTCCCAGTGTCCCCAGAAGGGAGCCCTGGGGAGGCCCCAAAGGCGGGGAGGTATTAGAGAGGTGAGCCTCAGTGACCAAGGACAGGTGTGCCGTGAGGACAGGTCGGCACCGCGGTGGGAGACACACAGGTAAGCTGAGCTGCATTTCAATGCCAGTACTGGCTGGACAGCTCAACGCCTCACTTCTGTGGCTTAAAAATAGCGTGGTGTTGGGAACCAGCAGTTAGTGTAATGGCTATGTTGCTGGACTCCCACGTAGCCGACCACGGTTCGCGTCCCGGACCCGGTGGCTTAAAACTCACGCTGGGCGCGTGTGCATGCGTGCCCAAGATCCCGAGAGGAGAATGGAGGAGAAGAGATTGCGGCGTGGCCATCCCCCCTGGGGGGTGATTTCTCACTTTCTGTCTCTATGTCTCTCTGTCTGTCTGTCTGGCGAGCACATGTACCCTATAGTGAAAAACCTCTCAAAAAAACAAAACAAAACAAAACAAAAAACAGCGTGGTGTTGAGGGGCCGGGCCGACCCCCAGGAAGGCTCCACGCTCACACCTCAAACCCCATGCAGCTGCATGTGCGGGCCCGACCCAGGCTGGCTGACGCCAGGAGGATCATGGCATCGGACTCCATGGGGACGCCTGTCTGACCCTGTTCGTGTCATAAAAGAAATAAAAACAAAACACCATGATTCTCAGGCCGTGGCTCCTCGGAGACATCTCGGCAACACTCCACGTGGAGTCTAAGGCAGGGAGGAAGAACAGGCACTCTCGAATACCAGAGAGTGGCGGGCCTGCGCTGACGGTGGCAGGGCGTCCACGCCAAGGGCAGGGTGACTCAGCCCCACAGCCGCGCAGAGTCAGGAAGTGAACGACACGCACCCCGTGTCCCGCAGGACGCCCTCCTACCCCCGGTTCCTCCTCGGCCCAGGGCCTGCGACTGCACAGAGGGCCTGCTTCCAAGGCACACTCGCATCGTGAACCCTGGCACACTGGCCACTCCTCGCCGCTTCAGACGAGAGGCGCCCAACTTCCACTCGGACGTGTAAATGGAAATCAGGGGACACCGCTAAAAGCGCTCTGGCCAGAACGGCGGAGACTGCCTGGTGAGCGCTCCGGGTCCCATTCCCGAGGGGGAGTCTGGAAAGGCTGTGGCACTTCCTATCACAAAGCAACGGTCTAGCTGATGTCCTGAACGATGACTGAGGCACGGAAACGGGGACGAGGGAGTGAAAGGTCACTGCAGAGCTGCCTCGTATTTTCTCGGTTTAGAAACAGGTTTGGAAATGGCCCAGCCAGAGCTGATAGGCATTTGAAGAAGGTACACACATGGCCAATAAACGCATAAGAAGATGCTTACATCACTAGTCTCCAGGCAAACTCAGTCCAAACCCTCAAAAAATACCGCTTCCTACCCACCAGGCTGGCGAAAACCAGAAAGGCAGTAGCAAGTGTCGGCAAGGATGTGGAGAAATGGGGAACCTCACGCACTGCCGACAGGAAGGAAAACAGCCTCGTCACTCTGGAAGATGCGGTAGTTCCTCCAAGCGCCGAACACCGAACTTCCACATGACCCAGCAACGCCGTCCCCAGGAATACGCCCAAGGAACACAAAGCCACCCACGTGAAGCTTGCGTGGCCGTTCCCCAGAGTAAACAGAGTGGAGAGGATGCACAGGTCCAGGGGCTGATGAGTGGCTGGAGGAGAGAGGCACCTCCATGTCGAGGAATATAATTCAGCCTTTAAGGCCCAAAACAAAAACAATCGGAAATACATCCTGCAACACAGGGGAGCCGGGAAGGCCGTGGCCGGTAAGAGGCGTCAGCACGCACGGCCACACGCCGCCCCGCGTGTGGGAGAGCTCGGAGCTGGGGGAGGCGCAGGCTCAGGTTGCTGGGGCCGGCGGGGACTGCTGACGGGTACGGAGCTTCTTTAGGGGTGGGCGAAGGACTTTGTGAATATATAAATACCACTGGTTTTACATTTTTAAAGGGGCGAATTGCATGGCATGGAAATTATATGTCAATTAAAAAGCTCTCAGCCCTCCCAGCGTTTCAGACCTCACTGATGACAAAATCATGTGGCTTCCTGAAGGGCTACCTGAGACCGCGATGGAGCACCCCGAGAGGACAGCTTGTCCCTTCGTACCCCCAAGGTACAGAGAGGCGAAACAAGCGTCCCGTCCAACGCTCCTGGTCCCTCCTGCGGGTCTATGAGTCAGCCCTTGACCTAGGAGGATCTGGGCTCTGGGTAATTCCTCCTGGCTTTGAATTTGTTCCGCGCTCACCAAGGCACTTCACGCAAGCTGACTTAAATCCTCCAACCCAGTCTCCTTCCTGATGGCTAAAGCGGCCGCCCTGCACCACCTCACAGGGGATGTGAGGTCTGGGCTCCTTACCCAGAGCAACCAAGGCGACCGCTCGGCCAGAGACCTGGCAGGGCAAGGGCCCAGGAGAGGCGAGTGGTCACTCACCAGCCCGCGAGCTCCGGGTGCTCTGGGCCCAGCAACACCGGGTGCACCTACCCCGCCCTGGGAGGCCTTCGGTCCAGGAGGGCAGTGGCACCACCATGCAACGACAATGGTGGCTGCAGGAGGGGAGCCCACAGCACAGCTAGGGACCACCTGAGCTGGGTGGGCTTTGGCGCGGTCGCTGAGCCTCGCCTTCCACACGGTTCTGAAGGGAGATGGGCACTGACTCGTACCTGAAACCAGTGCCCAACCTTCGGCAAACTCACACATCAACACCACCTGCAGCCAAAGGCAGGCAAGGAACTTGGCAAACCGGAGGCTGCTGCCAGGGGTGGGTGGGGCGGGGAGGTGCCAAGCGGGCTTCCGGTCACTGCAGTGCTGTCAGCAGAAAAGCCAGGACTGGCCACTTTGAGGGAGAAGCACAGGGAGTCGGATCCCAGCCCCGGAGAGCTGGACCAGTCCCCCTGCAGTCCAGCAAAATGCCATGCCTCTGCCAAAGAGTGTCTGCAGGGCCTCGAACGCGGCTCCCACGGCACTCAACAGTGACTGAGTACCCGGCAGTCGTCATTTCTCCACAGCACGCACAGACACATGGTCTCGCAAACACCCATGACACAAGCCCCAGGGCGGGCCTCTCAGTCCACCCTGTAAAGCGCTGAGTCGTGTCCCCTAAGTGCACACAGGGAAGTCCTAGTGCCCCAGACGTGACCGTACTTGGCCGTGGACTTGACGAGGTAACTGGGTAGAAGGAGGCCGTTGGGGGCTGGTCCAGTACAATGGAGTCCTTAGAGGAGAGGACGCTTGGGCACTGCCAGGTAGAGGGGAGACCCAGGGAGGAGACGGTCCTGTACGAGGAGGGGGCCTCGGGAAAGACAAGAACAAACCAGCCCTGCCGACACCTTTCTATACTTACTATCTAATCATATGTATCGTCATTATTTTTTAATTTGACTGGGGGATGGGAAAGTGAGAGAACAAGCTGCCAAGTCTGGGACTCAAACCGCAGTCCCAGCCATCAGCTGGCCATCTCTGCTGCTCAAGGCCTCCGGTCTGGGATGCTCTGTCATGGGCCTCGTCGACTAATCCACCCCTTACTAGGAGCAACCAGGCTTGCTTCTCCAACGAAAGGGCGGTTTCACCTCTCCAGAGACAGCCTCGGGGCTGGAAGGGACTTGTGATTTGGAACCAGTGTGTACATTTAAATAAATACCTTTTCCCAGTGGAACTCACCCACTGTTCGGACGGACAGAGCTCAGCGGCACGGGACACCTACTACCCCTCGCTCTCGTCCATCCCCCGTTTAATTCTCAATCTTGACGTGTCTGGTGGAGTACAAGAGGCTTGCTTCCCATAGATAAAGTGGTTGCACACGAAAATGTCTGGACACCATCTTGTAATCTCAGATGCTCGATCCAAGTATTCCAAAGTTGAAAAGACAGAAGCAATTTTTATTTTAGTTGAAATTCCAACAATACCTAACAGCTACTCGCATTTTTATGACAACATGGGAGGCATCGAATCACAATACGAGATTAAAATCAACCCCAAACTCTCTGCCTGGCCTTTCACTGCGTCCAGCTCACGATACCATCTGTGTGGTTCACACGTGTGGACATGTACTTAACATGTCTTAAAATCACACTGTAAACTTCAATTCAGAACATGTGAAAAAGAAAGTGTGGCACTTCACATTTGGAAAGGCATGCAGTCATCGCCCCTGCTAACTTCCCCCCAGTTCAGTTATTGGCAGATTTCATAGAAGTCCATCTGTCACGGAAGAAAATGTTGACTAGCTCAGGTCTCAAGTCAAAGTAGAAACTCACTGCCACGTCACTAGCTTCATTTTTACAAGGTGCAAGAGACTTTTAGGGGGTTGGAGCAAGATACCAACGAGTTCATGACCTTGTAACCAGTGACTAGTCTGAGACAACTTCTAGGGAAAACCCAGGTGTGTCAGTAACACCTGCAGCTACACACATGGCGGACACTGTCGCCACGCTAATGCACACCTTGGGCACCGGTGCTGGTGTTTCTGGAACACCGGACAGCGGCGCAGCAGAAAGCACGTGGGAAGGTTCCAGGTTCGTGTCCGGAAACACCCCTGAGCACATGGGCACACGCCTGCCTACGACCTGGAGCTGGGGCAGGACTGCAGTACCAAGACCCTGTGGAGAGAAGCCTCACTTGCTCCCGCTTGCTCCGTCATGGAAGAAATAAATGAACTGAAAAAGAAAACCTCCACACAACCCACCACAGAGCATCCACGGGCCTCCCCGTGCTCTGTAAGGCAGCTGAGAGTGCCAGGGCACTTGAACAGGGACCACGCGCTGCCCACTGTCAGCTGTCTGCCCAGACTGCTCATGCCAGCTGTTCGCGCTGCTGTGACCTCCCAGGCGCGAGGTCGGCGGTGAAACACCTGGGAGAACGAGAAGCTGTTTCTCAGAAAAGGGAGCTGAACGCTTGGGAAGCCTCTCTCCAGGCCAGTCCTTGGGGCGCTGCTGTCAAAATGGGCAGCCCCGTCAGAGACGGAGCGTCATAAAACACCATGTCCTGCACACGTGTGCTCTGCACACCCTCGCTCCACTCTGAGCAAACACAAGCACAAGCACAAGCACACGACGGGGCCATCGCATCTCGGTACACTTAGAAAGATCCCAGCCCAGGGCGCAGACTTGGACTGGGAGCAGCTGGGGAAGGAGGAGCCCAGGGTGATGAATGAGACATGACCACGCAGAGAAGCTTCAGGTCTAAGAGCAGCTTCTTACCAGCGGCCCTGGCGTCCACCTCTGACAGCCGGGCTGTAAAAGAGCTGTGTGACCCTGGGTAAAGGTGCTCAGCCTCCCTGAGCTGTCCCTCCTGCATTTGCAAAACAGGGGTAACAGGGAGGCTTCAGGGGAGCTGCTGCACCCCGGGCCTCGGCCACAGCAAATCTTGGTGTCAATTATCCTGATTTTGCTCCGGGCAGAAGTGCTGCCCCAGATGGAGCTGATCACATACCATCAGGTAGGGCGGGGCACGGCGGATTCGGCTGTCTGAAATGAACCTCACATTAAAAAGACTGCGGGTCGCACTTGAAACTACCAAGGAACCCTAGCCACACAGCTCGCCGGTCAAGCTGCTCGGTGATGAAGCCGTCCCGCAAGACAGGAAGGACGGTGCCCCCAGTGCACCCACAGCCGAGTCCAAGGCCGAGTCCAACCATGGGTTCTTGGCTGCCACCCCAAGTTTTACTGTATTCCATTCAAGAAAACAGACTGCTTAGGGAGAAAAGTAACACACACACACACACACACACGCGCGCGTGTGCGCGCGCGCGCACACACACACACGGGGGGAAGAGAGACAGAGGGAGATTGAATTTACAATGGAAAACACATCTGGACAAGGTTTTTTGGTTTTCGGTTCTGTTTTGCTGCCAGAAGGCATGTGCCCTTGCCAGAGAAAAACGGTGACAGAGACAGAGCACGCACCCTCCCCCGCACACCCATGACTCCGTCTTGCGCACACACTCTGCATGCTTTCCAAAGCGGTGGGGCTGTGACTTGAACCATGATCAGCCAGGCGACAGCCAGCTCTGGACCGCGAGGCTACAGGGCAGCTGCTTCTGCTTTCTTAACAGGGGACTCAATGAGCGTCTGGAAAAGCGAGCCACGGGGACCTCCTCTAACAGATACCACGCTTTCAGCACCAGCGCAGAAAGACCAAGCGCTCACCCTGTGCTCCGACTCTGGTGCACACACAGGGTCAGAGACTCTGGTGCACACACAGGGTCAGAGCTCCCTCCGACACCCAAACGCCCACACCTTGCAATGTGACGTTTCCTGGGTGAAGCACCGCCTTTCAGGCCTCTATAGAAGCCTCTAGATAAACCAGTCACGGCCGGTTTAACAACTTAATCTGGTACTGGTCGCACCAAAATAGAACTCACAGATCAGGGTTCAGGGTCGACGCTGGTGGGGGCTGTGGCCTTTATCCCACAGTTTGGGAGGAGGATAAAGACCTCGCTTTCTTTATAAAGACATGCTGATTCTGCAGACACCTCTCTGGGTTCCTGCTGGAAGCCAGCTGTTCGACAGCTGTTAGTGCAGCCAGGGTGCTTGCTCCCGGACCCCGCGGGTGGAGCAGAGCGCGGCTGTGGCATCTCCTGGGGGTTCCAACGTGGGGAGTCCCTGGTGGAATTTCCACCTGGCTGTCCATGACACAGGAGGCCTCTGAGGAGCGAATCAAACGCTAGTGACATGCGTCATTTTATTTGTCACTGGCAGCAATTGGTACCAGGGAATTGGGATGAAATCCTTTTTCTTTTTTTCCTTTGGAGAGGTTTTCGCTATAGGGCGCGTGCGCTCGCCAGACAGAGAGAGAGAGACATAGAGACAGAAAGCGAGAAATCACCCCCCAGGGGGATGGTCACACCGCAATCCCTTCTCCTCCATTCTCCTCTCGGAATCTTGGGCACACATGCACACGTGTTCGGCGTGAGTTTTAAGCCACCGGGTCCGGGATGCGAACCGCGGTCAACTACGTGGGAATCCAGCAACATAGCCATTACGCTAACTGCTGGTTCCCGGATGAAACCTTTGTAAGGCAAGGCGATTCTGAAATAGAAACAGCCCACGTCGGGCCACTCCACAGGCCAGTGACTGCACACTGGTCCCCCTGCAAGGCCATGGGAGCTGCTGTGCTGCATCCGTGTATTCCGGACTGAAGCCGAGCAGCGGGCTCAGGTGGACTGACCACCCCCCCCCCCCACCCCCGCCTCGGCTGCTGGGAACATTCGACTCCGACTGTCACCGTGATCCTGCCTCTGAGAGTGCCTCTCAGCCCCCACCCTCTCCTCCAGAGCAGCCCCTGCTGAGGCTGGCCCTCTACTCACCTGCAGAGCCACACAGGTACTGAGCCCCATGGCCCCAGGCCCCAGCCAGCACGGCCTCCCTATACCGAGCAGCACCCTGGCCAGGACCTGCCGATGCGTCCCCCCCAGCCCCCCGTGAGACTGTGAGCCCCTGGGCACAGGCCAGGGCAGCCCCGTCCTGACGCCGCCTGGACATACATGACGGCCGAGACAGCGCCTAGACCCCCAAGGTGTGCCTTTCCTCTGGACGTCACTGACGCTAACCGCACACGGGCCTATCACACACCCTGTCTGCAAGAGGACAGACTGCCGCCCCTCAGGCCACCCATGATGGCCCGAGCGCAGAGGAGGGGTGAGGCCGGTGTGCTGCATCACTTCGACATGACACAGGGGCGAGTCAGCTGGGGCGAGTCAGCCAGGGCCAGTCTGCCGGATTTCTTAGATGCCTCCCCGCCTATCTTCGAGGAATCTTGACGCATTTCAAACAAGCCACCTGCTTAGCCCTCACGCTCCTGGAAGGCAGGTGCGTCTACCCGGTGCTCTCTGTCCAAGTCTTGTCTCCACCCACCCATTGCCCCGGGTGTACCCTGCAGCCTGCATTCCCGAGAGGACCTCTGATGGGCACCCCCACCCCAGCAGCCAGAACGATCCGATAAGGGCACCTTCACCAGCCTCTGCTTCTAGCTTCTGTGGCCCTTCTGCTTTAAAATATGAGGGGCTTCAAACAGCCTGTGGAAAATGAAATTAAAATATGAGCTTCCTGTAGTGCCTAAAACCTTGGCACCCATGCATGGTTTTTCATAATACGCATTTTTCAAGAATTTCTCAAGACCCCTCATGAAAGTTCTTGAGGCCCTACCTGACCTGCCCTGCCTCACTGTCCCCCTCGACCCTACCTGCCACTCTTGGGCGTGCCGCGGGACACTGGCGTCCTGTCTGGAGCACACACTCCCAGGGCCCCTGCACTGCCAGCTCCTCCACAGGGTGCTCGTGCCCCACGTCTTCCATGCCGGCTCCTTCTCGGCCATCGGCTTTCAACTGGGGCCCTCCTTGCCCCCCTGCTGTCTAAACAGGGTTCTCTGTAGCTCAGCTCGGCCACCCTCAGCAATCCTCCACTACTGCAGCTACTCGTGCTCGAGAGGGCTTTAAAAGTATGGAAAACTGGAGTTAATGCACAAGTTAATCTTGGTGCAAAACGTCTTAAATCCAGGCATAATTTTTTCATAATATGCATTTTCCATGAAACTTCTGAAGACCCTCATAAGCACTGACCAGCCTCTCCACCCAGAACGGAAGCCCAGTAGAGCAGGACTTTGACTTGTCCACTTTTTTTTTTCTTTCTTTCTTTCTCTTTCTTTTCTTTTTTCTTTTCTTTTCTTTTCTTTTCCTCCCTCCCTCCCTCCCTCCCTCTTTCTTTCTTTCTTTCTTTCTTTCTTTCTTTCTTTCTTTCTTTCTCTCTTTCTCTCTTTCTCTCTTTCTCTCTTTCTCTCTTTCTCTCTTTCTTTCTCTCTTTCTTTCTCTCTTTTTCTTTCTCTCTTTCTTTCTCTCTTTCTTTATCTTTTTTTGAGAGACACTTGTGCTATAGGGTACATGCCCTTGCCAAGGAGACAGAGAAAGACAGGAAGACAAAAAGTGAGAAATCACCCCTGGGGGGCTGACCATGCTGCAATCCCTTCTCTAGAGATTTTGTGCACGCGCGCGAGCATGCACACACATACATACCTGGCATGAGTTCCAAGCCGCCAGGTCTGGGACTCAAACCATGGTCAAGCACATGGGAGTCCAGCACTTTAACTACTATACCACTTGCAGGCTTCTTGCTCTCCACTTTAACATCAGAGCCTGACACACAGAACCTGGTGCCTAGGGAGAGCTTGAAAACTCCCTGTCAGATGAATGAATGAATGAATGAATGAATGAATAGCAAAGGGATGAACATCCTCTGGGAGAAGTGACATGATCAACCCTGCAAAGAATGGAAAAATCAGAGCCCAGTGGGCCCAGCTTTCTGGAAAGACAGTGAACACCTTCCTCTTTAATGAATGAACCTGGGTGGCCTGCACCCAGCCTGCCGTCTTCCACACCCCCTTCTCTTATGAACCCACAGCCTTCTTATCATGAACTCCCTCTGCCTCTGGAAACGACCCAGAGCTCCCTGGCTCAGAGAGCCAGAAGTTGGCCTTGGAGTCAGGCCCAAGGTCGCACACTGCACCTGCGGGGCTGGGTCAGGGCCTGATGTCCTCTGTATTTGCTCTGCTCTGGCCACAAGCCCTGTCCTTTGGGACAAACACAGGAAGGGAACAAAGGCCAGACGTAGTCCCAGCAGTCCAGGGAGTCCTCCTTTTCCCAAGATCTGATACCTGGCCGGCCCAAGACCAGGACTGGGAGGAAGCACTGGGTGGGCTGGGGTCAGAGGCAGTGGGAGGACACGGAGCAGGGAAGACGCTCCCAGCCCCCACTCTGAGCCAGGCAAGTGCCCGACTGCGGATTTACGCTCTCGAAGGCCGAGCCCGTGGAATGTGACCTCCCTGAGCCTCAGTTTCCACAGCTGTCAAAACATCTGCAGCTTCTACCGTAAGGACAGAGCTGCGCACTCCCCGGGGTTCAATCTCGCTGTGTTCACCCAAGACGAGTCTGGCACTCACATGGGAAAAATACCCAGTGCCATGGTGGTTAGGGTGACCAACACACTGTCAGCTTTGTGGTTCGAGTCCTGGACCCAGCAGCTTGAAACATATGCTGGGCGCATGTTCATGTTTGCCCAAAATCCCCAAAGGAAAATGGAGACGGGATTTCAGGTGGCCGCCCCCCCTCCCCCGCCACCGGGGGGTGCTTTCTCACTTTCTCTCACCGTCTCTAGCAAGTACATGAGCCCCATAACAAATTTTAAAAAATAAAAGAGAAAGAACAAAAACATCCCTATCTGCCCACAAAATAAAAAATACATCAGGGTGTCACACACGCTCAGCAACCTCCCCCAAATCTGGGTCTACCAGACTCATGTGACACTGAGCCGTGCAAACTGGCCCCTGTTCTCACCCGCTAGCACAGGTCACGCTGGGCCTGCCCTGGGTGTGTGCAGATGGCGGGCGTTCGTATACGCTTCCCAGCGAGCGGATCGAAATGACAGGACGGGCGTGTCCGTACTGATCCTACTAATCAAGGCTTCCTCCACCGGCTCAGGCATTGCTAGGCGCTAATCCAGCCCGGGCCCACACTGCAGGCGCAGCGAGGAAACAGACTTAAACCACGTAAGCTGGAGTCTCTGACACCCGATTCCTCCCGATGTAGGCCACAGGGAGACGAGTGACTGGATGTTAAACCTCCTTATTTCTCCTGGAGATGCTCTGTCGGCTCCTCAGGGCTGAAACTTTCAGTAACCAAAGGGGCTTTGCCAAACAGAATGGCTCCTCAGCAAAATAAACAAGCATTTAAAACGACTCTTCGCCTGTCCGTGGCCTGCCTCGAGTGTGGCAGCACAGCAAGCAGCACCCCTCTGTCAGTCTCGCTCCATAAACGCTGAGGACCGCCATTTGTCAAAAGGCTCAGATGCAACCCGCCCGCCGCGGGCCACCAGCGCTCTGTCCGTGGGGGCTCGCGGGGACCATGACTGCTGGCTCTGCACTGTCCTACCTCAGCTTCAGACACAAAGCAGCTTCTCGCTGCTCACCCACCCGAGCAGCAGCACCTAGGAGGACTCTAAGCCCACTCCACATGGGAACCCGTCAGCCAGAGAACCCACGTTAAGCAAACGCACATGAAGGAAAACCAAGGCCAGCTGCTGGGCACACTACTGGCACAAGCCACCGCAGGTTCGAATACCCAGGGCGGCCTGAAACCAGGCTATGTGCCTGAAGGGCTGCGGCCAGGGAAAGGAGACCGTGGCATAACGAGGCCCTGCGGAGGGTCTCTCCCTCTGTCTCCACGTGCATTCACATGCTAGCATTAAACAAATAAAGACACAGGAAAATAAAGAGCCAGTGACTCCTTTTGCAAAAGAACTGCTAAAGGGTTTCTTTAAAAGGCCTTTACAGTGGATTTAATTTAAGCCTATGACACACGACGTGGCAGTGTCCCTGACTCAGCGGACTGTGGGCCCACACCAGGGGCAGGGGAGAGGTGCGGTGCTCACACACAGCACACACACCGAGAGCATGGGTAGGTGGCCGGGCCTGGGCCCAGGCTCCGCTGAGTCACTGCGAGCTGAGTGACCATGGCAAGCCCCTGTGCTTCTTTGGGCCTAGTTCCTCACCCACAGATGGAGGATCATTCGTGAAAGCGAGAATTACCTCCCCGCGAGAGTTACAGAGAACCCAAAGAACATGGAGGCTGTCGGAAATACGGAGGCATACTGGGACCAGCAGGGGGCGTGGCTGTTAAGGCACTGGACTGCCACATGGCTGACCATGGCGTGAAATTCATGCCAGGCGTGTGTGGGTGCGTGCCCAAATATCCCAGGAGGAGAATGGAGAAGGGTCTGCAGTGACGGGGCCATGCAGACAACATAAGCTGGTACGAGCCCTCCATTGTGTCACTGTACTGGCCTGCACTCAATTTCTCTGCCGTGAGCTTTACTGTTATTACGGTACCCTGCAAGAGTAAAGGGCCAGGGAACCTAAGACAGACTCCCCCACCTGCCTATTCTAAACTAAAATTAACATATGTTAAGTTGAGTTAGTATAAACCAAATTAGCGTTAGTAACATATTTAGACTAAGTTAGTTTAAGGCTAGTTTTACGTAAATACTTCTTGTTAAAGCTACAGGCCAAAGTTAACTTGTATTAGGCCAAATTAGCACAAGAATTCACTGATTAACAGACAAAGAATTCAGCAAATAAATACAAAGACCCATGGGTTAATAGAGGAAGGACGGCTCTGGCTAACAGAGACAGGATAAACAAACCTGAAGGCTCCAGAAGGAAGAGTAACTACCTTAGCTGAAAGTTCTTATCTGGTCCGAGGCAAGAAGGGATAGCACCTAATTACAAGCAGTTTCTCCCCTGTGTGCTGTTAACTATGAAAAACTGCTAATAAAACACTCTGTGTTGCCTCCTGAGCTACAAGACCCTCTCACCCGAAAAGGCCCTGTCCGGCAATCAAGATTTAAGAAGAAAATGCACCAGACAAATAGACGCCTTCATCCTGAGAACTGTAATTGATTATACCTAATCATATAAGACAGACATCATGTTTTATGATTATTGTTTCTGTGCCTTGAATTCCCTGTTTCTTAGAGTAAATCTTTTATTTCCCCCTCACCCCTCCTACTCCTGTAAGACACCCCTCAATAAATACGTGTGTTTGAAAGCTGCCAGTGCAGCAGCCTGGAGCTAACTCTGGCTGTGGCCGGCTAAGAACATGCAAAAAGGCATTGAGGTCTTAGTCTAATTTTTGTTTCTGTTCACCTTCGCCGCTTCCCACGAGTCAACCCACCCCCGCCGAGGCTGGACCCCGGCAGATTGGCGCCACAACGTGGATTGCTCGAACAGGGAGGTGAGAAGGCGTTGGTAAGTATTTTTTTTTATTTTAATTTTTTTATTTTTAAAACGGCAAAACTCCTGCATAGGGTGCCTAGGACCCCCCGGTAGAGATAGGCCGGGCTTAGAGGACGGGAGAATTACTTAGTGTATTAGCGATCAGGGATTCTGCTAGCACTAAGTGCCACCTCAGAACTTTTTGAGAAGTTTATTGCCTAGGTGCAAACTGCCAGGGGTAGTACTGCACCTAAGAATCAGAACCGTTGAGATGCTTTATTGCCTAGGTGCAAACTGCCAGGGGTAGTACTGCACCTAAGAATCAGAACCGTAGAGATGCTTTATTGCCTAGGTGCAAGCTGCCAGGGGTAGTACTGTACCTAAGAATCAGAACCATAAAGATAACCTATTGCCTAGGTGCAAAACAACCAAGGGTACTGCTGTACCTAAGATTCAGAACTACTAATAATTAGTGCCTATGTGCGAGTAACAATGGGCTGCACTGCATCTAAGAAAAAACTTCCACCTCTAGATCATTAAGTGCCTAACATCGCCTCTATTAAACAAGGACCTGAGGAACCTTTTCAAAATTTTGTTGACAGGCTGCAAACAGCTATATCCCACCTCCTCCCAGAAGAGAGAGTAAGGGACATTGTTCTAAATCAACTGGCCTTTGAAAATGCTAACAACACATGCCAGGCCCTGCTTAGACCTATTAGAAAGACCGGCACAATATCTGATTTTATTAGGGTTTGTTCTGAAGTAACTCCTTCCTTTATACAGGGACTAACCATAGCAGCCACTTTACAGGGACAGACAGGGACACAGCTCTTACAGAATACATTGATAAAAGGAGGTAATGATCAAGTTATAAATCAGAAAATGGCTGGCATTGAATGCTTCTCTTGCCATCAAATGGGTCACTTCAGTCGAAACTGCCCACAGAATATCTGGAGTGGCCAAGTTATAACTTCACTACAAAATGTAAATCAGCCAACTGCTCCTCCTTTATGCAGTCGGTGTGCTAAGGGGCCACATCCCGCACATTTATGCCAGTCTAAATATCATAAAAATGGAAATCCTTTGCCTTTACTGACGTTCCCTCAACCTCAGGAAAACTTACAAAGGGACCAGCTTCAGGCCCTGACCCAAATAGCCAGAACCCCTCAAAGCACCAACAACCCCTTCAGGCAAGATGTTATGTATCAGACCTTCTTAGAGCAACCTCAGTCAGGACAGGACTGGACCTCAGTGCCTCCACCTCAGCAATATTAACTCCTGATTTGGTACCAACTGTAATTCCTATGGGAGTTTATAGTCCTCTACCTACGAGATTTATGGGTTTATAATCTTGGGAAGAAGCTCCACTATATTCCCCGAACAAACTTCCCTAACATTAGATGTGATAATAGGAATGGGCTCCTTTATCACAGTGGCTTCCCAAATGATTATCCCCTACCAGCATTTAACAACCATATCATCTTAGACTTTGCCGGTGTAGAAAAAACTCCCAAAATATCAAAAATATTTGTGTTCTAAAAACTCTAAAGGTATAAAAAATTCCCATTGTTTTCTACCATCCTTAAGTATATAATTGAAATTTTCAAAAAAAAGAAATTACTCAAAAAGTAAAATTGTCTTTTGTAATCCTGGTGTGAGCGTGTGTGTGTGTGTGTGTGTGTGTATGCATGTAATATGTCATGTTACATACTATATGTTGTATGTCTATGTGAAAACAGGCCTTAAAGTATTCTATTCAATTTGGTTTATAAAAAAGAGCGCTCATAAAAATTAATCTAAATGTTTCTCAAGGTCATATAACTTTAACAAATAAGATGACTTCAAATATAATAATAATAATAATAATAATAATTAATAAGTAAAAATCTTCACAATCTCCAACATATATTTTATCTAAGTTTTTATTAATCAAAAAAACATCATGTTTATCTTAATATGGTTGGTTTAATAAAATAGCTAGTATTTCTGGCTTTAGTTTTAGTGCTAACAGAGGACCTTTAACCTCAAAGTAACTTTTGGATGTTTACAGAGGGCCCCTGAAACATCCAAAAGGGAGTTATTAAACCAATCAAGCTTATTGTTTATATGTTGGATAAAAATAAAAGACATTGTCAAATTAAGTAATTCTAATTTTCTTAATATTATATTTAAAGTAATACATATATACATATATGTGTATGTATATGTATATATATATGTGTGTATATATATATATATAAATGTTATATACTTGTATGCCTATATATACATTGTGTTCCAAAATAATTTAAAATTCCCAAGAGTTAATAGTAGGCTATTATGTTAAACCGACATTTATAGTCAAATTCCTCTGTCAATTGTGAATTTTTGTCAGACTATGGCTAAAATCTTAATGCTATGTCCTTAAAAAAATTCACAAAGAGGGTAAAATAAATAAGTAAATAAATAAATAAATAATAAATAAATCTAATAATTAAACGGTAAAATCTTCATTTTCTATGTAAATTGATTAGTTTTCTAACCTGTTAAGCCAAAATTAACCAAACAAAAGTAAAAAATGTTTCACAAAATTATATACTAAGTAGCCAATACAATGCACCTGAGTTTAAAAAAATAAATAAATAAATAAATAAATTGATATAAAAGACTATAAACCCAGTGTTAAACATAGACTAATAGAAACATATTGCCTGGTTCTCTCTGAGTTCTCCTTATAATTCTTGTTAAAGTAACATACTTTAGTTATTATTATTGGTCTTTAAATTTTATTAAAATATTGAAAAGGTTTATTAGTAAGATTGTTCAGTTTTACATTGAAAAGTTGTTAAAACAAATTTTCTTATTGTTTGTACATGTTCATAAGCTGCTAGTATATGCTAAGATTTAGGGTCACCGAAAAACAAAAATTGCTCAATATAAATGTATGACAAGTTTAATAGTTCCTTTTTGTAATTAAACTTGTCTGTTAGATTAAGGCAATTTTTAATATTAAACTTCTAAAAGATAAAACCAAAAAATAAGATAAAAACTGAAAGAAGGGTTATGGCTGTAAAAATGTGTTTCTGGTGTAAAATGTTAAAAAGGAAAGAATTTTGGGTAGTGAGTTTTTGTCTAAAGATAAAATGACTGTATCAGAACATGAAAAGAAGAGGACAAAAACTAGAGAATGTAAAATATGTTGTTAAATGTTTGAGTTATGTTGCAAAAGTCTCAGAAAGAATTACAGAAATTGATCAAGTTACTGTTCTGCAACTGGTTTTGCTATCTTTAAATATTATATACAGTAATACAACTAAAAGAAAAAAAGCCCCTTCTACTAGTCCAAATGGGGCCTCATATAGTTGTAAAGTTAGCTTATAAGTCTGTCTCACTAAAGCCAAGCAGACTGCTTTCCTGGATTCACAGGGGCCTTGGTCTATAAGGATGGGCCAGGAGGGTCCTTTGTAATAGTGCTTCAGACACCAGAGCACAGCAGCCCTTCTCTGGTCACTCCAGAGGCTGACTGCAAGTCAGACATTGCCAAAAGTATGGCTCAGCGGCTACACGACCTGATGGTCTAAAAAAGGACAGACTGCTGTGATTTCATGGCACAGTTAGAGTGGCCTCTGATATCAGTAAGCTCCTTGGGCCTCGCTCCCATTGAGTACTCTATTCACCGTGCGTCTAATCTTGTTTTTTTTGCTCTAATTTGCTCAGTTTTCTCACCCAATTTGTCTCCCACAGGATAAAGCCTTTAAATATTAAATGTTAGTTGCTTCTGGACCTAGACCCCAAGTACACCAGACACAACCCCATCATGGAAGAACACCTCCAAGACAAGTGAAAAATAAGAACAACTTCATCTTAAAGAAGCACCTTCATCATAAACTCCTAGATTCCTGTGACTATAAACTTGGCTTCTCCTCTCTACCTAAGAGTAAACAGAGTAACTAACATTCCTATTGTCTTTAAACCCCACTCCTCTTAACTGCCCTATTCATATTGGGATGTTGATGAAATAATTGTGACTACTAATCATTCTAAACTAATGGGGTGAGATCCTCTTGGACATGAACAGCCTCACATCTCAACTCCTTTTAACTTTTCAGCTTCCACAGAATCACTCCCCTTTTGCTTTTCAGCTTATGGTGTTAAGCCTCTTCCATTTTGTGTTGCTCTTTCCACTATAATTCAAGTTATAGGTTCTCCTTTAGCCACAGGACAGCCACTTCCCTCCAATTATGATGACCACACTCGTGATGCTTAAATCCTAACTTTCCTTTCTCTTACAGGATATAATAATTCAATTTCAGCCACTGCACCTTCTAAGTTACTTTCAGTTTGCCCAGCCTCAACAGAATATTCCTGGAACGACATTTCTTCACAGTCCAGTTTTCCAAACTGGACCCCCTGTGTTTTTCCTAAATACATGGTTTGTTAATTCTTAAATAATTTTGTCTTCTCTTTGTTTGACAGTTTCCCACGTTAACAAATTAACTCTCAATGTCTCCACTGCCTTGTTTAAGTAGGAACAAGTTGACCAACAACTGGCTGACAGAGTCAACGCCTTAGAAGAAGCTATGTTAAAGTCAGGTTGACTACTGCCTGTCATGCTGATTATAAATGTATCTGTGTTACTCCTTTACCTTACAATCACACACATATTATCTGGGAACAAATTCAATCTCACCTCAGAGGGGCCTTCAACCACTCTCTCACCATAGACTTACAGAAATTACAGGCTGACATTACAAAAATTTCCATATCCCATTTGGACTCCATAACACCCTCTGATGTGGCCAATGGTATTGTGACCTCCTTACTTGGTGCATTCACCAATTCCAAACACTCATTCTCTATGCTATTTTATTCGGTCGGAGGACTTTTTGGACTTATCTTTCTATGTTTGTTTTGCTTTCCAGTTATCATCAAACAACTCCGTTCTGCCATATCATCAATAGAAACTGAAATTCACCTCTCCAAACTTCAAAATAAGAAAGGGGGAGATGGAGGAGTCCGACCCAGCGGGGCCCCAGTTTCTGTCTGAGCCCTCCGACCTTTGAGCTCCGCTTCCGGTTGGTTCAGCAAGTTGGCAAGGCCACTGCTGTATGCCCCCCAACCTAGGAACAAAGCTTGGGTCCACTCAAACATGTTGGCAAGGCCACTTGTTGTACGCTCCAGAGACTGTGGCAGCCTTGCTGGGAAGCGACCCCCCTCTGATTCCCTAATATACTACTATAAAAGAATTGCATAGCTCTCTTATACATCCTGAGTATATGATAAAATTTCCAAAAGTCCCCTGACCACTCCCCTTTGCTCTGACCACCTACTGTTAATTACAATGCTTCACTCCGGCATGGTCACAATAGAGGGTGTGCTGAAGTCACATCTAGGCAGAAATCTTCTTGACCTTTGGAAGGCCCTTCAAGATACATCTAACATAAGCTTAAAAATAATCTTTTAGGCCAAAACGGGCCCAGGGCATTCCTGCCCCACTTTGGCTAATGTTCTAACAAAATACATAACAGTGGCACCATAGGTACAGTAGAACATTTAAGTATGCCACAACCCACTTTAAAGTTCTTCATTAACTTGATGGTCACTTTATAGCCAGTTGAAAAAACTGTCCCTGCCCTTACCTAATGAATAGTAGTTTTACCCCTAATAGATATATTAGGATTCCTTGAATTAAGTTTTAGATTCCTATACAAATATGTAAGTTCCATTCTTTATTGAAATCCATAATAACTAATATCTATACTTGAGATTTTCTTTCCTCAGCATCGTGCTCAGTAATCACAAGATAGCTGCCGCACCGCATCAGCTAATAATCTCTGCTTGCTGGAGCTGATTTCCCAAAACTGCATCCCATGAAGACCCACTGACATCAAACGAACAACTGCGGAACTGCAATAGACCCACTGTTAATCCAATCCCGTGTGAAACCTATGTTCCCTGTTGTTAAAACTTTATAAACAGTCCTCGCTAGACGTATAAGGACTGCAATTACATCGTTTGAGGCAGAGATTCACTTCTATAAATTATAAAACAAAAAAGGGGGAGATGACGGGGCCATGCAGACAACATAAGCTGGTACGAGCCCTCCATTGTGTCACTGTACTGGCCTGCACTCAATTTCTCTGCCGTGAGCTTTACTGTTATTACGGTACCCTGCAAGAGTAAAGGGCCAGGGAACCTAAGACAGACTCCCCCACCTGCCTATTCTAAACTAAAATTAACATATGTTAAGTTGAGTTAGTATAAACCAAATTAGCGTTAGTAACATATTTAGACTAAGTTAGTTTAAGGCTAGTTTTACGTAAATACTTCTTGTTAAAGCTACAGGCCAAAGTTAACTTGTATTAGGCCAAATTAGCACAAGAATTCACTGATTAACAGACAAAGAATTCAGCAAATAAATACAAAGACCCATGGGTTAATAGAGGAAGGACGGCTCTGGCTAACAGAGACAGGATAAACAAACCTGAAGGCTCCAGAAGGAAGAGTAACTACCTTAGCTGAAAGTTCTTATCTGGTCCGAGGCAAGAAGGGATAGCACCTAATTACAAGCAGTTTCTCCCCTGTGTGCTGTTAACTATGAAAAACTGCTAATAAAACACTCTGTGTTGCCTCCTGAGCTACAAGACCCTCTCACCCGAAAAGGCCCTGTCCGGCAATCAAGATTTAAGAAGAAAATGCACCAGACAAATAGACGCCTTCATCCTGAGAACTGTAATTGATTATACCTAATCATATAAGACAGACATCATGTTTTATGATTATTGTTTCTGTGCCTTGAATTCCCTGTTTCTTAGAGTAAATCTTTTATTTCCCCCTCACCCCTCCTACTCCTGTAAGACACCCCTCAATAAATACGTGTGTTTGAAAGCTGCCAGTGCAGCAGCCTGGAGCTAACTCTGGCTGTGGCCGGCTAAGAACATGCAAAAAGGCATTGAGGTCTTAGTCTAATTTTTGTTTCTGTTCACCTTCGCCGCTTCCCACGAGTCAACCCACCCCCGCCGAGGCTGGACCCCGGCACTGCAGCATGGCCATCACCCCTGAGGGTGATATCTCACTTTCCCTCTCACTGTCTCTCTCTCTCTCTCTGTCTCTGTCTGGCAAGCGCATGCACTCTAGGGCAAAAACCTAAAAACAAACAAACAAAGGAAACATGAAGTCATACCCAGAATCAGGGAGCTCTTCCAGCATACGTACACGTGTATGAAAGTAAGAGCCCTCTTCCCACTGAACGAGGTGGCTGGTGAAAAGCTGTGACACCGGACACTAAGGAGAAGAAACCTGAAGCCAAGAAGACTGATGCCAGTGGCAAGGTTAAAAAGGGTCACCCCAAGACTAAAAAGTCCAAGAAGGGAAGCCCCATTGCATCCGAAACCCCATCCTAGTCAGGGGCATCGGCAGATACTCCCGGTCTGCCATGTATCCCAGGAAGGCTGTGTACAAGAGGAAGCACTTGACCACTAAGTCCAGGATCGAAAAGAAAAAGGAGAAGGTTCTTGCGACTATCACAAAACCAGTTGGTGGGGACAAGAATGGAGGTGCCCGGGTGGTTACACTTCGCAAAATGCCTAAGCAATATCCTGCTGAAGATGTGCCTCGAAAGCTGTTGAGCCACGGCAAAAACCCTTCAGTCAGCATGTGAGAGAGCTGTGAGCCAGCATCACTCCCGGGACCATCTGACCATCCTCCCGGGACGTCGCGGGGCGAGAGTGGATTTCCTACAGCAGCTGAGCTGCTACTGTGACTGGACCTCTGGCCCTCAGTCGAGTTCCACTGCATAGAACGCACCAGAAATTTGTCATTGCCACCTCCACGAAAATTGTATTAGCAAAGTAAAAATCCCAAAGCTTCTTACCGATGCTTGCTTTATTAAAAAAGCAGCTACCGAAGCTGGGACAGCAGGAGAGTAAGATCTTCAACACAGAGAGAGAAATTCGAGATTACGGAGCAGCGCGTGGTTGATCAGACAGCTGTAGACTCACAAATTTGATCAAAAATCAAAGCTGTTCCTCAGCTCCAGGGCTGCCTGCGATCCAAGTTTGCCCTTACCAATGGAGTTTAAACTCACAAATTGGCGTTCTAAATTTCTTGCCATGGACGTAATGAAATGGCTGAGTAATAAAAAAGAAATAAGAGCTGCCTGGAAGATGGTCTACATCGGTCCTGACGCACGCCGTTGTCCCCGCATGGAGAAGGAGACAGGTGGGGGTCAGTGCTGTGGGGCAGGGCGACGTGGGCACTGCCGAACAGGGGCTGCTGTCACCGCCAACACGCGCACGGCCGAGGCACCCCAGGCTCTGCAGGGGCTCAGCCCGTTTACCGGACTCCGACCAGTGTCCTGAACACGGAATGCACTGACAGGCAAGGCACCACCGGCTCGCAGGCTGGCACGTGTGGTGGAGTGCGAGTCGCGGCAGAGGGGCGGTCACCTCCCCAGCCCCTTCCGGCGGCTCCCTCCCACAACCTGCTGGCCTGGGGGGCCACTCCTCAGACGGCCTTGAGTGTCTTCAACCAGTCAGCATCCCTCTAGGAAAACTGAAGCAGAAAAGGCAGGACAGGCCGGCCTGGCAGCTCCAGCGCGTAACGCCGGGTCCAGCCTGCAGGTTGTGGCTGTGGCTCCCCGGCCAACCTGCACGTGTGCCCGCGACGCTGCCTGGCTGGGCAGACTGCCCTGTAGGGCTAGGGGGGCAGGACGTGACAGTAGGCCCCGCTGGGAATCCTTGTCTTTCTCTCTCTCAGTAAATAAGCATTAAAGAAGAAGAATAACAAAAGGCAGAACCAACCCTGACGACTCTGCCCTGGCCAACCGCTGCCAGTGCCCCTCCTCAGCATGGCCCGGCCACCAGCTCTGCCCGCAGTGCCTGCTCTGAGGCTGGCTGTCTTCGCTGGCCCTCCTTTTCCTGCCCGTCCCATGCTGTCCTAGAAGCTGAACAAGCCGCTCAAACCCTGGCCGAAAGGAACGCCATGAGTCCCGTAACTACAGGAATGACCAGAACAATCACAGGAAACTCGTACCTGGAAGCTCAGCGCGGACTTACCAGAAACGCCCGCACAGGAGGCGTGGCTTTAAAGAGAACCCACAGGACAACGGGCGGGCGGCGGGGGAGCGGAGGGTAAAGGCGCTGGACTCCCACGCGGCCACGGCCTGGACCCGGCAGCTTGCTTTCTCGCCTTCCCTCTCTCTCTGTCTCTCTGCTCAAATTAAATAATAATAAAGAAAGCTAAATAAAATAATTCTTTAAAAAAGAGAGAGAGAAGCCACTGGATGCTGACTGCCCTACACCGAGCGTGACGGCGCTCAGACTTCAGTGTGTGTCGGGACCACAGGAACTCAGAACCCAGAGCCCCTGCGTCTGCAGCTGATGCTGTCCGTCGGACCAAACCCGAAAAGCCACGGGCAGGGCGCCAGGCCTGTCATTCCCACTGGAGCAACTCCTGACCCTGATCCACCCTCCCCACCAGCTGGGCCTTAAGAAAACTCACAATAAGGGCCCCGCGGTCTAGCAGGGTTCGCCGTGTGCCCATGTGAGGAAGGCCCCAGGTTCGTGTCCTGGGACCTCCCTGGGCATGCCAGGCAAGTGACCCGTGCCCACTAAGACTGGGGCGACCCCCAGGGGTGCCTCTGTCCTTCTCTCTCTCACGGGAGAAATAAGTAAACTGAAAGAAAGAAGACTCAACATTCCCTTTGTGGGCAGCTGTGTCCCTCGCCCTTTCCCACCCGTCCCCCACGCCACTGCGGCTGAAGAGCCCATCAACCCATTCCCCCAAAGGCCTGCCAGCCATGCCAGCTCACACCTGGGCATGGTAACCCCTCTGCAGGAGGGGGGAGGCAGGGCAAGCAGAGGACAGGCCGGGGGATGGGGGGCGCACGCAGGCTCCTGGCCCCTTCCTCAGCGACTGGACGGTGCGGGGACACGCGGTGGCCTGCTCTCTCATCAGCTCGTCCCGCCAATCTGCCAGAGTGCTGAGGCCCGCCTCACTCGCTCTTGGTCTCGCTTCATGCCGTCTTGCTAGCTCCCACCCACCGCCCACCCAGCACAGACACCAGCAGGAGCAGAGACTGACCTGGACAGAGGTCCCACCCACCTGGGGCTGAGTGCGGGACTGAGAGCAACTTTGGCTTAAATAAGGGAAAGGGTGAAGTGCGATTTGTTCTCAGCACTCCGGTAGATATGGACAGGTGTGCATTTGCAAAGACCTGGCTTTGCTATTTCTGTGCACACAAACGGGCATATCTGACGCATCAAACGTGTTTTTCCCCATCAGTAATTGAAATCTGATTTGTTCTTTCTCACGAACAAAACTGCAGCACTCCCAGACTGCATGTGCCTGTTTGGTGCGAGCCCTGAGGAGTGCCAAGACTCAGAGAGTGTCCTCCAAGTCCTCCATGCAGCAACACCAACCGCCTCCAGCCCCAGGGACCCACCTCGACGCGGTGCAGACCCAGACACAGCCAGAGCCCACACGGCCGGGCCCACGAAGTTCCACAGACAGGGTCAGTACGGACCAGGGCTCAGGAACGCTGATGACATACTCGGGTCCCTCCCACCCAGAGAGTCCACCCCTCTGCACCCACGGACGAGGCCACGTGCAAGCTGCCTTCACGCCCACCACCCAGCATGCGGGCCGTCCTCACCTGTTCTCCAACAGCGTCATGCACACCACCTCCCGCACCCCGGGGTTGTTGGCCTTCTCCACCGAGCAGCTCTGCAAGTTCCAGGTGGCCAGCCTCAGCACCGGCCGCCCGTCCCGCGTGCCACCGAAGGCTTCCACCGAGGGCCGAGTGGAGATAATCTGCGTGGGCCCCCCCGGGGGCAGGTCCAGGTCCTCGCTCTGCAGGCTCAGCGAGGTGGGGCTGGGGTGTGGCTTGGCAGTGAAGGTCAGGCCTCCATTGGTGTGGGTGGACGGGGGCCTAGACCTCTCAGCAAACACCTGTGGCCGTATCCTGTCCAGGAAGGTGGCGTTGATCCCGTCCAAACGCACCAGGTCCTCCACGCTGAGGAAGGGCCCGTGCTCCCGGCGGTAGTCCACGATGCTGAGGGCCACCTTCTCCGTGAGGCCGCGCACACTCATGAGCTGGGCTGGGGTGGCGGTGTTGATGTTGACCCGCGGGGTGAGGGGCACAGCTGTGGCCAGGGGGTGAGGCTGCTGCTCCGCCAGCAGGTCCCGGCGCAGGGAGCTGGGCGAGTGCTGGGCGGAGCCGCCCTTGCTGCTCACGCAGATCTCGAACTTGACCTGCTCCAGCTTGGTGGCGCCCACGCCGCTGACGAGGGCCAGGTCCTCCACCTTCTTGAAACCACCGATGTACTCCCGGTACTCCACGATGCTGCGGGCCACGGCACGCGTCACCCCGGGCAGCGTCATCAGCTCCTCCTCCGTGGCGGTGTTGATGTTGAGCCGCTCCTGGTTCACCAGGATGTTGCTGAAGTTGCAGGCGGCGCTGAACTTGCGGTTGTGAGAGAGGTCCGAGGGGTCCCTGGGGATGGAGCGGTGGCAGCCCAAGGTGCTGCCCATGGCTGGCCAGGAGCGGGGCGGGGAAGACCTCACCACGAGATCGGAATTCGCTGCAAAGAACTCCCGGACTAGGCAGGAAGCCCAGTGGGCCTTACAGGCGGGGAAGACTGGAAGGGGCAGGAGTGCTGCTGGGGCGCCTGTCACAGAAGAACACAGAACCTTCCATGCCAGAGTGGCCCGCGCTGCCTTCCACTTAGCCACCTGGAAAACAGACACATCGATGGGTCGGATCGATTGCATTAGCACTCCCTACCCACGCTTGGCGCCTCTAGCTAAGAGTCCAGGCTGTGGCTGTCCACGAGCCGCTGATGCAGACAGTGAGGCTGGCCCACTGTCCTCTGGAGAGGGCCGGGTTTGATCACGCTGGGATCCAACAACGCTATGACCCGCTTCTCTTAAGAAGAGACCCACTCCCTTCAGCCTCGGCCTCTCCTGCCGCCTTGCTCAGCTCGGGCAGGCCTGGCATCCCGGTCTTCGTCGCCCCCACAGGCCGGGGCAGAGGAGAGCTCACACCTCCGCCGCTGCGCGCCTGATACTCAGCGCCACCTGCAGCTTGGGAACCCGGCGCTCGCCGGCGCTGGCACCGACCAGGTTTATCACCCCTCCCCCGACCGCCGCAGGTCCCGGCGCCCTACCTCTCTGCCCCGCGTCGGTCCTCTTCTACCTGCGGCTCCGAAGCCTAAGCCCAGCCCGGGACAGCACGGGTCCCCTGCCTTCACCCCTGGGGCCCACACAGCGCCGCTCAGTAGCCGGGCCCAGGACCGCTCCCGCGCTGTCTCAGTCCGCGTCCAGCTCCTTCTGCCGGAGAAACTCAGCGTCGCTCTCTCAGAGCGCGTAGAAGCTGCAGGCTTCCCGGAGGCGACGGCGGCAGCAAAATCCGGCCGCCAAGGCTGCACTGGGACGTCCCGCAGCCGCGCTTATCCAAGGAAAAGATCCTGCGCCGGACTCGGCGCGAGATCCGCCGGAGCGCGTCCAGACCAGCGCCAGCGCCACAGCTCCCGCTCGCCCACAGTGTCAAAGCCAAAGTCCCGGCCGCGCCGCCCGCGCCTCCGCCGGCACCACGGCCACGCCTCCCCCGGCGCCGCAACTCCTCCCCGGGACTCCGGAGGGCACGTGGGGCGGGCCCGCGCGCGGGGCGGGGCCTGCACTAGCCGGTGGAAAGCAGAACCGGGGAGCGCGGGGGCGAGCCCCGAGTCCGAGGGGCGGGGACAGAGGACGCGGGGGAGGGGCAGTGCCCCAGGGTGGAGCGCGAACCCGGGAACGCGGGGTCGGGCCCTGAGACCGAGGGGCGGGGACAGAGGACGCGGGGGCGGGACCAGTGCCCCAGGGTGGAGCGCGAACCCGGGAACGATGGGGCGGGCCCTGGAGACCGAGGGGCGGGGACAGAGGACGCGGGGGCGGGACCAGTGCCCCAGGGTGGAGCGCGAACCCGGGAACGATGGGGCGGGCCCTGGAGACCGAGGGGCGGGGACAGAGGACGCGGGGGCGGAGCAGTGCCCCAGGGGTAGAGCGCGAACCGGGGAACGCGGGGGCAGGCCCTCGAGACCGAGGGGCGGGGACCTAGAGCGCGGGGGCGGGGCCCCCGGAACGCAGAGGCGGGACTTGAGGCTGGAGGGGCCAGCGACGCCTCGACTGAGAGCTGGGTCCCAGGGAGCCAAGTGTCTGCAGCGCCTGAATCCGGACTGCCGCCTGGACTGAGGCTTGTGCCCAGTAGAGGCTGTCGGTAGCTCCGAGGCGTGATCTGCCCTGCAGCTTTTCTTCCGTCTTTGGGGCGCTGCTGTGGCGGAGGCCTCCCTTTGGGTCGGGTCTAGCTCGGATGTGCAGAGCGTCCCGCAGGGGACCGAATAGACCTTAAGTTCTGCCTCACTTTAGGCCCCCTCTTTTCTTGCACTTTTGCTCTGCTCAGAAATGTCCGATACGCCCTCCTGGGTGTCCACCCGGGATACCTAAGAATTAAATCTAGTCACTGAAAAGAAAGGCGATGTTGGAAAGCAGGCTGCTTTCTGAAACCCAGGGAAACCTTGGTCGCACTGCTCCATGACGTGCGTTCAAGACGAGAGCCTGCTGCATTAGGGCCGACACCCGAGCTGGACAGCGCTAAACAAACCTGCCGCCATAGCGCGGGATGCTTTGATCCTGGGTGTTCAGCCACCTCTGAAGTTTCATCCTCCACCAATGTGACCATTCTAGGGGCTGAGGCAGCAAAATCTGCTCCTCTCGGCAAGGGGAGGGTGCTGCGGTGGTGACATGAGCACAGCTGGGCTTGGCAAAACGCCTTCTGAGACATCCCCCGCTGGGTGTTAGTCATGTCTCTCTCTGTTGCAAGTGACAGAAACCCAAGTCAGGCTGGCTTAGACCAAAAAGGGGGATTTTCTGGTTCCCGTGCAAAAAAGTTCAGGGATAGATCTGACCTCAAACTTCACCGTGCTCAGCGTGGATGAAGCGATCAGGCCTGGTCTGAACCCCGCTCTGGCTCCCATCACCTCCTCACTCGATGGCGAGAATGCCCAGCTCCCCACTCCACCCCACTCTGGCCACGCTGTGCCACCAACTGAAACCCTACTCTGCTGGGGGAAGTTTAAGCAAAGTGGGAAAGTCCTTTCAGAGACCAATGCCCTGAAGGGCCATGAGGCTGCCAACAGCCTCGTGGTGTGGTCCCCAGGCGGAAGTAGAGAAACCGGATACTGATAAAGACCAGGATGTTGGGAGGTGTCGCTATTACTAATTTCATTGCCACCGTCCTAACCTGGTATTATTCCTAGGCATATGTTCCACCTTGGTGGAAATGAACCCAAGCGGTGGCTAAACAGCACTGCACCCGAAACAACCACCAAAAAAAAGCCAAAACACACAAGGAGAGGGCTGACTTTGAAAGGAAAGGACAGGCCGCAGCGGGCCAGCGGTGGCGCAGT
The DNA here is from genome assembly GCA_026018925.1 of Tupaia tana. Classification (NCBI taxonomy): domain Eukaryota; kingdom Metazoa; phylum Chordata; class Mammalia; order Scandentia; family Tupaiidae; genus Tupaia; species Tupaia tana. The sequence goes on from JAKSZU010000003.1 coordinate 121,351,833, forward strand.
GGCGAACGCGGCCAGATCCCACCGCCGGCTGTGGCCCCCAGAAGCTGGTAGGGGTGCATGTGTTGTACTACTCGGCAGCAAACGCAGACTGTTAACACACACGACGCCGGCCAATCTGGAAGTCATTACACTGAGTGAAAGCAGCAAAGCAAAAAAGAACATTCTGTATGATTCCATTTACATAAAACACTCGAAAATACAAAGTAACGTATGCCTAGAGAAAGCACATCCATGGTTGCCTAGCAATGGGACGGAGGGAAGAATGGGTTGAAAGAGCACAAAGAAGCCTCAGAAAGAGTGATGGAAATGTTGTCTGGGAGCTGACGATTTCATGCATATGGCGTCAGAACTAATAAACTTGTATACTTACCGTGCTGTGTACTCAGCGTGTGCTCAGGTGACCCCAGGAGCCAGGGCCCACCCCTCCTCCCTGGCGATCCTTCCCACCTTGACTCTGGGCTGGGCTGCATGATGTGCCCAAGGGAGGCAGAGGGCTGATGAGCACTCGCTCTTTGGGGTCACCCTTCTGGAATGTTCCCTCTGGAAACCTGGCTCTCTCTATTGTGAGAGAGAGGCCACATGGAGAAAAACCAGGGCACCCAGCCTGCAAGGGTTCCAAGACCTTGAGGTACATGGGAAGGTCCCTGTGCCCTTCCAGCCCAGCCCAACCCAGGCCCCAGCTGGGGTTTCCACAGGAGAAACCGCAGGGCCAGAGAAACCACCCAGCTGAGCCCAGCCACCCCAGCACACAAGAGAGAACATGCTAGCATTGTCAGAGGCTTGCATGTGTCGGAGTGGCTGTCAATGCAGAGTGTGTCATCCAGGTGTGGCCCTCAGCCTGAAGTCCCAGCAAGAAAGGCCAACACTACAGCTCCAGAGGTAGCTCCTCACACTCCACGGACGTCAGTCCCATTCTGAGGACAGTTTCTCCAGGCTTTAGTTTCCTGCGGGCTCTTCACACCCTTCCTTTCCAGTCGACCTGAAACGCCGTGTCCATGGAGGACACTGCAGGCCCTGTCAGTGCTCCCTGTGGTCGGTAGGAGAGGCTGGGGCTCCACGCGAGGCATGTTCTGCTGGGCCTGCTCCTGCCCATGCTGCCCAGCGTGTGGGGATTCGCCTCGGAGGTCACACCCTGGGGAAGTCGGTTTCCTCCAGGGTCCCCCATCGCTGCTGGGACGTGGGTGCAGATGGGCTCTTCATCTCCAGGCCGGGGTGCGGAGTGGCAGGCACCGTGGCCACGTGCTGGCCTCCACCCTGACTCCTGGGGCCCTGCTCCTCCGTCTGCTCCCTGGACGGCTGTCAGAGCAGGACCTGAAGTAGAAAGGCGGACTTGCTCAAACGCTGTGCCTCGGCGGGCAAAGACCCTGCGCTGTATTCCACCAGCGGAGGGAATACAGCTCAATATGGGGGCCTTGCATGTTGCTGCAGCCCCAGCTGGGCTCCCTGTGGCCTAGGAGCAGACAGGGGGCCCACACGTCATCATATTCTGGCCCTGCAGTGAGACCTGGCTCCCTTCCCGGGGACACCATCAATTCAGTCCGATCCTCCCAAGGCTGCTGCAGTCAGGGAGTGACTTGACATGATAATGCGCCCTTCATGTGACCACACTCGGTCTCGGTGCTCATGATTTGCCCTAAAGAGTCTCTCCTGATGGGCTGAAGAAGAGAAATTTCATTTTTTTAAATGTTTACTTTTTTCTTCAGGGAGTGGGAGAGAGAAAACAAACACACTCGTAACTCCGCAATGCAAGAGCCTGCCAGCCTGGGGTCATGGACAGCGTGCGGTGCCATCAGGGAGGTCTCAGCTGGAACCAGGAGCCCTCCAACATGGGATTACCTCAAAGAGGGTTGAGTTTTGCTGGTATGCAAGACTGGTCCCAAGGAGGAGAAATTTCTTTGAAAGGCTTTCCCACTCTGCGAGCATACAGAGTGAATACAAGCATAAATTCAAAGGAGTGTGACTGATGATCATTTGGTAAGAACAGGTTTCGTTTTAGAGGAATGTGCCAAACGCTCTTCCAAAGTGGCTGTCCCGTTCTGCATTCCCACCAGCAATGAATGAGAGCACCCGCTGCTTCACACCCTCCCCAGCATTTGGTGTTGTCACTGTGTGGGACTTCAGCCTTTCTCGTAGGTGGAAAGTAGAATCTCATTGTGGTTTCAATTTGCATTTCTCCTATGACATATGATACGGAGCATCTTTACATGTGCTTATATGCCATTTGTGTATCTTCTCTGGTTGAGGTGTCTTTTTAGATATTCACCTATTTTTTGATCAGGCTGTGCATTGGGTTTTAAGATTTTTATTTCCGATAGCAGTACTTTATCAGATGTATCTTTTGCAAAGAAGTTTTCCCTATCTGTGTCTGATCTTCTCACCCTCCTATCTGTCAGTGTCTTTTGCTAAGCAGAAGTTTTAGCGAAGATCAGCTTCTGAGTTATTTCTTTCGTGAATCATGTCTTCTGTATTGTATCTAAAAAGTCATCACCAAATCTCAGTCATATCTATTTTCTCCTGTGCTATTTTCTAGGAGTTTTATAGGTTTATGTTTTATGTTTAAGACTATGATCTATTTTGAGTTTTTACGAAGTGTGGACTTCTGTGTGTAAATTCTTTTTTTAAAATTGTACTTGAATGTCCATGATTTGTTGAAAAGACTATCTTTTCTCCATTGTATTGCCTTTGCTCCTTGTTAAATAAAGATCAGCTATATGGGTCTATTTCTGAGCTATCCTGTTCTATCAATCTGTTTGTCTATTTTTGTGCCAATACCACATTGCCTTTATGACTGTAACTCTATATTAGGTCTTGAAGTTGGGAAGTATCAATGCTCCAACGTTGTTCTTCTCTTTCAATATTGAGTTGGTGTTTTTGTGCCCTTTGTCTCTTCATATAAATATTAGAATCAGTTTGTTGATGTCTACAAATAACTTGCAGAATTTTAAAATTATCATCAAAGGGCTCATGTGCTTGCCAGTGAGAGAGAGAGAAAGCACCCTCCAATGGAGCACGATCATGCCACAATCCCCTCTCCTCCCTTCCTCTCCAGCCTGCTGTCATGTTGGGCACCTACACACGTGTCCAGCATGTTTTACAAGCCTCTGGGGCTTTGCAACTGCCATGGGTCATGTGGGATTTGGCTCTCTTACCACTAGGCCACGGGCCAGCCTGCAGGATTTTGACTGAGAGTGTGTAGAACTATAGATCAAGTTGTAAAGAACTTGAAATTACTGTCTTCTTATCCATGAACATGGGATGTCTCTGTATTTGCTTAGTTTCTTTAGGTATCTTTCAACAACAATTTGCATTTTTTCTCACACAGATCTTACACATATTTTGTTAGATTTATAACTAAGTATTACATTTTGGGAGTGCTAATTTAAAAGGTATTGTGATTTTAATTTCAGATTCCATTTGTTCATTGCTGCTTGTACGAAGTGAGTTTTATATATTAATCTTGTAACCTGAAACCTAGCTATAATCATTTATAAGTTCCAACAGTTTTGGGTTTCTTTAATTTTCTTTTTTCTTTTTTTTGGGGGGAGGGGTCAATTGTTTTGGATTTTCTACATAGACAATCATGCCAGTTATTAACGGTTTTTTCCCCCTTCCCAATATGTATACCTTTCCTGTCTTTTTGCATTAACTAGAATATCTAGTGTGATCTAGTTGAACAGGAATGGTGGCCGAATGCAGCGGTACAGAACAGGGCGATGCTCCATGATGCTAAGGGTCCTGGATTTTTGTCCCAAGATCTCCCTGTACATGCTAGACATGAATGCAGGGGCCTGTGGTCTTGGCAGGCTGAGACTGAGAAGGGGTCATGGTGTGGAGACACTGTTGGGGGTGCCTCTCTCTCATGGAAGAAATTCATTAATTAACTTCAAAAAGGAATGGTTATAGAGTACATGTTTGCATTGTTTCTAATCTTTGCAGGAAAATATGTAGTTTCTCAATGTTAAAAGTATATTGGGACCAGCAAATGGTGTAATGGCTGCGTCGCTGGACTCCCATGTAGCTGACTATGATTCAAGTCCTGGACCCAGTAGCTTAAACCTATGCTGAGCATGTGTGTGTGTGCCCCCAAGATCCCAAGAGGAGAATGGAGGAGAAAGGATTGTGGTGTGGCCATCCCTCCACCAGGGGGTGATTTCTTGCTTTCTGTCTCTCTGTCTCTCTCTGTCATTCTGGCAAGTGCATGCATCCTATAGCAAAAACGTCTCCAAAACAATTTTTTTTATGTATATTTTCTTTGGGCTTGCATAAATGCTCTTGATCAAATTGGGGACATTTTCCTCTATTCCTAGTTTTCTTGAGGAAAGTTTTTATTATAAGTGGGTACTGGACTTTGTCAAGTGCTTTTTTCATATACTGATATGATCATTTGATCTCTCTTTAGTTTGAAGAGCTAAAGAAGTCTATTATTTGATTTTCAAATGTTGAACTAGCCTTGAATGCCTGGAATAACTCCTGCTTGGTCATGGTGTATAATTCTTTCTATATATTGTTGGATTTAATTTGTTAATATTCAGTTGAGAACATTTGCTTCTATGTTCTTGATAAATACTCTTTTGCGTTATTTATTTTTCTGGTTTTGGTATTAGGGTCATGTTGGTCTTATAAGTTAAGGAAGTGTTCCTTTTGCTTTGGAAGAGGGGCTCTAGAGAATTGTTATAATACCTTCTTTAAATGTTTGGTAGAATTCATCAGTGAAGCACCTTGGATCTTGTGTTTTCTGTTTTAGAAGTTTATTGAGTCAATTTCTTTAATAGATATGGGACTTTTTAGATTGTCTATTTCATTTGGTCGTCTTTTTCTTTTCAAAATGAAGGGTTTTGTTGGTTTTGTTTTATTGAATTTGCCAGAGGGTATGTGCGCTCGTCCACTGGTGAGGGGCAGAGACGGAGAGAGAAGCAGAGAGAGGGAAGTTAGAAGGCACTCCCCCACGAGGAAGGCTCTCACGCGGCCACCCCTCCCCCAGCTATCCCTCTTTTCCAGGACTTCTGGCACACATGCGCGCACGCCATGGGTCTTTCTCAGGCGTCTGAGTCTGGAACTCTGACAGTGCAGTTGGCTATGTAAGATCGCGCTGCCTTAACCACCAGGCCGCAAGCTGGTCCCCAAACGAAGGGTTTAAACAGAATTCACCGATGTATTTCCATGATGATCAACTAAATTAAAAAGCTTGTGCAAGGAAGGCCTCCATTCGGGTTCCGCAGGTCTGTTTAGAATGTGCCATCTTATGGCCAAGGGACTATGTCTGCGAACAGACATGGAGAGCCCGTTCTCTGGCCAGCCACGTGGTTTCTGAGGAAGAGCCAGCTCTCGGTCACCCTTACACCCGAACCTACAACTGCTGTGCTTTACAGACTGGCTTAGCGTCAGCCCCGGAAATAGAGCTTGATTTAATTATGAACAGGCACCTCCATTCAGAGCTTCCTGGGAACCCGGGACCCCCCTGGGCGCACAGTGCACTGGCCACAAGCTGTTAACCACCTTTCGGTCTCACAGCTGGACCTTCGTCACTCCAGGACATCTTCGAGGTCTCGGCAATTGCCATTCATTTCTTACGGTGCATCTGGTCAGAGAGCACTGTGGCAGAACCCCCACGAAATGAGGTGACTTCATTTAACAGTATGGGGTCGCCTCCCATCAGGACTGCACTGTCCTTCCACCCCGAGTTACTCCTGTTACTACAGAAAATAGTATCTATTCATCCATAAGGTAATGCAGTTAGCACCCTCACACGTAGGGAACTGAGCCCCACGTACTTCATTCATTTCCTCTAAAAAGCTTTTCAGACTTCCACATTTTCACAGGACCTATTCTTTCTTGCTTCCTGAATGTGAAGGTTTTGAAGCCTTGATAGGGCCTGTGACAGTCTCGGAGGCCTACTTAGGAGACTCCTTTCAGCACAGGATAGCCCTGGGACAGAGGAGGGGCGAGGTAGTCACTCCTCTTTGGAAAAGCAGGGGGAGGCCCTTGGAGCTGGGCTCGTGGGGTTGGGGGGAAGGCTCCCTCAGCCAAGCCACAGGCTAGAGAGTGAGGGCACGAGTGCAGCCCCCACTCCCTTCACGAGGAAACTGAGGCCGAGAAGCGTCCCAAGCGACCCTTCCCTGGGAATGACTCCCGACGGCCCAAATCAGGCTCTTCTCCAACATCACGCTGCCTCTCTGGGTGTGGCTGCCTCTGTTGCTAATTGATTCTGGGGGGAAAATTTTTTAAGGAATAAGCTAAAGACATTAAAAGTTAGGTATTCGGCTGTTTAATCCAGAAAGTGGGCGGGAAAGATGTTCTGGGGCCCGAGAGGCACCCTGGACAGTCCCCCTTCCTTGGTTGAGAAAGTGCCAGGTAAAGGGAACTGAGAGGAGGGAGGTCACTGCAGGACAGCTCAGAGCCTTTCTCTGCTGGTGTGCGTGTGGCGTCGCCGAGAGGAAGACTCAGGGCAGACACAGCTGCCCTTTCATGGGGACATTTTGCAGGCCTAGCTTTTCTCGGGGAAATGTGAGGGGACACAATTTCTAGAAGTTCTGGCTCACTTCCTTCGCCCCTGTCCTGTTTTACTCATGTGTGTCACTGTGTGTGTGTTTACTGTCTTTTCCTCTCCTCTTTTCAAGGGTCACTTTTCCACGTTTCCGGAGACTTGTTTATGAGGACGCATGTTCAGAGCCCTCCTGGGTGCACAAGCATGCAGAGGACGGGCCTGACCGTGGGGACAGACGAGGGTAACGCTGGAGTCCATGCAGGGGGCAGAGAACAAGGAAGCCTGTGTTCGTGACCGGCAGCTCGGAGAGCTTCTGAGGGAAGTCCCATCAGCTAGACTTCGCAGGCTGAATGGCAGCTTATAGGGTCCGGGCTCAGGGAGTGGGCACGGCGGCCTGGGGGCAGGACAGGGAGCTGACACCAGCCGGGCCCAAGCTGGCGCAGGTGCACGGGGAAGACGTGTAGGTGCGAATCAGGCTGCAGCTGTTCAGCCAGACCTTGTGTGGAAGCCAAGTTCTCTGAACATTTCCCGGAAGTTAAGGGTGTCGCCAAGGGACCTGCAGGCCTGCCTTTTAGAAGGTGCAACTGTGAGGAGCCCCTGGATGGGAACAGGCTTTTAGCAACATTCTGGGCAAAGGAGACCACGCAGACCAGGCGGGGATGAGCCAGGGAAAGGGAGAGGCGCAGGACAGGGGACTAGGGGTGGGGCAGGGGACCGGGGGTGGAACAGAGGCGGGATGGCTGCCAGCTCTCTGGGCTGTCGGGACTGAGCCTCAGGGTCTCTCACGACCACTCCCTCCTGCTGGGCTGCTCCCCCCAGAGAACTGAGGACACCAGAGGCCTGCTCGGCAGAGGTGCCCTTCAAAGTGGCACGTGCCATGGAGGAAGATGTCCTTCCACCCTTGTCTCCGCATCTGCCTGGAGGCGACTCCCGGGACTCAGCCCTGGCACGGCCCGCCTGCGGCCCTGGAGCTGCCTGGATGTTTGGCAAATAGGCGGAGCCCGATAAGTGCCTGGCGTGGTTAAACTGCGGGGACTGACGGGGCAGTAGCCAGTCACATGGCAATGGAATGCGGCCTGGGTGTTATGACGGAAGAAGGGATTCCTGGAACAGGCTGAAATGTGTACTTTACTTATTGGCTTATCTGTTCATTATCCCCAGGGAAACAAGAAGCATATACTGTAATTTCAGGAAGGCCCCAGAGCCATCCGCACTGCAAGCAAGGCCAGAACCCACCCACACTCTCAGGAGGTGGAGAACAGCGCATGGCGCCCAGCCCTGCAGCCGAGGGGACCCAGGTGAGGCGGCAGGAAGAGCAGGCACCCCTAAGGGCTCTGCCGCTGCCCTTCGCTCCGTTCTGGCTCTACAGGTTCTAGGAAATTCTAGAAATGTAGTTTAGAAAATTGGGTTTATTTAATTCTAGAAATATAATTCTAAATAAAATTCTGGGGGTAGAATGCGAGAAATCCTGACCTAAAATCCCACACGCTGGGCCGTCCAGGGAATTCTTTCAGTATCCATTACCAACTCCAAATGGCGAGCTCCTGGGCCACTCTGAACTGCCCGGAAAACCTCTGGGGCCCTCGGGGGCCTGGTAGCGGGGGCTGGACGCCGCTGGCCCACAGCGGTTCGCATCTTGGATCTGGCAGCTTGCTTTGTCACGTTCCTTCTCTCTCTGTCTCTCTGGTGAGCACATGTGCCCTGTAGCAAGTTAATAATAATAGTAAATAAAATTATATATTCTTCTTTAAAAAGCAAGTAATTAGAGAGGACACTTATCTGCTGACTGTGCAGGGGGTAGGCCCAGTGCACCTCACCCTCCTGGCCTCCAGGCCTCCCATGGAAAACCTATGGGGCAGGTGTCATGGCGGCCTCAGTGACAGAGAGGCAGAATGACAGCACAGTTGCCAGGCTGGCCGAGGGGCTCGCAGTGCCGAGGGGTGAGTCCTCGCCAGGAAGCCCCCTCGCGTAGCTCCCGCTGTTAGCGGGAGGAGTTCTGGATGAGCCTCTCCGCCAAAGAGAACAGTGCGGATGTTCCACGGCCACACTCTGACCTGCGGGCTCGCTGCTGAGAGTAAGGCACGGGTTTGAATTCTGCTTGTGCTTCGGAAATAAGATTGGCCAAGACTCAGTCGGGCACCTGTGGGAACACGGCGGTTCACCGAGCACGTACTCCGGGGCAGAAATGGGATCCGGAGCAGGCACGCTGGCAGCAGCACGGACTCATTCACTGGTGGGCCGGAGTCTCAGAGTGCAGCCTGGGTGCTCCGGGACCTTCCAGGGAGTCCATAAAGTCAGAACGACTTTCCCAGTGTCACTGAGATGTCATTTCCCGTGTCCCCTGGCTCCCTCAAGGCCCAGCACCCTTTCCTGGGCCAGCGTGACAGTGGGATAGGTGAACATAGCCTTCCAGGGGCCAGATGTTCAGGACACGGGCAAAAAACACTTCTAAGGCAGTTTTCTTTTTCATTTGGAAAATAGAACAGGTGTATTTTTATTATTTTTAAGTTGACTGCCAAATAAATATTTAAGAACATTTTTCAGTTTTAATGTTTAACATTGAGAGATGCAGCCCAGGGGAGCTGTTTGGGGGCTTCGATCTCTTGGTGGTGTGGCAGGGCCCTGAGGTCAGGTGCCCCTGTGCCGGCTGTGGCGGTTGGTTTATGGACGCGCCTGCAGCCCCGCCTTCTTCCTGCCGTGGCTGTGGTGAAAAACAAGAGGCTCTGAGCTGCTCTGGCGTCTCCGCCAGTCTCCGCTCTCCATCCACGTGGGTGTCCTCCAGGTGGTGGCTCCCGGCGTTGGGGCTCCACGCAGCAGGAGGCGGAGAGGAGGCTGCTCTCTGGGGGCACCCAGACATCCTTGCCCGTAAGGTCCGGGCTCCGTGCTCTGCTCTCATTGCACTCTGACCACCACGCCACAGCCTCAGATTTCTGAATCCCACACTTATGACGAGGACGGGGTCTTTCCCCAAGATTTCTCCATGGAAGGGTCTCTGTGGGCAGAAACAAACCCGCCGTCTCTGGAAATATTCACCTAGAAGCAGGGTGCAAGCCTGCCTGGGCCGTGGTGGGTGGGCTTCCACAAAGAACACTCAGCATTCTGAGTGTTCAAGGATCCCTCCTGAGGGATGCAAGATCCCTCCTAAGTGAAAGCTCCGAGTGCTCACAAAGGCAGGGCCTTGAAGGCTGGAAAAACCAGCCAGCGGGGGCTGCAGCTGACCCAGCGGGTTCCAGGAAACACACAGCTGACCCAGTGGTTTCCAGGAAGCAGCATCCGCGAAGGCGCTTGCAGTCCTGAAGCCCAGCAGGCTGCCGCCTCTTCTATGGAACACTGTGGAACCCAGACCCGCAGAGGTGAGCCCGGCCTTACCCAGCAGACTGGGCAGGCGGAGGGAGCGCGAGGAAGCAGACGCCGCGTTCCAGGCGCGGCTGTGCCTGAGTCTAACTGTGCTGCCTTCCCCTCGCCATGCCCTAAGCCCTCGCTTCACTGTGAGCCCCATGTTCACATTGCACTTTGCATCCACCTATGCACGGCCGTTAAGAATTCCATAAGGGGCCAGCAGTTGGCATAGCAGTTTAGGAACTAGACTTCCACATGGCTAAGCTTGGTTCAAGTCCCAGATTCAAAGGCTTGAAACTCATGCCAGGTACATGTGTATGCATGCCCAAAATCCTAAGAGGAAAGTGGAGGAGAAGAAATTGAGGCATGGCCATTCCCCTGGGGGTGATTCCTCACTTTCTGTCTCTCTGTCTCTCCAGTGAGCGCACATGCCCTATGGCAAAAATCTCTTTATGAAAAAAAGAGAGAGAGAGAATTCTGTAATAGGGGCCAGCCAGTGACGTAGTGGTTAAGGCACTGGGCTCCCACATGGTCAACTGTGGTTCGAATCCCAGACCTGGCAAGTTGAAAATCATGCTGGGCACTTACGTGTGTGTGTATGTGCCCAAAATCCCAGGAAGAGAGTGGAGGAGAAGGGATTGTGGTGTGGCCATCCCCCTGGGCTGGTTTCTCACTTTCTTTCTCTGTCTCTGTCTCTCTCCAGTGAGCACATTGCCCTATGGCAAAACAAACGAACAAACAAAAACAAAAACCAGAACTCTGCGACCAGCAAGGTGGGCTCGACGCAGTGCCCAGAGGCTGAGCAGGGCTGCAGCGAGCCTGAAGCTGAGCGTACTGTCCTGGGCTCAGAACTTTCTCCTCTGAGCACAGCCAGCCTCGGACACCTGCAGAGGTGGGAGAGCAGCCGGGAGCGCGAGGAGCGGGCACTCCTGGCCGTGGCCGAGGCAGGACACCAATTCTGGACGTCTCGTGAGCCCACCCCGGACCTGGACCCGGATCATCGTGTCCAGTGCCTGGACACGAGGAACCCACAGGGCCGTCCAGACACCCACAGGCAGCCCTGGGAAGGAGAGGAGGCAGGGAACTCACACTGACTCCTCCGTATCGGCAGACACTGAGCGGCGTTTCGTCTCAGCGTGAGCTTTCTGTCCGAGGTACACAGGAGACCAGCTGTGAACAGCACCGGGACGAGACGCCTACACGCCTGCGCTGAGATTGAGAGCAGGTGTCACCAGCACCCCAAAGTCTCTGGGTACCACTGCTCTGCCCTCCGATAGTCTGGGTGGCTTTGAGCATGTCAGAATGTGTGGAACGGGCAGAGGCTATGTCCTTGGTGTCTGGCTCCCTCGTGTTTGTGGGAGATCCATCCCTGGGCTGTGTTGTTTGTTCATGTCCACGGCTGTGTCCTACCTCTGTGCAAATAAAGGTGACTTGTTCACCACTCTCCACCGGTGCTGGCAGGGCTGTGTGCCCAGGACTGGGCTGAGAATGTGTGTGTCTTCGGCAACTATGTGCACGCTCTTCTGGGAGTGTGGCTAGAGGTGGGGTTGCCGGGCCGTGCAGCATGTCTACTCAGTAAGAATCTATGAAGTCGTTTTGCAGGACAAATATTTCACTTTCCGCCACCACCCACAATGAGCTGCTGTCCCTGCCAACCCCTGGCGTAACTATACCAAGAGCTGTACAAGTCTCTCTCTTTTTTTTTAAGAGATATTTTTTGCTATAGGATGTGTGCACTTGCCAGAGAGACAGAGAGACAGAAAGCAAGAAAGCACCCTCTGGGGAAGTGGCCACATCCCAATCCCTTCTCCTCCATTCCCCTTTTGGGATCTTGGTTATGCACACACGTGCCCAGCATGAGTTTTAAGCCACCAGATCCAGGACTCGAACCACAGTCAAGTACGTGAGCGTCCAGTGACATAGCTGCTGCACCATCTGCTGGAACTGTGGGCATGCATTTCAAGGCAGCCTGGATGTGGCTCTAGTGTGGCCCCTGCATCCAGAGAGCCTGGTTCTGCCTTTTAGCCCTGGGAGCTCGGCCATCCTCCCGAAGGGCTGCCCCAGCTTCCTCGCCCGTCAGTGGGCTAACAATAGCCCCAGCTTAGAGGTCTGTGCCTTAGGTCCAGTGCCTGCTCATGGCTACTGCCCATAGATGTTGGCTCTCAGTTATTCCAAGTGGGTCCAGAAGGCCTCCATAGAGGTCTGTGTGTGTTGGGGGGCCCTGGGAACCCCCTCCCGTGCCCTCCTGTTGCCGGTAGCTGGGCTCCTGCGGAGCGAGTGTGTGTGTCACTGCCTGGAGGGGTGAGTTCCAGCTGAGGGCGGGTCAGGCTGAGTGGGCTGAGTGTGAGCACAGAGCGCTGGTCGTCATGGGGGGTGAGGGCACCCCAGAAGGAAAGGGCTGAGGAAATCCCACGGCGTACACGGACAGTGCACCCTCCCTCACGCCGAGTCCCCGAGCTGCTTTGGAAGAGCCAATGAATGCGTAGATGGCAGAGAGGGAGAAGGATCTAGAATACTCAAGACAAAGTGCAGAGACCCAGCAGCAACAAGGGTTGGTCCAACGCCTTGTGCTTCCTTTGAGGAACATCGTGAAAGTCTCCTCAGTGTCCCCTTCGGCTATGCCGTAGAGGCTGGCTTCCCACCCGGCACAGGCTATGCCGCGGAGGCTGGCTTCCCACCCGGCTAGGCTATGCGGTAGAGGCCGGCTTCCCACCCTGCATAGGCTATGCGGTAGAGGCCGGCTTCCCACCTGGCTAGGCTATGCCATGGAGGCCGGCTTCCCACCCTGCATAGGCTATGCCGTGGAGGCCGGCTTCCCACCCGGCGCAGGCTATGCCACGGAGGCTGGCTTCCCACCCGGCTAGGCTATGCCGTAGAGGCCGGCTTCCCACCCTGCATAGGCTATGCGGTAGAGGCTGGCTTCCCACCCGGCACAGGCTATGCCGCGGAGGCTGGCTTCCCACCCGGCTAGGCTATGCGGTAGAGGCCGGCTTCCCACCTGGCGGAGGCTATGCCGTGGAGGCTGGCTTCCCACCTGGCGGAGGCTATGCCGTGGAGGCCGGCTTCTCACCCGGCGGAGGCTATGCCGTGGAGGCCGGCTTCCCATCTGGCGGAGGTTTTGTCCGCCCACTTTCTCCCACAGCTGAGTCGCGCCATGTTAGAGACGAAGGGTTGGGGGCACGGCGACCGCCAGGGCAGGAAGATGACACAGGCTCTGTCAAAGCTGCGTGGGACCGCCGGGCGTGTGTGCGTGCCCAAGACCCCGAGAGGAGAACGGAGAAGGGACTGCGGCGTGGCCATTCCCCTGGGGGGTGACTTCTCGCTTTCTGTCTCTCTGTCTCTGTTTTCTGGTGAGCGCACGTGCCCTGTAGCAAAAACTTCTCAAAAAAAAAAAAAAGGAAAGAAAGAAAAACTGCGGAGACTGAGGGCGCCTGACACTGCCCGGCATTTGCTGGGGCCAAAATGCACACCAGCACATCCCGGTCTTGGGGTCCCACCTACTGAAATGGAAGCGGCTTCCGTGGGGAGGGCACAGAGTGCCGGGCCACAGAGCTGCCGTTTCCTCGCCGTGACCCGCGGCCCAGGGTGTCCACCACTCGGAGAGTCTCCAAGTGCAGTGGCAGCCAGAGAGCACCTGCCCACTTCCCTCCAGCGGCTCCGCCCTCCCCTCCGAAGCCACAGCAGGACACCCCAGCTCTCGGCCGGCTCTGTGGCTGCTGGGTGAGACAGCCTGACCCCACATGCCAGGTGCAGTGTGAGTCCCGGGCCCGAGGAGGGCCAGCGAGTGTGCCCAACGTCTGGGGCGTGGGGGCGATGGGGCAGGGAGGGCTGTGAGTGACCATGCTCCTGGGGACTGCTTTCTCCCTCCCTCTCCCTCCTGGCTCTCTCTGGAAAGCACATATGCCTTTTACCATAAATTAACTAATTAATTAATTAAAATAAAATATAAGACAAAATGAAACAAAACACCCAGCCCTGTCAACCTCGCCTTTCTGATGTTCCACCGAAAAGGCTGAGTGACCTGACCCTTCGGCCCTTCCCACTAGGACAGTGACTCTGAGGCCTCAGGGGTCACCCACTCCCCAGGTCCTTTCTTGGAGAGCTGACACCATCCTTCCTAGTCTCCTCTCTCTCTCTCTCTCTCTCTCCCTCCTCTCTCTCCTCTTCCTCTCTCTCTCTCTCTCTCTCACTCTCTCTCTCCCTCTCCTCTCTCTCTCTCTCTCTCCCTCTCCCTCTCTCTCTCCCTCTCTCCTCTCTCTCTCCTCTCTCTCTCTCTCTCCTCTCTCTCTCTCTCTCTCCTCTCTCTCTCTCTCTCTCTCCCTCTCCCTCCCTTCTCTCCTCTCTCTCTCTCTCCTCTCTCTCTCCTCTCTCCTCTCTCTCTCTCTCTCTCTCTCTCTCTCTCTCTCTCTCTCTCTCCTCTTCTCTCTCTCTTCTCTCCTCTCTTTCTTTTCCTAGAGGGGCACATATGCTCACCAGAGAGAGAGGGAGAGTGAGGAAGTGCCCCTAAGGGGGCTGGTTACCCTGCAATCCTTCTCCTCCCTCTCTCGCTCCTTTCGGGAGTTTGGGGCATGCTGCCAGGTCCAGGTCAAACTGCACCACAGCCCACGTGGCCCTGCCCCACCGAGCCGTCTCCAGACTTTATCTTCAAGCCCAAGATTGAAAATTTCCGGCAGGAAACTTGTCTCGGTTTCAATAATGAAACATTTAAAATCTAGTCTGGAGACCCCTCTAGCTTTGCTTTTGGGAGAACTGCCAGAGGCACGTGTGGGCAGAGCAGCTTCCTAATGGTGGCAGGCCTAGCAGGACTCCGCAGTCTCCCGCTCCCTGGTGTTTTCATTAACTGGGGACGGGGCGGAGCTAACGCTTCTGAGGACTGATGTGTGCCTCGCTCCCAGAGGACCTGGCCCCCTCTCAGAGGGGAACATCGAGGCTCAGAACAACCTCACAGCTACCCTTGGTCCCCCCGGGCCTGCTCCCCCACCGGAGCCTCCCTCCTCCAGCCAGTGGAAGGGGTTTCCGCGTGGCCTCGGCCTGTGGTTTAGGAGCAGCTCACTGCTCTACCGTGGTGTCTGCGGCTGCCCACGATGTGGGGTGCACAGGTGGATCAGCTCAGTGGCTGCTCGGAGGGGACAGGAGACCCGGGGACAAACTGCAGCCTGACAGCCACAGAGAGACCCATGCCAGGCAGGAGCAGGGAGCTGGGAGGGGCTCTGCGAGCCCTGGGGCTGGGTGGAGGCTCTGCAGCAAGGTGACAGGCGCTGGGTCACATGCTACAAGGAACCAGGGGACAGGAGCGATGCCCCCGGGGCAGAAAGCTCCCAGGCACCCTGTCGGTGTGACTGTGAGGCCCGAGCCAGCTGGAGACAGAAGACGTAACTAGGCCGCAGGACGGGAAGAGGCCTCTGCTCCCCACACTCGACACCACTGTTAGGTTGTTTTCTTACCATCACTGCTGAGGGCCCCCGGCCGCCCACTCTCCAGAGCTTCCCGGCAGCGCCCGGGCTCGGAGCTAATTTTATCCTGCAGAAACCGGAGTTGAGAAGCTGTGCAGAAGCCTCCCTGGGTGGGGGCTGGAGGGGCTGGTGCGCAGGCCCCCGGAGCGCCACCCGGCCCAGGGCCAGCTGCAGGGGCAGGAGCAGATGCTAACACCCTCACGGGAGGCCGAGCGTCCGGGCAGCACGTTCCACCATCAGCTCTGGCCAGGACACCCGGCTCCGGTGTGCCTTGTTTCTGCCCTCCCCCAGTCTGCAGCGGTGAGACGAGGGGTCTGCCTCAGCACAAGGGCAGGTTAGGCTATTCGGTGGGTGGGGACCCCATCACACTCCAGGCAGCCTCGCCGGTGGCCGGTGTGCAGTGCGGGAGTCTGGGCAGGGAGGGGCGCTCAGGGCTCTCCAGGTAGGGATCCTGCGCAGCCTCCAGGATGGGGAGCAGCCTGTGTACCCCACAGTCGCCATCCCTCCAGGATGAGGAGGGGCCTGTGTACCCCACAGTCGCCATCCCTCCAGGATGGGGAGCGGCCTGCGTACCCCGCAGTCGCCATCCCTCCAGGATGAGGAGGGGCCTGTGTACCCCACAGTCGCCATCCCTCCAGGATGAGGAGGGGCCTGTGTACCCCGCAGTCGCCATCCTCCAGGATGGGGAGCGGCCTGCGTACCCCGCAGTCGCCATCCGTCCAGGATGAGGAGGGGCCTGAGTACCCCACAGTCGCCATCCCTCCAGGATGAGGAGGGGCCTGCGTACCCCGCAGCTCGCCATCCCTCCAGGATGAGGAGGGGCCTGTGTACCCCGCAGTCGCCATCCCTCCAGGATGGGGAGCGGCCTGCGTACCCCGCTGTCGCCATCCCTCCAGATGAGGAGGGGCCTGCGTACCCCGCAGTCGCCATCCCTCCAGGACCGGCCTTTCCACCCTCTCCAGTGATAGGCTTCTTCGCAGCCGGTTCTCCGCCCAATGCCTCAGGGACTTCTCTTGCCCCCACGAGTGGCCTTTAGGTTCCGTATGACCCCAGTAGAAATCCAGCAGACACTGTTCTGCGAGGTGCTGCCCGGAGACAGGCGAGTCGCGGCCGGGAGAAACTGCGGTAACTGCGCATCTGGCAAAGGGCTGCCAGCCAGCACAGAAGAGCTCCCAGCTCGACAACGCGAAGCCAGCAGCCCAGTTTAAACTGGGCCAAAGATCCCGGCAGACAGTGCACCGAACACGCGGAGATGGCACATGGCACCTGTGGGACACGCGGCGGCACCCAAGGACTTTAAAGGCGGAAACACGGACGTGAGGGACGAGGTTATTTCTGTGCAAAAACATTCCAAAAGCCATACACGGTTTGAAATGGATGGCACTGCACTGCTCACCGTGGGGCCGGGGTACGTCCCTGGTACCACGACAGGGAGGAACCTGACTGGCATGAACGCAGAGGGGGCTGGGCAGCACTTTCACGGGACACGGGCATGTCGGGGGTCTGGAAGGCTTTGTGGGGTGAAGAGGGGGCTTCTTCGGTTCATCCTGCTTTTGTCTCCCCAGGTCCACCCAGGGCTGTGAGCGGGAGACCTCTGCACCCTGCCCCACGGCCAGGGCGTCACCCAGGGAGTGCCTCGTCCATCACTTCCTTCCCAGATAGACTACAGGGAAGCTGTCCTGCTGTCACCACCAGCAGTGTGTCCCCTGGAGGGGGACAGTGAAGGGCCCGGCCGGAAAGAGAGAGGCCTCAGCGCCCACTCACAAACTTGTCATTTTCTTTTTTTACGAGGAGAAAGTAGTATTCCACTTCCGGGTCGGTGGCCCCGGCCTGCGGCCAGCTGGTATCAAGCTCTTACATGTACTAGACACAGACAAACTCCCAAACCCCGCAGGGGTCAGTCGCGAAAGGCCACACATTGAACGATTCCACTGACAAAAACACAGAGAAAGAGGCGACTCCATAGGGACGGAGAGCAGATGAGTGGGTGCCGGGTCGGGAGGAGGGGAGCGATTGCTTAAAGAAGCCAAGTCTTCCTTTCAGGGGGTGAAGATGTTTGGAACCAGATAAACGTGGCTGGAGCACATTACGGTCCTTGGATCGTTCACTTTTAAAATGGTTAATTTTAGGTTGCATCTAGATTTCACTTCAATAAAATAGAAAAAGAGGAGACAGAGAGGATGACTGAGTGAGCCAATGGGGAGGCTGGCTGATGTCACTGGCTCTCACCATAAAGGAAGGAGCCGCAGGCCAGGGACTGTGAGTGCCTCGGGAGCGTGAGGAAGCCGAGCAGAGGCGCTCTCCCCAAGAGCTTCCACGGGAGAAGGCCATCTTACCGGCACTTGGCTTCTTAGCCCAGAGAGACCTGTGTCGGACTGTTAGCCTACAGAAGTGTAGGGTGATAAACGTGTGCTTTTTGTTTTCTAAGGTTTTTACTATAAGGCTGTGGGTTTTACTAGAGGGACGGGAGAGACAGTGGGAGGGGAAAGGAGAGCTGAGCCCCGAGGGCGGATGGCCATGCTGCCATCCCTTCCCCATTCTCCTCTCAGGATTTTGGGCATGCACACACCCCTCGCATGATGTTCAAGCTGCCAGTTCTGGGACTCTATCCAATCCGCATCGGCCATGTGGGAGTCCAGTGCTTGAACCACCATGCTGCCAGCTCACCCCAAGCTCGTGCTGTTTTAAGCCACAAAAAAAGAGACGCAATGACACTACCCTTCCTGTCCTTTTCTCTTTTTTCTTTCCTCTTTTCTCTTTTCTTTTTCTTTTTCCTTTCCTTTTTTCTCTTTTCTTTTTCTTTCCTTTCCTTTCCTTTCCTTTCCTTTCCTTTCCTTTCCTTTCCTTTCCTTTCCTTTCCTTTCCTTTTCTCCCTTTTCACTAGCTCTAGCATGTCGTAGTTCCGTGTCACCAGCGAGACACGGGGCTGTCCTGTCATGCCACGACTCCCTGCTTCCGTCCACTCACACCCCCTCCAGCCCTCAGCTCTCCCCAGTCTGTTCGCCATCACCATCACTTTCCTTTTGAAGAACATTCTTGGGAACCAGCAGTTAGCATAATGGCTATGTCACTGGACTCCCATGTATTTGACCACGGTTCGAGTTCCAGACCTGGTGGCTTAAAACTCACGCCGGGCACGTGTGCGTGCGTGCCCAAGATCCCGAGAGGAGAATGGAGGAGAAGGGATTGCAGCGTGACCATCCCCCCTGGGGGGTGATTTCTCGCTTTCTGTCTCTCTGTCTCTCTCTGTCTGTCTGGCAAGCGCACGCGCCCTATAGCGAAAACCTCTCCAAAAAAAAAAAAGAATATTCTTGTCTTGTTCCGAGTCTTAGAGGGAAAAGCATTCCTTTAGCATTTATTTCAGAACACATCTGTTGGTAATTAATTCTCTTAGCTTTCCTTCATGAAAATCTCTTTATTTCATCTTTATTTCTGAACGATGTTTCCACTGGATACAGAATCCTAGGTTGACTGTTTTTCTTTTCTAGCACTTTAAGAATGTTGGTCCATTTCCCCTGGGCTGGATTGCTTTTTTGTTTTGTTTTGTTTTGTTTTGTTTTGTTTTGTTTGAGAAATGCAGTTAGTCATGTCAGTGTCTTTATGAGGGGGTCTTCAAAAAGTTTACAGAAAATATGTATAAAGAAAAAACTGGGGGACCAGCAGTTAGCGTAATGGCTATGTCGCTGGACTCCCATGTATTTGACCACGGTTCGAGTCCCAGACCTGGTGGCTTAAAACTCATGCCGGGCACGTGTGTGTGTGTGCCCAAGATCCCGAGAGGAGAATGGAGGAGAAGGGATTGCGGCGTGGCCATCCCCACTGAGGGGTGATTTCTCACTTTCTGTCTCTCTGTCTCTCTCTGTCTTTCTGGTGAGTGCATGCGCCCTATAGCAAAAACCTCTCAAAAAAAAAAAAAAAAAAAAAAAAAAAAAAAAAAAAAAAAAAAGAAAGAAAAAGAGAGAAAGAAAGAAAGAAACTGGGACCAGCAGTTGGCATGATGGCTGTTTCCTGGACTCCCATGTGGTTGACCGTGGTTCGAGGCTGTGGTTACAGTGGCCCGGCTCCCTCGGCGCCAGCACCTGCTGTGTGTGGAGTGTGCATGCACCCTGTGTGACATGGCAACCACAGCCCAGCAGGTCCTGGGGCAGGTGCTCTGTCCCCTCTGAAGATGACAGCACGTCTCCTCTCAGACGACACCCACTACTGACACCAAGGGGCAGGGAAATGCCAGCACCCTGCACAGAGAGGATGGGAAGACCCCTGGCCGGCCACCTCGGGTGTCACGTCCCCGTCTATAAAAGAGGACAAGCAGGACAAGGGGCTACGGCGTGCCGGGATGCACTCGGCAAGGAGTGTGTCCATGCTGTCCCCACGCAGTGCTGGACCAGCACACAGGCTTCCTGGGTCACGCACTCTAGGGCCCCCTGTTGCCTTCGTCCCTGGCCTGGCTCCCTGGCTCCCGGAGCCGAGCCGACCCCGTCTGTGATTGGAGGCTACTGGTTGGCATCTTGGCTTCCAAACCCAGTTGTGCTTTATCAGAAACACACAAGCTGCAGAGCCAGCCCTGTAGCTCCTGGGTAAGGGAGCTAGCTGTGATATGATCAGCCATGGTTCGAATCCCAGCCCCAGCAGCTTGAAATACATGCCAGGCATGTGCGGCGTGTATGCCTCTAATTCCCGCAGCATGGAGAAGGGGAGAAGGGGAGAAGGGACTGTGGTGTGACCACAGCCTCTGGTGGGGGTGCTTTCTCTTGAGGAAGTACACATCCTTTGACCAAAAAAAAAAAAAAAAAAAAGGAAAAAGAAAAAAACATGCATGCTGCGGAATGAGCCTGGTATTTCTTGACTCAGTGGAGAAGGCTGGAGACTTAACTGCTGTCCAATGGCTGGTGCCATTTCTCAGTGCTGCGACAACTACTGGCAAGTTCCACGTTGCTAAGGACTGTCTCGCCCGAAGTGCTGGCCTGTCGCTCTTGCTGTGAGCTGTCCTCTGTGTTTGCCATCCGCCCGGCGCATACACGCAGCTCTGCACACCTCCCGAACCAGGACTGACTCTGAAGGTCTGAGGTCAACTAGAATGCGTTTCCATCAGAGGCATTTCAGTTGCCAGCGGGAAGCGACCGCCAGGTCTTTCTGGCATTCCTATGACTCAATCCTAATGAGTATTAACAGCAATTACTACATTTACTGATGGCCCCTCCCTAAAAGTTTGCACAGCCTTTAAGTTGCCCTGAGATCCCCTGGGGAGAGAGGAAGGGCTGGCTCTGCCCTCTGCGTCCTGTTTGTCTTTCTCCTCCAGGGAGCCGTTGGGAGCAGGGACCCTGAAATGCCTCAAGCAGCCAGCCCAGGAGAAGTCGGCTCCTGGAGGGGTGTGCTGGCCCGCTCGGGCTCCGGCTGGCTTCCACCCTGGCCATCCTGCATCTGAGGACACCGAGAACGGGGGCTGGCGGGGCTCAGCTCTGCCACGTCTTTCTGTTCTCACAGGCATCCCGAGGAAGGCGGAAGGGCGGCACGTAGATGGACGCGACGCCATTGTGTAGCTCTGGGAGTCAGGGTATGGATCCGGGCGGCCGGGAAACCACTGGAGCCTGGGAGAAAGAGTGGGCAGGGTGACAGAGAGGTTACTGCTGAGAGACACAAACCGACAGATCGATGACGGGGTGAGCGCCCGCGGCCTGCAGCCTGGCACGGTGACTGGGCAGCACCCATTGTCGAGCGTTCTTAGAAGAGCTAAAGGAAAGGGTTGTGAATGTTCCCACACCGAGCGACGGGGAGATCACGGCCAGACATGCTCGTTGCTGTGATGCGAGCACTGCCCGCTGAATTCCTGAGCAGAAGACCCCCCGCCCCGCCCACACGCTTACTGTGGGGCAATTTCAGGAAACAGGAGGGTTCGGTAACTGCCGGTAACGCATGGCCGTCTTCCAGGCAAGCCCCAGTCCGAGCGCACCACCGAAGCCTCCCTCCTCACCTGGAGAGCTGCTGACCATCCTGGGGACACCTGGGGACACAGCAGGGCTGGCAGCCTGGGCTTGGGCAGCCTGTCAGGTGACGTCAGACTCACACGGTGCTGTCTGTAGGCTGGCCCTGGGGCCTAGGGTCTCCGTCTTCTCACAGCTCCCGGTTGCTGTGCCCAGGGGGAATTTGGTGACAGGCAGAAGCAGCGTTTGCCCGTGCCCTGGCCCACTCCCCTGTGCCAGCTCATGCCAGCCTCGCAGGGCTCGGTCAGAGGACTCCCTCTCCCTGCTTAGCCGACGGCGGGGGTTTCCCCAGGGTCTGCACTGGCAGGCAGCTGGGCCTTATTCCCCTGGCGACGTGGGGCTTCTGCACGGCCAGCCTCCAGCCCCCGTTTCCCATGACCTGAGGAACCACTTCTCAACCACCCAAATCGATAAGGAAAGCGTGGGTCTCCGGTGCCCCTCCCACTAACCACCCCACTCGGAGCCCAGGGAGCCCCTCCACGCCCCTCTGAGCCTCGTCCTCTTCACCCGTAAACAGGGTGAGTGTCAACCAGGATGGCACGCAGATGCGTGGCTCCACGCCTCCGAAACTGTCAAGGGCCAAGCCTGGCCTCGGCCACCGTCGCTGCTCCCACCGCCCCAGCCACTCGGAGCAGGCGGGGACAGACAGGAAGGGCGGGCAGGAACCTGCCTGGGTTCAGGAGGGTAGGTGGAGGAAGAGTGCCTCCGGTTCCTTTCGGCCGAGGCTGCCTTTGCCCTTGGAAGAATGGCGTGGTCTGGGGAGGATCCAAAAAGGAACCGGCTCCAGAACAAGAGCAAGTGGGCCCAAAGTCAGAGGGGTGAAGGCCGCAGAAAGCCCTGGCAGCTGTGGCCGCGCCCAGCCCTCTGCTGTCCATGGCAGAGGTCGACACAAACAAACTGCAGCAGAATAAATAAGCCCGCGGGGCGGCAGGGGCGTGCCTGGGGCGGACTGCACGGCCGGAGCCCCTGAGACACACCAGGGGCATGTCGGTGTGTACCGACAGGAGCGAGGAGGTGGAGGGACTGTGCGGTGACCCCTAAGGGGATTCCTCACTGGGCCTCTCTGTGTCTCTCTCTGGGGAATGCACACACCCTATGGCAAATTTAAAAAACTGAAAACAAAAAGGGATCGCTTGGCAATACCATTGGTGAAGAACTAAATGATTAACTGAAGAACTAAGATGGGGTGGGAGGACTAGAAATTCCACCGCCCTCTTCAAAGCGGAAATCCTACCCAGTGCAGTGAGGAGCTGTGCTCAGGGGAACTGCGGCGCCTGGACTGTCTTCGGGACGGGTGGGAGGGCCAGGGCTCCGGCTTCCCAGCCCCACGGGAGCTTGTCTGCGGGCTCCGAACGGCAAACCTGGGCTGGGGGCCGGGCACCTCCCCTCCCAGGGCTTGCGAAGGCGGTCCAGGCGTGCCTTACACCGTTTGCACCATTGCAAGGCTCCGGTCGGCAGGGCAAGTCCTCCTGCGGCCTACAGGCTTTGGCAAACCTGGGGGCTGCTGGGCGGGGTCGGTAACGGGGCCTTAATTTTGTCCTCATTAAGGACATTGAGGCCTCCTCAGAACCCCGTCCAGTAACCAAGCACTCCTCTGAAGTGCAGACCGGGGCCTGCAGACCACTGCCAGCCGGAGAAGGCCTGTGGCCGGCAGGAGAGTTGCCACCGCCTCCCGGCACGGAAGGCGCTAACAACTGCGGGCCTTTGTCGCAGCCTCAGCTTCCTCATTGCCGGAGGACTCGGGGCCCAAGTTCAGTTCTGTCACCAGACAAGAAGCAGCAGGAGACTGGGGACAACTCATCACCTAGGAGCTTTAGGGACAGGACACTGGAAGCCAGGCCTCGCTGGAGTGGAGCAAACCTGCCCAGTGTCTCGGGGCTCGCAGCCAGAGCCTCCTGACTTCACAACCTCTGCTCTGCACTGTACCACGCAGCCCTGCCTGTGCCCAGTGGCCCCCCTCGGGGACCTGTCGGGGCCATCCAGCCCCCACTGCTGTGGTGCTGTGGGGTGGCGCTCTCCCCATCCCGGGCATCGTGTCTGGCCTGTAGTGGGTCGAATTGTGTCACAAGCCCCAGCCTCCGGGTCCTCGAATGTGCCCTGACATGGGAATGGTACCGAGGGACCTGGGGATGAGACCGCTCTAGGTTCAGGGTGGGCCCTGATGCGACCACTGGTCTCCTATAAAAGAGAGGAGAGAGCCTGGTACACAGAGACGCAGAGAAGACCGTGAGGACGAGCACGCTGCGGGTGCATCCGAGCCCCGGAATGCCGAGTGCCAGCACCCCAGAAGCCGAGAGGCCCGGAGAAGGGTCCCCTCGCAGGCCCCACTGCGCCTCATTCCAGACTGCCACCCTCCGGAACTCGAGAGCAGCCTTCCTGCTGCTAAGCCAGCGTGGCTGTTTCTGCAGTGGCAGCCCCTGGCGCAGGCCTGCCCCCCACGGAAAGGGCGGCCTAGGCTCTGTGTCCTGCGGAGGTGGCAGGGCCCGGGCGCTGAGCTGGACGCGCTGGCTCTGTGGAGTCCCTCTTGGGCGGTGGCTGTCGTGGCTGTGCTTATCACCTGGGCGAAGGCACGGAGGTTTAAGATAAGCTATCAGGTCTGAGCCGCGCTGGTGCCTGGTACAGGGAGTGCGGGCCAGACAGGACTCTGGACCCCGCGTTCCAGACAGTGGCGGGAGGCTCCTGGCCCAGGGGGAGGGCATGGGGGCCTAGCCCTGGAGTCCCACCGCCTTGGAGCCCACCCAGGGGCCCAGGACCAGAGAGCATGCCAGGCTCCTCCCCCACCCCCGCACTTCACAGACCAGGGAGGTGCGGCCCTTCCCAGGGACACAGCCCCACGCGGCAGGGACAGAGTCAGCACGCCAGGCCGCTTGGTCCTGCATCTGGGTGTGGGGCTCCCCTAACACTCCCAGGACAGTGCAGACGCGGGAGCACCTGGCTGGAGCCCATCACCTGCCCTCCACATTTGGAGCCTCGTTGAGAGAGGTTTGCTCTGGCAGAGGCCTGATCACACCACTGCCATCCTCGTGGGGTTCTCAAGGCCGACACTTCAGTGCCCCCAGGCTCGGGCAGGCAGAGCTGCGGCCGACAGGTGCTCAGCGGCAGGGGTCTGGGGCACAGCAGTGTCCAGGGTTGTCAGCACCCCATCCTCCTGGACCCGCCTGGTGGCATTGAGGAGACTGGGGTGCCACAGGCAGCAGCGACTTCCCTGCATCCCCCAGAGCTACTTCCTGACCAAGCTCTCCCACCTGAGCGTGGGTGCCAATGGCACGTTCTCCAGAGGGCCGGATGGCTGGGCGGGACACCGGCCCCTGCCCTGAGTGGCTGGCCATCGCCGCAGCTCGGCCAGACGGCTCTGGGGGAGCTTCCCCACCCTGTGGTCCTGGGAGCAGGAGGGCTGTAGGTCCTGCGGTCAAGGAGCACACTGTGGTCACCTCCTGTCCCCTCCTGTCACTGTTTTCTAGTTATTTAAACCACGGCTGGGTGGGGAAGGGCCGCAGGGGTACCAGGACCTGGGTTTGTTCTTCCCAGGGAAGTAGGGAAGCAGGAGCAATGGAGGGCCAAAGCTCGGCCGAGCTGACTCGGCAGCCAGACCAGACGTGAGCGGACACGAGGCTCTTCGTAATCCTCACCTGCCCCAGTTGGCGCGAGTGTGTCGCCGCGGGAATACAAGCGGGCTCTTCGTTGGGCGTTACGTAAGATGTGGCTATGTGCTAGAATTCCCCCAAAGGTCTGGAGAATCCTGCATTCCAAAACATCTGGCCAAGAATTCTGGGTTAGAGATGGGGTCCCTCTCCTTTCTCCTAGAGGCCGACCTGCGGCGACGCCTCGGCCCAGCCCAGCTGAGTATCTGCAGGGAGGTAGCACGGTGTGCTCGGGAAAGCGCCTCTCATGTAGGAGTGCGGGGCTGTTAAACTGGGGGAAGAGGTCTAACTTAGTTTAGGGGAGCACTGAGGTAGAAATGGAATTTTTCAAGTCAGAGTGACCGAGATGCAAATCAGGTTTAAAAGATGTGTGACCCAGGGCCATGGTGATTAAGGTGCTGGAGGCCCACGTGGCCGACCACGGTTCAAGTCCCGACCTGATGGCTTGCTTTCTCTCTTTCCCGCCCTCTCTGATGAGCACATGTGCCCTATAGCACACTTTTAAATAATGATTAATAAAATAAAATAAATAATTTTTGTAAGATGTGTGACCTGAACTGTGGAGCACCTAAGCTCTACTCCCTGGCCACATCTGCTAACCGGACACAGCCCACCTCCTTACAGGCCAGCGTGGGCACGGTGCAAGCGAGCACGTAAGGGCCAAGGGTCAGGGCAGGACCTCCATCCGTGGATGCTCCTTGGTCTTCCTCTCCTTAAGGAAGTCCCTCTCCCCAAGGATCCAGCCGCGTCTTCTCAGGAAGGACACGGTATTCCTTCAGATTCTGAGCGCGAGGCATCTGGGCCCTGGAGCAAGAGGCTTCTCTGAGAGCGCCACAGTCATGCTGCCTTTGCGAGGCGCAGCTGGAGACGGAGTCCGGGGGCTGCGAAGGCCACCCCGGCTCCCACTCGCTGCTCCAGGAGGCATGCGTTTCTAAGTGGCCTATGGCCCTGGGGTCCCAGGGAACTTGCACGGAGCAGTTTCCTGGGACATCACGCGGAGAGCGTGAAATGAAAAGACCCAGAGAGTGTGCAGGGTGGAGATCCACGGAGCCCGCTCCCGGCCCGGCGGGCTGGCCGGGGAGCGGCTGCAGGGACGAAGGCCCTCCCAAGTGTCCGCAGTCTTTCCTTCACAGCCCCTTCCTCCTTCCTGGAACACATGTGCTTTGTTGGGGGACTTGCTGTCACCCATGGCCCCATGTGGCTGGTCGTTCAAGACCCCGAGTTTTTTGTTGTGTGTGGCCCAGCAGGTGCCGGTGGTCGGCGTCCCCCGTCCCCCCCTGCCAGCCCCCAGGGAGGTGCCACACCTGTGGTCTGTGACCTGGCCCTGAGGACACTGGGAGGGCTGGCCATGGAGTCTGGGGAGGGGAGGCCACGCTCACGGTCACCACGAGGGACGTCTATTACCTACAAGGCTAGTCGCTTTCAGACCAGGGACACAGGTCAGCTCCCTGGCCTCGGGTGGGCAGCAGAGGCTGCCACCCATCTAAGGCCAAGCTGCGGCGGGGGCGGGACACCCTGCCACACAGCAGGCCTGGTTCACACCCCTGAGGCTCCTGTGCCCTGGGGGCGTCTGACCTGCTTTTCTGAAGGGGGTATGGTGGTAAGAGGATGAGAGAGAAGGTGTCGCCTAGTTCTGGGGAACCTACAGAGATGATAACGGTCGAAATGCTCTCCTCTGCCCCCGAGAGGGGCCAGCGCCAACTGCTCGCTCACCGATCCTGGCGGGCCCCCTCGCCCACAGCTTCCCGGCCCGGGACCCCCACCAGCTCTTCTGTGCTTCCAGAGCTTTGCACACACCGCTTGGAAGGACTCCTGCTCACCCTCCAAAACCCAGGACCCAGTGTGCTCCTCCACACGTTTTCCACTTCATCATTTCCTCTCTCGTCCCTGAATCCTGGGAGCAGTCTGACAAGGCCTCTGTCAGTCCGTGTTCAGAATATAAGGTCTAGTCCAAGATTCCCCAACCGCCTCTACCAGTTCCACCCAGCCGGCCAGCTCCTGAGCCGTGCTCCTGGGAGCTGGCCCGTGACCCCTTCAGCGGGTGTCCCCCGGCTCCTGGAGCTGATGGAGAGGCAGGTGCAGAGGGCTGAGGGGCTGGGATCCGGTCCCATCCATGGTGGCGCTGTGGGAGTGGGGGTGCTCACTCAGCCCCTGTCTGGAGCCTCTTGTGGGAGCAGCCCGGAGCAGGGACTTGGCCTGGACTCATGCGCCGTGGGCCTCCTCCCCTGCCCCCATCCTGCTCCCTGGCACCCCCAGCACAATCTGGTCAGAGCATTTGCACAAGCTCCTTGCCTGAGGATGTGCGGGGGAGGGCGCTCCTTTCTGTGCCTCCGTGTCCTCCTTGGTAAATCACTGTGAGGATTAAATGATGCATCCCTCGGAAGCCCTACCCAGAGCCAGCCTTCGGTCACAGCTTCAGCAGCGGAGCTCTCCAGCCTAGCTACCCCTGGCCTCCCCAGGCAGACCTGCCGCCGTGACCTGGCCAAGTTCCGGCCAAGTGCATTTGAGCAGAAGTGACAAGTGTAACCTGCAGGTGTTGTGTCCCTTTACAGGCAGGGGGACTGGGTTAGATTCTCCTTCACCCCTTCCAGCTGGCCGGGACACAGCAGCGATGGTGGAATGTGGGTGCGATGGTGGGGAAAGGCGCAGCCACCCTTGGCAGTGAGCTAGAAGCTTCATACTGAGCACGATGGAGTAACGGAGCCTGGGTCCTGCGCTCTGTGCCGCCGACCCGCCCTAGAACACCGCGCGGTGCATGGGAGAGAAACTTCGACCTTATTTACACGGTGTATGGGGTGGGGATCGCTTTACGGCACCAAACCTGTAACTTTCCTTTTTCTTTTTCCTTTCCTTTTCCTTTTCTTCTTTTAGTTTTTGCTACAGAGAGGATGCACTCACTGGAGAAAGACTGAGAGGGAAAGCAAGAAATCACCCCAGGGGAGATGGCCACACTGCAATCCCTTCCCTGCTATTCTCGGGATTTAGGGCATGCACGCACACGTGCCCAGTATGATTTCAAACCACCGGGTTCAGGACTCCAATCATGGTCAGCCACATGGGAGTCCGGCCCCTTAACCACCATGCTGCCTGCTGGCCCCAACCCTGCATCTTAACCTCGGTGGGTTCCGAGTGCAATGGTGACGTGGGCGTGAGATCGGGAATGTCCCCCGGTTGACAACCTCAGCAGCCGGAGTGCCCAGAATCTCTTAATTTCTGTCCTTGCACCATCTCTCTTTTTGTATGGAAATGGAATAAAGGTAGAAAGCTATAGTTTATGAAAATAAGAAGTGACAACACCAAAGAGAAGGGAATCTCAACTTTCCCTCGAGCCTGGTGGAAATAAAATGGAAGTGGGCAGGAAAACCTCAGCCCCTACCCAGAGAAAATCCGCTCAGTTTTCAGACTGCTTCTGCACTGCCCTTTCACTCCCTTCCAAAGCCCACGGCAGCCAGGCCAAATCCACCACGGCCCCACCCCACGACGTCCCACGCTCCCTCTGACGCAATGGCACTTGGAGACGCTGTGGCCGGGCGCGACACTGTAACCGCACACAGAAGCCAGCCGACTGTTGCAATGGATCGGAGTGAGGACAGGCCTGAAGAGGAGTGAGTTCCTCAGCAGCAGACGCCGGTCCGGCCCGTCCCGGCCCCAGCCTGGTGTTTACTCGGGGACCGCCGCTGCCCAGGGCAGCCAGAGTCCTTGGGGTGAGGTGGAGCGTGGGCTCTGGGTAACACAGGAAGGCGTGTGGGAAAAAGGAAAGCCGGCTGTCCGCCGTTCTCTGGGTCCTGCGGCACCGACCCTGTGGCCTGGACAGTTCTTTGCTGGGAGTGGGGCAGGGCCTCTCCCTACCCGATGTCAACAGTAATAGTACCACCCTTGCCACTCCCAGGTGCAAACCCAAAATGTGTGAGAGCCACCCTTGCTAAAATCCACTGCTCTAGGTCTGGCCCTCGGCAGAGAAGTGGGTAAGCAGCAGTGAAATTGGTTTTTGCGGGTTTTGGTGTTTTTTCTCTAAAGCACCAGCGAGCAGTAGCACTGGAGAGCGCACACTCTCGGGCCCTGCAGCCAGAGGGAGTCTCCATGGCAGAAACATTAGAGAGAGTCTTTAACAGAAGCCCAGAGGGTGGAGCAGCACGGGAGACCGACGGAGGCTATGTGGGGCAGGGGGATGAGAGAGCGGAGCTGCAGCAGGAGGAGCGACAGACGGGACCGCAGATGGCGTGACGGCTACGTTGCTGGGCTCCCACGTAGCCAGCCGAGGTTCAAGTCCTGGACCCAGTAGCTTAAAACTCATGCCGGCTACGTGTGTGCACGAGCCCAAGATCCCAAGAGGAGAATGGAGGAGAAGGGACCGCAGTATGGCCATCCCCCTGGGGGGTGATTTCTCGCTTTCTGTCTCTCAGACTAGTGCATGCTCCCTATAGCAAAAAGCTCTCTTAAAAGAAAAAAGAAAAAAAAGAGCAGATGGCCCACGGGACCTGGCACAGGGCAGTGATGGCTCTTTCGCTCCTCTTGGTCAGTGATTGGTTGGCGGATGGGCATGTGATCCAATTCTGGCCAATGGGATGGAAGGAGGAAATCTAGGCTATCCTTAGGAAGAGCTCTTCCCAGAGAAGCAGCTCGGGGAAAGCTCTCTTTCTGCTCTCCCCTTCCCCTCCTGTCCTGTGCCAGGTGAAATGTTTGGAGCAGCAGCAGCTCTCCCCTTTCCCTCCCTTCCTGTGCCAGGTGAAATGTTTGGAGCAGCAGCAGCTGTTTTGCAACTATGAGGCAAGAGCCAGAGGTTAAAGTCTGTTGGAGACATGGGAATTAGTGTAATGGCTATGTCGCTGGACTCCCACGTAGTCGACCGCGGTTCGCGTCTCTGGCTTACAACTCACGCCGGGCGCGTGTGCGTGCGTGAAGATCCCGAGAGGAGAATGGAGGAGAAGGGATTGCGGCGTGACCATGATTTCTCGCTTTCTGTCTCTCTGTCTCTCTCTGTCTGTCTGGCGAGCGCACGCGCCCTATAGCTCTCAAAAAAAAAAAAAAAAAAAAAAAAAAAAAGTCTGAGACAGAATGGAAAGAACCTGGCTCTTGGTGCCGTGACCGAGCCACTGAACCAACTGGAGACCATTTTTTAGATGGCTGTCTCTGTGGTTTACGACAGGGTGAGCCGGGACCCAGCAGGTGCTGTGGGGGTTGAGGTGGATCCCACATTGTCGGCTGCATGGTTTGAGCTCCAAACCTGGAGCCTTGAGAAACACGCCAGGCATGTGTACATGCCCAAAATCGCAAGAGAAGAGTGGAGGAGAAAGGACTGCAGTGTGGCCGTCCCTGATGGGGGGGGGGGGGGTGCTTTCTCACTTTCTCTGTGTCTTTCTATTTCTCTCTCGCTCTCTGTCTCTCTCTCTCTCTCTGTTTCTCTCTAGCGAGCACATGAACCCTAGAGCAAATAAATAATAAATAAAGGCAGGGTTAGCTGAGTTTTCTGCCCTTTGTAATCAGTCATTACTGACCTTAGGAGATGTTTTTAACTACAACTAGGAGAGTACCTAAGCAGAGGGAACTTGGGCAAGGAAGAGGTGTTTTCTTTGCCTCACAGGAAGCCCAGGAGGAGGCGGGCCCAGGCTCTGTGGTGGCTGTCCAGTACCAGGGCTCTCATTTGACTTCCAAGTGACTCTTTGGCCATTTCTGTCCTGGTCACGATGCCGCCACACTCCAGATGGTGTGTCCTCGTTCAAACTGTGCTCGAGACAGAGAGAAGAAGGCAAGTTCTCCTTACCTACCCTCCCTTTTCATCTGGAGGAAAACAGTTGCCCTCCAGCTACCAGTAAACGATCTGGTGGTCATTGATGACTGGCCGACGGCCGTGTCCCAGGACAGCCGGGGAGCAGGCCTGCATGCGCGGCTCCTCGGGCGGGATTCCTTCTTCCAGAGAAGGCTCTCCCCAGGCTCACTGGGCTGGAGACAACAGTTCCTACTGTAAGACAACCATGCTCACACCTCCCTATGGTCGGAATATTGGGGGTCCCTGTCCCGGTCTCATTGCCCAGGACCCCAGTGGGCCTAAGCCACCTGAAGTGGCCGCCAGGAGGGAGAACTAGAGCCGTCGTCCAGCTCTGGGCTCACGCACTGGCACGATCTTGCTGCTGAAGACGAGCTGCCCAGCCCCGAGGAGAAGACTGTGGGCAGGGGTGGGCACACGGCAGGAGTTCCTGGGAGGATGGCCACCGTCTCGGCACTGAGCCACCGAGGCAGCTCTGGCCTATGCCCCCACAATGCTGGCTCCTGGTGCTCAGCCTCTTCCCAGTGTTCAGGCCAGTCCTGGGAGCTCTGATTGGGACAGAGCCTCTGCCCCCCTTCCAGATGAGCCCCCTTC
Source organism: Tupaia tana (assembly GCA_026018925.1). NCBI lineage: Eukaryota > Metazoa > Chordata > Mammalia > Scandentia > Tupaiidae > Tupaia > Tupaia tana. The sequence continues at coordinate 121,383,089 of JAKSZU010000003.1, forward strand.
TTCCAGACAGCTGAGCCGGCCACAGAAGGCCATGTGCTGGGACTTCCAGGGGCCCCTAAATGCCCTTGTTGAAGGCTATTGTCATGCCGCCAAGACCCCTCATAGTGTTCACTGCACTGCGACACGGCCCATAACCTACTTGGCTGAAGAAAAGGAACTCATAAAGCAAGTTGCGCCCCAGCAGGGCCTCCCTGATACTGGCATCTGCACCCGGAGACGAAGCCCGAGCATGGCTGTGTTCGGTTCTGACCCCTGCTCCGATCGTGCAGGCCCGCTGTGGCACCCATGCACCACTCCTTCCGGCCCTGCCCAGGTCCAGTGCGGCCAGCTGTGACACATTCAGGACAGTCCCTGCAAAAGACAAGGCGTCCAGGGAGAGCTGGCTCCCAGCTGGGACATTGGAGCTGGCTTGCTGGCAGACATTGCTTCCCGATGGCTTCTCGCTGACGACAAGGAGCATTTGATGCGTGCAGTCCTGGGTCACTGGTCTGATCAATATTTCATGGTGTCTGTTTGTCATTTACTGTTATAGAAACACAGATCATGAAAAACTAAAGCTGCAATTGCATTGTTTTTTCTTCCTTCCTTCCTTTTTCTTTTCTTTCTTTCTCTTTCTGTTTAGGGATTTTTCTTTCAGCTGAGCTGTCTTCCAAGTCTTGGGACCAGACTTTCTCAACAGAATTGGGGAACCAGGTCTGAGATAGACTGATACGCAGCAAGGCGGTGTCAGGAAGCCCCGAGGTCACGAGAGTCACCTCTCAGGGACGAGGCTCTGGAACGAGGAAATGGCCCGCATGTCACTTTTCTGTCTTAGAAGGGCACCTTTTGACCAAGAAGCAAGATTGAGTGCATAATGGCCCGAGTTCCACCCTGAAACAGCCTCGCATCCTGGGTCGTGGGCGACGACACCCGGGGAGGGCTGGGCTGGGCCTGGGCTGCTGTGACTGTGCGCTCGTAATGGTCGGGTGTCTCAGGGTTCTGGGCCCGGGCACCACACATGGGGAGCTGGGGCAGCAGCAGGACAGGCCAGCCCGGTGGTGGGGGACACCGGGGGACTAGCCTCCCAGCCCGGCTTCCTCAGCAGCAGATGCGAGCTCTCGCAGTGCTCTGGGGAGACGCCGGGTCCTCGGTGTCCCGCCCTCTGTCCTGTACCACTCCTGTCTGCCCTGCGGTTTCATTCCTGTCCGACTGAAGGGCTGAGCGTCAGTCCCGGGCCAGTCTCCCAGGGATGATGGTCATGTGAGGACTTGCCAAGGGACGCCTTCAGTTTGGGTTTCGGAAGGTGGCGGTTGCAGGAGGTGGGCTCTGTGCTGAGGAAGAAGGAAGAGGCAGTTCATTGCCCTCGTAGAAAGACCTGGAAGGGTGAGCCAGGCAAGGGAGGCCGAAAGCCTGTGTCTGCGAGCACGCGGCAGACCTGGGTGTCTCTAACTCACCTCTAATTGCACACAAACACAGCACTTTCCAACGCCTATTGGATTTATCGCTGGGATAAAACAGTTTTAGATTAAAATAAACGTTTTATGTCTCTTTAATTTCACCATCTCGTGGAAATTACTTAATTGAACAGTGAGCGACTCTTTTAACCTCAAGATGAAGCAAAGCTTTATCAAACCAAATTGATATCGGTAGGGTACTTTTAACTGTTTACTATGTAGGATTGTCATGGGTTTTCACAGACTTATGAAAGCCCTTTAAATACTGTGAAATATTTTCTCTCAAGAATGAATTTCTTCCTAAACCCCACTAGATTTTCATGGGCATGCTTATATTAAATTGCTTTTCCATGATGTTAGTATTCAGCATACCACAAAACTGAAAACCACAGACCAGACCTATTCTAGTGTCTTTGAGTGTACCCCCCATAAAAAATACTGTTGTTTTCTCTAACAACTTGTGTCTTTTGTAACACAGCACAGCACCTTAAAAAGGGGTGACAACTCACTTCTAGGACACCAGCGTCTGACTTCTCGGTCAGTGGCATTGGTTTCCTCAGCCAGTTCGTCAAGATTCGTGAAGCAGTTTGTCCCTTAAATGGGACAGAGGCAGGAGCTCCCTGGAATTGCAGTGAAACGAACACGGCCAAGCAAGTTGCTGTGAACACCAAGCAAGCGTGTACACGGAAGACAGAGCTTTGATTTGCTTGGTTTTAATTGGCCAGATGGCACGAGCACTCGCAGAGACAGGGAAAGTGAGCACGCCCCCCCCCCCCCCCCCCCCGTGAGGTGTGGTCATGCTCAATCCCTTTTTCTCCATCTGTCCCTCCTGTTGGAATTTTGGACATGCACACACATGTGCCCAGCATGTTCTCAAAGCTTGGAGTCTGGGACTCAAACCACAAGGTGTAGGATTCAGCTGCCTTAACCACCAGGTGACGGGCTGGCCCACGTTTAAGATTCTTAAGGAACTGAATGTTGCTCTTAGGCAGGTGTGGCTCTGAAACACTTACCGCTGTGTTATGCGTAAGGTGGCCTCTGCCGTGTTCTGGCCTGGCCCGGATGGCGGCTACTCTGCCTGTGGGATGAGACGGTGCTGTCTTTCACGGGATTCTCTGTTTCCTGCAGAGAAAGGCGAGCAGCTTGCCCTGCAGTCACGGGGTCCTGTTATTATGGAGGCTTATGGGAGTTATCAAGAAAAATGAAGGAACACAGAGTGGCACTTCCAAAAAATCATCGGGATTCCCTTCCCATGCACCCGAGGGCCTGCACGAGGCTGGGATGTGAGGCCTCCGGACACGGAGGATGAAGACGGTCCTACCGCAGCAGTCGGAGGGCTCCACAGCACCCTTCATGCACCCACGCACGGGGTGCTGGGAAATGGAGAGCCTTCGCCTCGGATAACAAAGGGGAGAGCCAACGAGCCAGCCGCCGCAGCGCCCAGGAGAGCCGCAAAACGGGCAGGTCGTCCGACTCGCTGCCGGGTCCACTTTCCCGCTGGTGCTCACGGTGGGTGATGACGCTGCAGGGGTGACACGGGGACAGCTGGCATCTACACAGTTTCTCCAAGTGAACTTTCAGCCCCGAGAGGACTCCCAGGACAACTTCAGAGCTTAAAACCAGCACCTGCAGTTGGGAAGAGCCCGTTCCACGTTGTTGGGTACGCCGCGAGGGTCAGGCTGAAGCCGTGCAACTACACGCTCACATTGATCACATGCAGACGGCGGGCCCTACCGGAGGAGCCGGTGTGCCAGGGTAGTTATCAGACTGCCAGAGAGAAAATCACGAAGCCACACGACGGTACCGTCTGAGCTGAGCCCCTCGAACACGACGGTACCGTCTGAGCTGAGCCCCTCAAACATGACGGTACCGTCTGAGCTGAACCTCTCAAACACGACGGTACCATCTGAGCTGAGCCCCTCACTGTGTTAGTGAGCAGAGTACGGCCATGAGAGGGCTCCGGTGTCCGCCGTGTCACGTGACATCCCAGGACACGTGTCGGTGTAAACGTGTGTGTGTCTGTTGTTGGCTGGGAAGATGGCGAGATGTCGTAGGAGCGTGCCCAGCTTCACTCGGACACAGAGCGTCTCCGGGCGAGCAGCAAGGTCCCATGAGCACGTGCCAAAAAGGGGGAAGGAAACAGGGTGAAAGGGCGGCGTGGTTCCTCGGAATCCTCGTGCACACTGCGTCCACCCCGTGTCTCCGTGGCTTCCAGAGACGAAAGCCGCAGAGAGGAAACCCAGCAGCTCCTGCGAAGGGCCTGGAGGGGGTTTGTTCTGAGTGACGGCGGGCAGTTGGCGCCGCAGCCCCCACCACCTGTCCGCAGCTGAGGCCCCTTCTCTGAGTGGTAGCTCAGCCTCTGCAGCTGCACTGGCCACGGCAGGCAGCCACACTGGCCACGGCGGGCAGCCACACTAGCCACGGCGGGCAGCCACACTAGCCACGGCGGGCAGCCACAGCCCCACCACCTGTCTGCAGCCAAGGCCCCTTCTCTGCGTGCTACCTCACCCTCTGCAGACGCACTGGCCACCTGAGGCCTTAGCAAGGCCAAGAAACCCCAACAACGTGACCCGGCACGTGGGAGAGGAATCAGGGCTGTGCCTAAGGCCAGGGCCCTGCAAATCCCGGTCCCCAGGCCGAGCACAGCAGGATCAACTGCTCACCTCTGCCACCTCTGCGCCACGTGGGGACTCACACTGCAGACCGCGCCATGGTACAACCTACTCATTTTCCCGCAGTTCCAGGGCTGGAAGCCAGAGCCTGAGATGGTGGAGGGGCCGGCAGCGGCTGGAGCTGGTCCAATGGGGAGGTCGTGGGTTTGCCTCCAGGGACACCCTGAGCACGGTGTATGTGCCCGCCCCCGGCGCGGGCTGGGGTGTGGGCGGGCCACAGCCTGCGAGTCCATCGGGAGCGCCTGTCCCTCCTGCTCATAGAAGGAATGAACGAACTTCAATGGGGGGCGGTCTGTAGCATGGCAGTTAAGGTGACTGGATCCCAGAAGGCTGCCCACACAGTTCGAGTCTTGGACCTGGTGGTTTGGGAGCCCCCCTCCCCCATACATGTGCATGAGAGCCCAAAGTCCTGAGAGGAGGAGAAGGGATTGCAGTGTGGCCATCGCCCTGGCAGGGATTTCTCACTTTTCCTCTCTCTCTCTTCCCAACAAGTGCATGTGCTCTATAGCAGACTATTAAAAGCAAAGAAAAATGGCTGTCGGGAGTCCTTTCCTGCCAGGGTCCTTCCTGGAGCTCCGCCCTGCTCCGCCCACACCGGCACTGCCCTGCTGTCGGCCTCTGTCTCCTGGAGCCAGCCCTCACTCTAGCTCTCCTCTCTGGGCCTCCCTGGCTGCCCTCGGCCACAGCGAGGCTGGAGTTCCCCTGCTCTGCCAGGCCTGCACCTCCTCCCACCCACTCCACCCACTCCTCTGCTCTTTGGGGTGCCCTTTCACTCTCCTTCCTGTTGCCCCAGTTGGCCGTCGTCGGGCAGAGTTTATGAGCCGCCTTCACTAGGAGACCGCCCACCTGAGCAGCCTGGCCCTCTTTCCCCACCCTGCCGTGCTGAGCGCTTAACCTGTCCAGGAGTTCGCCTGGCTCCAGACAAGGCACTGGGGCTGAGATGACCATTTCTTCTTGTTACCGAAAGGCCACACCGCTCATGCCGCCACAGCCTTTGCTCAATGCCGTTGCTCTGTTCCAGGACCTACTCCCCTCATCATAAGGCCTTCTCCTAGCTGCAATTGTCGACTTCCACTTTCATTGTTTGTTTGTTTGTTTGTTTTTTGCAACAGGGCACGTGAGTTTGTCAGAGACACAGAGAGAGAAACAAAGTGAGAAAGCACCCCCAGTGGGGACGGCCATGCCACAGTCCCCTGCTCTGTCTCTCGCCTCAGGACCTTGGGCACACGCATGCACACATCTGGCGGGTGTTCAAGCCACAGGGTCAGAGACTAGAACCACGATGTCAGCCACGTGGGGTCCTGCTGCCTTAACCGCCACGCACGACACAGCGGGCCCGACCCGGTATTCAGGAAGTGAGTCCAGATGTGTTCCCGGCAGTAAGGAAGAGGCTTCTGGAGACACGTCAGCATGCTCGTGGGCCGAAGCTCACAGCCAGAGCTAGCGGCAGCCCCAGAGGAGAGGGGGTCCCACCTGCCAGCAGGCGCACTGCCGGGAACTGGCATTTGTCACTGACGCGACTTGGTAGAAACTGCATTAGTGGGAGCAGGCTAAGCTGCCGTAACAGACCCCAAATAGCACTGCTTACATAAATGCGCAGACTTTCATGCCTCTTGCTGGCTGTGCAGAGGTGGGCAGGCAGCCAGGGACCCGGCTGGCGGCCCACTCCGCCTGCCTTTGCTGATACGGTCATCTCTGGGTCCAAGGCCGGGAACAGGTGGTAGGACGGTGTCGGCCTCCGAGCTGGGGGCACAAGTGGGGAGGTCTCGGCTAAAACCTGAGCCCAGCGTGCCCTGGCAGAGGGCCAGCTCCTGGGGACATTGTACTGCAGGGTCCACGGCGGGCAGCCCTGCCTGCAATGATTCGGGGGTGCACAGACTTCTTGCCTCAGGGCAGCCTGCTTCGGGAGCGGCGGGGCAGGGAGCTCGTTACAGGATCTAGCCAGACCCATGTTATGTGTTGCTGCTGTCAGAGGGCACACGCGCGTGCGTGCAAGAGAGTGCTGAAGCACCCCCGGGGGCCTGGTAGCCCCACGGCCCTGTCCTCCATTCTCCACTTCATCCGGGTCCTGGCAGGTGCAGGTGCGCCAGAGTGTTCCCCCAACAGCCGGAGCCAGGACCCGAGCCCGCCGGCTCTGTGGGCCCTGCGGGCCCTGCCCTCCTGCGGCACTCAGCAGCCGCACTCGCAGCCTGGGTGCCACCCGACGGGCTTCTGCCCTCGGGGGAGCTGGCGGCCAACAGCAGAAAGCCCTCGGTGCAGCTCTCGGGGCTGGGTCACCAGCAGTCCCGACATCCAACTGGGCCGGCCTGCCGCGTGGGCCAAGTGTCGTCCCAGCCCAACGCACCCTGCCAGGACCCTCCTCTCCATAACCTCCAGCCTGCAGGGTCAGCACTGGCTCTTCCACAGCTGCCTGGTGCCGATTCTCTTTTATATTTTGCTTGAAGAAAATAATTTTATTTATTTATTTAAAACACTGCATTATTGTTCTCTTTGAGAGAAAAATGTCACTTTCTATGTATCTGATCTTTTTTTTTTTAGGTTTTTGCCATAGGGCATGTGCCCTCACTGAGAGAGACAAAGACAGAGATGGAGAGAGGGAGCGTGAGAGATCATCTCCTGGGGGACGGCCACGCCAGTGCCTTCTCCTCTGTTCTCGGGACCTTGGGCGTGCACACATGCACACACACACCTGGAGTGATTCTCGAGGTGCCAGGTCCAGGACTTGACCCATGGTGGACCATGTGGGAGTCCAATGCCTTAACCATCTTGCTCATTTAAAAATGAATAATAAAGGAACCGGCAGGTGGCATAGTGGTTAGGATGCTGGACATTCCCACGTGGCTGACCATGATTCAAGTCCCGGAACTGGTGGCTTGCTTTCTCACTTTCTCTCTCTCTGGTTAAATTAAAATGAATGAATGAATGAATGAATAAAATTAAATAATTTTTAAAAATTAATAATAAGGAATTAAAAATCATTTAAAACCTACAGATGGATGACATTCTGACGTGTATCTTTTCAGAGTTTTGGAAATACATACAAACTTTTTGTTTTTGTTTATAAGCCAGAGGGTGTATGCACAAGCCAGAGAGAGACAGAGACAGAGACAGAGACAGAGCCAGAGCAAGCACCCTAGAGGGGTGTGACCCGCTGTAACCCGTCCACCCCTCTGCCCTGCCGGGATTGGGGAGCACACACACGTGGCCTGTTCTTCAAGCAGGCGAGTCTGGGACTTGAACCACAAGCTGGTCATGTGAGGTCCGGCTCCTTTAGCCACTAGGCAGTGAGGCCGGCCTCACAGATGCTTTTTAATGACAAATAGGAAACTTCTGTAGGGGCTGCTCTGTAACCTTTCATTGACATGAGAAACAATGATCTTTGATTATTATTACTCTGTCGATTCTCACCTGGAGTCTGGGAAAAGCCATTGGAGGAAAGCTTCCAGCACAGAAATGCGCACAAGCAGAGGTGGGTGTTTCCCGAGCCCGGGAAAGCGCCACACTTCGTTCCCGTGACCATGCGAGATGGCCGCCCTGGCCTGGCGGTGTCTGAGCGCGCCTGCAGCACACAGAGGGCTCTGGGAGCCCAGGGGCTGAGCTGCGTCCCACAGACCCCAGCAGCAGAGCCGAGTGGCGGCTCCCAGGTGCCCGCTGCCTGCGATGAGCTCAGGTGGGGTGCAGGGGGAGGCTGGAGGGAAGGAGAGCATGGACCAAGGACAGAGGGCCTGGGGTTGAGAAGGGGAGCCGTGTAAGATTAAAGAACGAGGGTGATGAGGAAGAGCCGGAGGAAGACCTGGGGACAGACATGGCACATGCGGAGGCAGCGCTGGGCGTGGGCTGTGGCGGGGACAGCCCTCTGCTGACCAGCTGTGACTCCGGCGTGCAGGCCAGGGCAGGGCCTGCAGGCCTCTCTGTACAGGTCCCACACCAACTTTCAGAGGCCGTGTGGGAGGCTGCGCACCAGCTAGTCTGCCCAGGTTTCTCAGAGAGCAAACAATTGCCATGATTGGTTCTCTTCATAAAACCTGACCTTCGAAACCTTGCTCTGATTGGCCACTAGAATCCCTCAGATTTGCATATCTGGCACCTCATGATTGGTCCAAAAGCAACCAATCATAACCCACCGTTTACAACCAATCACGGCCCACCGTTTACAACCAATCATGGCCCATCATTTACAACCAATCATAACCCACCTTTTACGATCCTTCATTCAACCAATCATGGCCCACCAGCGTGTATATAACCACCATGCCTGGCCCACAATAGCCAGACGATGAGGAAGATAACGAAGATGACACGGAAGACCAGGAAGACGACGACCCTGGAGAACCTGAAGAGCTGAAACACCGCAGTCTCCAGACGACCCTGAAGAGTTGTAACACTACATCGTCTCCAGACGACCCTGAAGAGCTGTGACACCGTGTCGTCTCCGTGCTGCTCACAACAGATGACGCGACCCTAAAGAGTTGTAACACTGTGTCGTCTCTATGCTGTACCGTGCTGCCCACAATTAACAGACGACACTGTGTCGTCTCTGTGCTGTGACACTGTGCCGCTTGTTCCGGCTCTCACTCCTTCCCTCAGGAAAACTGTTCGACTGTCCCCCCCGGGTCGGGACACGTGGCGCCCGAACCGGGTCGGGATAAGGCCACAGGGCCCAGGGCAGCCACTGAGCTCCAGAGAGACCTCTCCGATGGCCCGGCGATGCACGCATTGGTGGGCCAAGAAACTTCTTTTCATTAAAATTGTTTTTAACTTTTTAAAGAGGTTTTCTTTCTTTATTCCATAAACGGGAGAGAAAAAGAGCAGAGGCACCCCCAGCAGGTCCCTAGGATCCACCCCGTCCTGGCCCAGGTCTCAGGTGCGTGCCCTCGTGCCTGCTGTGCCTGGAGTCCCAGGATGCACCCCAAGGCCCTCCCACGTGGGCCCGGCTGTGCCCCCGCAGTACACCGCCTGGCTCTGCCAGCTAAACCCTCCTTGCAGCCAGTGGCTCCCGGCACCGTGTGGTTCATTGACGCAGGCCGAGGCTGGAGCTTTCCCACTTCTCTATGACGTCATCCTCGTGGTGCTAAGAGAGCATGCCCCGGGGTCCCACGTGTGGCTCTGAAATCTTCCACACACCCACAACCGTGGACCAGCCGGCTGTCCTCGGATAAGCTGCGCATCGGGAAGAGCAGAGGGGATGGTCACGGAGAAGTTAAGCGCGGTGGGCAGGGAGCCTCCCGCCCAGAACTCCCGCAGTGCCGAGGTGAGTCGGCTTAGCGGTTCAGCAAATCCAAGGTCTTGTTTCCTGGTTGCCATGAAGTCTGTGGGTGGAAGGGGATGGGACGGTGACACCTTGGAAGGCCCAGCAGCAATGCTGTTTGAGCGCAATTCTGGGGACACACGCCACAGCTCCACCCCCTTTCCCTGCAGAAAGATGACACCCCTGCACCGCAGCCACGGGTCAGCGCGGTCTCTGCAGCCCGAGCAGAGGAAGAACACAGAGTCCGGATGGAGGGGAGGGTAGCCTCCGTCCTGCCAGTCCCCCACCCTGTTTTCACTTCGCCCTCGGACCGGTGCCACGGCCATTCGGCAGGCGGAGCCGGAGCCATGTTTTAGCTTGGTCTCGTTTGCTTCCAAACACAAGAGCTGCCGAACCTTGGAGGAACGGGCCATGCTGTTTCAAATGACGAAACTTCTCCGATAGAGAAGGCGGCGGCAGAGGCTCTGCTGGGAGGAAGCGAGCCCGGTGTCGCCCTCCAGGCCGAACCCTGTCCCAGCGGGACTGCCAGCGAGCAAGGAGGTCTTCACTGCAGGACTCGTTCCAGGTGAGCAGGGTCTAAGAAGCAAGAACGAGAGGGTTAGCATCCCATTGTCCTGCGAGACCAGACCTGCCCAGGCAACCAGCCCGGAAAACCCTGTCCCCAAAGGCAACTGCTCCCACATCAGCGGGGTCCTCAGCACGTCACAAGCATGAACCCGGGCCCCGAAAGAGCGGGGAGACGAGACGTGTGGTGCAGAGGGGACGAGGCCTCTAAGGGTCAGCTGTGCTCAGCCCATCCCTTCTCTTGTCCCGAGTCCTGGGTGGACCAACCCTGCAGGGAAAAGAACCCCCTCCTGGGTTCTGGGTTCTGTAGGGAGGGGTAGCAGGGCATTTACTGCACAGGGTCTAGTTCATTCTGCTGTAAAGACCAGTAGGTAACAGTTCCAGCCAGTACAGATCTTTTTAAGTTTACCGATTCATAGGAACCAGCAGTTAGCGTAATGGCTATGTCACTGGACTCCCACGTAGTCGACTGCGGTTCGCGTCCCGGACCCGGTGGCTTAAAACTCACGCTGGGTGTGTGTGCGTGTGTGCCCAGGATCCCGAGAGGAGAATGGAGGAGAAGGGATTGCGGCGTGACCATCCCCTCTGGGGGGTGATTTCTTGCTTTCTGTCTCTATGTCTCTCTCTGGTGAGCGCACGGGCCCTATAGCGAAAGCCTCTCCAAATTTAAAAAAAAAAAAAAAAGTTTACCGATTCATCTCTTCCATGAGAAGGAGAGAGACGGTCACACCCAGAAGAGCGATCACCACGATCCACCCCAGGCCAGCCAGCATGGGCGTGTCTGCGCAGCAGGCCCAGGACTTCCCAGTGGCCCAGCCGGGGTCTCGCTGCTCCAGTCTGGTCTGCCTGGTCTGGTTTTGGTTTTTGTTTTTTCTTTTTAAGAGAGGTTTTTGCTATAGGACACGTGTGCTTGCTGGAGAGACAGAGATGGAAAGCTAGAAATGAGACCCCAGGGGAGGGTGGCCATGCTCCAATCCCTTCTCTTCCATTCTCCTCTTGGGCTGCTGTGCATGCACACAAATGCCCCCAGCACATGTGAGTTTCAAGCCACCAGGTCCAGGACTTGAACTGTGGTCGACCATGTGGGGGTCCAGTGATGTGACCATTACGCTGTCTGCTGGTCCAAGTTTTATGCCAGTTTCACCTGGACCCCAAAAGACGGGCACTTCGTGAGACATCGGGGTAGCAGCAACACCCCAGCCTGGGTGCGGTCACACAGCAGTGGGGATTTGGGGACGAACGTCTCTGATCACTGCCCTCGCAGAGGGGAAGGTGATTAAGATTTGAGGGCCGTTTTCCTGAAAGTGCCATCGTGACCTCTCTACCCGCCCGGGCATAGCCTGCGGGGAGCGCGAGACTCTCACGGCACTCCTAGGCGTGTGGCACCCGCAAGGCGAGGCCAGCTGGCCTCCCGGCGGCAGGGTTCTGGCGCAGCTCTGGGGACTCTCTGGGAGCTGTGTCCTCCCACGTGCACTCCCGGAAAGCTGCACAGGGCAGGCTGGGCCGCAGCCTCAGGCCCGGTCGTCACGGAGTCAGAGCAGGCAGCGTGGCTTTGCAGGACTACTTGGCAGTCTGTGAGCTAAGCCCTGGGTGCGACATCTCCCCAACAGCTCCGTGTGGGGGAAGCACGCTCGTGACAAGGTAACAGAAGGCCTTGTAAAACACGCCAGCGTCCAGCTATTTTTGTATAATCATTACTGGGAACGTGGAAGTCCCGGTCAGTCCTGTAAAGCACAAAATGAGATGCCTCGGATTGAGGGAGGAAACCATCTTTCCTGAAAACTGGAAGGCTGGGGGAGGCCGGGAGTGCCAAACAGCCCGCAGCAGCACTGCGGACCCCAACTGGGGGCCACCAAGGACCTGGCACCTCTCCTGCTGAAAGACAGAGGACAGTCGATTAAAAATAAAGAAAACCCTCAAGAATGCAGACATTGTGAAGTGAAAGCGTTAGTGATGAACATTCAGAAACTTACTGGCACTAAGGTCGCTCAGTTACACAGAATGGCGCACCTGAATGAAAATGTAGGACGCTCTTCTGACCGGGCAGCTCTGAGTGAGGGAGGCTGTTTCTTACCTGTTCGTTGCTGTCGACCGTGCACCCAGCAGGCCCGGGTGTGCGGCACACAGCCAGGAGCAAAGCGGATCTCTGATGTCATGGAGCTGACGTTCTCACACTTAAAGACAGACCAGAGCAACGACTACCATTATATATATATTTTTAAAAAGAATTATTTATTTAATTTAATTTGTTATTTTTATTTTTTAATTTTACCAGACAGACAGAGAGACAGAGAGAGAGAGAAAGGGAAAGCGAGAAAACAAGCCACCAGGTCTGGGATTTGAACCGCGGTTGGCCGTGTGGGGATCCAGTGTCTTTAACCACCATGCCACCTGCTGGCACCTATTGTATTTGGATTCTAGAGAGAAGCTTATCATGAGAATTGGCTCACGTGACTTTGCAGGCCAAGAAGCCCCGGGAGTTCTGTCTACAAGCCAGAGGGCCAGAGAAGCCAGGGGTGTAGTTTTACCTAAGGATGCGCCCGAGAAGCAGGGATGGGGGTGGGAGACCAGGCAGGGTGAGTGGGGAATGGCCAGGGGGGTAATTGTATGTCAGGACACAGCCGAGAAGCAGGGGTGGGGGTGGGAGACAGAGCAGGGTGAGTGGGGAATGGTTAGTTTAAGTCCAGAGCCTGAAGGCCCAAGAACCAGGAGCTGCGCTGTCTTAAAGGTCGGTTGATGTCCCAAGTCAAGAAGGGAGAGAGTGAACCAACCCTCGTCTGGGTTTTTGCTCTCGGGCATGGGACAGAGTGGATGGCACCTACGCACCGGTCCGGGCACGTCGGCTTCCCAGGACAGAGTGGATGGCACCTACGCACCGGTCCGGGCACGTCGGCTTCCCAGGACAGAGTGGATGGCACCTACGTACCGGTCCGGGCACGTCGGCTTCCCAGGACAGAGTGGATGGCACCTACGCACCGGTCCGGGCACGTCGGCTTCCCAGGACAGAGTGGATGGCACCTACGCACCGGTCCGGGCACGTCGGCTTCCCAGGACAGAGTGGATGGCACCTACGCACCGGTCCGGGCACGTCGGCTTTGTTCAGCCACTGAGCCAAGTGCTGGCGTCCTCTGAAGGCCGTCATGGAGCCACCCAGAAGCAGTGTGCTGTGACCTACTGGGCATCCCTCAACCCAGTGCAGTTGACACATTAACCATTATGGGCCAGCCCATGGCCGACTGGTTAAGGGAAATGGATCTCACCGAGCCAAATGTGGTTTGAGTCCTGGCCCCAGCAGGTTCAAAAACACGCCAGGCGCACATGCATGCATGCTCAAAACCTGACAGGCTGGAACAGAGGAGAGGGGACGGACATCGCCCCGGCCGACTGGGCTGTGCTTTCTGTCTCCTCGGCCAGTCTCCCGCTGGCCCAGAGGGTATCCATATATGGTGCACAAGCGGAAAGCTATAACAGCGAGGAGGGCACGTGGGGGTACCGGGACAGGGTGGGAGGGAGAGGAAGGCAGAGAAAGAGAAGGTGGGAGCCTTTAGCAGACGCAAACTTGAAAAGTTACCATTTATGGTGTGGTAGTATCTCTGACCTGACTATGATGCACGTATTAGTGCTGGGGAAAGCCATTTTGTATGCTGTAAAGATGTACAGTGATAAAACATATATTTTTTAAATAAATAAAGAAAGAATAATGTTTTAAAAAAGCAGCACAGTAATAAATAAGCAACTCCTTAGCGTGTTAGAAAGTGGCAGTTGACGTGGAGGAAGAAAACAGTGCGGGCACAGCGGGGTGGTGGCGAGGGCGTGGGGTGAAGGTGGTGATCGTGACTAAGGCAGGTTTTTCTTCTTGTAAGCTCATTTCTGCCCTCTGAGAGAAGGGGGGAGAGAGAGAGGGAGGGAGGGAGGGAAACCCCAGCAGGGCCCTGACGCCCAGCCTTGACCTCCCCAGATCACAGCGTGTGCGTGTTTGGTGCACTCGGGGGGTCACTGACCTTGAACCAAGAGCCCTTCCATGTGGGTCATCCTCACAGAGCACAGCGCTCCTGCTGTGCCGTCTCCTGGCCCCGGAGTGCGTCTCCTTGAGGACTGACATTGCCCACAGACCGGAAGGAGAGGAGGGAGCTAATACGCAGACATCCAGGGTGTTTTCAGGCAGAGGGGACAGCCAGTGCACAGGCCGGAAGCTGAGTGTCCCCGGCACGCGCGGTGGCCAGTGCTGCTGGAGCACGGCGAGGATGGGAAGTGGGAGACCGGGACGGAGGATCAGGGCAGGAAAACAGGAGCTGGTCAGTGTCTGAGCGCTCGGCTTTCGGGTGAGTGGCAGGCGAGGGCTCCGGAGATCTGAGCAGATGGCGGGAATCGACGTTCTGACTTGATGCCTGTGACTCTGGTTTGAGAATGAACTCGAAGGGGTTGAGGGTGGGAAGAGGACACCAATAGGCAGCCCCTGCTGTGACCAGGTGGGAGGACGCGGCTCGGACCAGGGAGGCGGCAGCTGAGGCATGACGAGTTGTCGGATCCCGGGTACGTTTCGCAGGTGGACTAGCGTGGGTTACGTGTTGGCCGAGGAACGACAGGGTCGGGATGCCGTGGCCTGTGCAGAGCACGTGAACGTGTGGGGCTGGAATTCCATGCTCGAGTGCTGCTGGGATCTGGGTGGCGTGGGGACCACGAGCCCGCCCTGGTCCACCCAGGGGCGAGTCTAGACGGAGAAGGGAAGGGGTCACTATAGAGAACGTGAAAACAGACCGGGACATCACGTAGTTCACATCTTTCCAAAAACGCCTTTCCCGTTAAGTACCTTACGAATGCGAAGCAACACCCCAACGCCAGGGGACCCCGCGGGGGACCCAGGATCTGCGACAAGAAAACGCAGCTGCTCTTCGTGGTCGTGCGGACAGGGTAGGACCTGCGCCGGGTCCTGCTGCATGTTCCGTGAGAGAGAGAAAGGCGTCCCGTGGGGTGTTCTCATTCCATTATTCCCAGAGCGCTACAACTATCCACGGGGAGGAAAACGACGCAGACGCAATGCGGGAAATAAAAGCCCACATTGAAGTGGAACTGCGAGTAGCAGGGTAAACCCATAACACGCGATTCTGTAGTCCCAGCCACCGCAGGGCCGGGAAGCCCGACTCGCCCTGGGACTGAGGGCCTGCCACGCGCGTCCCAGGAAGAGAAACCAGAGGATCTTGAAGAAATGGCCCGTTTCCAAATGGGGCCGAAATTCGCAAGGTGAGCTGGAGGCCCTGTCGCAGGGACAGCGAGGACGCTCAAAGGCCACTAGAATCATGTACGAACACACCCGGGAGCCAGCTCAGGGTGGCCGGGTTGGAGACCCGTCACCTGAGCCTCGAGGGCATCATCACTGAAGCCGGCCGGGACCTATCAAGTGCGCTCACACTCATGAATCTAGGCCAACACTGCTAAGAGCAGGTGGTCACGGGGGCCTAATGACAACACGATGGTCCTTGAGGTCTGCACCCGCGACCTCCCTAAGTTGGCCAGGCAGGCATGTGCCTGTGATCCAGGGTGGGCTGGCAGGGGTGGGTCACAGCGTCGAGACCTTGTTGGGGTGCTCTGTCTCTTGCTCACGTAAGAACTACGCTTGTAAAAGTAATGACGAATTAAAGCAGGTGGTTGCCTTCAGCGTGGACTGCAGAAATCGTGCAGTATACGTGAAAAGTGGTAAATCAAGGGGAAATGGATTAAGCATTCACCTTGCTCTGCTTGTATGAAGGGTCCCTCTGGGTAAGCAGATTATAGAGGAGGCACGCAGCTCTGACGGTAACCACCGCTACATACATGACAGCAATCCTCCCGTTCAACCCACCGCCTCGCGGTTCCCGGCGAGCTGATGGAGCCAGGCCTGCGCCTCAGCATTCGCTGTGCCCAGCAGCACGAGGTGGGTGGAAGAGGAGAAAGAGGAGGAGAGGACGGAGGAAGAGGAGGAGCGGGAGGAGGGGAGGGCGAGAAAGCAGGCCTTCTGTGCCTCCCGATGTAAGAACACACTGTCAGCTCCAGGCTTGCCACAGGGGCTGGGAACACGACAGATAAACCCTTCGGTTTCAGCTGGCAGTTTTCAGGAAATCCCGGGTGGAGAGGGACACGTTGAACTGCACCGTGGGTGTGTGATCAGCAAGATGCGTTTGCGGGAGCCTCTCCGTGTTAAACGCCCCTCTACTTAGAGGGCTGGAGGGGACCCTGTGAACCTCGCGACACCCAGAGGACACAGGAATACTTGTAAATAGCAAACCGCATCCTTTGAGAACAGTCAGCGGCAGGACCACAGGAAGCACCGGGCAGGGGCAGCCCTGGGAGCCGAGTCAGGTTCCCTCCCCGGGGAAGGAGCTGAGGGGACGCAGTGGGGGCTTCGGAGGTGCCTGCAAGGCTCTCTTCCCTGACTCGGTGGTGTTGGAGCAAGGGTCACCTGATACCCCGTGAAGCCGGGCATTTATTTAGTCTGGTTTTCTATGCATTTCATTATTATTATTATTTGCTATAGGGCGCGTGCGCTCGCCAGACAGAGACAGAGAGACAGAAAGCGAGAAATCACCCCCCAGGGGGCTGGCCACTCGGCAATCCCTTCTCCTCCATTCTCCTCTCGGGATCTTGGGCATGCACGCACATGTGCCCGGCGTGAGTTTAGCCCACTGGGTCTGGGACTCAAACTGCGGTCGACAACATGGGAGTCCAGCGACATAGCCATTACGCTAACTGCTGGTCCCTATGCATTTTATTTGATAACCCTCAAAACTTTCATTCATTACCACGATGGCCTTGGTCTCAGGGGTCCCCAATGCCCTCTGGAACGGCTAAGGTCACGCCCATGGCTGCGGGGTGTCCTTCAGGTGTGCCTGGTGTGACTGTCCCATACTGCATTTCTGTATGCTGTGAGAGCTGATTTTGAGCGCCAGGGTCACGGGGAGCAGCCGAGGGCTCCTTCCAGCCTGGTGATGGGCTGCCAGGAGTGGCGTGAGGGACTCCAGCCCGGGAAGCCACTTGCCCACCCTGATTTCCTCGTACCCAGGCCTCGGCGCTGTTTGCTCACTACCTCGGTCACAAAGGGGCCGCTATAAAGGGCCTCAGAGTCACTTGGTCTAATGATTTTGAAAATGCCCCCACCCTGAGACCCCGTGCACCATCTGGGGGGCCCTTAGCAATGCAGAGCTGTGGAAGGAGGCTCGGGGCGGGGGGAGGCCCCTGCACAGTCCCTAAGCAACTCTGACACGTACGAAGGGTGGCACCCATGGGTCTCATCCAAGCCCCTTGGAGTGAGGAGACGGAAGCCTGGAGAGGAGGACGGGCCCCCGATGGCAGTGCAGGAAGTTCACACGACACAGACCCAGCCCAGGTCCTGCCACCCGCCGTCCCACCCCTCCCGGCTGGTCACGTCCTCCTTCACTCAGACGCATACTGAGGTGCCATGGGTGCTTGGCGGGGGAGCAGTCGTGACACAGTGGGCTGCAAGGCTGACCCCAGAGGAGCATCCTGGGTGCCATCCAGGGACCCCTGAGTAAGCAGGGTGCATGCGTGACCATGGTGGGGCTGGCTGGGCTGGGGCGGGCCAGGCTGTCCAGACCCCACCAGGGGTTCTCTCTCTCATAGAAGAAGGGAGAAACAAAAAAGTTGAACTTTTTTTTTAAGATACCAGATTGTGCCATGCCCTGGGTGAGTCTCAGTGGTACAATTCTGAGGGAAATAGATGAGGTCTCTGGTCCTGTGGTCCCTACCACCCAACAGAAGAGCCCACCAGGGGCTGCTGGAATTCACGCAGAACGGCGGCCCACGCCGCTGGGAGGGGACGTGACGCGCAGGGCACCTCCTGGTCTGGGAGCTGAGCGGGGAGTTGGGAGAAGCACAGGGTGAGTGAGAAGACTTCCAGGCAGAGGGGCAGCTCCCAGATCACCGGGGAACTGGAGGACACAGGCCCAAAGCTGAAGGAACATGACAGTGGCATTCCGTGTGGTCCTGGAATGGCCCGTCCCCGCTTATCTAGGACAGAGGTGCTCAACTTGGGCTGTGCACTGAGGCCACCCTGAGAACCGAAGGGGTGTCCATCCATGCCCAATGCCGCTCTCGCAGGCCGGGGGCGGGTCCGGGACTTGGTTATTATTCAGATGTGTGGCGAGGTCTGGGGGCTTCCAGCCCAGATTTGGGGGACGCTGGCTTCGAGTCCCTTCTTGAAGCCCCGTGTGCTTATTTGTCACGTGGGACGAGGGGACTGCGTGCGGGCTGGCATCTCACAGAACCCGCTGGGCCTCGCCCCTTGACCGGCCTCGTCGCACAGGGGGATGCCAGTGCAGGCGGCTGGCTTCCAAGAGGACTATGTTTACCAGGAGGGGCTACCTTTATCACCCTGGAAAATGTCCGCTTGTTTTGAGGAAACCCTGCATTGCACCCCTCCCAACCCTGGAGCAAGTCCTGGCCCTCCTACCCTCCAGCCCTCACCAAGAGCAGGAGACTCAGGGCCACGTCTGGTTAAAATCTGCCCTGCTCCCACCCCTCTCCCACAACTCTCTCTGCAGCTGCCCGCGTGGGTGAGTAATCTTTCCCCTAAAAATAGACTGCGGGCCTGCTCCATGCAGATGGGATTTCACCCCCTGTTTTTCAGGCTGTCAATCTGGCAGCCAGTACTGAGGCTAAATTATCTCCTTGAAAATCTTACATGACGAGAGGAGGCCTCTGGGGCATGAGTTCCTGGCGTTAGGACAGTGGCGTGGCGAAATCTCCGGCCCGAGAGCAAGCGAGAGACGATCTTCGTTCTTGCGAAATCAGCGCAGGCTCTGGGACGCTTTCAGCCGGGCGGGAATGGCAGGACCCCGGGGCAGGTGGGTGGAGCGGGGAGCCGGCCCGTGGCGGCCTCTAGGTACGGTCTGGTCTTCAGACCCAATGTCTCGTGCCTTGATTCCTAAAAGGACCAAAAAGGTGAGTTAACGGTGGAAGTGGGGCGGTCGGTGTGACGCAGGGGAGCTGAGGACCCAGGGGTGAAAACGGCAGCGTCTGAGGCCGGGGTTGGCTTCTGCCTTCTCCCCTCGGGCGGTCGCAGGCTGTCCCCTGACTGTCCCCGGCTTTTCTGCTGGCCCCTCTGTGCTGGGTCCCCGCTTCTAGGTCAGCTTTGTCGGAGTCAAGGCCTGGCCCGGTCGCTCCCCTGTCCTGTCCGACACCCGGCACAGAACAGTCGTGTGCAGCAGCCTCTCCGTGGCCCCAGATGCCCTCCAGGATTGCGGCGAGGACACAACGGCTTCCCGAGGCCATGCGCTGCCACGCGCTGCCCTGCGAGGAGGCCCCCGCTGGCTCCCCTCTGGGCTCTATCTGCGCCGTGTTGCCCTAGCCCCTGCCTTTCCCACATGGGAGCCCCTTCTCCAGCCCCTTCCTCAAGTCCAGGGCTCCCCTCCCAGGTCTCCCGCCTGGTTCAGCAGGTCACAGTCCACACCACCGCGATCCCGGCGCCATCTTCCTGAGCAGCACAACAGGCTTTGCAGTAAAAACACCCTGCTTTATCTCTGGGCCCGAGCGCCTACGGACACCTCGCTCTCTGGTTGGTGGCTCTCGCTTCTGTCCCAGAGAGTGCCCTCTCACATGCTCCCGTCTCTGTGTCAGCCTCGGGAGACGCCACCGCCACTCCACGTGGCAGCTCCCTCGCCTCCTGTGCCTGGGTGGGGGTCTTGCTCCTCTTCCTGGGGTCGGGAACTCAGGTGAGGATTCTATCGCGTCCGGGCTCACAGAGCTCGGGACAGCGAGGGCCGGGGTGCCTGCGCACAGGCCCTCGCCCCTCCTGAGCGAGCCTCACCTCCACACAGCTGGCCTGACTGTAGGAAGCGTGGCGTCTCCCTCACTCGGCGGGGACTCCTCACCATCAAACAGCCCCTGGAGGTATCGGGAGACGCATCCAGCAGGAGCCTGTGGTCCCTGCCCGCCTCTCGGGCTGGAGGGCACTGCGGGCAGGGGGCTCGTGAAGGAGAAGGCCGATCGATGGTGCCCCGGCCCTGACCCCTGCAGCCTTTCAGGTCCGCCCATTATCTGAAAGGTGGCACCGCTCGCTACAGGGACTCTGGCACAGATTGGATTTCAGCTCCGTCCCTCTCTCTTCTTTGAGTTCTTAGTACCCACCTGCGGTTTGAATGGAGTCCTAACCTTTTTCCTGGCTTTCAGTCTTGAGCACATTTTCTTAACATTTCTTGATGTTGATTTATTAAAGCTAAAACCGCTTTTCTTTACATTAAAAAAAATAGGGCCTGGTAGGTGGCATGGTGGTTAAAGTAATGGACTCCCACATGGCTGACCGTGGTTCGAGTCCCGGACTTGGCAGCTTGCTTTCTCACTTTCTTTCTCTCTGTGTGTCTGTTCCTGGTCAAACTGAAGAGGAAGAAATAAAATAAATAATTTTTTTTAAATTACCTGCTTAATGACCACAGTAAGCTATATAGCCTCAGCTAGGTTTATTTTATAGCATGTTCGTTCTGCTCACTGAGGTTTATGCCTGAAGTCAGGCGTGCTCACAGATACGTTTACATCAGCTGCGCTTGCTACTTCAAATATCTAGATTAAGGCCTTTTGTGAACAAATACAACATGCAAAAAATAAAAAGAAATAACCTAGAAAAGATCTCATAAATAGTCATGCTAAATAAATCATACTTTATAAACATGAACTTTAATATAAATAAAATCCAGGTAACGGCAAGAAAGAAACAAAAAAGGGAGATATTTAAGGACGTCGGACACCGGGGTTATTTCGTTTTGCACACAACTCTAGTTGAATCGGGGCCTCTCTCAGGAGACCGTGCCAACAATGGCACAGCGCTGTGGCGACGGAGAGGTGTGAGATGCCGGCCTCCACTAACACTCTCACCTTGCAGTTCCACGTTCACTCCTCATTACAAAGCAGCGGCCGCTCGGCTCCCACCCCAGCACCCCCAGCACGTGCCCGGCTGTCTGCCCCCCGCACTGATCTCCCCTCCTGGCTCACCCCTTCCTTGCGACTTGCTCCTTCCAAGTCTGGTGGCTTAAGAAACAGGATATACCATCCTCTCTGGGAAACGGTGGGGTTCTCGAGGCCAGCAAGCTGACAGCCGTCCCTCTGTTGGGGTCTGATGGCTGGCGGGGCTCCCGGAAGGGGCAGCGTCAGATCTGTGGTGGGCCCAGGGCGCCAGGGTAAGGAGGCGGCCTCCGTGTTCTTCCGGCAGGGGTGAAAATACTGAAAATGTTTGAATGTTAGAATAACACAACACCAGCGCTGTTTTAGGGAGATTTGAATGAAATTAGGAACAACTTTGAAAAGTTATAAGGAATCTTTTTGTGCAATATATAAAACTTTAAATAAACCTTTAAATGGTTGGACAAACCCATACTTTATGAGTTTGTTTTGTGAATAGCCGGGGACTACCAGCTAATTTAATAACGTAAATTCCTTTTTTTTTTTTTTTTTTTTAAGGTTTTTGCCATAGGGCACTTGCACGCCACAGAGAGACAGAGGGACAGCGCGAGATCACCCCCGGGGGATGGCCGTGCTGCAATCCTTTCTCCCTCACTCTCCCCTTGGGAGTTGGGCATGCACACACACACATGCCTAGTGTCATTTTCAAGCCACCAGGTCTAGGGGCAAACCATGGTCGGCCACGTGGGAGTCAGAGCCTTAACCACCATGCCACCTGCTGGCCCCAGTGACTTTTTTATAGATTGAGATTTTCCCCCCAGACTTTAAAAACCTTCTTCCTTAAGGACACGCTACATGCCGGACACTGCTGAGCGTGTTTTCACAAACTGTATGAAAGTGATCAACCCAAGGCCGTCATCAACAGCACCCTCATTTCCCAGCGGAGACAATTAATGCAACGAAGTGACCAAGCAGCTTGCTGAAGGCCACGGTGCCAGAAAGGGCGGACTGGGACCCCAAGCTCTTGGTGACTGGCCTCGGAAACGCAGCTGTGGGGAGAGCCGTGAGCCGATGCACGGAAGGCACGACCGAGGGGCGGATGGGGCCACTGTGGCGGATTGCTGCTGTTGCTATGCTACCGGAGGACCTGCTGCTGTGGCTGGGTGGCCGGAAGCTCACTCTGAACGTATCCGGAAGGGGACACCTGTGTTACAGCGAGGGGGCTCTGACACGCCACGGCTCCCGGGAATGAACAAAGCCTGCCGGGGCTGTGAGTCACGATTCTGCAGCCACTGAGCGGGTCCCAGGCGGCCAACCCTGACTGAGCGTCTCGGCCGCTCCCGGCCAGGCCGCGCCAACCTTCAGAGGTGCTGATGGACGGCAGAGGTGGCCACGAGTTGCTGCAATGCAGCCTGCAGCGGGTTCCTCTCCCCGCTCACCGGCCGTCTGTCCTCACAGTGTCCCCGCCAGTCTCCAGCCAGCGCTCAGCCCCTCTCCGGCCTCCTCTCTGCAAAACTAAAACCCACTGGCACCAGCACAGCCGGAAGTGAGCCATGTCG
Organism: Tupaia tana; assembly: GCA_026018925.1. Classification (NCBI taxonomy): domain Eukaryota; kingdom Metazoa; phylum Chordata; class Mammalia; order Scandentia; family Tupaiidae; genus Tupaia; species Tupaia tana. The sequence continues at coordinate 121,405,449 of JAKSZU010000003.1, forward strand.
GTGACTCTTACGGGGTGACAGCACACCACGTGACACCTCCCCCCCCCACCCCCCCCACTCCCGTCTCCCACCTCCATCTCTTCTTGTCCCTGTCACTTTAGCAATGGTCTTCGGCACTCGGCCATGTCCTGCATCGGCCTCGTGTCCCTCCCAAGGGGTACAGCAGACAGTTTCGTCCCCCTAACATCGTGTGTTCTCCAAAAGGAGCCCACGGAATAAAACATCTCCATCTCCTCGAGGGCCTTAGCAACAGGGCAAAGGTTTCGTGCAGCCCAGAGATTGGAAGTGAAAGCCGGGTCGCCCCAGGGAGCTGCGGCCGGCTCAGGCGTGATCAGTCTGATGGCACTCGTCGGAGTGCGTTTTGCTCCAGTTTCATCACAGTCTGGGACGAGAGCCTGACTTCCTGATACAAAATCCAGGGGTGCCAGGGTTTTCTCACTTAAACATGGAGGTCTTGTCCCTGCGGTCCCCGTTTTACCTTAGCCTTTGGAGATCCAGACTTTGGGGAGGAATTGGCTTCTGGCTCCAGGTCCTTCCAGGGTGCCACTTACTGCTTCTCTAAAATGTCAGGTGTCAAAGGGCCACTAGCAGTGGCGGGCCGAGGCCACACAAGTGGTTTTTCCCCTGAGTACCAGTGGCTCTGTCACGCGGGACTGACAGCCCCTCCCCGGCCCTCTCCACGAGGCAAAGTTTTCTACCAGAACAAAACAAAGTCCCCGCCTCACATCCGTGACTCGGGGTAAAAATGGATCTCGCCCAGGAATTGAGCAAAACGCTCGGCCATCTTTAACAAACTATGGCGCGATGGGGCTGTCGCTGGAGGACTTTGCACCTACCCCCTGATGGGACAGTAACAGCAGCTAACATTACGCTGTACGGAATTCATGTAGATGGCTACGTCTGGTCCTGCGGGCTGGGGTTATTCTTAACCCCATTTTAAAGACAGGAAGGTGGGGACCAGGTGGTGTAATGGTTATGTCCCTGGACTTCCACTCAACCATGGTTTGAGTCCTGGACCAGGCGGCTTAAAACTCACGCCAGGTACATGTGCGTGCATGCCCAAAATCCTGAGAGGATACTAGAGGAGAAGGGATTGTGCTGTGGCCATACCCTTGGGGGTGATTTCTTGTTTTCTGTCTCTGTCTCTCTCTGTCTCTCCAGCAAGCGCATGTACCCTATAGCAAAACAATCTCTCTCAAAATAAATAAATAGGGACCAGCAGTTAGCGTAATGGCTATGTCGCTAGACTCCCATGTAGTCGACCACGGTTCAAGTCCCGGACCCGGTGGCTTAAACTCACGCTGGGCGCGTGTGCGTACGTGCCTAAGATCCCAGGAGAAGAGATTGCGGCGTGGCCATCCACTCTGGAGGAGGATTTCTCGCTTTCTATCTCTCTGTCTCTCTCTGTCTTTCTGGCGAGTGCACGCACCCAATAAGAAAAAACACTTCTCGAAAAAAAAAGAAAATAAATAAATAAACAAATAAATAAATAAAGGCTAGTCCCTAAGTAGCCCTCTTCCCCAGATCCCAAACCCACGCCTGTCTGCCCACTTTCACACTCTGATGTCCAATGGGCAGCTCAGGCGTACTGTGTCGGGACTGCACTACCGAATGCCCCACTCCCCAGCATGCCCTGCTCCAGCCCGGCCCATCTCGGCGAACGGCACCATCACCTGTCCCTGGCTTTGCTCTCCTCTCGCCCCCAGGCAGCTAAGCAGTCCTGCTGCCTTAACCCCCAAACACTTTCCTGGGGTCTGGACGATGGCATGGCTCTGCGGTCTGAGCCGTACAGAAGGTTCCGGGTGTGCATCCAGAGTCCTCCCTGAGAAAGCGGGGCACCGAGTCCCCGTGCCCTGGGGCTGGACTGTAATGGTGGAGACAGAGCCAGATGGCGTCTCTTCCTGGGCGAGGGCCCTCGACTTTGTGTGCAGAAAGACTTGACAGCGAGCCTTTGAGGGAGAGCAAAAGCACGTTTGTCAGGGGAGGTGGGCAGAGCGGAGCACTCCCTGGGGGGGCCGCCCTGTAGGAGGACACGAGGGATAGTTTTGTCCCTTCATCTGAGAGGAAGAGAAGGAAGGTCAGCCAGAAAGAAAGGCAGAAGCGTGACCCCACACAGGGCAGGGCAGCCCTGAGCTTCGGAGACGCCTGGCCTCTGTGGCTGGGCGTAATACCACGCCAAGAAAGGGGAGGCTTATCCCTGACTTGAAAGGGCATGGTTTCCTGGGAACACCATCTCTCCCATTCTCTGGCTTTATAAGGCCCTTCTGGTCATCGTCATGGTTATGGCAAAGTGTCCTGGCGTGGGGACAGTGCCATCTGGGATGCTGATGCCATGCCAGGGTGGAGTACCAGTCCGGAGGTCGGGCAGAGGCCGCTCCGGTGCTTTCTTGGTTCCGGCTGGCGCAGGCCTGGTCTCTCAGCCACGTCCTGTCTGTCAGGGGTACTGTCTCATGTAGGTGTCAGGAAGCCCCCGCCTTAGCCCCTTCCTGTCGCAATAGCAGTAAGACCCTGCTAAGGGCCGTCTCTCCGGCTCCACTTCCACTGGTCCCTTTGACTCTCGTGTTCATAAACAGACTAATGTTTAAAGATGGCGACCCCACACGTTCCCACCTCCTCTTCTCTCCCTGTAACCCAGGGCTCAGCTCCCCGCCGGGCCATCACGAAGCACCTCCTGCTGAGCCCAGCAGCACAGCCCAGGCCTCCCGGGGCCGTGTCGACGCGCAGATGAGGGCTCGCGTAACCCGGGGGCTCCCCTGCCCGGGGGCCTCCTGGCCCCTGCGCCCTGCACCTGAGGAGCTGCCTCTTCTGTCCAGGCGGCTGTCTCCGCGTCAGACCCTTCACAGACCTAGTGATGCGAGTCCCGTCATGTAAGCATGCCGCCCGGAGACTTACTGTCATGACAGGGCTTCTGGCCACACACTTTGAGCTGGACGCGATTCCTCAGAGCTCTGTCCTGGCCGTCCACTCACAGGGCCTCTGGCTGCTCTGCACCAGCGCCCAGCCTTGCCTCGCGGTGGCGCTGTCCACGCAGGGCCCTGCTCAGCTTCTCGCTGGTCCCTTCTCCTAGACCCTACCCTGCTTCGAGGGGCTCCCGGCACCTGGTTCTAAGGAAAAGAGGAGTTAGTGGGACCCGTCCTATCCATGGGACCCAGCTGACCTTGGCCCACGTACTGTGTGAGAAGAGTTCCAGGACAGGGGGTCGGGTTAGAGCAGGCCACCGGCGGTGCTCTCCAGGTGGCGAGAGCACACTGGGCAGGGGATGGACTCGCATGCACAGCCTCAGTCTGTCCATGCCCAGCGTGCAGCGAGTGGGTACCAACTGCCCCGCCAGGGTACAGCGGAGCTGAACCCGGGCAATGCTTGGAACTCTTGCATGAACGCCGGAGCGGTGTTGGCAGTTCATAGTGTGATTTTCTTTCCAACGAGGGAATCAGTTCTTTCTCAAATCACTGGGGTGAAGATGGCCTTTTCAAGAACAAGGCTGAGGGACCAGCAGTTAGCGTAATGGCTATGTTGCTGGACTCCCATGTAGTTGACCGTGGTTCGAGTCCCGGACCCGGTGGCTTAAAACTCATGCCGGGTGCGTGTGCATGCGTGCCCAAGATCCCGAGAGGAGAACGGAGGAGAAGGGATTGCGACGTGGCCATCCCCTTGGGGGTGATTTCTCGCTTTCTGTCTCTCTGTCTCTCTCTGTCTGGAGCGCGCATGTGCCCTATAGCGAAAACCTCTCCAAAAAAAAAAAAAAAAAAAAAAAGAAAAGAAAAGAAAAAGAAAAAGAAAAGAAAAAAAAATAAGGAAAAAAAAAAAGGCTGAGACCACTGAGCACCCACCTGGGGCAAGACCAAGCCAGTGCTAACCTCCACCACCCTCGGGAAGAAACCCGCGGGCTGAGGGACCGCAGCGCATGCTGGGGGAAAGAGGTGCCCTTCTCCTTCACCTGGCGTGGGGAAAGGCACCCCCTCCGGAAACCGTGCTTTTTTCATTGCTTTTTTGTTTTGTTTTCTGTAGTGAGACATGTTTGCTGGAGAGATGGGGAGAGGGGTAGTGAAAAAATACACCCTAAGAGGAATGGCCACGCCATGATCCCTTCTCCATTCTCCTCCTGGGATTTTGAGCATGCACACACACAGGTCCTGTGTGTTTTTCCAGGCATGGGTTTCAGGACTTGAACCGTGAGTTGGCTGTGTGGGACCCAGCCACCACACCACTGACCGTCTTAGCGATTGTCTCCTGTTGTTTTTTAGAGAGATGTTTGCTGTAGGGCGCATGCACTCACCAGAGAGACAGAAAGTGAGAAATCACCCCCCGGGGGGGGGGGGGTGGCCACATCGCAATCCCTTCTCCTCCAGTCTCCTCTTAGGATTTTGGGCACACACGCACATGTGCCTGGTGTGAGTTTAAGCCGCTAGGTCTGGGACTCGAAACAGACTACTATAGTAGTCGACTATGGGGAAGTTCAGCAACATAGCCGTTATGCCATCTGCCAGCCCCCTTCTTTATTTTTTAAGTTTTTATTTCTTCTAGAAAGAGAACTAGAGAGAGCCGGCACTCCGACAGGCTCCTGGTACCACGACCCACACCTGCCTGCGCTTTCCCCGGGGACGGCACGCACATGCCGGGCCACGTGAGGGTTCCAGGTGAGGGTTCCGGGCTGGGGCCAGACTCCTCGCAGGGTCTGCTGCTGCCCCAGCACCTGGACTCATTAAAAAAAAAGAGAAAATACTCCTTGGGCAACTTCCGAGCAGGCGTGGAGAGCACTGACCGGAACTGTCTCTGGACACTCCACCTGGCCCCAGGCTCCACCCACCTTGCTCAGTCCCCTCACCTCCCTCCCGCCCTCTCTGCCCACCTGCCCCACCCACATGGGCAGCCTGGCCGGTTCCAGCTGACGCCCTGCCCTCTGGCCTTATTTCCAAACCAAGGGGTTTATAAAGGCATCTTAGTGAATAAAGGCCACTCCCTCTCCAAAGAAAGCCAGTGTGGGCTCTAACCCAGATCTTCCCCCCCCTTCCTCCTGAACCTCAGTGCTCTGACTTACAAGGGGTACAGTAACACCACGGCAGGGCAGGGTAAGTTAGCAAGGAGACTGCAGGGCGTAGACTGCAGCCCTTCCAGAGAGCTGGCCTTCCCCTGGGCTCGGAGCTGGCACATAACTTTCTTGTGTGCCTAAGACAGGTGGAAGGGAAGCTGGCCGGGGCGGCCTTTCTGCTGCTTGCGGGAAGCGTCAGGGAAGCTTTGCTGGGGCAGGGAGGCTCTCCCACCCTGCAGCCAAGGTCACAAGTCAGGACAGAGCGGCCGGGCAGCAGACGCGCTGAGACCCCCATAAGTGCTGGGCGGCCGCTCGTGCAGCAGGCATGGCCCTTGCAGGATCCAGGGCGTGGGGAGAGCCAGCTGCTGCGGAGTCGTCTTTCTTCCCATCATGTGAGAGACGGGGTGTGCGACCCGCCCAGCCTGGCCTGCTGGGTCAGGGCATGCGCACTGGTGTGTCCGGGGTGGTCTCTGGGCTGAAACCAGAACCCTCCCGTGTGGCCGGCCCCACTGAGTGCTGTGTCCCGCCGGCCACCGCCGGGCCCTGTCGTGGTTGTGAGGTCCACGTGGGGCCCTACCAGATCTTGCTGGAACCGCCCCCAATGGCACCTCTGCAGGGGCTGCAGGCACTCACCCAGGCCCAGACCCAGCTTCCTGCCTCCCAGTGGCTCCGGGAGAGGCCCCAGCCCTCTGCCCACGCCCGGAGCTCCTCGCGGCCATGGGGAGAAGCCACACGGCTGCTTTCTGGTCACCTGGGACTGTCCTTGCTCGTTCTGGGTGCTTCCTGAGTCATTGACCCCCTCTTATCTCACGGATTCAGAGGGGTGCCTGGCGGGCGAGTAGAAGCCAGGGGAGTGCAAGGGTCAGAGTGCAGGGTCCAGAGCCCCCGGCCTCCTCCTGCGCCGTGAGGTTCCTGGGCCCACCACAGGCATCACAGGCCTTGCCCCTACAGAAGCTGGATCACCCAGCTCGGGGCCACCCCCGCAGGGCACGCACCCAGCGTGGGGGCCGCGCAGGAGCCATTCCTCCGCAGAGTCGTCGGGCCTGCTCACCCCTGCTGCCCAGGTAACTGCTCTTCTGAGAAGGTCACACAGAGCACTCAGCCAGGCGGGCTGGTCTCGAACCACTGGCCATCTGGCACCCGCTCAGGGAGCTCGGCCAGAGGCTCATGCCAGGTTCTCTGCGCCGGCCTGACAGCCAGAGGGAGCGGTGGCATTTGTCGCCCTGCCTGGGAACAGAGCGGGCCCTTTGTGGGCGACGTGAGGAGACTCTGAGCCAAGCCTCCCTCGTCCATCCCCTGCCAATGCCCTGCCGAGGGGTCCCAGAAACAGCCCGTCGGCTCTTCTCAGGGCTGGGAAAGTCAGGCTTCCTGTCGCCGTGGCGGCCGAGGGCCGGCATCACCGGCTGCCAGGCCGGGATTTACACAGACAGGGGCACAGAGGGATGGGAAATGCCGGCCTTTCACTGGGGAGAATGGAGGCCTTTCAGAGCAGGAGCCCAGGGCCGGGGGGGGCCTGCAACCCGAGCCTTCTCTGCCCAGCCCACCCTGAGCTTTCGCTGCGCCTGGCTGCCCAGAGGAGCCCCCAGCACAGCACTGTCATCTCCTAATCAAAGGGGTAGATCTGGGGCTGGCCCCGCCTAGGTTAAAGGCACTGGGTTCTACTCCCACGCCCCCGCACCCCCTACATAGGCATGCATGCCCCAAATTCCAGTGGGATGGGGAAATGGAGAAGGGGGTGGGAGGTGAGCCCGCCCATGGCCAGCACTTTCCTCCTCTCTGCCTCTCCTCTCCTGCTTTGGCGTGCAGGTGCCCTCTGGCAATTAATTTTTTTTTTTTTTTAAAAAGAGCAGATTTGTCTTCAAACTCGGTCCACTTCAGTCCAGCTGCCAGGCAGTTGGCTCCAAGGCCCCAGCCTAGGCCTTCAGCTCGTTTCACGGGGATCGGGCCCCAGGGAGGGCAGCGGCAACTCCTCGATGCCAGCCGAGGACAGCAGGCAGACCTATGGCGTCTGTGAGCTTGGCCACTGGGCATGTGTCCACGCAGCTCCGAGCACGGGCAGGCTTGCGTGCTGTTTCTGGTGTAGTAATAAGGCCCCACTCCTGGAGCAGACGAGGCGCTTCCTCGGCCCTCTCGCCATCCCTGAGCACACTCCGGGAGTTACTCCAGACCCGGCCATACAGAGCATCTGGCCACGGCCCTGCCCTCAGGGGCCCGATGCTGTGCTGGGCACACGCTGGCGGGGACGGATCTCTGGCCTTGTCTTAGGTCTGGAGAAGAAAAGAGGCTCCGAAGTGCGGCTGCCGAGCAGCTGGCCTGAACACGGAGTGTTCAGAGAGGCGTAAATAAACATGCGGGCGGCCCGGCCACCTCTGGCAGCTCCGCTCCAAGTGCATTTGCCTCCCCGTCCCCTCCCAGCAGAATGCCCTTCCCCAGCAGCCTGGGACGGAGCACAGCTCATCATCTGCTTTTCCTTTCTGCTTCCTCTCTCTCTGTCTCACAAGACACGAAAAGCTGCCCAACTCCCCATGGCTTCCCGGCTGGCGGTGCCTGCCCCGGACCTCAGCCCAGCATGGAGCACACCCAGGAAGCAGCTGCCGGGGCACCCGGCCAGGCACCAGGCGTGAGAAACGATGGGAGAGGTGCGGTTAGCTCTCTGGGGTGCCTAATAAGTCGTGGTTCTAATTTCCTCTTTGACATAGAGTTTGAGGAGGGGTGTGAGTGTGTGTGTGTGCATACGTGTGCTCATTTCACAGGACACTGTAAGAGAGAAGACAGCCCAGGACAGAGAACACACTTGCAAATTACAGACCTGGTTAGGGATTCCTGTTTAGAATATAGAAAGAACTCTTGCAACTCAGTAAGAGAAATAAACAAGGAACCAGCAGTTGGCTATGTCACTGGACTCCCACGTAGTAGACCACAGTTCAAGTCCTGGACCCGGTATCTTAAACTCATGCTGGGCGCGTGTGCGTGCGTGTACAAGATCCCAAGAGGAGAATGGAGGAGAAGGGATTACGGCGTGGCCATCCCCCCTGGGGGTGATTTCTCGCTTTCTGTCTCTCTCTGTCTCCCTGGTGAGCGCATGCACCTTATAGCAAAAATCTCTCAAAAAACCAGAAAGAAAAGCAGCGACAGGCTGGCATTTTATATCCTGTATTTAAATTTTTCTCCATCCGGCCGGCTTGACACCAGCCATGGCGGGACGAAATCACCCGCAGAACTTGGCAGGTGAGCCTCGTGCGCGAGCTCTAGAGGCCCCTCTGCAGGCCCTCCCTCTGTCCCTCCGTCCCTCTGTCCCTCCATCCCTCCCACCAGCAGCAGGACCAGGGGACATCTTCCAGGCTTCCTGGCCTGTTGCCAACTCCTGAAATGGGAGCAGCAATAGGGTCTGGCAGCCCAGGGTGAGCAGGGCAGACGCGAAGGTGGGCGGGAGCCTGGCACGCAGGGCGCCCCGGCTGGCAGCTCAGGGCAGTGGGGCAGATCAGGACCAGAGGTCAGCGTGGCCAGACCAGGAAGGCCAAGGCCCAGCCAGGTGTCCCTCTCTCCCGCCATCTGCACATGTCCCTGGAACAATGCCGAAGGTCTGTCCTGATGGCTTTCTGTCCACTCGGGACGATGACCTGCCAAGTCCCGGGGTGAGGTGCGGACGCAGTGGCACAGGTGGAAGTGGGGCAGACGCCTGCCCACACAAGGGGGGCTCGAGGTGAGCACGGGGACAGCTCGACTGCAGCCAGCTCAGCGCCAGCTCAGCGCCAGCTCGGCCAGGCGTGTCCCCTCCATGCCATTCTCAGGGAAGCCCAGTCAGGGAAGCCCCAGTACACCTGTGCCCCACGCCCCTCGCCCCTCGTGAGCGGCCCAGTACACCTGTGCCCCACGCTACCCCTCGGAGCGGCCCAGTGTACACCTGTGCCCCACGCCGCCCCAGTCGTGGCGCCACCCCTCGCCCCAGTACACCTGTGCCCCACGCCGCCCCAGTCGGGCCACCCCTCGGAGCGGCCCAGTACACCTGTGCCCCACGCCCCCTCGCCCCAGTCGGGCCACCCCTCGCGGCCCAGTACACCTGTGCCCCACGCCGCCCCAGTCGTGGCCCCTTGGAGCGGCCCAGTACACCTGTGCCCCACGCCACCCCTCGGAGCGGCCCAGTACACCTGTGGCCCACGCCACCCCTCGGAGCGGCCCAGTACACCTGTGCCCCACGCCCCTCGGAGCGGCCCAGTACACCATGTGCTAAGGCCCCCCAGAAAAACCGGCAGCATGCTATCCAGAGTCACCTGGCCTCAGTGTTTCCAGAATCACTAACCTGTCTCTTAAAATAAAAATCAAACAAACAAAAACAAAATGAAACTATGGCAAAAGAAGTGTCTTGAAAGGCAGGAGGGAAAGCCGGATGATTTCTCTGGCTCCAGCGGCCCTGACTGCAGTGGAGTCGTGGCTGAGCAGCCAAGGCCAAAGGACGGAAGCCAGGAGGACTGCCGCGACCCCCGGGGAAGTGAGCTAGGCGGCAGAGCAGCTAGAAGTCACAACACCGGGAGCCTCCGATTGCCCAAGGCCCCATTTGCACATCTGCCCAGGGGTGGTTGCAAGGCACGTGTCTGGCACACACACTGGGACTTTACCACAGCATGTTTGATGCCATCCCAGGTGCAGGGAACCCCCCCGTCAGTGCGTGCTCCTTAACAAACCTTCCTGCATCTGTGAGGCCCACGCTCGGGTCGGGCTGGTGCACTTACCGGCGGCCGACGAGTGCAGTTAGAGACGGAGGGGCTCGAGCTTAGCCGGACATGGGTGCACAGCAGAGACTCGGCACTTGACGACGCCAAAGCCTCCAGGAAGGCCTGGGTCCACATCCCGAGGCTTGCAGTGTGGCTCCCACCTGCCTGTGATCGGGCTGGCTGAGGCCGAGGGTGTGAGGACCTGCTGGGGTACCCGTCTGTGACTCTCACCCTCCCTCCCTGTCCCCCATTTACCATGTCTTACCACAAGTGGCACGCGGGTGTGTCACAGACAGCTGGCCCGATCCCGCTCCACCAGCGAGCAGACAGCAGCTCTCGGCCCCTGAGCTAGGCGCGCCCTGGTCTTCCTGGAGAGGACGGATCCAGGCAGGAGGCCCTCCAGGGCCGGGAGCAGGCTTGGCCATTTGGGAGGGTACTGTGGGACCCCGGGACCCGGGCATGGTCCCAGGAGGTCTGCACAGGCTCTGGGTAAGCAGGTCCATGTTCTGAGGACTCCTGGGGAAAGGGTGCCTGGGAAGGGCTGGGACAGGGTCCCCTACGTGCAGGGCCCAGGGCAGGGCTGCAGGCGTCCAAGGCTGGTTCTTCCCAGCACCTCTCCGGGCCTGCTGGTAGGGCTGTCTCCATCCGGAGCCGTGTTGCTAACAGAAATCCCTGAGCCCGGGTGGTTTATGAAGGACAGAGGTGTATTTGACCGATTCTGGTGGCCGAAGAGTCCCAAGGTATCGGCAGTCAGTGGCGTGGTGAAGGTGGCTGGATTCCACAGGGCTAGCTCCACAGTTGAAGTCCTGGACACAGCAGCTTCGAAAATGCACCGGTGTGTGTGCCCCAAATCTTGAGGGGAGAATGGGGAAGGGATTGCAATGTGGCCATTCCCCAAGGGAGCGCTTTCTCAAATTCCTTCTTCTGTCTCTTTCTCTGTCTTTGGTGAGCGCACGTGTCCTGTAGCAAAAGTGAAAAAGAAAGAAAACGTCGCCCGGCAGGCAGCTGGCGTTGGGCGGCCGCGTGGCTCGCAGCGGGTGGAGCACAGAGCGCCATCCGAGGTGCCCGCCCGCCCACAGGGCCCTCTCTCCAGAGGACTAGCCCTCCCAGGAGAGCGCTCAGCCTCCCAGGCCTGCGCCTCGTGATCCAATCACCAACCACCGGGACCACGTCCCCAAACCAGGAGCTTTTGGGGGACCACCATTAATCAACCACCACAGCCCCCCAAAGCCATGGCAGGAGGACCCCACCAACGCCCCCGACCTCGAGCCCAGACACCCTCACTTTTTCAGGGACTCTGGCTCAGGAAGCATTCCTGGAGCCCGCACTAGGGTCAGGGCCTCCCTGCTGGGCCTTGGCAGGCGCTCCCCCTCCAGCAGGCCCAGAGTGGGGGCCTCACTGCAGGTCCTGAGCTTCCGGTCTGTGCCTAGGAAAACCCCAGTTCCCCTGGTCCTCTGTGCTCTGGCACAACTGGCCCGGGAGGAGCCGGAGAGCAGTAAACATGTTGGGGTCACTGCACCGAGGACAGCCGAGACAGCCGTCTGGTGACGCGCCCCAGCTCTGCCCACTCGTGGCACCTTTCAAACAAACGCATTTTCGTGTGCTTTTATTAAACACACACACTTGCCGCTCAGCAATGGGACAATGTCTTGGACACCCCCATTCTCAAACCCACCTCCACGCACCTTCGTGTCTCCACTCGTCATGCACCGAGGCCCACTCGGCCCTCACCCCAGGAGCGCCCTGCTGACGGGACAGTCCGACGAGGACTGCTCAGTCGTTCCTGTAATAAATACATTCAAGTGTGCTTCGCATGGAGAAAGGCGATCCTACCTGAGGGTGTGACTGGGCAGCTGGCTCCCTGGGAAGGACTTCCTTAGAGAGTCAGTATTGGGGCTGATCAGCAGGACAAGTGAGGTAAACCCAGGGAGAGGACTGCTGGAGGGTCATGGGGTGTCAGAAAATCCTAGGCATGAAGTTGCTGAGGAAAGGGGTCTGAAACATCGATGTGACTGAGGTGTGGAGGGAAAAGAGGAGCAGAGATCAGACCCGAGTGAGGAAGCACTGGAGAGTGTATGAGTTATCTGCTGCTGTGTAACAAGTTATCCCAAACATATCAGCGTAATGTAGCAACAGCGCGTCTGCTCACACGGTTTCTGAGGGCCTTGAGTGCTGTAGTGAGTGAGTCAGGATTAGAGCCTCTTGTGGGGGTGCAGCAAGCTGCCGGCTGAGTCGGTGTCGGACGGCTCTACCTCGGGAGGGTCTGCTTCCGCGAGGCTCATGCACTTGGCTGGCTCCTCACCGCTGGAACCTCTCTGTGGGGCTGCCTGAGTGTCCTCAGGAAGTAGCAACTGGCTTCTCCCAGAGTGAGGATCCAAGAGAGGGTGCCTGTGAGGGAAGCGGAGGTCTTTTATAACTTAGTCCTGCAAGTGACAGGGTGTTGCTATCGGATTTTGTTGGAGAAGATGGTCCCTACATCCAGCCAGCGCTCAAGGGAGGGAGTGTGTTAGCAACCGTGCAAATGCCAAGATGCGGGGGCCATTTGGGGTCATTCCGAGAGCCAACGCAAGGGGTGCATTCCGATGTTTTTCATCTTTTCTTCCTATCTTCTCTTTCTTTTTTCTCCTCTTTCTGTCTCTCTTTCTTGTGAGAGAGAAAGCACCTCCCTGATGGAGCATGGTCACACTACAATCCTTTTCCTCCATTTCTCCATCCTACCAGGAATTGGGGCACATGTGCTCACGTGACCAGTGTATGTTTGGGTCACTGGGGCCGTGATTCAGGCCACAGTCGGCCATGTGGGATCCAGCTTCCTACATACACGGCTTTACTACCGCGTCATGGGCTGGCCACTTTCTTTTTTTTTTTTTTTGAGAGGTTTTTGCTATAGGGCGCGTGCACTCGCCAGACAGACAGAGAGAGACAGAGAGACAGAAAGCGAGAAATCACCCCCCAGGGGGGATGGCCACGCCGCAATCCCTTCTCCTCTAGGGATCTTGGGTGCACACGCACACGTGCCCGGCGTGAGTTTAAGCCACTGGGTCCGGGACTCGAACCGCGGTCGACCACGTGGGAGTCCAGCGACATAGCCATTATGCTAACTGCTGGTCCCTCATTTTTTTTTTTAAATCATATACGCAGAAGGAACTTTTCAGGATGATAATAATGTTCTACATTGGGATTGTGATAAAGATTACTTAACTGTACACCTTTGTCAAAATGCATTGAATTAAGAATCTTAAATGTGGGGCTGGCAGATCGTATAGTGGTTAAGGGTGCTGGACTCCCACCTGGTCGACTCCGGTTCAAGTCTTGGACTTAGCGGCTTGCTTTCTCACTCCACCCTTCACTCTGTCTCTCTCTGATCAAATTAAAATAAATTAAGTTAAATACAAATAATTCTTTAGGAAAAAGAAAAGACAGAATCTTAAACGCATTATGCTGAGTGAAAGAAATCAGACGTAAGGAGCTGCCTGCGGGGCTTCGGCTTCTGGAAGACAGAGATGCCGTCTCTCTGGTCCTCCCTACTCACTGGAGGCCAGCGCAGAGCCTGGCAGTGGTTCGGTGGCGCCCCGGCCCCCAGGCCAGAGCAGTGTCACAGCAGGCCGGCCACAGCAGGACGTTGATGCAAGACCAAGAGCCTCACCACAGAATACGAGAAGGTCCCGTCCAATTTAGAAGGCACTGGGAGGCCAGCCCCATAGCACAGGGGTTACGTGCTGTGCATTTTAAGCTAGATCCCACGTGCCTGACCACAGTCCAAATCCCTGCCTTGGTGGTTTAGAAAACATGCCAGGTGTGTGTGCATGTGTACTCAAAACCCTGACAGGAAGAAGAAACAGAGGGGAAGGCTGTAGCAGGCCCACTATCTGAAGAGGAGGCACTGTCCGTTTCTGGTGAGTACATACATTCCCTGGCAAAGGACGAGAGAGAAAGGGAGGAAGGAATGGAGAAAGGAGACCACCTGTCAGAATAAGAACTAGGATGATCTCAAACTCAGTTAAAAAAAGAAAAAGAAACAAAAGAAACCAACGAACGCAAAGAATGTGTGCGAATGTGTGCCCGCGATGCTAGAGTGCCAGGGCCCGAAAGGGGCCTTGATCAGGAGGCTTCGGGAGCAAAACAATGTAGCACTTTCGCTCTGCGAAGACCCTCTTAAGAGGATGGAAAGACAAGCAGAGCCCAGGAGCGAACACCCACAAGGCACATTTCTGACCAGGGCTGAGTACTGGAAAATAGCACACGCACACACACACGCACACACACGCACACACACACACGCACACACGCACACGCACACACACGTATTTATATTTAGAGAGACGTTTTTGCTGTAGAGCGCATGTGTTTACTAAAGACAGAGACAGAAAACAAGAACTCACCCTGGCCACGCTGCAGTCTCTTCCCCTCCAATCTCCCTCCTGGGATCTTGGGCACGCATGCACATACACCTGGCATGAGTTACAAGCCCCTGGATCGGGGACTTGAACCTTGGTTGGCCATGCGGGAGTCCAGCAACGTAACCACTATGCCATCTGCTGGTCCCGAGTTCCTGGAATATATTGATATTTTTAAAACTCTCTAAACCACACAGCCAAAACGATGACAGTCCAACCAGAACAACCCGGAAGCCAGGAGGAGGCTCCCCAGCAAGGGAAGGGCACGGTCAGCCACAGCACGTGATGGACAGCAGCTTCACTGGTCACCAGGGAAACTCGTTTTTCTGTCTTTTTCTTCTTTTATTATTATTATTATTGCTGGAGAGAGACAGAGAGAGGGAGAGTGAGAAATCACCCCCGGTGGACAGCCATGACGCAATCCCTGCCCCTCCATTCTCCTCCCGGGATTTTGGGCAAACACACCTACGTACCAGCGCCTGAACTCAGTCTCAAGTCGCTAAGCCCGGACTCAAACTGCAGTGGGTCCTGTAGCAGCCCAGCGCCTTAACCACCCACCGCCTGCTGACACCTAATCCAAACACAAATGAAAAGCTCCAGGCCTTAAAACCTCACCCCTGTAAGAACGTCCAAAGTAAACAGAGTGAGGATGCCTGGGGGATGTGGCCACAACCGCCATGGAAACTCACAGTTCACTTCCAAACCAGACCGGCAACTACCGTTACCCTGAGGCCTGGACCCAGGCGTTCAGGGCCGCTGCACTCCTATCAGCGGGGTCCGAGAGCAGGCGGATGGGTCCCCGCTTCAGTGGGTCTGCAGCTCGAGTCACGGTGAGTGGAGAGCGCAGACCCCTAAGAGCTGTGTCCCTGACGACCCACTAACGCACCGTTACCGAGTAACTACAGACGGGACAGGGTCAGGGCTGCCAGAGGCCAGGAGGCCGGGTCGGGGGGGAGTCAGGCGTGAGGGCTGGGTGCTGGCAGGGCTGTCCTGAGTGCCCACACGCGCCCGGGCCAGGACACTGCTCCCGGGTCCCCTCAGATGTTATGGCTGTGGAAACTGAGTGGAGGGCTCTGGGGGGTCTCAGCCTCACAGCTGTGTCAATCCGCGAGTATTCAGGACCGAAGTGTCACCGGGTTCACCTATGTGACTGTCCAGGACAGGCAGGACTGTGGCAGAACAGAGTGTGGCCCCAGAGGCTGGTGGGGCTCCCTCATGATGGATATCCCAGGGCATAGTGGCGACAGACCCAGCGTGCACCTGTGTCCCCGGGGGAGCGGGCCGCTGTACTGTGCAAAGTTGGGGTCCCCGCGAGTCAGCCCGACAAGGGCAGGAAGGTCATACGCTGGAGACGGTGCCGGTAACACCCACGGGGCTTTGGTCTTCCCCCTTCTCTGTTTAGCACGGGAGCTGAGAGGAGGGTGGACGAGGGCCGGAGAATGGCCACATACGCCAGCCAGCAGCTGCTGAGTGACAGCCGGCCACCCTGCGTCGGGGGAGGGCCTGTAAGCCACACGTCCTGCTGCGCGTGGGCGACGTCCACCTCAGACCCGGCGACGCACACGCCACCTCCAGACAGGCACGCACAGATATTCGGTATACACCTCCCACGGGTCCCTCCCACGGGTCCCTCCCACGGGTCCCTCCCACGGGTCACCTTCCATGGGTCACACTCCCACGAGTCCCTGTCCACAGGTTCCCTCCCATGGGTCACCTCCCACAGGTCCCCATCTGCGAGTTCCCTCCCACGGGTCCCCGCCCACGGGTCCCCTCCCACGGGTCCCCTTTATCTGTGTGCTGTGTGAGGTACTTCCCCGTAAGGTGGGCACCCCCACAGGGCCTTCCACAACCGCAGTCCCAGCCCCGATCTGGGCCCACGTGCTGCTCCTGGCCTGTGCACGGAGGGCCCAGGAAGTGAACCCAGGACCCTCCACGTGGATTCAGTTGTGTTCCCACGGTGAGTCACGCGTGGCCTGGACGTAACGTTTACGTAGTGGTTCCGATAAGAGACATTTGGAATAAGTGGAAAACCATTAAACATCGCTCTGGTCCGTGTTGCTGGTGGCAGGAAACAGACACGTCTGAGTGAAGGTCCACAGAGGCCTGGAGGGCGAGGGCCAGGGTGCCCTCTGGTGGCAGTTCGGGCCGCACCGCACGTGGAGGTGGGCTGGAGGGCGTGGGCCCTGCCTTCTCTCCCGGTCTCCTGGTCTCCTTCCCCGTCCTTACAAACCAGCCGGCAGCATCTTCCGGCTGCTGCTCGCTCCCGAAGGGCCTGCGTCTGACCCCATGGAAGTGCGGAGTCTCTTCACACCATACCTCACCCCAGCGGCCTCAATCCACGATGCGGGGACCGCAGCACAAGGACCTGCCCGGCTCCTCACTGGTCGGACATCACGTCCCACTGAGGTGAAGGTCTGTGACGGGGACGGTGTTCCCGTCACAGCTCCCACACCCGCCAGGGTCCTGACGTGCTCGGAGAACGGGGCGGGTTTCAGGGTCTGGTCTGAGCCCTCCGTCCTCCCGCACAGGCAGAGCCGCGCCCTGCTTAGACGTGGGTGGCCGCAAGGCCAGGCTCTGGGAGGCTGTCTCTGGGTCTCCTGCATGCCGTGCGCCATTGTCCCAGAGGGGGCTAATTTTGGCCTCCGGCACACACTGGCCCTCTTTTAACATGTTTTCACTTGCCACAGGGCGCGTGCGTTTACTGGGGCAGGGGAGGTGTGGAAACGCCCGGGCGTAGTTCCCGAGCTGCAGGGTCTGGGCCTTGGCCTGCACCAGCTCTGTGGGATGCAGCTCCTGCCCCTCTAGCCGGCCTGTGTCCCTCTTTTTTATTTCTGACCCTGACCCTTTATCTAACTGTAAAGTCCTCTGTGAGTCTTCTTTCACCACCCTCATTAAAAAAAATAGTTTTAAGTTTATTTTTTCTGAGAGGAAGAAAAAGAGGCAGGCCATGGGCCCCACTCCAGCCTAGCCCCGTGGAGACTATTTGGGCGCAGTGGGCTGGGCCCTCCCCACCAACAAGCGATCTAGGTACAAACACGGCCCCATCTTCCCCCATCTCTTCCCCCAGCTGAAAAGGGGCAGCCCGGACCTCACAACCTCACCCCTGCCCACAGCTGAGGTGGCCTCACCTTCCCGAGGTGGGTCTAGGCCGTGGGAGCGGCTTTGTCCAGATGGACGTGGGGATGCGTGTTGGGCCTGGACGGGATGAGATGCACTTGGGCCCGCTCGGGGCCTGCTTCCCCTCAGACGGTGCAGTGCCCTACCTTGCCAGCTTTTGAAAATAGTCACTGGCCCCGGCCCGCGTGGCGGCAGCCCACACCCTGCTTCAGAAGCCTGCAGCCAGTGACCAAGACCCTTCCCCAGGCTCTCCGTCGGTCAGATCAAATGGTGGGCAGGGCACAGATACAGACTTCCCACGAGGGCGTAGGAAAAGCTTCCCCTGGGGAGACAGAACGAAGGTACCTATAATGTGCACCGTGCACAGAACTGTCAAACAGGAATTACCTCCCGGAAGCGAGTGTACAGGGGTTGACCTAATCTCTCTGAACACAACTGACGAAACCAAACCAAACCACCAAAACCAACCAATCCCCGGGTACTGAGTTAACCTAAACACCGACTCTGGTTCTCGAGTAACACTGCACCCCGAACAGGTGTAGAGAAAGTCACTGTGCCTCGCTGGGTGGGAGTCGGCAGCACACGCCCACCTTTGCAGCTGTGCAGCCCCACAGCCACTCGCCCACCCGGTCATGCACGGGTTTCAGCTTGTTGCCCCAGCACGGGCGCTCACTGTACAGACAGGGAGGGGAAAGAGAAACCACCACCGGGGGAGGGCCAGGCCGCGATCTCTTCTCCTCCATCCTCCTCTCAGGGTCCTGGGCACCCATGTGCACATGCTTGGCATGGTTCAAGCCATGGGATCTGGGGTTCGAAACATGGGCGGCTCTGTGGGAGTCCAGTGACTCAACCACACCACCCCCTGCTGGCCTCCCACTGCCAATTATTTATGCACTTGATTTTTATTTTGCGAGAGAGGAGGGGACACAGGGAAAGAGGAGAGGCAAAGACCTAACAGGGTCCGGGGCATCAGGACCCTCCTGCCCAACCCCATCTGGCGAGGGTCACAGGTGCGCAGCCGCACCGGCATACTCACTGGCCCCTGGGAGCCCGGCTCCCCACGGGGCGGCCTCCAGCCTCCCGAGCAGTGAGCATGCGCTAGGGTTGGGCCTGCAGCTCATTTTTAAAAAGCCATTTGTACCATTAGGCTCTCCAAAACCATCGTGCATTTTAAAGTGAACAAAGCCTGCACAAGTCGATTTGGACGTGCAACGGCTATCAAATAAGGATGTTGACTGCAATATTCCTACATCATATTTTCAAAAGCCCCAAGAGGGGACCAGCAGATGGCGTGATGGCTATGTCACTGGACTCCCGTGTAGTCGACGGTGGTTTGAGTCCTGGACCTGGTGGCTTAAACTCACGTTGGTTGCGCATGCGTGTGTGTGTGCCCAAGATCCTGAGAGAAGGAGAGAAGGGATTATGGCGTGACCATCCCCCCTGGGGAGTGTTTTCTCACTTTCTGTCTCTGTCTCTCTGACGAGCACATACACCCTATAGCAAAAACCTCAAAAAAAAAAAAAAAAAAAAAAAAAAAAAAAAAAAAAAAAAGCCCCATGACATCTACTTTGAAAAGTTACACTATGGCAAAATTTTATGTAAAGTTAAAATCCTGTAATTTCTAACATGGTTTATTTAAATCCTTCAGCCTCTGAAGTATATAAAAAACATTGGCTAACTGGAATTGTCATTTCCTTTCTTCTGGGAGGCTCACTGATTTAAACAGCAAAGACATGGTGGGGCCAGCAGGTGGCACGGTGGCTGGCACGCCTGGGCCCACATGGTCGGCTGTGGTTTGACCTGCGGCAAGCTTTTCTCACTCTCCCTCCTTCTCTCTGATCAAACTGAAAAAGGATAATAATAAATAAAGTTAAATAAATCCTAAATAAAAAATGTTGTGGTCACCAGTTAAAAAAGTTTAACCAAAACAAAAGACATGGCAAAACATTTCAAGGTAAAAAACTGGCTATCATTACTTAAAGTGTTTTTTAAATTCTTTGTAGGTTTTTGTCATAGGGTGCATATGCTCGCCAGAGAGAGACAGAGAAAGTGAGAAGTCTGCCCCCTGGAGGGATGGCCACGCTGCAATCCTTTCTCCACTCCCCTCTGGGATTTTGGGGGCACGCACACGCATGCACACACGTCCTCTGTGAATTTTCAAGCCACTAGGTTTGGGACTTGAACTGCAGCAGACCCTGTGGGAATCCCGAGTCTTAACCACCAAGCCACCGGCTGGCCCTATTAAAACTTTCTTAAAGCGTTATATTAAAATACTATTTGAATTTAGTGGAAAGAACGAACTTCACTCTCTTTCCAGTTAAAACATGGTTTCCAAGGCCTTGAGAGCACGCGTGGCCTGAGTAGGCGGCAAACGCCCTGGAGAAACGACCCCCCGCCGAGGAGCCGCGGGCTGTGCGTGGCAGGTCCGCGCACTGGGAGGGAGACACGCCCGAGAGGTTGGCAGGGGCCGAGTGCAAGCTGGAATCTCCTCCAGACACACCGTCCTCGGCAGACCAACCGCGGAACAGGTGACACCACACTCCGTACATCACAACGTTGTTTATTATGTGAATTTTTACAATACAAACAAAATACAGAAATGCAATATATGAATACAGCTAAATGCAGAATGGTGACTTTTTCTCTCCGAGGCCATGATTCCCATTTCTAGTAAAATAAAGAGACGGCATATAGGTAGAAACAGGTCGGTCGTTAGCTCCGCGGTTTGCCTAGAAATGACCTACAAACGCGTCCCCTGCTACTTACCACGAAGTGTAAAAGGGAGTTAAAGGAAAGTACTCGTGGGCTCCTACCATATGAAAGATGCTATATTCTATTTTAACAGGGCCAATATATGGAAAATATCTAAATTAAATGTTATTAAAAAATGAAGCAGTAACGAGGCTCTGGCTAAGGGCACTAAATGAGAGTAATATATATTTAAAGAATCCAAAACAAACAACATAAAAGGTTGTTATAAAAAGCTCTAGGTGCACTGTAAGCGTATAGGTTTTTCCATTTGTATTTTTAAACAATGGAAGTGTCAAAAAATAGGGTCAACTGTGTTAGGCTAAATCCCACCACGCTAGGCTGCACCGAGTGGAACTCTGTGCCCCAGTTACCGCAGAGAGCAGAGTTCGCACCGTCTTACGGCAATGCATCCTCCGTGAAACCTCCCAGAGTCCTTTATTTTGGAATATCCTGTAAACAATCAAACCACCAGAACATGATTGTACAACAGTAAAGTGTTCTCTTGCATTAAATTGAAGACATCTGTTTAATAAAAAAAATAAAATAAAATAAAAAAAGGGAAAAAATGTAGGAAAGGTACTTAGAGCTGTAACTTTCTAAGTACACAACACCCTAGACAATTCAAGGCATCTTAATCTCCATCAAGAACAACAAAAAATAATTTTTGTCATGCTGTTAAACCCATCATTACGGACAGAACTGGAGCAGGTTGGTCAAGCGGCCCCAACGAACACTGACGTCCAAGCTGGCGTGTTGGCAACGAGTGTGTAACTGGTGGTCGACGGAGAGTTTAAAAGATCTTCCCTTTCTTCTTGTTCTTCTCCAAGGTTCTAAAGGGTTAAAGGAAGACAGTCCTGATGAGTAAGCCGCACGCACGGGGCAGGCGGCGCACGGGAGCCGCAGCAGCTGCGGCCGGTCTCCAGGCACTGCCCGTCCACGCGGAAGCAGGCACTGAAGACAGCGCACGTCCCTGATTGCCTTACGTGACCCAACACTTGACAGTATTCTTGGATAAGAAGAAAAAAACATGGCCAAAGACTGTTTTACTCTGTGAGAACAAGTCTTGCCACCTCCACTCTGAAGTGCATTGGCTTGTACAAAATATTTTCCTCTTCTTTGGGAATAAAAGTTGGAAAAGGTAAGACAGTGTTACAGAACGAACGCCCGATCTTGAAGATGTTTAGCAGTGACGGTAAGTGATGGCACCCCTACGGACATGCAACTTTTCCACATTAATGGGACAAATAAGGGAAAGAAGAAAACCAGGGAGGAATATTGTGCAATTTCATTTAAATTAAGGGGATGACTTGTTAGCTGTACTAAAAACTAGCTATCTGCATTTTATCTTAAGGATTTTATCCTAAATAATCCAACACGATAAAACGTCCTTGAATGCATAAAAGGCCTTGCCGCAGTGTTCGCGACCAGTGCTGAACACCCAATCCGTTATGAGCGTCCCTGCTCCCGGAGGGAGGGGGGCAGAAGGCCACGGTGGGGGAACCGGGAGGTGTCGTGAGGTGCTGAGCTGCAACTACGGAGCCGGGGGGCCCCTCCTGAGAAAACCCTCACACAGGACACAGTCGTACCCACTCATCCATGAAGACACCTGGGCTCCAGGTGTGCAATGATGGAAGATTTTTTTTTTCTTTTTTCTTTTTTCTTTTTTCTTTTTTTTTTTTTTTTTTGCTGTAGGGCACGTACACTTGCCAGAGAGACAGAAAGAGAGAAATCACCCCCTGGGGGGGATGGCCACGCCACAATCCCTTCTCCTCCATTCTCCTCTCGGGATCTTGGGCACGCACGTACACGTGCCCGGTTTAAGCCACCCAGTCCGGGACTTGAACCATGGTCAACTACATGAGAGTTCAGCGACATAGCCATTACGCTAACTGCGTAATGGCAGTCCCATGATGGGAGGAGACTTAAAATGGTATCCTGATGTTTTAAAAATAAGTAACGAAGCCTTCTTTAAAATAGCGGTAACAACACTGACCTGGAAGAGTTCTGCTGCTCTAAAATACGCTGCTGAGCCTCCCAGCTGGCCTTCTCATCCTCGAACTGGCGGCGTTTCTCCTCCAGCTCTTTGTGCTGGGCTTCCAGGTTCTTCTTCATCTGCTCGTGGCGCCGCTGGAGCTACGGCGGGGCGTGTGAGAGCAGGCGTTGGGACCCCGGCTCAGACCCAGTGCAGCGCCTGCAGAGCCCCGTCCTGGACCGCCCCCAGGACCTGCCCCGGGAAGGCCAGAAACCGCAGGGCGCGCCAGTGGGAGCCTGTATCACGCACGGCTGCCCATTACCTCGTCTGCCCGTCTGCACACGGCGGCTGCAGGAAAGCCGCTGCTCCCTGTGCAGGGAGCGACTGCCCTTCTCTGCCAGAAAGCGGCAGAACAGTGCCCTAACCGAGGCCTCCTCGTGCCAAGGGCGGAAGGCTGGTACGGGGCAGGGCGGGCGGGTGGTCTAGGACAGACAGCTCCACGCCCCTCGTTCAGCCCCGCCTCGTCAGGCGGCGGCCGATCCCCTGGGCGCCTCACGGAGGACTGGCTGGGGACGTGTGACACTCTGGTCTGCATAGGACGGCTGGGCACGCAGCTGGCATTTAGGGAAGGTGCCAGGAATGCCAGGACTGCAGTGTCCGGCAGCAGGGAGTCTGACGCGCTCCGGCTACCCTAAATGTATGGCCATTCACCGGGAAAGGGCTTGTGAGCAATGACAAGAAAAGCCCAGTAATGAAAGAGGAATAATGAGGAATAAAAACGTATCCCCAAATTGCTGAATATTTTCTCACACCCGATGGGTGTACAGAAGGGATCTGAACCTCCTTTAACATGTGGGGACATAACTGCCATTCTGGCACAGGCACAGAAAACAGGGCTCTCACTACATTTTATTTATTTATTTTTTTGGGGGAGAGGTTTTTGCTATAGGGCGTGTGAACTCGCCAGAAAGAGAAAGTGAGAAATCGCCCCCCAGGGGGATGGCCACACCACAGTCCCTTCTCCTCCATTCTTTCCTTGGGATCTTGGGCACGCACGCACATGCACATGCACATGCAGCTGGTGTGAGTTTAAGCCACCGCGTTCAAGACTCGAACCGCGGTCAGCTACATGGGAGTCCAGCGACATAGCCATTGTGCCAACTGCTGGTCCTGGGCTCTCACTAAATTTTATCTAAGGCTTTCTTCAGTTTATGTACTGACCCGTTCTGAGAAGGGGGGCAGGTACCCCCAACAGGGCCTTCTTGGGCAACCCATCCCAGTTTCAACCCGCCCAGACCACGGGCACACGCGTGCACCCCACGTGCTCACGGTGGTCCTGGGATGCAAACCCAGGACCTTTTCCGTGAGGGTCCTGTTGTGCTACCGTTGCATCCTGCCTGGCCCCTGAAGGTGGTTTTAAAATATTTCCGTATTACTGTCATCCCCTATATATAAATAGTTTTACTACTGCATGTTTTCAATTATGACACGAAGACTCCGTTGAGAAAACGTCAGGCTGAAATCACTGACTTACTCTGGCCTGGCCGTTTCCTCCTGCTCTTCTCGGGCACTGAGCAAAGCAACTGCCCAGTGGCCGCTAACCAAAGTGCCTCCACCCTCCATTCTTCCTTGTCGCCACTGACGGGAAGGTCCCCAAGGTCCTTCTGATGGACACCTGACGCCTGCCTCAGCGTGCGGAGGCTTCCATGGCAGTCGCGTCTGCTGCTGCGCTCCCTGACGGCTCGGGCCCTGGACCGTGGGGGGACGCGGACACTGCCCCATCACCAAGGTCCGACCTTACAGAATGTGCCGGTGCCTCGTTTCCTACCTGTGACCGTCGGTGATGCAGACGGGGCGCCTCTAAGCTCAACCAAGGTACTTCCTTCTCCGTTTACCAATAGACCTAGCCATGAGCACTAGCCTAGCGCTGATCGCTTTATTTTTTGCAGCTCCACCTGTTCATTATAACCTGAATAATCGTTATTGGATGCTACATTAGGTCGTCGGGAAGTCCTGACGCCCTGCTGCGCTGCCTTCCCACCAATGCCGTGTTTAACCACCTGTGTGTTTTATCATCGACACGCCTGCTTTCAGTCCTCGATCCAGTTACATCGGGGCGCTGCTATCCATGCTGTCTCTAAAAACGGCTGCGGCACCGCCCGTGCGTCTCACTGCGGGGAGTATGTGGAGGGGACGCCACGGCTGCGGCACCGGGCACGGTGCTGTACCTCGGCCTCGGAGTCCTTGAGCTTCTGCACCTTCTCCTTGACCTTCATCTCGAACACCTGCTCCATCTCCATCTCCATCTTCTTCATCTTAGCCACGTGCTCCCGCCTCTCCTCCTCCATCTGGGCCAGGGGGCTCCTGTCGGACACGAAGGTGGTCACGGTTCCGTACGCGGACACGCCGTACGGAACTCTAAGACACAAGAGACCA
The DNA here is from genome assembly GCA_026018925.1 of Tupaia tana. NCBI lineage: Eukaryota > Metazoa > Chordata > Mammalia > Scandentia > Tupaiidae > Tupaia > Tupaia tana. Next base: position 121,429,863 of record JAKSZU010000003.1, read on the forward strand.
GCGAGATGGTCACGGTCCCGTACGCGGACACGCCGTACGGAACTCTAAGACACAGGAGACAAGCGAGATGGTCACGGTCCCGTACGCGGACACGCCGTACGGAACTCTAAGACACAGGAGACAAGCGAGATGGTCACGGTCCCGTACGCGGACACGCCGTACGGAACTCTAAGACACAGGAAACAAGCGAGATGCTTGTGCTGCCGCCATTAAACCCTCTGTGTTCTGCGCTTTTTCAAAGTTGCAAAAGAATTTATTTTTGACAGTTTTAAAAAATGACACAGAACACATGTTTAAGTTTTATGTACAAATAGGTGTAAATTCCTTAGCGATTTTTAAATGTGTGAATATATTTATAACCCGAACTTCCTCTTAGGAAGTTTCTTCCCTATCCAAACTTGAATCTAGCAAATAGTTACTATGAAAAAAGATATAAACAAGGGCCCTCATTAGCTGGAGGCGTCTTTAAACCTACTACAAAGCAAATCTAAAGATGACACCCAAAATCATCCGTGGAAGAAAAACTGAAACATTCCCCAAATGCATTCACAAGACAGAAGACTCTTAGAAGAAAATCACTTAATTTTGTGCTTTAAACAACATATTTAATGTGAATGAAGAGACTCAGCTCACTAAGCTGTCTTTATTTTCTTTCTTTTTTTTTTTTTTTGGAGAATAGGGCGCGTGCGCTTAGAAAGCAGGAAATCATCTGAGTATCTCATCTTGGGCAGTGTTACCATCTCTACGTGGGAGTCTTCTATGACGGCTTTATAGAATAGTTTTCCAACAGACACAATAACTAAAGTAACGAGCGGTGGGACAGAAGGCGCTGGCGGTCCTAGCGGGCGTGGCCTGGGCATGCGGGGTCTCGGTGAGCCCTCACAGTACCTTCGATCAGCTTAGCTACAAAAGTATCCCCATGTCTTCGGTTTTAAAGATGCTCAGTGAATTTTAAAAACAGACACATCAGAGACAATTCGGAGCAAATGATTTTTTCTAATAACTATCTGTGAAATGCCAGAACACAGAACAAGTAGCGTTAAATTAAAAACGTGCATTCTACCGACACTGACGACCACGGGCTTATATCCTTGCACAATTGTGTTCCAAATTGGCACGATGAGAGCCACGGCGTCATCGGAAAAGTCATGACACAGTTTTGCGTAGAAAAATGTAGAAAAAAGTGCAACGACTTTTCCGATGACCCAGTATCTCCAGGCGAGTGTTCTGTTAGGGCCAGAGGGTTGCTCCCCACCGCAGCCCCAGGGCGGAAGGAAGGGTGGGCTCTTGGGCTCCATGCACGGAGGCCCCAGAAAGCTCCCCAGTACACGGGGTGTAAGACGTGGCTGACTGGCCGCTGCTCTGACCTGACCCTGACCACAGCGACCTTTCCTGGTGAAGCCATTTCTTTCTTTTTTCCTTAAAGAATTACTTAATTTTATTTCTTCTTCAGTTTGGCTGGAGAGAGGGGGGGTAGAGTGCGAAAGCAAGCTGCCAGGTCCAGGACTCAAAGCACAGTCAGCCACGTGGGAGTCCTACACCTTAACCACCATGATGTCTGCCGGCCCCTGGCCTCACTTCTGACCTCACAGCACGCTTCTTCTCTATCCACGAGGAAGAACAGAGACCTGGGCAGAAAACATGATGGGACTTCTAAAACTCTGTGGAGAACAGGAATTAAGGTATGAGTTTATTTCGGTGCAAAACCTTCTGGAAGTACAGGAACTTGCTGAAGATCCCTTGTATTAGTAAGAGGGTAGTGGACAGGAGACTGGCTATCCGCTTTTCTTAGCCAGGCCCCTCCTGTGGTACACTGCAGGGATCAGGACAGCCTGCCTCTGCAATCAGCCCAAGTCAGGACACAGCGTTCCTCGGCCCCAGGGTGCGTCCGCACTGTAAGGAACCTTGGCTCACACAGAAGCCTGCAGCACCTTCCAGCCACTGGACAATCATCGGCCTTCCTAAAACGGAAATGAAACCGGAAACAACGCGTGGCTGGCCGCCGGCCGTGGCCATGGACAGTGCTGCGAAGACGCTGTGCTTCCCACGCTGGGCCGCGCTCCGGACAGTCCCAGGGCCAGGCAGGGCGCCATGTGCCTGCGAGGGGGCGGCGAGAGCACTGGCCCGAGGCCGGCCCAGAAAGCAGTCACGCCCTGCCTGGAGGAGGTGTGCTGGTGCACCTCGGGGCCCGCCGGGAGGTGGAGAGGACAGCGGGGGGCCTGCCTTCAAACAAACCTGCACGTGGGACAGGGGAAGCAGACTCCCCTGTAAGTGGCACTATTTCATTAGACGTTGATGGGATTTTTCCTAATATGCTCCTTTGTATTAACGCATATTCTTTTTAACACAGGAACCTCTGATCTCGCGGGCAGTGCCCGTGACTGCCCGAAAGTGGCATCTAGTAAATTATATGTGCACGTGCACTCGTTTTTTTCAGTGAGAGGCACTAAGCTTTGTTACATTTTCAGTGTATCTATAACCTCACTTCCCTACCACTCAAGAACATTTTCAGACTCTAGAAAATAAACCTAGTAACTATTTTCCAATAGATAGTCTCAAATAATTCATATGCATACTTAGGCAACTTAGAGTAGCCAACAATGCAGTTGTGACTTCTAAGCAAATCGTTCAAGTGTGTAGCTATATTAAATCCACTAATTCAGAGAGAGCTGAGCTGACTCAGGCAGTGCACCGTGCTAACCCACCGCACCACAGGAAAGGCCCTGGCCCACCCAGGACCGTGGGAGCTGCCAGGCCAGCGTGCAGCTCTCTGGACCAGCTGACAGTTGGCCACAGTTGGCCCGCCGTGGGTCTCAGCATGCAGACACTGCGGGGGTGGCTGTCTTTCTGTCTAGCTCTTTCTGTCTGTCTCATGGAAGATATTAAATAAGTTCATTTTTAAAAATTCGTAGTGATTGGCACATGTAAAGGCCATCAGCTTATCATGAGGAAACACTCTTCAAAATTGTTATATAAATAACTCTTGGGAGAAAAAAGGAAACCTCAGTAAAATATGCAATGATGTTTTGAAATCTGCTTCTGAATTTAAATTCAGATATTAAAAATTTGTGCACAATAAAATCGCTTATGTCTTTGGAAAATTAACCCCTTACATGCCTTCAACTGTATCATATCTATACGCACACACAGGACAGAGCACATTTAAAGTCAGTCACACTGAAAATAACTCAAGGCAAATATGTAACTTTCACAAATAATTAACGTGTATGCCCTAAGTCAGAGCTCATGGTAAAATTCGTTAGGGCTAGTCTACGTCCTAGACCGTAGGCCATTCTGCACCGCATCACCAGCACGTGGACCTCCTGCACACAGGTGCATTCTGGGGAGATGCACAGCACCTGCCCGCGGGCTGCTGACGGCGAGCTCTGCACAAGGGACTGCTCCTGACCGGCGACCTGACACCGAAGTACAAGGACAAGCCCGCACCTACCTAACAATGCTTTTAAAGTTTTAAATTAACGAGTGCCCCCCCGGCCACCTTTATCAGAGAGTACCAAGGAAACTAACTCAGGCCAGTCTGGTGGTTAAGGAGGCCAGGCCCCGCATGGCAGACCCGGTGAGCTGAGTCCAGGCACTGGAGACTGGAGGAACACACAGGGTACATGTGTGCCCCAAGTCCCGACGGCAAAGAGAAACGAGAGAGGCGGGATTGTGGTTGGCTGCACCCCACTGGGGGGTGCTCTACTCTCCCTGTCTCTCTGGGCCCTCTAGCAAACTCTAGAACACCTCTATGAAGAAGCAGAAGCTTGGGGCCAGCCAGGGAATTAGGTGGTTAAGGCGTGATGGACCATGTTCAGGACCTTGCTGCCTGCTCACTCAGTCTCTCTCTCTCGTAAGCGTGAGTACTCTGTAGCAAATTACAAAGTAGTAATAACAAATACAATTAAATTAGTAATTCTTCAAAAAAAAAAAGTTGCTGTTCTCTGTTCATTCTCCTTAAAGAAATAGGGAATGTTTACCTTAAAAGTAAAACAGGTTAAGAGATCTTGGGAGTAACTGTTCTCTTTCCTTAAAACACCTCTGCTAAGGAGCTGCCTGACGCCGGACTGGAGATCTTGCAATGTGTGGCTCGTGGGTCGACACAGCGCTGGTCAACGGCCAGAGGGAAGGCATGGCTGCCCGCAGGAGGACGCCCCCGAGCCATGATTACGCCACCCGCGCAGCGACACTGGGAACCAGCACACGGCGAAGGCGACGCCCGCCCCGGCTGGTACTCACTTGGTGAGCTGCCCTTTGCTCTTGTTGTTGTCCACGCCGTTGTAGGTCACGGCCGCCAGCTTCCTGCTCCGGTAGTTCTCGTAGTGCACATTGTTTGTGACGTCCTTCAGGTCCTGCATGTGCGTCCTGCCAGACCAACAGCGCATGCCCTCGGTTAAACACCCGGACGTAAATGCAAGACGTTACCAAGACAAAACGTGAGACTCGGCACGCGCGAGACTCATCCTCCCGAGATGGCACTCGTGTGTGTCCCTAACTGCACGTGCCGAGGTGACACCAATGCAAGTGTGGGTTCCAGACGCGGTTTCAGAGCCGTTCGTTTCTCAGAGCGGTTACCGGAGAAAGGACTTTACAAGAGCGCACCTGTATAGTACTTCAGCGGGGACGGCAGAGGGGCCGACACTGACGCTGCACACGGGGACACTTCAGATCTGGGGTTGGGCTCTTCTCCTTCCCTGTCCCCCCCTTTGGTTTTGATCTGCCAGAGGGTGTGGGCACTTGCTGGACAGAGACAGAGGCAGAAGGGGAAGAGGAGGAAGCACCCCCGTGGGGGATGGTCCTGCCACAACCCCTCCTCCCTTCTCCTGTGGGGTTTTGGGTACACATGCACAGATGCCGGCATGTTTCTCAAGACACCAGGCCGGGACCGAAACGGCACAGCTGGCCCTGTGGGATGCAGCTGCCATAACCGCCACGCTGCCAGCAGGCCCTACGGCTGCTTTCAAATTGGGGACTTCAATTTAACAAGTACACACGACACCAACAGTACAATGCAGTTGGGATGATCTCACCGTTCCTTAGTGATCCGAGATACTGCAGACGGCTGGAGTTGCTTTATGGCCAACCTTTTACTAATACTACTTATATCGTCTTACTTATTATTGGTCATGGGAAAGTCATGACGTATGTTTGCATAGAAAAATACGTCATGACTTCCCCCCACGACCTAATATTTTAATTTGTATAGGGCCCATGTGCTCACCAGTGAGAGACAGGGACAGAGTAAGACAGAAAGAGAAAGTGAGAGAACGAGCTGCCAGGTCCGGGGCTCGAACTGCGGTCGGCCATGTGCGAGTCCAGAGCCTTAACTCCGCAGTACCTGCCGCCCCGGCTCTCAGATGTGGAGCAGCAGCAGCCACGACCACCCAGCCCTCTTTCCTCACGGCTGCTCCACCTCCCCGTCTTGCTCCCAGCCAGCACGCACTGCGCTCCAGGCTCCGGCTGCTCTGAGCAGAGGGCGACATCCAGCTCGTCAGTTCGGATTCCCCGGCGTCTGCTCCCAGGTCAGGGTTCCCACCAGGTCTGGTCCCCGACACTGTCCCTTAATCCATTCAGCTTCCTGAGGCCGAACGTTACCCCTAAACCCTGCTGCCCTCCACACGGCCACTCAGACGGCTCCTGCCCCCAGCACGCCCGTGGCTGGGACCGAACGGCCCAGGCAACGTGCCACCGTCTGTCTTGAGAGTTCTACCGGCCTGGAGGCCCTCTGCCCAGTCTCGAGTCGAAGAACCCCAAGTCATGACGATTTTCTTTGGTTGCCATGCACTCTTGATACCGGCATGCACCTACGTGGTACCACATGACCTTCTCGGCTACGTCCCAGGGAGCATGCCGTGACCCCGTGCCCTCACAGACCACAGCAGCAAGGATGTTATACCTGGTGGCGGAAGGCTGGGCTGAGATGAACAGATCTGCTGCCTTTCTAGAATAAATCCGCTATTTCTCTGAGTAGAGAAGGGACTGTGCCAGCATAACCGACCTCTCTATAAACAACCACACGTCCCACGTCATTACATCTTACGAAAAGCCACAGCAGCCCTGAGGGTGCCTGGCTGGTAAGAGCAGAGACTGCAAAGCACAGGAGGGTGACCTCGCAGCGGGCCCAGGGGCGGGCGCGACGACCTTCCACAGGGCACACGTCTACACTCATTTCCACCTCGTTAGAGATGCTGTGCTTTACCCCGGTACAACTTGACCACCCCAGGTGGCCCGACAGTCGGCCCCAGACGCTCCCCACTTCCAGGACTTTACCAGCTGCGTCCCCTGTGCGTGGGACACCGGTCTGTCTTCCGTCCCCTGGCCCCCTGTCCTGATTCAATTTCCACGCCGCCCTCACCCACACCCTGAAGATGCTGACACCACCATCCTTCCAGCCTGGGTGCCCTGTTCATCGTGAGTGGGACGTGGCCCCACTTGAACTCGCCTCACTCTCAGAAGCAAATACAACTTCTACCTCTGATTGATACAATTTTTTTTTTTTTGAGAGGTTTTTGCTATAGGGTATGTGCACTTGCCAGAAAGAGACAAAAAGCGAGAAATCACCCCCCGGGGGGATGGCCATGCCGCAGTCCCTTCTCCTCCTTTCTGCTCTCGGGATCTTGGGCACGCACACACGCCCGGCCTAAGTTTTAGCCACTGGGTCTGGGACTCGAACTGCAGTCAACTACATGGGAGTCCAGCGACATAGCCATTACACTAACTGCTGGTCCCTGGTAGATACAATTTTGATCATTTGGGAAATACTGATTCGGATACTCATTCAACATTGATTCAGATACTCCCTCCCTTCAACTGTTGCATGGCCACGAGGTGCCTTTGTCATAAAGACACGAGCTATGCTAAGTACACGGCTTTTTTACAGATTTATTTATTTATTATTATTTTAATTTAACCAGTGAGAAAGCAAGCTGCCAGGTCTGGGACTCGAATCGCAGTCAGTCGTATGGGAGTCCAGCACTTTAACCGCTATGCTACCTGCTGATGCAGACAGCCACCTCGGGAGGACGCGACGCCCCGCTCGTCACTGCCTCCCGCTGCCAGGAGCAGCTGCTGCTTTGCTGTGCCGAGTCTCCCGGCCGCGCCCTGCCTTCTAAGAGCGGCTGTTTCGGTAACTCGCGTGCCGTGCCCACGTGTGTTTCTCACAGGTAAGAACTTATCGACTGCACACTTTTTAAGTATGTAAGAAAGCGTTACAGAACACTACAACGTCAAGCCCTGGACGATTACGCGGAAGACATAAGAACCAGGGGAGCAGTGGCAAGTGACCCTCACTGCCCATGTCCCGCACATATGCTGTCACGCAAGCCGGCACTGCTCAGCCTTTCCAAGTCACGCCTGAGGCACGGAAGAGCAAACACAAGTTCTTAACAGACCCGGAGGGCCACCCTCCCACGCACTGCACCGACTCTTCTCCCGTGATGCAAGGCTGCGAGGCCAGCCGGCGAGCCTGCCGTGTCACGCACAGGTGATGATGTGCCCGTTTCCTGGACTTCGAAATCCACTCTTGGCCCTGGCCAGCGTGATGTGCAGTGGTGACTGGACCCCACCCTGCTGACTGCGGTTCAAGTCCCAAACTCGGCGGCTTGAAAATCATGCCGGGCGTGTGTGCATGTGCCCAGAACACCAGAGGAGAATGGACTGTGGGGTGCCATTCCCCCAGGGGGTGATCTCTCATTTTCCCTCTGCCTCTCTGTTTCTCTCCACTGAGTGCATGCACCCTATGGCAAAAAGCCTTAAAAATTCAGTCTCATCTCTAGTGTATTTTGTTTATATGTATTTGTTCACACACACCGTGTGTGTGTGTGTGTGTGTGTGTGGTACATGTTATATACAGTACGTCTAGGTTTAGTCCGTCACGAGAGTGCACGCATGTGCGACAGGGCGAGAAAAGTCCCCTCACCACAGTCTTGTCAGGGTACCAGGCACGTGCGAGGCACCCGGTGTGCGTTCAGGCCGCCCAGGGACTTGACCCGACGGCCAGCCGTGGGAGGCCTTCAGCCCCGCTGGGCTGGGCCTCTGGCGTATTCCTTGAGGTAGCAGCAGCAGTCTGCCCTTGGGTTCCCTGCCACCTGCCACCTCCCGAGCCGTTCCTGTCCACGGTACGCTCCAGCTGCACGTGGCCGGGCTGCCGTAACTGGGGTGTGGGCCCGGCACGGAAACAAAGCAGCACCAGCAGAGCCAGAGCCCAGCACCACGGTGTGAAGAGTGCATGGTGAGGCGGCAGATGGCAAGGCCAGAGCGGAGGAAGGGAGGAGCGGGCAGAGAGAAACACTGAGGCTCTGCTGGCCCCCGCCCACCCCTGGCCTACCGCTGTCCCCGCTCTGGAGCGACTCGCATGGGTTTCCCCCTGGCTGCAGCGCTGCCTGTCTACAGGGGTCCTGGTCGTCTACCAGGGCGGCATGGACCCTGCTCTCCCAGGTTCCCCTTCTCTCGGCTCGTGGGCAAGGCCAGCTCACGGACTCTCTCGCCTGCGGCGTGCCCCGCCCCAGCCCCGGCACCTGTACCACGCAAGCCCAGCTCCGTTGATGCCCTCCCTCTAGCTCCCAGCTTCGCAGTGAGCCGAGCACGGGCGTCTACCGCTGCCTCTCCGACTGGGCGCAGGACTGCAGTACGAGAGGTGACGGCAGACGCCATCTCCCTATGCCTCGCCTGCGGTGAGGGCGCGCGCAGCTGGCCTGGCGTTTCTGCTGGTGAGCACTGCACTCTGCAGGCCGGGCCGGGCAATGCCATGAGCCTGGACTCAGTGGCGAGGCAGGAGGACTGCCAGCTCAGGGTGGCCTGGGCACCACAGGGGGCCCTGTGGCAGAGGCCCCCAGGAGGTGCCGGCACAGGGCCAGGCGGGAGGGCTGCAGCACAGCAGGGACTGTCTTGCACAGACAGGAGGCACTGCTGACTGGAGCCGAATGCGGCCTGCCCGCCTCCAGCTAAGTCCCTTAGGGAGGAAGGGTACATGCTGCTCTTACCATCGCTCGTACTCACCTAATCAACATGTTTCTTAGAATGGTAAAGTCACAATGCTCACCGTTTTCCACTGTAAGAAAAAGAAAAGAGGCCACTAAATTCCATTTTTTCAAGGGAAATTTCACGGGAGCGTGGGGCTAAAAACAATGAGGTAACATGCACAACGGCTGGATCCCTTTCCTCGCAGTCTGGCGCTGGCACTGCTCAGTGAGGCCACGGCTGCGGGCGTGTGTGCTGTCACCGTGCTGCCGGGCGCCCTCCGCGAAGGACCGGACGCCTGCAGATGAGCTCGCCAAAACAAATGCAGGAACTCGGGAGGGGAACTCATGCCCACCTACAAACCGGGAGAGGGTACTCTTATTCCAAAACAAAACGCACTTCATAAGGCCAGCGGCCTGAGTGAGGGGAGGAGCACTTTAGAAAAGCCTCCTACCATCGCCAAAATGAAAAGGTAAACCAAGAACTTTAAGGTTCTTTTGTTTAAAAAGCAACAAGAAGAACTTTAGGATTTTCTGACTTAGTGTTGTTCCTAACAGGGACCCTGCACGGGAGCAGGCAGGGTAGGGGCGCGAGGAAGGTAGCATGCTGCTCCAACCACCATGTTGGAGGATGCGTGGGGCCCCGAGTCTCAGCCTAGCAGCCGAAGGCTGCCTGGCATGAACAGGTGGAGCAAGACACGAGTCGCTGACACAGACTAGCTGGGAACAACGTCCTACAAGTGACAGAACTGCTCAAAACGCCGCCAACAAGCAGACGAGACCATGGCGACTCCGTCTTAGTTCCAACTCTCATCATCGAGACTGAATGTTGGATTGAACCAATACCAAAACAAATTCGAGGAAACACTTTTATTGACAAGAGGACTTCTCAGTTTGATGTTATAACTCACATTTTATAGGTATTTAAAAACTCCTCACAAAACGAGTGAAGAGGATCTCTTAATAATGAAATGTTTTAACTCTAAAGACGTCAAGTCCCAAATGGTTGCTTGTGCCCTAAGGACACCGAAAATGCTTCGACTGGACTCGTACGTACTCTGACATCCCTGAGGGTCCCTGAACAGCGCGCTCAGATCACGGTGACGGGTGTGTAACGCACCAACCTCAGAAGGTCCGTCAGGGCCCCAGGAGTGACCTTGGGGCCCTGACTAAAGGGTCCCCAGTTATAATTACGTGTTAAAACAAGGCAACAGAACAGACTTGAGGGGCAGGGCTGGGGCGGTGGCGGCTGACTTCTGGAGCATGAGAACGTCAGGGCTGAACACATCCTCGCCGGGCCTTCCATGGCGTGAGGTCTCAGTCAGCCATGTACTTACAGGGAAACCGAGACTGCAGAGTGGGGAGGTCAGAACTACCCCCGGAAATACAGACCACGTCAGAGCAGCATGCACGCCACACTGCTTAACGTGAGCGCAGACACTAATTCCACCTGCGAGCCCTTACAAAGTCATTCGCTGAACAGAACTTACCTTCTGCAACACCCCAGGGGTACTGCCTTCCTCGGACCCTTTTGCCATTCACTTCAATGATAGTATTACTACCTACCACGGCAAGAGGTAAACGGTCCTGCAAAACAGAGCGTTCCGGTCAAGGCACCTCTGCAGTCCTCACACACTCAAGAATAACGCTCTATCACTCAACACACCAGCAAAAAAAGTACTATGATCATTCCTACATCACGTCCAAAGGTCATCCAACAGGGACTTAGTAATCTACCATTGTGTGTAATAACACCAGGGTTACGGAGAATGCAACCCCTTCTTCTCTCAGAGTGAGACTGCTCAAGTGTGTGTTATACTCCTCAATTACTTGGTAAAAATCACTCAAAAAAAAAAATCACTCCAAAAGTTGTCCCATATTGGGTGTGGGGGAAGGGTAAAAAAAAGGTATTTGCATTTAGAGAAGAAAAGAAAATGAGGCTGGTAACTAACGGCCTACCTGACCTCAACCAACCCTAACATTTCTGGAAGAAGGAATATTCTATTTGTTAAGTTCTAACTTTGGAAGTCCAGACAGATGATTAGATCTGTACTGACCCATATTCACTCAAAGTATACACTTTCAAAGTTTATGCAGCTTCTGGAAATATGTAAGTAGCTATTTTATAAAACCTCAGAAATTCTTCATTAGTCAAATACAACATGTACTTCACTACTTCAAGGTGATTACATTACTTGCTTGCGTAATGCTGTAACGCGATTTTTTAGGTCCAGAACACTTAGTTAAGTACAATAAATTAAAAACCAGAAAATTACGCTGGTGTGGATCTTGCTTAGCTTTTATAAATGGACAAAAAAATAATTTTTGATTGGCTCTTAAAGATTAAAACATAACAGAATGAATCCTGTCCCTTTCTCATCCTTTTTGTTCTTTTGCTTTGCCATAGGACACACGCTGAAGGGACGGGAGAGAAAGTGAGAAACCAGCCCCAGGGCGGAAGGCCTGACCACAACCCCTTGCCCAGCAGCCGCTCCTGGGATTTTGGGCATGTGTGCCCGTGAGAGCATCTCCTGGCCCCGCAGCACCGCCATGTCCCAGTGACGATGCGCCTCAGGAGAGCCGTCGCTGCAAGGGCCCTGCAGCTTCTACAACTGGGGAGACACTTTCATGGCCTGGTTCGGACTCTCACTGCACAGGTGGCCGTGGGGACCAGTCTCCTCAACCACCAACCCACTGCTGGGCCCTCACCGTTTGTGTTCACGGGGGAAATCACACAGCATGAAACCAGCTTGCTGAAGACTCTCTGAGACAGAAACTGTTACTCACTCTCATACTGCATGTAATGTTCTAGTACATCCAACAGTAAATCAGCAGGGTTAGCTACAAAGCTGAAAGAACCGAAGCAACCCCCACCCACCCTTAAGCCGACGACTTAGAACACGGCCTCTCTGGCCTTTCCTGGGCACGTCGTGTTCAAGGCCCCGACGTTCAGTGCCTGCATCGCAAGAACCTACCTTTATCTTTTTAACAAGCTTATTTTCTTCTTCATCGTCCGTTTCTGGAAATTCATATATTTTAATTTTATGTTCTTGGATCTCTTTCATTATCTAAAGTGAAAGCAAAGGTAAACAGAAGAGCGCCCACGTTAGTCCGTGAGCCCGACTCTTGGACCCTGCTGAGAGCCCTCCATTCCAGGTCCTCTGCTGTTTTACAATGATGCATACCGGTACCTTAAAAAAACTACATACACAGAGGCTTAAAAAGCCCTAACGTTTATAAACACCCAAATCCAATCCCTTCGGAAGTGCCAAAGCCTCGTCCCAGGTGGGGAGCCCCTGAGTGCTGGGGCACCCCAGAGAGCAGCCTCTCGGCTCGTCGGCCACTTCCTGACAGTGACCGGGTCCTCTCCAGGTGTAACTCAGGAGCTCTCTTATGAGCTCACTCAGCAGGCTTACCCTCGCCTACGACGTTCAGAACTGCTCAGGGCACATAAACCGGGTATGGCCGGTCCCAGCTGCAAGCGGATCAGAAAACGCCCGCACGCACAAACCACGGAACGGGCACAGCAGAGACAGCCCAGAAATGACGCCTGGGAGTTAATAAGGGAAATGCAGAAGACCCAAGAAGACTCTAATAACATCAGAAACAACCACTTCAAATGGAACTATCTTGTCGGAATTCTAAACGGAATACAGGCTTCCAAATAATTTTCCGCTAACTACCCTCTGCAAAGGCACCACAGCCAACGGCCAATGATCAGGCCCGAGCGCGCCTGCGGCGCTCCCCATGGCAGGGTCCCCAGCAGCAGTGCCGTGTTCCAGTGACGACGCTAGACAGGACAGCCGTCACTGGGAAACAGGCCCCAGTTTCTACAACGGGGGTAGATACTGAACACACGTGGTGAGGCAACAGGACACGGCTAGATGCGGAGGGAGCGAGCGGCTGGCTCTGAGAGCCGCGGTCCGGGCCCGGGGGCTCGGAAAGGCCCGAGCTTGTCTTCACAGCACAGGCCAGAGCCCCGCCTTCCCTACACAGCCGCCTGGTCCACCCGGCAGGTGAGGCCCCACGGCTGACTCTGGGCGTCTTCCAGCTGTCGGGCAGGCACCCCTGGTTAGGAGCCACCATTCTAAGCGTACAAAACACCTGCGCGGCCACTAGAATGTGCGCAGTGTGGAAGTAGAGACCGTTACTTACTCATCTGTCTTTCTCTAAGCTCTCGGTATCTAAATCAAGGTACATGTAACTCGAGACAGAAGGGGACAGATGTATTCTGTGATTGGTAACTGAAACTTAGTGCATCACAAAATAAAGATGGGACTTAATAAATGTAAAATAATGGGACCAGCAGTTAGTGTAATGGCTATGTCGCTGGACTCCCATGTAGCCAACCATGGTTCGAGTCCCGGACCCGTTGGCTTAAACTCACTCTGGGTGCGTGTGCTTGCGTGCCCAAGATCCCAAGAAGAGAATGGAGGAGAAGGAATTGTGGCATGCCCATCCCCCACCTAGTGGGTGATTTCTCGCTTTCTGTCTCTCTCTGTCTTTCTGGCAAGCGCATGCGCCCTATAGCAAAAACCTCTCCAAAAAAAAAAAAAAAAAAGTAAAATAAATGAGAAACACATACTCCTGGTAGAAATACAATTACAGTAAAAATGATGTACTTAAAACATTCTCAAAATTTATACGAATTTAACCCAATTGCAAAATTAATTCCAACAGGTTCTTTCTTCTGTAACAGGTTTCAGGTACTCTAAAATTCATATTGAAAAAGGTGAAGAAAAGACAAGCATTCTGTTACAAAGGCACTATAGGGAGAGTACGAGTGAAGATCTATTTTTAATTATATAAAGCTGCTGTGGTCTTCCACTGGCACATGACAGAAAACAGACTGCCAGACAGGAGAGGCTCCAGAAACTGACCCGACACTATAAGGCACACTATACAACAAGCCACACACAACAGGATAAAGAAAACATCGTTATTTAACTTGGTATTATTGAGATAACTGGGCATGAGTTTAGAAAAAAACGGCTTAAACTATGTATACCTCATAAACAGCAGTAAGAACAAAATTAAGCTATAGGAGCTTAAGAGAAAAAAAAAATGGGAGAGAATTAAAAATACTCAGAATAAAAAGGACCCATAAAATACATACAGATGATACTAAGTTCAACTGTTTAAAAACACAGGACTTAAAAAGGATGCTCGTGAAAGAAATTTCAAAACCTAAACCTCTGCTTTAAAAAAAGTTCAGCTTAGGGACCAGCAGATGGTGAAATGGCAATGTTGCTGGACTCCCATGTAGTCGATCGCGGTTCGAGTCCTGGACCCGATGCCATAAACTCACGCCGGGTGCATGTGCGTGCGTGCCCAAGATCCCGAGAGGAGAATGGAGGAAAAGGGATTGCGGCGTGGCCATCCCCCCTGGGGGGTGATTTCTTGCTTTCTGTCTCTCTGTGCCTCTCTTTCTGGTGAATGCATGCACCCTATAGCAAAAACCTCTTCAAAAAAAACAGTTCAGCTTGGAGCCAGCAGGTGGTGTAATGGTTAAGGTGCTGGGTTCCCAAATGGCTGACCACAGTTCAAGTCCTAGATCTGGTGGCTTGAAACTCACACTGTGCGTGTGTGCATATGTGTGCGCACTTGTGTGTGTGTGTGTGTGCGCGCTTGTGTGTGTGTGTGTGCGCCAAATCCCGAGAGAATAAAGAAGGAACTATGCTGGGGTCACTTCCGGGGGTGACTTCTCACTTTCCCTCTCTCCGGCAAGCATGTGCATCCTATAGCAAAAATCTCTCTTTAAAAAAATAAATAAATAAAAGTTTAGTTTTTCTGGGAAATAGAATTAAAATAAATAAATGCTTAGAGGCCACTTCATTACCAAAAAATTTGTTTCTTTTTTTTTGTTTGTTTGTTTGTTTGTTTGTAATTCATGATAGAGCATATGTGCATGAGACAGATGGAGAGAGGAGCGCCACCTCAGGCTTCCTCCAGCTCTCCAGCCCTCCAGGACCTGGTGCCTCTGTGCTTGGTCCCTCGTTTCAGGTCTGCTGGGTCTGGGACTCCAACCACGCTGGGCACGTGTGGGCCTGTGCTGGTGGTCCTGTGCTAGGCCTGTGCTGGGCACGTGGCTTCTGTTCCACAGAAGCTAGGCTTCCAAGAAAGTTTTAAAAATAAAAATGGAAAGTAATGCTCACAGAGTTATACTGAGACAGCCATTGCCACTGTCCACAGCCACTGCCACTGTCCACAGCCACTGCCACTGTCCACAGCCATTGTCCCACCATGTCCAGAGACACTCCCACTGTCCAGAGACACTCCCACTGTCCACAGCCACTCCCACTGTCCACAGACACTGTCCACAGTGCGTCCACAGACACTTCCAGTGTCCACAGCCACTCCCACTGTCCACAGCCACTGCCACTGTCCACAGCCATTCCCACTGTCCACAGACACTCCCACTGTCCAGATTCACTCCCACTGTCCACAGCCACTGCCACTGTCCAGCCACTCCCACTGTCCACAGCCACTGCCACTGTCCACAGCCACTGCCACTGTCCACAGCCACTGCCACTGTCCACAGCCACTCCTACTGTCCAACACTGTCCACAGCCACTCCCACTGTCCACAGACACTCCCACTGTCCACAGACACTCCCAGTGTCCACAGCCACTCCCACTGTCCACAGACACTCCCACTGTCCAAAGACACTCCCACTGTCCACAGCCTGTTTTCTTATGGAAACATCTAGACAGACAACACAGGGGTGGTGATAGGGGGAACCACGAAAATAATTCGTATCATTTGAAAGAGTAATTTCTTCCTGGGAATTCATGCTGAGAAAATAATTCTAAAGAGGGAAGAAAGGGAGTGGAGGTAGGGGTTATTAAAAAACATTTAAAACAGTCTTATTTAAAAACTGACAGAGGATAGGGTATTACAATAGCAGATAAAAGCTTTGAGGAGTAACTAAGATTAGGAAGGAACTTCAAAAATGTCACAGCAAAAATGGAATTAAAGCATGAGTTTACTTTGGTGCAAAAGTACTTTGAAGCCCATACACCGTTTTTCATGATATGCATTTCCATCAACTTTATGAAGCTCTCAAGTATCTTCAAAAGTTGTTTTCAATACAGTATAAATGGAAATACAGCGCAGCAAGAGAAATGGATTCCAATACAGTACGTTTAAAATAGCAAAAGCGGCACAACGGGTGAATGTGAGAAACCAGAGTTAACTCATTCTGCTCACCTGCTTTTTAAACTGCTGGCATTCCTCTGGTGTGAGCGTGTCTGCTTTGGCAATAAGTGGGATGATATTCACTTTTTCGTGTAAACGCTTCATAAATTCAATATCCAATGGTTTGAGTCTGAAACACACAGCATTTGACACAACTGAACTGGGAGAAGACCTCCCTCCCCAGAGCACTGTGCTGGAAGGTGCTGTGCCCTCCCCGCGCAGGGACACGGCAGAGGCTGCACCCTCCCCGCGCAGGGACACGGCAGGTACTGCACCCTCCCTGTGCGGGGACAGGGCAGGCACCACACCCTCCCCGCGCAGGGACACAGCAGGTGCCACACCCTCCCCGTGCGGGGACACAGCAGGCGCTGCGCCCTCCCCGTGCAGGGATATGGCAGGTGCCACACCCTCCCCGCAGTGCCACACCCTCCCCGTGCGGGGACACAGCAGGTACCACGCCCTCCCCGCACAGGGACACAGCAGGTGCAGTGGGCCAGGACATTGGCAAGCACCGAGTGGCTAAAAGGCGTTGACACCTGCCCTTGAACACCCCGGTCACAGGGTTTGGGGCCTAAAGAAGAGTTGGAGAACCCAGAAAGCTCCTAAAAGGATTTCCTAGAATCGTCTCCATACTTGCTACTTGAAATTTGCAACATCTTTAAGAAATGAAAAACGGTATCCTCCCTCTACGCCTCAGTCAGCTGTCGCTGCCAACTCTCTCTTGGGCCAGGTGCTTACCAGACTCTTCTTCAGCACCCCTCCGCCCACTGGGACCGGCTGGCCTGGCTGCACGGGCACCTGAGGCACGCGGCCTCACCGCGCTCCCTCACTCCAGGCCCGTCCCAGGTGCTCTCTGTGCCAGAATCCTCAGAAGCACGCCCCTGGGGACCCCGCCTGGTGGGACTGCCGTCACCACACTGAGCTGCAATGGCTTGTGCGGGCCACTGACCCCGACCTCCCTCCCAGCCAGGTCTCACTCCGACACTCAGACTGGTCCTGGTCCGTGGGTCTGCGACCTCAGACACCCATGAGTCCCTGCAAATCGGGAGCAGCTCCCTCCTGTCTACGCTTCCCGTCTCAGACGGGTGGCACTACAACGTGGCCAGTGCTCACACCCGAAACCAAGAAGGCTTCTTCCCGAGTCCCACTTCTAGACATTCGCCAAGACGTGCCAGACAGGGAAGATGGGGTGTGCCTTCATCTCTGGGCCGTCAGTGCAGGCACCGACACAAGATGCCGCCTCAGCCGACCTGGTGTCCCTCTAAGCCACCCCCACTGCAACCAGAAAGGCCGTTCTCAATCTAAATCCGACCAAGTCATCTCCAGAGAGATCTCACCAAGGGCCAGGCCCTCCCTAGTGTGGCTGTGAGGGCTGAGGACAGGGACTACCCAGTAGCCTCACTTCCCGGCACTCTGGCCCTCTCTGTCCTGGAAGACCACACTCGGCCCTCCAAGCACAGGCGACCGCCTCGGCCTGGAAGCCCTGCCTTCCCACCCCTCCTGCTTGCCATCCTAACTCAGATCCGGCCTTCAGGGCCTGGCTTAGCATCGGCGTCCTCTGGGAACCCTCTCTGGTGTAGACCGGACAGCTTTCTCAGGGGTGACAGCGTTAACTGTGCTGCAGGACATGCCTGCACACCTCCCCTCCCCGCCTAGAGCCCCCGGGGCCAGGCGCCCCTCACTCAGCCATGCCCTCAGCACCTGGCCCGGCAGCTGATGCCTGCCAAGGTGCTCGGCCGCTTGGTGCCAAGTGGAGAAGGCAGCGTGCGATCCTCCCTCCGGCCTCCGGTAATGCTGAAGGAGGGGACTGAGAAGTAACCTTCCAGCAGGAGAAGTAAAGGTTCCGCACAAGAATACCGTCCTAAAGTACTATCCTCAACTTTTATAAACCCATGAGGAAGACGGAGGAAAAGTAATTGTTATTCATTTTATTAACTAATAGTTACCTGATATTTTTAAATAAAGAAAAATACGCATTTGCAATTAGGGAGGTTGGAGCCCAGAGACTAACGAGGTCCTTCTCCTCACTGAGGACGACTACGACACCTGACCGTGGCAGTGAGAAACGGAGGTGAGGAGGGAAGGCAGCAGATACGGGGAACTACCTCAGTTCTTCTATTCTTGCCTCCTCTGGAATCTGCTGCTGGCGTTCAGAGAATAGAGAACACTGTGAGAAAAGAGTGTGGCTGGAATGATAACAGTAATGTATTATCATCTGTGCCCGTATCTCACTAGTGCAAACTAAAGCACCTTCACCAATCAGTACAGATGACACTAAATAAAAGCCCACGACCACTCGGTCGCAGGTCTCTGACTCTCTGGCTCACTTTCTAGCATATGCTTGCAGCAAACGTAGACGCCACTGCTTCATTAGTATCACACAGGGTCACACAAAAGCAGAAGCCTGCTTGACCTGCGACGGGAGAGCAGCAGAGTTTAACCTCTCTGGCGCACTGGACCAGCGAGCTTCGTGGCCTGACGCTCAAGGGAGCCGGACCCCACACAGCTGACTGCAGCGCAAATCCCAGCCCCAGTGGCCTGGAAACCACGCTGGAAACGTGTGCGTGCCCCAAAGCCCAGCAGGATGGGGCAGTGTGCCGCAGGGTCAGGGCGTGGCCATGCCCAGGAGTCCTTTCCCCTTCTCTGGTCTCTCTCTGGCAAGTACCCTCTGCCGATGAGCAACTTGGGGGCATCTCACAGGAAACATTAAAGTCAAGATCCAAGCTGCCGAGACTTTACAATACTTGCGGGTACTTACATACCCGCTCCGCAAAGAGAAAGGCACTGCAAAGTGGCTGGACGCGCAGCCCCTGTGGACCTGCAGCCCCGCGGGGGCCTCGGCCCGCGTCTCGAGGTCTCCTGTATGTGTGAGGGCCACCGCAACGCCCACAGCCCTAGCTGGCTGGGTGTGGGACGGGCTCTGCACACAGACCCCCCCCCGGGGCTGCCTGCGCCGCGTCTTTCTCTGTCTCTCACATGAGAGAGATGGGTGAGTACAACTTCTAAAACATCAAACAAAAAAATGTGTGAGAAGGAACTGGAGAAGTCGGCTTCTTAAATATAAAACAAAAGAGCCAAAAAACATTTAAATCACATAAAAATTAAACTTTGGGGAAAAATGCAAAACCTTAGAAAAGTTCCAATAAAGCCCTTCTGCCCTTCTAAACCAGCAGGCAGATTCCCGACGTTCGCAGTGAGCGGCAGAGAACACGCTCTGGTGGACATCCTCCTCTGCTCGTCTGGTTTTACGGCAGTTCACCCACAAATCGGCCCGTCTGCTGTGATGCTTGAGGGTGCGTGGTGAGAAAGAGGAGGAAAGGCGGCATGCACACGCGTGTGCCTCACAGCAGGGCCTGGTCATGCCACATGGCAGAACTGTTCAAAGACACGTTTTTACACACAGAAAGTACAAATGCTGAGCCGCACCCCTGTGACAAAGAAGAAATGGCCCAAGCCACTACATGTGGCTGGGCGGGCGTGCTCGGGCCCCAGGTGTGCCTCGAGTGGCTGAGGCCAGGACACCCATCTGCCATCTGGCGTGCCTGTGGGGTCCGGCTCCCCTGGCAGGTCGTGGACCTCCATGCTACAGGGCCTGCCCAGCTAGCTTAGACTGTAGCTCTTACACTGAACGACAGAATGTTCTACAGAGAATTTCCAGAAAATAAACCCACATTAGAGGAAAAAGACTAACCTCGAAGTATACAGCAAAAGAAAGAACTATGGGACAAACGACAAATATTTGTATGTATGTCTGTGTATCTTTCTAAGGGAAAACCTTTCTGTGTAACACTCACTGAATAACATTGATTAGGGAATCTAGAAAGTACCGAGACAGACAGAAAGGCCTACTTCATTTTACAGATTTCAACGGAATTTCAGTCTGAAGTGAACAGGGGCTTTCGAATTCCTTCTTCCTTCCTTCGTCAGTTTGCTATAGGGCATGTGCGCTCACCAGAGAGCGAGCGAGCGAGCGACAGAGTGAGAAATCACCCTGGGGATGATCACGCCACCATCGCATCTCCTCCGTTCTCCCCGGGAGTTTGGGCCTGCACTGGTCCGGGACTTGAACCATGCAGTTGGCCATGTGGGCTCCAGCTGCCTTAACCTCTGTGACACCTGCTGCTCCTGCATTTGGAACTCTCTGCATAAAATTCAGGGTCACATTCTTTCACGTAATCCATAGTATCACACAACAACAGGCAAAACTGTACTCTATTTCTAAAAATAGTTAGGCTGAGAAACTGTTCGAAGACATATTTTTACACAGAAAGTAAAAATGTTGAACCCCCACCCCTGTGACAAAGAAGAAACGGCCAAAGCCACTACATGTCACTGAATCACATCAACTTTTCCCCCTAAAAGAAACTCTGATTTCCCATGCAATTTTAAGAAATAAAGTTTTCCCCAGGGGGATGGAAGGAATGTGATTTCGTGAGAATTACTGAAGCTTGGAGAGAGTCCGGGAGATCTACAATAACACAACTGCTTAGAAACTGACAAATTCCTGTTGACATAACTGCAGATGAAGCATTCACTCCACTTGTGGCTTCCAGGAGGAAAGCCCGGACAAATTAAATCAGAACGGGAAAGAATACACAAATTTGAAAGGAAGCTGCACACGTTCTCCTGAGCAGCGGCCCGGTGCGCTGCACGTCTGTGACACCTACTGTGTGTCACTAGAGTAACCGAGGCAGTGCCAGCACAGGACGGGCATAGGCTGCTACGACCAAGCCTGCGGAGGGAGACCCTGAAGGGAGGGCGGCCAGAACACGGTCACCGGGGCCTTCCTGCACATCCTCCAGGGTCCGGCTGGACGTGCTCCCTCAGACCATGGGGGTCCCTCAGACGGGTAACCCTGGCTGCAAAGGCGGCTTCTCCTGGTGTGGCAGACCCGTTACGGCACAGCGGGCAGTGACGGCAGCTCGGCTAGCCACGGAGCCCTCCGCCACGAAGGGGCGGTCCCCCTCTCCAGGGAGCAGCGAAGCCCGGATCACGAGGAGCGGGAGGAAGTGGGTGCTGCCCACCCAGAACTGACGACTCTCCCCCACACGAGCCTGCCACCATCTCACCGGCACAGCGCGTGCACTCCAGAGCCCGGGGCGAGGGCGCCCCCAGGCACCCCACAGCAGGACCCGCCGGTGGACAGACACAAGTGTGAGAAAGGGCGGTGCTGACCCGTGTCCCGACGGAGCGATGAAGTAGAGACAGCACTGCACCCTGCTGTCGGGCATCTGCCGGCGGTTCACCCGCGACTCTGCGTTCAGGTAGTCCTCAAACTTACTGTCGATGTAGTCGATGACGGGCTGCCAGCTGCAGAGCAAGAGGGACAGGCGGTCACGCTGCGGTCCGACACCGGGCAACAGCTTCCGGCGGCTAAGGGGCGTGACCGATCTTCTTACATAGGCATAGCCAATCTCCCACTGGAAGAGTTTCAACTCACTCCACAAAATGACTCAAAAGCATGTAGAACTTATGTTGAATAAACCTTGATTATGTCAAAACTTTTCCAATGGGGGGAAAACCACTTAGTGTCAAAACACAGCTAAATTATCATGAGCATACTATTGGCACTGATAGGTACATCGATGCTAAGACTCTTTACAATATAAAACTGATTAAATCTGAGGACTTTTACATTTCAGATGAAGAGATTAAACAACAGAAAAGTCTCATGATGAACTTACTTTTGAGAGTTTATGGAAAATTACCTCAAAAACAAAGTAGAATGCAAAGAAAAAATGAAAATACTGTTATATGAGATAATTACTTAGATTAGAATTTCATAGGTCTTTTTCTTATGAATCATGGAAAAACTGAAAGCTTACAAATCAGGTTCAAATTAGGATGCCAGAAAATAATTTATATAAATGAATAAAATTACAGTAAATAAAAAGTTTTAAATTTCTGATTAATGAGATTAGATTTTTTTTTTTTTTTTTAAGGATTTTGCCAAAGGGCGTGTGCACTCGCCAGAGAGCAACGGTGTGAGGTAAACCCCGAGGGGTGATGGCCATGCTGCAATCCCTTCTGCTGCATTCTCCTGGGATTCTTGACACATGCAAACACGTGCAGTGTGATTTTTAAGCTGCCAGGTCTGGGACTTGAACCACAGTCAGCCATGTGGAAGTCCAGCACCTTAACCACCACACTACCTGCTGGCCCCATAATGAGCATTCTTTTATCTGGCTATGTTGTTTTAGAATTCATGTTAAAAATAATTTCAGGGTGGGGGAACCAGCAGGTGGCATAGTTTGGGGTGTTGGACACTCCCACTTGGCTGACCAAGTTCAAGTCCCAGACCTGGCAGCTTGCTTTCTCACTGTCTCTGTCTCTCTGTCTGTCTCTCTCTGGTCAAATTAAAAAAAAAATAAAAATGAATAAATAAATAAAATTAAATAAAACAATTCTTTAAAAAAGAAAAAAAAAATAATTTCAGGGTAGGAGTTATCTCCAACTGGCAGAAAAGGAAACTGGTCCCACAGCGCTTAGCCACACTGCTGAATGGGTGGGCTGGGCCGGCGCCCAAGCTCAGCGGCCTCTCTGACTCGGTGAGCTTTACTAGGGTAGGCAGACGTCTGACCCCGGGCTGCCCAGACACACTGGGGGCAGTGAGGACAACCCTTCTTACCAGTTACTATTATCCACCGCATCTCCGAATCCGGGGGTGTCCACTATCGTGAGCAGCAGCTGAACCCCGCCTTCCTTGATTAACACTTTGGACTGCTCCACCTGGAAGAATCACCGGTGCAGAGGTTAACACGCATCTCCAGTCGTTCCCCAAGGCTCCCACAGCCCCGTACGCAGGCCACTTCCCACGCGGGCCTATGCTGGAAGCTTGGCCCAGTGCACTCTTACCGAGATGTGGTGGACCTTCAGGAGGTGTGGCCTAGTGGGCAGTTTCTGGGTCACGGGGCCCCCTGCACACCCCGCCTGCCCCTGGTCCCCACAGTGCCGTGACAGCACGCGGTCCTGGCCCTGTGAGGCTCCAACCTTGGACTGTCGGGCCAGAATCGTAAGCCAAATCAACTTTTTCCCTAAGTATCCACCCCTCCTCAGGGATTGCTGCAGCAACGCTAAACGGACTAGGGCAGAGACGAAGCGGTTTCGTCAGAGCCGATAGGGAGCTGCTGGCCACGCACAGCAGCGCCCATGTCTTCTTTGGGCTCAAGGCTTGTGCACGCTGAGGTCCTGACGCGGAGGGAAAGCGCGTGTGCAAGCTCTCAGTGGGGTACGGCCCATGCCTGGTACACGGTAACTGACCAAAGCTCTTTAACACTTATGTAACCCAGTGCACAGCTCATGACTCAGGTGAACAACCCACTCACACTCAGTGCTCACGGAGTTCACTGTGATCTAACCCACCACTGACAGTGCACGCCCTCCTGACAGCCTCCACCGAGGCTGGCCCGAAGCATTTGCTCAAGTATTACTAGCACTCCCGCACTGTTCTCAGCATGGCTGTTAGTACACGTGTGTGTATGGCATGGCTGACAGCCAATCGTCTTCTCAGATGGGCTACTTCCATGGAACACCACCATCAGCAAAGACCCCGCGAGTGAACAACCGTGTTTGGGTAGGGGTTAAACTGCCAATTCTGATAAAAATCTTCAGTTCTCTTTAGAAAGGTTTTACATGTTTTATCTGAGAAAAGACAATGAACTTAAACAGTACCTACCACAATTCAGTGTTTTCTGTGACCACAAGTTCTGTACGGAAGGCATACATGTACACACACACACACATATGCGCAAATACACATGTATACATGTGCACAAATACGTACAGACGTATATACACACATACACATAGGTACACACACATGCGTCCGTTTACACATATAACACATACACGCATAGGCACACACACATGCGTCCGTTTACACATATAACACATATACGCATAGGCACACACACATGCATCCGTTTACACATATAACACATACACGCATAGACACACACGTGTCCGTTTACACATATAACACATACACACACAGGTACACACATGCGTCCGTTTACACATATAACACATACACACATAGGTACACACATGCGTCCGTTTACACATATAACACATACACACATAGGTACACACACATGCGTCCGTTTACACATATAACACATACACACATAGGTACACACATGCGTCCGTTTACACATATAACACATACACACATAGGTACACACACATGCGTCCGTTTACACATATAACACATACACACATAGGTACACACATGCGTCCGTTTACACATATAACACATACACACATAGGTACACACATGCATCCGTTTACACCTATAACACATACACACATAGGTACACACACATGCGTCCGTTTACACATATAACACATACACACATAGGTACACACACATGCGTCCGTTTACACCTATAACACATACACACATAGGTACACACACATGCGTCCATTTACACATATAACACATACACACATAGGTACACACATGTGTCCGTTTACACATATAACACATACACACATAGGTACACACACATGCGTCCGTTTACACATATAACACATACACACATAGGTACACACATGCGTCCGTTTACACATATAACACATACACACATAGGTACACACACATGCGTCCGTTTACACATATAACACATACACACATAGGTACACACATGCGTCCGTTTACACCTATAACACATACACACATAGGTACACACACATGCGTCCGTTTACACCTATAACACATACACACATAGGTACACACATGCGTCCGTTTACACATATAACACATACACACATAGGTACACACACATGCGTCCATTTACACATATAACACATACACACATAGGTACACACATGCGTCCGTTTACACATATAACACATACACACATAGGTACACACACATGCGTCCGTTTACACATATAACACATACACACATAGGTACACACATGCGTCCGTTTACACATATAACACATACACACATAGGTACACACACATGCGTCCGTTTACACATATAACACATACACACATAGGTACACACATGCGTCCGTTTACACCTATAACACATACACACATAGGTACACACACATGCGTCCGTTTACACCTATAACACATACACACATAGGTACACACATGCGTCCGTTTACACATATAACACATACACACATAGGTACACACACATGCGTCCATTTACACATATAACACATACACACATAGGTACACACATGCGTCCGTTTACACATATAACACATACACACATAGGTACACACATGCATCCGTTTACACATATAACACATACACACATAGGTACACACACATGCGTCCGTTTACACATATAACACATACACACATAGGTACACACATGCGTCCGTTTACACATATAACACATCCTACACCCCGGCCACGAGCTGCT
This sequence comes from Tupaia tana, assembly GCA_026018925.1. NCBI lineage: Eukaryota > Metazoa > Chordata > Mammalia > Scandentia > Tupaiidae > Tupaia > Tupaia tana. Next base: position 121,455,402 of record JAKSZU010000003.1, read on the forward strand.
GCTAAAGGCAAACCGTCGGTTTCCAGGACGAGAGAGAGAGAGACCTCAGGGTTCCACAGAACAGGGGCCGTGCTCCGGAGGGTGACGAGCTCTCCCTCACTGCACGTGGCTGTCTGCTCGTGAGGGACGGCGGCTCTCGGGACACTAAGCCTAACTCAGTATCCTGCTCTGACTGGTGAAGCCACAACGGGGTACATTACACGCTACTGCACTGCAGACCACCTGGAAAGCAACTGTAACCATTGATGTCGTCGATTACCAGAGTGCACAGAAAGGGACTAATTCCTGGTAGTTAAAGCTCCATGTGCCTTTTGGAAAGGAGAGGGATTTTGATTTCCCTCTGGCAATTTGGCAGATGCTGGCTGAAACCTAGACTCTGAGCACCTGGGACAAAGACTGTCGAGTAGGAGAGCCTGTCCCCAGCCTGTCCCCAACGCCGTCCGAGACCACGGCACTGCTCTCTAGCCATGCTGTCCCATTCGGAGCAACTGAGGAGCTGAGGGCTAACCTTCATTTAATCTGAATCACTGTGAATTTAAGCAGCCCACGTGGCTAGTGATGCGTACATGTGCGTTGTGTAACAGCGGTCCCCAACCGTGGCTAGTGATGCGTACATGTGCATTGTGTAACAGCAGTCCCCGACGCTGCACGCCTGTCCTTGATGAAAAGGACGGGAAGACGACAGCTCCTAGCTCTTGATGTCTCCCTTTCTAAGTGTACAGAGAAATGAATATTTACTCGTATTTGATATTTAGGTTGCCAAAAGCACATATTTGGTAGATAGCTATATTTGGAGTGCCCAATATTTTTATTGAGAGTTTATGCCAGGATCAAAGCAGTTTGACAACATTGATCTAAAAAGGGCAACACCGTCTGACACAGGTCACCCCGAGGAGAAGCAGGTGGCAAAACAACTTGGAAAAACAATCAGTGTTAAATTATTAAAACTAAAACATGTAAATGGTATATCTCATCTGGCTTAGGAAGTTTGCATTTAATCTGACAGTTGTCTAGTCAAAGGACAACGTGGTCAAATCGAACGTCCCCGTCTGTCTTCAACTTGCCCCGCACCCTCCGTCACCATGCTGACGATACCCGCCACTGGTGCAGATATCCACGATAACCGTGCCACTCCTCTACCCAGGAGCCCTCCTAAAAGAGATGGCACCGTATACCAGACCGTGCCTGTGCCGTGAGCCATCTGTCACTTGGACTGCAAGCCACTTCCGGTCCCTGTACTAAACACAGCCCGGCTGGCCATCCTGCTGTAATCACGCGCCCTACTCAATACAGCTGCTTGACTTTTAAGATGTTTTCTTGTTTAAAAAAAATTAGTTCAACAACGTAACTGCTGTCTGATTTGATAAGAAAATGAAGGTTTACATTTCATATGCTTTAAGGAGTCTTCGTAAAGCTTCCTCTCTTGCGGGCCCGTGAGACTCTGTGCTTCCATACATGGTCAAAGACAAGGCGGGCGGTAACAGATGGGAGAGAGCCAGGAGCCCAGCTGGAAGCCACGCCGTTCACAGAGCCAACCGTAGCCTGTCATCTGGCTTGGCAAGCATCCTCGTGGGATCCACGGAGAACAAATTAGGGCAAGTCCAGGAATGTCAGACTTTTCTTAACCAATCTATTCCAAATGGCCACTTTCCCATGCACTTTCCTTAAGCAGGTCACATCAGCATATTTTATGGCATCTCTCAGAGTTCTCGAAGATTAAATGCATAATTTAATAGCGAAGGACTCAATCAGGGCATTTTCAAAGCTGTTTCTCCCTAAGAACTAAATAACACTAAAGTCCTTTATATTGTTTGTGAATAATTAATTTACTGATGCCTCTTTTGGCTTCTTAAATTCCAGAAGTCCAAGACATTTTTTCTAATAATGTTTAATTTAATAGCAGAAAAAATCATGCCTCTAATGCTTATTATACAGCTTCATAGCCAAAGATTACGCTAAACTCTTCTACCCTAATGTTTATGAGCTATTTACTAAGGAAAAGAAAATGATTAAATTAGCTACATAAAATTCAGAAGAACGTTCAGTGAAAACTTTGGGTCTTCCCACTGTACCCAGGAGGTGGCATGATGGCCACAGACTTGAAGAGACTAGAACGGCCTAAGGTGCTCACTCAGCTCCAACTTAAGAGCTCTCTACTTTGATTATTTAATGGCTCAAAACCAAACACTACCTTAAAGGCTTCAACATGTTCCACGAGAAAGTGAAGGGGAAACGACAGGACAGCCGTGCCTCCTCATCAAAACTGCGAACCAGCTGACCGGGAGGCTGGGCCCGAGCACAGCACTGCCTGGTGCTCCCCGAAGCCCCCCCTCAGTCCTCGTCTCCCCACCAGGACCGCACAGCAGGGCCGGCCGGCTCCTTTCAGTGAGCAAGCCTCCTCCCGTCCCTTTGTTCTGGACTAGATAAGCCCACCTACCACCTTCCTGTTCCTGTACCCCCGCCTGGGCGGGAACTTCAGCTACAGCTCCCAGCGCCCCTTCCGCGACTGCTCCTCGGCCTCACGCCTCACCCATTCCCAGTTCCCGCACGGCTCTTCCCAGGCCCTCCACCCTCCCATGTCTGCCACCACGCTCAGCATCTCCTCTCCCTCTCAAGATGGGAGGGGTCTTTCTTGCTAAGCTACTGATAGTGTCTCGATGCGAGTTGCAGATCGGATCATCTCCCATTCAACAGCCCTCCAGACAACTGCGTGTACTATCTCCCCACCATCTTCCAACGCATTCATCTCTGAGGGACAGGTTCCCCACAGGACAGCCGTTCTCGGTCTCTTTTCAAAAACACAAACCACTTTATTAGACCCCTACACTCAGCCCTGGCTGTTTGCTCTCATCCTGTCCTCGCAGCTACCGCCTCATCCTCACCGCCTCACTCCCTGCTCACTTCCCAGCCCCTGCCACCGTCCCCCTTCCTGCTTCCCTAAAGCTGGCCAATCACCTCCCGGCGCCTGAGAGCACCCCTTTCTCAGGGCCCCCACGGTCTGCCACACCCTTCACTGGACTATGAGCTCTGAGAACACCGCCTTCTCCACTGCACTGCAGCTTCTGACCTGGACCGAGAGAAACCTCGAATGTCTGTCATGTGGAGGGCTAGTGTTACAGACCACTAAAATGAACAATCCCAGCTACAGTGATCCCTAGCTGGGCTCCTCGCAAACTTTCAAGGCGTCCACAGAGCATGTTATCCGGGGAACAAGACCCACTGCTTTCAGCTTTTCTCAATCTCTAACAGCAATTTACAAACCTCAGACAGCAGGCAAGTTTTAAAAGGGACAAAGGGACCAGCGGGTGACATGGTGGTTAAGGTGATAAGACACTCCCACATGGCCGACCAAGGTTCAAGTCCTGGACCTGGTGTCTTGCTTTCTCACTTTCTATCTCTGTCTCTCTCTGGTCAAATTAAAAATAAATGAACAAATAAAGTTAAATAAATAATTCTTTTAAAAAAATAAAGGGGACCAACTATAAAGTGCCAACTAAGAACTTAAAAGAAAAAAATAAACTGTCTTTTCACAAAAAAATTCTTTAATAGGATCCATTAAGAAAAAATTGGGGGGCCAGCAGTTAGTGTAATGGCTATGTCGCTGGACTCCCATGTAGTTGACTGCGGTTTGCATCCCGGACCAGTGGCTTAAACTCACGCCGGGCGCGTGTGTGTGCGTGCCCAGGATCCTGAGAGGAGAATGGAGGGAAGAGAAGGGATTGTGGTGTGGCCATCCCCCCTGGGGGGTGATTTCTCGCTTTCTGTCTCTCTGTCTCTCTGTCTCTCTCTGTCTTCCTGGCAAGTGCACGCGCCCTATAGCAAAAACCTCTCCAAAAAAAAAAAAAAAAAAATTAACATTTAAATAAGGAACTACCTCAATCAGTTAAGAGACAGAAGACAATAAGATGACCAAAGCACTTCAATGAGATCTGAACATTTAACGAGCATAAAACATTCAGCCTCACCAGAGGTCAGCACAAGTGAACGGGAGTGACAGGGAGTGAGAAAACCTTCATGTCTACACGCAATGGCACCACAGCCCGAGGGCACCAGAGCCCAGGGTGACGGAACACCCGCTCACCGTGGCCACAGCACAACACCTCCCACACGGTGAATGACACTCGTAGCGTGGGGATCAGGGACAGGCGGGGGCCGGGTCAGTGGGAGTCGGTCTCCGTGGGGAGCTAAAACGGCCTGCGCGTGTGTCTGGGTGGCGGTCACTGGATCTGCACACAAGGCTCCTCTACTTACGAGGGCCCATGGCCCAAAAGCCCATTACAAAGCCGAACACTCATGAACTGCCAGGCGCTGGGACCTCAGTGCACGTACGTGGACGTGCATAAAACTCTAGACGCAGACGTGTGGCTTTTTCCCTCGAAGGCATTTCTGCTTATAAAAGCATGTTCACAATAAAGGTGAGAAGATAGAAAAAGGAAAACACATTCACAGATCCAGGATGGCGACTTGTGTGAGTCCTGCCTCAGAGACGTCACGACCCATGGGTCACGACCCGTGGGCCACGACAGGTGCAGTTACACCCACGCCATGCAGCCCTCGGTGTGCGAGTGTGCATTTGTTGCAGAGCACGGGCAGATCTCTGTGTGTCTATCTGTTCGGACACCCACTGGCACAACTTACTGCCGGGTGAATCAAGGGGGCCCCTCACTCAGCGACTGCCTGTTCGGGGGTGCTCCAGCATCAGAATGCCCTTCCTCAGCCTGTGGGGACGGGGCTCCTCTCTCTCCGTCTCTGTCTCCTCCCCAGTCGGGCAGTATTCATCACACAAAGCATGCGCAATCATGCAAGACTACGTATCTCATTTATGAATTTGAATGTATGAACTGGTGCACTCAGAGTAGTATCTAGAATAAACAGAAACGATTACACTGGATTAATATCGTGTTGTGATTTGTCTTGTGGCTTCCTGGCCCTTCCTTACCTAACCTATGCTTTTTGTCTAGGCAGGATTACATTAGTCTAGTGTAGGCACGTGTTATCTGCTGGAAAATATATACCCTATGGCAGCACAGCACACCGTAAGACACGGACCTACAGCTCCGTGCTTATCGACCAATTCGCTTAACGACCTAACACAGGGATGAACTCGGCCATCATGTGAGGAGTGCCTGTAGTCCCGTTATCTTTCCTAGACAAAGTAAAGTAAAACATGTCAAATTACAGAACTTTCCTGAGTTCACTGGCTTCCTTCCTACCTAAAGGAGTTTACTGCATTCTCACGCTTAGTACCTAAAGAAGTCAGTATCTCCCTGAATCTGGCTTGCAAATCCAAACCTGAGAAGCAATTGTAAATATGTGTGCACTTAAGATTAAAGAAACTAAAACCCCTCATCTTTCCCATACCCTTTACTAGTTAGCATTAGACAGGCCAGCCATGTGGTCTATAAAGGCATTTTCTTTTCTTAGAGAGAGATTTTTGCTATAGGGTATGTACGCTCAACAGAGAGAGGCTGAGAGAGAAAGACAGAAAGAGAGAAATCATGCCCCAGGGGGATGCCCATGCCACAAGCCCTTCTCCTCCATCCTCCTCCTGGGATTTTGGGCACGCATGCACACACACCTGGAGTGAGTTTTAAGCTACCAGGTCCAGGACTCGAACCAAGGTCAACTACATGGGAGTCCAGCGATGTAACCATTACGCCATCTGCTGGGCCCTCAAAGGCATTTTCTATATTCTTTTAACTACCCTCATGTATCATACATCCATGATGAAGAAAATGCTTCACTCATCACATCATTTTGCCTAAATTGCCTGATTGGGAAAACTGCCTTACCATATCAGAATGTGAGCAGAAAACACAAAGCAAACCCAAGAACCTTGATAAGTAGTTGGACCAAACAGGATCCAAAAGAGGGATGTGGAGTAAGTTAAGGTACCACTAACCCTCGTTCAGGACCACAGTACAGGGCTAACGTGACTGGACAGAGAGCAGGCTTCACAAGGCTGCCTGGTCTCACTGCTCCGGGCCAGGACATGGCGCCGACGACAGGGCCCGACACACCGCCGTCTCCGCTTCCTCACCTGTAAAGCGCCGGGATACTGTCACCTGCCTCATGAACAAGAAGCCTCAGTGAGTTAGTGTCTGTGAGGCCCCGAGGCAGTACTTGAGGACACGAGCACTTAGCTTCTGGGTGTTAAGTTCTATGACCGACTTAGACCCGCATTATGCTATGTGTGCACTGCACAAAGGACGGAGAAAAGCCCTCCTCCGGAGATAAGCACCAAGGACAGCACTGGCAGGTACGGGACAGGCAGCTATCCGGAGTCTCGTGTACTTCTGCTAGCCTCTACACTCTACGGAGCTCACGAAGGACTTCTAAATGCCAGCTTACTGATCTTGAATTGAAACACTAAATTTAAAACGTCGAAGACCAGCCCTATGGCCTGGTGGTTAAAGAAGCTGGATCCCACATGGTGTGCAGCGTGGATCAAATCCTGGCCCCAGCAGCCTGAAACACACGTGGGCACATGCGTGTGCACACACCCTGTGGAAAACTGAAAAGTCAAAAGCTCATCTTCTTGCTCAAGACTGAATTTTCCAGTATTAATCACAAAGTAACGTCAGGCAGGATCAAGTTTTTAGAGCGTATTTTTGGAGGTAACTCTAAATCTCAAGTCCTGTGTGGGGCCGGCAGGTGGTGCAGTGGTGAAGGTGCTGGGCCCCAGATGGGTGATCATGGGTCAAATACTGGACCTGGCAGCTGGAAAACCACGCCGGGCACATGTGCATGCATGTGCAAAATCCCAAGGGAGAACGGAGAAGGGACTGCGGGGTGGCCATCCCAATGACTTCTCACTTTCCCTCTTTCTCTGTCTCTCAGGCAAGTGTACATACCCTACAGCAAAAATATAAAAACAAACAACTCAGGCTCTATGAAAACTATTCTCAAAAAATTTTTAAAAAGAGAGAGAGAGAGAAAATATTCGCTGCATATTGCGATTCGACGTTTGCGAGCTTCTGCCTGGCATATGCAGACAGCCTTTCCATCCTGTGTGCCGGCAGAATCACTGTCACTCGTCACACGGAGCTCAAAGGACCGCTGCCTCAGTGGAGCCTGCCAGTCGGCACTGTCACGACCCCCAGCTCACAGGCTGTGTACTGCTGCATCTGGCCACCAATTTTCCAGTCAACGGTTCAGAGCATCGCTACCAAACACAAACACAATGTGAGCCACACAAAGTAACTTAGAACGCTTTAGCAGCCACTCTAAAAGCAGTAAGAAATGGGAAAATTAATAAATTCTATTTAACCTTATATATGTAAACCAGTGTCACTACAACACTACATCAATATAGAAGTTATTAATGAGATACTTAACACTGTCCTATCACACACTGAGCCTGCAGCGTCTGGGGCGATGTTGCACCGCAGAACACCTCACTCTGGACGACCACACTCCAGAAGCTCCACAGCCACAGGTCGCGAAAGGCTCCTTACTGGAAGTGCAGACCCAGAGTCTAAAGCACTGCCCTCTGCTGCGTGGAATCGTGACCCCACACACGCGGCCAGCAGGATCGGAATGGCCTGGATCTTACCACAAAGGCACTCAGCCTACCTCAGACCTGGGGAACGGGAAGTAAACTTGCCAGGGCCCAGGGCCCGGATGCACCCTGAAGGCAGGACTCTGACAGCACACAGCTCAGGAGCCTGCAGACGCCACCCCACTCAGATGTCAGATACGGTGTGGCCCGCGCCCGGTGATCGAGGAAGAGCGCAGACTCGGTCACGGGAGCTCGCTGAGCCACGTTTTCGTCACACTGTCCCATGAGGCCTTCTCAAGGGTGGGCGTGCTCTCTAAGTGCAGCCCGACATGGTCGCCTGTGTACCAAATGTGGCTACCAAGCAGTAGACGCGTGTCTGTGTAACTAAGACAGCTTGATTTTCATTTTACTTCATTTGAATTCATGCAAACGGCCACCACACTGGACAGCACGATTCTGGGGTACCACTTCCTACTTCCAAATGTCACGTGTAGGAGGATCCTTAGGCCAGCTTTGGAAGATTAAGTCAAGATCATGCCTCTGGTTAGCTGCCCCGTTCGTGTTTTTAACGACAGTCACGTTTACCACTTTAACCGGGAAGGCCACACCACTCCGGCCTCCGGGGAAGCGGAGCAGAGGCTGCGGCGGCGAGCGCCACCCGAGTGCGTACCTGTACCGTCTTCTTTATCCTGTGGGAAGGGCCTGGGTACTCCGGGGAGTACAGATCGGTGAGGAACAGGGAGTTGATTAATGTCGACTTTCCCAATCCTGATTCACCTGAAAGAAACGGGCAATCTGTTAGATGCAGTCACGTGGCCCACCTTCAACATTCGACAGACGCATAATCAAACCTGCTTACTGGTAGGACGAGGAGGTGACATCAGCAAATATACCACACTTTTTAGAGTAAGTATTTTGCCCCTAAATTAGATTCACATTCCCAAGGCTCTTTTCTATTTCTAAGTTTATCATCTGAGTTCTATAAAGTGAAGCGTCTAATACAACAATCCACTTCTGTAACCTAACGTATTCCTAGAGATTAAAGTCAGCCGTTACGAGGAAATTCTAACTGGCTGATATCCTACTGCTTCAGCAAAATAAGCAGCAGAACAGTTTGCTCTTCTGTTTCCCACAGGGCGTGTGCACTCACCAGAGAGAAAGCGAGGACTCATGTCCCAGAGGGCGCACCACGCTGGACCCCTTGTCCTCACACGCCTCAGAGCACAGGTGCACACGCGCCTGGCAGGATTTCCAAGCCACCACCAGGGACTTGAACCCCAGAGTCAGCTATGAGAGATCCAGATGCCTTAACCTCCGCACCACCTGCAGGCCCTCAATCTTCATTACAGACAACGAAGAATGACGAAAGAAAGAAGTCCTGCAGCTATAAAAAAAGGAAGGGAACCTACCGACAACAGAAGAGCTACCAGTCACACTGCGCCTTGGCACAGAGCATTAATCTCAAAGAACTCTCTCCAGCCCGCCCACCCACACTAACAGCTGACCCAGAGGATGCCACTAGCAGCCCCGACTCCGAACCCCAGGGAGTGCCGCAGGGCACGGCTGCCGCTCCGGTGGGACCGGGTCGGAGGAGGTAAGACGCAGCTCCACGCAATCACACGCGCCGCTGGGGTCTGCCTTGTCAGTCCGACACGCAGCTCCGAGTCCACAGCTAGTTCTCACAGACACTCAGATGACGTCAGAGCACGCCAGACAAGGGAGAGGCAGATCAGAAACTACACTACGATTACTGAGTAGGAGAGGGTCAGAGTACAGGTAACCGCTATCTCCAGCCCAAGTGTACGGCATCACGGCATGTACAGGTCTACACTGAGTCTTTTCTATGTGAACTCTTAAAAGATTTGTAAAATCCTTTCTACGTGGTCTGGGTCTGCTCCTCTGAGGGCATGCAATTTTTACTAGGTGGAAAAATACCAGAAATGTCAGAAGACACAGAAATATCATGGAAATTAACTTAATAGGTTATCCACATGTCCACAACGCCTTTTTAACTATGACACCTTAAAGAAAGAAAGAGAGTCTAGAATAAACCTCAAGTATTTGGTCATCTTTTAGAAATATAAATGGATAATTTAGGGTCCAGCAGTTGGCGTAATGGCTATGTTGCTGGACTCCCACGTAGTCGACAGTCCTGGATTCGGTGGCTTAAACTCACGCCGGGCGCGTGTGTGTGCATGCCCAGGATCCCGAGAGGAGAATGGAGGAGAAGGGATTGCAGCATGGCCATCACCCCGGGGGGTGATTTCTTGTTTTCTGTCTCTCTGTCTCACTCTGTCTTTCTGGTGAGCACACACACCTTATAGCAAAAACCTCTCCCCCCCGAAAGAAAGAAAGAAAGAAAGAAAGAAAGAAAGAAAGAAAGAAAGAAGAAAGAAAGAAAGAAATTGCGAAGTTAAAATTTACACTATATGAAAAACTTAACCCGATACTAATTAAACTAATGTTTAGGATTTTTCTTTTTCAAAAGTTCAAAAGAGAACCATTCCCAACGAGGTCTTAATCATCTGCCTCAACCCTCTGGGGACTTGCAGTCTTCCTGCAGTTTTCACCGACTGCTTCTCCCACCCAAGTTGGAGCCAGGACGGGTTCTTCTGGCCGTCCGGGAAGGCTGAAGGGTTGAAGGAAGGCCAGCAGGTGTGTGGTGGCTGCAGCGGCTGGATGCCACACGCCAGCTGCACAGTGTAAGGTCTGGACCCAGTGGCCTGAAAAACATGCTGGCTTGCACGGATGCCCAACGTCTCAAGAGAAGAATGTAAGAAGGGACTGTGGCATGGCCATCCCCCCCATGGGGAATGACTGCTCTCTCTCGCTCGCTCTCTCTCTCTCTCACTCTGGGCAAAAACCTAAAAAAAAGAACTGAATAATTGATATCCTTGACTGTCCAATACACATGCAAAAATTCCTATGCAGAGAATAAACATTTTTGAAACAATTGTGGAATACTCCCATTAACTGCCCATATATTAGGCTACAAAGAAAATAAAGCCATGCCGAAGAAAAGAGACCCCCAATGTCCCCTTACTGCAGTGAGATCAGAGGTAACGAGACACGACCCACCTGCCTACTGATAGGAAACGTGACCTCATTAACTTTCATGCGAAATCTACTCAAATCGCCGCATATAAAAACTTAAGGGCTATGACTACAGTGGTATTCAGAGGAAAAACCTGTGCTTAAAAATAAGCCTAGAGAAAACAGGTCACCCTTCAGTGTGGCTCTTCAAGAAGTCATCAGCTGGGACGGCTCTCTGAAGAGCAGCTCTGTGGTCTATCGAAATCCAAACCCACATGCCTTCGGAATCCAGAAACCTGTATTACACAAGCATCTAGGTGTGTGTCCCTGAACCCCAAGAACCTAAGCCCGAACCGTAGGGGTGAACACCCACGTGCATTGGCCACTGGCACCGCGCAGCCCCAACCTGCCAGCCGCGGCTGCCCTGGACAACCCTCTTTTCTGGGGGGGTGTCCGGGCCACTGCAGGATGCTTGGGAGCAGCAGGCCCTCCCCGTTGGGACAATCTGTGTCTCCCAACACGGGATGTTCTCCGAGCTACTAATCTGACTCCTCTGGCGCTGAAATGCTGCACGTTAGAACTGAAGGCCACGGCCGCCAGCGAGGGGGCCACTCTTGCGTGTCGGTGCTTCACAAGCATGTATTCATCTAACCTTCATGACCCCAGTATCCTCATCACCACTTTATGGTGGAAAAGCACAAACCCAAAGAAGTGAAGTCTCACTCTGCCACACAGCTAGAGTGGAGAGTCAGCGTGGACACCAGGTGGTCAGGCTGGGGGCTCGTGTTCTACCGCCCCTGAATACGCTCACTTCCCTGCGGGCCCCACCGCAGGTCCCCATGTGCGCTCCCAGTCCACCTGACGAGGCATATCTTCATTCACAGACAGTGACCTAACCAGCATGTTACATGCATTTGACTTTAGTCACCACACAGCCCTGTGTAAGATCCTCTACCCAGCTGTACAAATGAGTAGCAAAAGCTCTACAAAGCTAACATGCCAAGGACGAACTCCTCTGCCAAACGGCACAGCTATGGCTAACCTAAGTGGCAAAGTTGACGGCCTTGACCACGGCGCTTCCCAGCCGAACGGACTAGCAGACGGAAGGAACAGGCTTCCCCCTTCGCCCCGGCTCATCGAGTTTGTGAACAGTGAAGGCAAGCCCAGGGCTTTACCGCACTAATGCGGACTTTCAAGCTGGAAAAATACAAGGCAAAGAAATTCGAAGTTGGCGCCCGCTTCAGCAGCACAGGTGCTAGGACTGGAACGGTGCGGAGACCCGCATGGCCCTGCACGGGGATGGCACGCAAATTCAAAGAGGTCCGTATTTTTGAAATTGAGGTACTGACAAGTTGTTTGTTTTTTGATATATTTGGCTTTTTTTTTTCCCTAGTCCAGCCTGGACAAGTTACCTTTATAATAAAGGCTAACTTTCTGATTTGTATCAGACTATAATTAATTAAAAAAGAAATTCCAATTTTAGAAGAGGGGGTCGGTCCAGTGGCACAGTGGATAAAGGAGCCAGATCCCACAGACCACTGAAGCTGAATCCCAGCCCCATGGCTTGAAAAACACACCAGGCACGTGTGCATGCATGCCCCGAACCCAGCATGGTGGAGACATGGAGAAGAGACTGTGGTGTGACCACACCCCGCCGGGGGAGAGCTATCTCCTTCTCACCTCTCTCTGGTGAGTGCACACACCCTTTGGCAATATTTAAAAGAAAAAAGAAATGAGGAGGTATAAGAAAAAAAAGCCCAAGTTCAATTATTTCTAGCCTGTTTAGGGTGAGTACTCTGTATCTAGTCCCAGCAGCAAATCCCACGTCCTGGGCCCGAATCAGAACCTCCTCTTCAGCATACAAAGGGATCGCCATTCCTTCCAGAATAATACTCTGATTCTGCCCGCTTACTTCTAGAGCACTGTCGTCAAAGCCCAGTAAGCAAGCTGATACAGTGAGATTTTAGTAGGCTGCTGTGTTGTTTTAGCGACTCTATTATCATGTTACCGAGGTTACCAAAATGTCGTTCCAATACGTTTGATAAAAGTGAGTGTATTTCCTAGAGGAAAGTCACCTTACTCCAATCATGGTGACTGGCCTGAAGCTACCATGGGCGCTCTGGAAATGTAAGCTCTCTGATGCTACATGAATAGCGCTTTCACTCAGCCGCAGAATATAAAAGACAGCACCTGAGAACTATGGAAATAGTTTGATAAGGATATTATTAATCTCCATAAGTTTTCCTAAGTACTCCAAAGGTTTAGTTAGGTACAGTCCAACCTTCTCTATGCTTCATTGAAGTACCTCAAATTCTTAATCAAAGTCAGCTCACATTAGAAAGAAAGAAAGAAAGAAAGAAAGAAAGAAAGAAAGAAAGAAAGAAAGAAAGAAAGAAAGAGAGAAAGAAAAAACCCCAATTAAAAGAAAGTAGTTATGTAAGTCTGGGATTCTTAAAGCAAAGGTAGGAGAATCCATTGGAGCTTTACATTTCTTTCAAATTTCTTACCCCAGTTTCACCAAAAAACCGGTTTTGTGACCTTTGGCAAAGGACAGTCGCTATGCTTCAGTGTCCTCTACACGGCGGACCGGACGTGGCACCACCGGCAGCAGTACCGGGGGCAGCAGTACAGGCGCCCTGGAGCTGGAGAAGTGCAGGGCTTGCAGACACACTGTGGACCGGCACCCCGGGAGGTCAGTGAACCCACGCTGGGTGGAGGCAAGGCTTTCATCACCATTCCTGTTTCCTCCTACAAAAACGGCCCAGCAAAACTACACAGAGGAAGAGCCGGAGGTGAGCAGAGATCTCAGGGACTGAGCGAAACACCAAGGTGAGGGGTGGAGCCAAGGGTCTGGTGACACAGCAAGGACACTAAGGGCCTCAAAGAAGCTGAGAGCAGTAAGGCTGGGCCTGAGTTTGAGCGGTAAGCTATTAATCTGTACTTTAGCTATAAAATAGTATTCGCTCTCTCGTTAAAAGTCTGCTTTTCCACAATTACGAGACATACACAGCAGCAGCCTGTCCGAAGCCTGCCGCAGTGACTCCCAATTACACCCAGTCCTCGCACACCGGCGCTACGGAGGGGAACCAGAGTGCCGCTAACGCACAGGAACAAGGACGACCGGCTCTGTCCTCACGGACTCGGAATGCAGGCTCTGCGGGCACGACCTAAGGAAGGCTTGCCTCTGCGTTATTCAGGAAACGTGTAAAATGAACAAGGTTCGGAGTTGGACCGAAGTGCAGAGGCTAAGTGCTGTGCACAGAAAACAAGATTCCACGTGGCCGACCATGATTCGAATCCCAGCCCTGGCAGCCTGTGAAAGAAATATGCCGGGACCACCAAATGGTGTACTGGTTACGTCACTGGACTCCCACGCCGTGGACCGTGGCTCAAGTCCCGGGCCCAGTGGCTTAAAACTCACGTCGGGCATGTGTATGTGTGTGTGTGTGTGTGTGTGTGTATGTGTGTGCACGTGCGCACACTCAAACTTCCAAAAGGAGACTGGAGAAGGGACTGCGGTGTGGCCATCCTCCCTGGGGTGATTTCTCGCTTTCTGTCTCTCTGTCTCTCCAGCGAGCCCACGCACCCTATAGCAAAACCCTGTCTAAAAAAAAAGAAGTATGCCAGGTGCCTGTGCATGTACCGCACACCTGATGGGAAGGACAGACAGAGGAAGGGCCACGTGACCGTGCGCCCTCAAGCGGTACTTTCTCTCTGGCAAGCACATGTGCCTACTGGCAATTAAAAAAAATGAAAAACATAACAAAGTTCAGAATTATACATTCTGGCATAAGAAAATAAAACTATTTGAGAAAATATAAATAGAATCTCTGTAACATTTTATATTTCTTCATAAATATTTTAGGAAATTCTGAACAACATGTCGACTGATCCAAATTGAAGCCTACTTTACATTTCTTTTGACTTTGAAATGCACTATGTATATTTTGCAACAAAGTCGTTTTTATTCCTTATTTTCCCAGACTTCAAAGAGAAATAAGTGAATTTAAGTTTTCTCCAGTCCTTCTTACATGTTATAATGAATACCAGCAGACGGCGTTATGGTTACATCACTGGACCCCACATAGTTGACCACAGTTCGAGACCCAGACCCAGCAGCCTAAAACTCGAGCTGGGTGCACGTGCCTTAGAGGAGAACGGAGGGGAGGGACTGTAGCATGGCCAACTCCCCAGGGCAGTGATTTCTCGTTTTCTGTCTTTCTCTGGTGAGCGCATGCGCCATATGGCAAAAAATCTCTCAAAAAAAAAGAAAAAAAAGAAATTCTGAAAACGTTATAATGCTTACAACTTAAGACGTTAAATACTTTGTGAAAATTATTAATGAGAGTAAGTACAGTTTGTGCTGGGACAGGTAATCCAGCACAGCTAGCAGGTTGGAGCAACCCATGGCTCTTCTGTCTTGAAGGCCAGCCACACACACATTCCCATCACCGTTCAGAAACAGTAAATGCCATGTCTCAAGGGAAACATTCATGAAACACGTGCTCGGATTTCGAAGGAAGTCACGATAATGCTAATCTGTAACAGCAGAGGTTGGGTTTCGTCAGGGACTGGAGACTGGAGTCCTTTAGGAGTCCAGAGCATTGGGGCTAGCGTGTGGCATGGTAGCTAATGTGGCTGGACCGCCACGTGGCTGACTGTGGTTCAAGCCCCGCATCCAGTGACTTACAAATGACACCAAGCACGTATGCACGCCCTAAGTGCCCTGAAGAGGTGGAGGAGAAGGGGCTGCAGCATGCCCGTCCTCCAGGGGCTGCTTCTCATTCTCTCACTCTCTCTCTCTCTCTCTCTGGTGAATGCACGTGTCCTATGGCAAAAACCTTAACCAAAAAAAAATGTCTACAGGATTCATCATGAAAAAAATCCAAAAGTCCCACAACTAAAAACAGTTCCCTGTTCTACTCAGCATCTCAACTGGCCAGCCATGCCTCATGACTCACTAGATTTTCAGGGACTAGAACAAGACCTGGTACTACTACCTCGTAGGTAGTCATTATGTTTTGTTTTGATCAAATAAATGAACTGGGAATGAGAAGGTAAGATGCAGTCCTTGCCCTTTGAATTCTTTTCTTCCTTTTTTTTTTTTTTTTTTGGAGAGGATTTTGCTATAGTGCGCATGCGCTTGCCAGAAAGAGACAGAGAGAGACAAAAAGGAAGAAATCACCCCCCGGGGGGGATGGCTACACCACAATCCCCTCTCCTCTCTTCTCCTCTCAGGATCCTGGGCACGCACACATACACATGCCCAGTGTGAGTTTAAGCCACCGGGTCCAGGACTTGAACTATACCAACTGCTGGTCCCACCCTTCGAATTCTTAAGTATGACAGGAGACGTAAAACATGCAGGGGCCAATCACACTGTAATACAAGGAAGAATTTGCTCAGGATCGAGGGTGAGACGCCCAAGAACAACAGGACCAGCAAACTGAGAAAACACATCACCTTGAGAAGGAGGTCACGTTTCAACAACACTTTAAAAGACAGGGTATTGCTTCAGTAGCCTTTTTTTAAAAAAAGAATTATTTTACTTAGCATTATTTTTTTTACCTGTTTTTCAATTTGACCAGAGAGAGAGAGAGAGAGAGAGAGAGAGAAAGCTAGAAAACAAGCCACCAGGCCTGGGACTCGAACTGTGGTTGAACACGTGGGAGTCTGGGGGCCCCAACCACCGCGCCACCTGCCGGCCCCTCAGTAAGCTGTTTAACTTTCTGGAGTACGCGTAGGTGGGATAGGCCACTTTGATGTGGGAAAGACAACGAAGGGTTTTAAAGACTGGATCTTTGCACCCTCTCAGGACGTGGGACCACGCAGAGGCGAGGGAGAGGAAAGTGGCCGAGAGGAGGTGAGTGCACTGCTCCCCCCACCTCCCCTGGCCATTCGCTGTGGTGCTGCCTTCACTGTTCTACTGCCAGGTGCCCATCTCTCGCCAGACGCAGAGGGAAAGGGAACGCCGCACACTGGGGCGTGGTCACGGCACAGCCCTCCCTCCTCCATTTCTCCACCTCCTTGGGCGCACACACGTGCACGCACACGCGCACACGCACACGCACACACGCGGCATGCCCTACGCGTTGATGGGGCCGAACTCGCTGTGGTGGCCATGTGGGGTCTGGCTCCCTGCTCACAGCATCCGACTGCTGCACCACCATCCTGGTCCTTCTCTGGATTCTGAAACCAGCTTTGTCCAAATTCAAATCACAGCTCAATCATAATGCATGTCCCTCGAACTGGCAGGTCCAGGACTTGAACCACCATGTGGGTTTTAGCTTCCTTGACCACCAAGCCAGCGGCCAGCCCCTCTTCACTTCTTAAATATCAAAAAGGTCAATTTCGGCTATTCCTACACCAATGACTTCTACAATACAGCCAGCTACTGGCTTTTAAATCTTTAAAAATTATCATAGTTTTCTCTCCTACTTCCCCTCCTAAAGATCCAATGTCAAGTCACTGCGTGGGCCTGAGTACCACGAGCCAGCTGGAGCGAGGGCCGCGGTGGCCCAGAGACGGGCCTCAGAGCCTGCAGGGTGAGGGAGGGTTCTGAGGAGGGCACAGGCCTGGCGTGAGGTTTCGGGCCAACCACAACGAGGGGTGTTCGCATGAGCATGATGGCCTGGCACGGGAGTCGCAGCACGATGGAGGGGTGAGCAAGGGCCTCCACCGCAGAGGTGGCAGCGCAGTGACAGACGGGACGGTCACAGGACTGTACACAGAGGGCAGTGGACCTCACCATCAGGACAGCACGAATACATGAAAGGTAAAAATGGGCTGCCCAGGTCAGCAGTTGGCGTGATGGTTAAGGCCAGCTGCTGGACCCCACGTGGCCATCTATGCGATTTGATCCTGGCCCCTGTGCTTTGAAGAACACGTGGGGGACGTGTGTGTATGTGCCCAAAATCCCAAGAGGAGAATGGAGGAGAAGGGATTGCAGTGGGCCACCCCACTGGGGAGTGATTTCGCTCTCTGTAAAAAAAAAAAAAATTAGAAAAGAAAGCTAGGAAGGCAGGCAGGCAAGGAGGGAGGGAAGGGAAACGAATGCCCTTCATGGTAATGATCTGACCTGAAGATATCCATGTAGACTCACGTTTTCAACACACACAGACATGTAACACAGCAACACAGATAGAGACGTGCATGTGCTTGTACATATGTAGACTTACTTTCTGACTTGGGATGGCATATTATGATTATGTAGAATACCTTTCAAACATACGTTTGCCATTTTCTGACTTTGATGGTACATGGGAGTCTTGCAAAAATTCATGGGAAATACATATTATGAAAAGAATTATGCATGTGTTTCAGAGCTTCTTTGCACAAAAACAAGCTGATTCTGTAATTCTGTTTTTCCACGAACTTTCTGATGTTGCATTATGCTATGGTTATGCAAGGATACTCTTGAGGAAAGGAAATAGACCAGTGAATTTAAGAAGCAATGGAGAATTATACATTTCAAACATTCCGAGAAAAAATTTAAAATGAACACAGTATTTCGGCTCGGTAATCAATACAAATTTACGCCATATACTTACATTACATAAAGTACTCAGTCTCTTCATTCTCAGTATTTGAGGTGGTTAAGTACCCCTTTGAGACTATGCAACCTCTCCCTGGAAAGTAAATACATGATGGGACCAGCAGTTGGCGTAATGGCTGTCGCTGGACTCCCATGTGGTCAACCACGGGTCAAGTCCCAGAGCTGATGCCATAAACTCACGCTGGGCGTGTGTGCGTGCGTGCCCAAGATCCCGAGAGGAGAATGGAGGAGAAGGGATCGTGGCGTGGCCATCCCCCCTGGGGGGTGATTTCTCGCTTTCTGTCTCTCTGTCTCTCTCTTATCTCTCTGGTGAGCACACGGCACCCTGTAGTGAAAATCTCTCCAAAAAAAGGGGGAAAGACAATAAATGCATGCTAAAAGCCCAGGTAATCCCGGGCAGCTCGGGACGTCACTATAGCACTCGGGGAACCTGTTCCCTGCTGAAAGCCAAGTCCACAGCCCGAGGCGGCTCGGCCACTGCTGTCCTCTGCTGCGTAGTACATGGATCGAAAGAGACCACAGGGAAACATATGAAAACGACAACTCAAACCGTGCCTGTTTATTCAAAGGTGAAGTTGAGCTAGGAAGAACTTGATTCTGATGTGAAGGCACCCGCAGGCTCACCTTCCCTCTAATTCAGCCCGACACTAGGAGGCTGGGGGGAAGGCTCTCAGCAAGCCTATGTCTCCCAACATTAAAGTTCCTTAAACGATCACACTGGAATAGACCACGCAGTAGAAGTGCAAACAAGTGAACAACCAGCATTCACGCATGTGCCAGTACATGCCGGGTCCTCGGAGAGTCACACCGCTCTTCTGCACAGAACACAGAAGAACCGTCAGGACTGTTTCAATGAGCCCATGCTCTGGAAACCAGCTGGATGACTTTCTAAAGCCTAGGGAGTGAAACGAGGACACGGAAAGCAGCAGCTCCCACCCCCACCCCTTGCACGACTGTCAGGCCCCGCGGGCTGCGCTACGACCCTGTTCTCAATCCCACTGCTCCAGGGTCGAACGCCAGGACGAGTTCAGGTACACAGAACATAAACACAATCTCTGGGGAAACAGGCCCCACTTTTCTCATGAGCCAGCCCTGAGTGACTCGATGGTGGCATGCTTTGCACGAGTCTCCTCTTTCTAAACCCCCACGGCACTGGTGAGGCGCTTCCTGCGCCACTTTGCGTTTCTGAAGCACATCCAGACTCACGTGCAACTGCATTCTCGGTTCCTGCTCTGCCACCCCCTCCGGCGCCTCGCCACCTGCCTTCACGTTCTCTCTGCAGGCCTCGAGTGCAGGCAGAAAAATAACGACTCTTTTCTCTTCAAGTACGATTTGCAGCAGCACGCATGTTCAAGCGACTATGTGCCAGTACGCATCAAAGCCAGGACACGCCCCAATGCCGTGACCTAGTTATCGACTGCAGACCCAGATTCAAGTGGAAGGGGCACTGGCCTCTGCCCCCCAAACACAGACCCAATCTCTGGGTGCTGAAAGACCCTTACTGCCACATCCTTTGCAATAAGGGGAGGGAAAATGTTTAGTGCAGCAGCACTGCAAGACCCATCGGCCGAGTCACGCCACGTGAACGGCTCCAGCACTGGGAACACACGGACGGCAGACACGGAGGGCAGGGCACACCGCCAACGGCTGTCCCTCCTGGCAAGCCGTTCTCCTTCTTTACACTTGAGTACTTCTCATTAACTCAGGGGTTACCAAAAAAAGTCTCTTTTTTTTGTTTTGTTTTGTTTTGAGAGGTTTTTTTTTTGCTATAGGGCGCGTGCGCTCGCCAGACAGAGAAAGAGAGACATAGAGACAGAAAGCGAGAAATCACCCCCCGGGGGGATGGTCACGCTGCAATCCCTTCTCCTCCATTCTCCTCTTGGGATCTTGGGCACGCACGCACACGCGCCCGGCGTGAGTTGTAAGCCACCGGGTCCGAGACGCGAACCGTGGTCGACCACGTGGGAGTCCAGCGACATAGCCATTACGCTAACTGCTGGTTCCCAAAAACGTCTCTTTTTCAGACGTGGGTCTCCCTGCTGACAGCAGATGCCACCATGTTTACTTCCATATAACACATAAGAGCCATCTGTAATTACTTCCTGTCCCCCGCTGCCTACCTCCTAAATGACACACACCAGTAACCTTCCTACACAGATAACACTGTTACTCTCATCTGTAACTGTAACAATGCAGTACTTGCCTGGGAAGGACTAAAGCAAAGGGTGAGAAAGGTAACACTTCTTACGAAATAAACATTGGATTCCTTACAACTCACACTGAAAAAAAAATCCAAGTCCGAGGGCCCCACAGCTGGCAGGAGAGAAGTGGGCCGGCCAGCTCTGTGGCCTGGGGGTTAAGGCAGCTGCAGCCTGCAGGACCAACTGCACAGACCCTGCAGCTGGAGAAACACGTGGGTGTGGGTGTGCACAGAATTCTCAGAGGAGGGGGAGATGGAAGAGACGGGACTACAGTGTGACTATCCCTTGGGGGAGGCCCTTTCCCCTCTCCCTCTATGTCTCTGGCAAATGCATAAACCCTCTAGCAAAGAGACAGAGATAGAGATAGAGATAGAGATAGAGATAGAGATAGAGAGAGAGAGAGAGAGAGAAGCTGGATCCCACATGGCAACAGCATCTTAAATCCCCAGCTCAACCCTCCTGGAACATGCTACACAGGTGCACGAGCGCCCAAGGCTGTGGGCTGCAGCGGGGAGGGAGGGACAGCAGGGAGGGAGGGACAGCGGGGAGGGCTCTCCACCCCACGTGCATGAGCGTGTGCTCCATCATGAACAGAGAAAACCCACACAGCCTCGTGACCTCACAGTGAACAGCTACATCTTTACTCTATGACTTTACTACAGGGAACCCCAACAGCTGAGACCAAGCTGGAGGGCCTGGGGCAAACCATGAAGCGCAGGACTGACGCCAGCGCAGAGGCCGTCCTGGAGAACGGCTACGCCTAACACAACCAACAGTAAGGAGGCCCCTCGGTGTGCCTGTGTACCCGAGAAGAGTGCACACGCTTGTTTGTTTTTGAAGTGTATCTATCGATTTCTTCCACGAGAAAGAGACAGGCGGCTCCAGTAGGGGCTTCAGGACCCGTCTCCAGCCCCAGCCCGCCCAGGTCACAGGCACCCCGAGCACGGCTGGTGTGCTTACAGAGGCCCCAAGGCATGAGCCCAGGGTCTCTGCTATGTGGGTCCAGTTGTGTTACTTGCACCACCCCCTGCTCTCGTTTTTTAAAGTAATTTGGAATACGCTATTTATCAATACAAAAGCAGCAAACATAAATAAATCAGCCAGCAATCATAAAACACAGATGAGATGACACCCCACTGCAGCACATCAGCGGAGAGGGAGGCGCGGGCAGCACCTGGGAAGACGGCAGAGTGGGCCGGACCTGGGTCACGGCAATCACGGGCGAAACCACGCACAAGCCTTAAGGCTGCAGCAATCCAAACTTCCAGGCTTGCTCCTTAGGAGATCGCTGAAAGCGCCAAAAAGATATAACTAAAATCATGTTTATTGTGGCATTAATATTAGCTACTATAATTATCCTGACAAGAAGGCAGATTACCGCATATACAAGCCACTGGACAAGACAATCTGGCCAACAGCTAGGTCACCAAAGACATCTGACATCACAAGATAACTGTAACTGACGGAGACGTTTAAAGAGCAGTCACAGAACATTCGAGGCACACACAAACAAGAATGCCACCTGCTTTTAGACCTGAGAGTCACCACTGGGTGGCAGATGATATTACTTATTTTTATGTTGCTCTTCTGTGTTTCCTAATTTATGCAATGAATTATATTACCTTTACTACAAAATCTTTTTTATTTTTAGGTTTTTGCCATAGGGTACATGTGCTCAGTGGAAAGAGACAGGAATAGAAGGAAGGAAAGATGGCCACACCACAATCCCTTCTCCTCCATCCTCCTCTCAGGATTCTGGGCACACATGCACACACACATGCACATACATGCGCCTGGTGTGATTTTCAAGTTGTCGGGCCCAGTTCTTAAACCACTGCCAGTCATGTGGGTATCTAATGCCTCAACCACCATGCTACCTCTGTCACCCAGAACACTTTTAAAGATATGCAGGTAAAACATCCGGAAGAAATGTACAAATTTAAGAGTGGATATGTGGAATTGTGTGAAATTGTTTTCTTCTAAACCTGCTCTTACTTGGTTAAATTCTGCTTTGTTTTAAGTAAGATCAAGTTCACAGCTTCAGAGTGCACAAGTCAGTCATTTTTGTGTATGCGTAGTGCTGAGCAGTCACCACTGGTAAATCACTCCACCATCTTACTGCCAGAAGGCCCGTGCACGCCGAGAGCAGAGGCAGCGGAAGGAGAACGTGCCCCAGGGAGTGTGCCCCGCACACACCACTGCCCAGTGTGTTTTTCAATTCACCAGGTCAGGGCTCAAACCATCGTAGGCCATGTAGGAGGCAGATCCCACGTGGCCTACGAGTAACTCTGTATGCCGTTACATTAATCCCAACACCACAAGGTGGTGTGGAAATGCCAACTTGTTGGTCATCTGTATTTCTTGTCACCGACTAGCTCCTAAACTTTCTCTAATGAAGTACATACAAAAAACAGGTAATTACAAACGTGAACCTCAAATGGCTGAGCCAGGATGTCCTCTCTCTCATTAACAAATTTAAATGCTGGTGTGTTACCGAAGACTTTGGTGTAGGTCAAACACCAAAGGTGATGCTTGCCATATCACTAAATAGAAACAAAAACCTCTGCATAAAATTTTATAAAATTCGAGATTAAAATCTTTTTTGCTATAGCGAGAGTGCACTCACTGGAGAGAGACAGAGGGAGAGTGAGAAATCACCTCTCCTGGGGGGCTGGCCACGCCAGTCCCTCTTCTTCCATCCTCCCGTTGAGATTTTGGGCACACACATAGGTACCCGGTGTCAGGCTGCCAGGTTCAGGAGGTGAACAACAGGGCGGTCCGACTGCAGAGTCAACTGTGTGGGACCCAGCACCTTAACCACTACACCACCCGCTGGCCCCAAATTCTAAATTTTATCTTCAAAGAATTAAAAACTGGTTTACTACTACTTGTTTTTAAAAATATCTCTGATCAGATACAAGTATTCTACAGTATTTGGAGTTCTATCTCACTTAAGGGTTCTAGAAAATTCCAGGTTTCAGAGCTAGCAGGTCGTCGTCCACAGTTAAGCCTGATCAGGAGGCATAGGAAGGACAGTGCGATTCCAGTCGGACACGTCCGTGACTCCCCTGAGCGAGACCTCAGTGCCTCATTATTTGACGTGCTGTCCCTGACTGTGTGTTCAACTAAGTGGTTTTTCTGGTTGGCGGTTTAATTTGCAAGAGTGACATATACTCACCAGAGACGGACAGGAGAGAGGGAGAGCGAGCACCCCCGCCGAGATGGTCTTGCCAAAACCCCTCGTCCAGCCTTGAGGACTGGGGTTTGAGATTTATAAACGAGGTTGTTGGTCTGACCTGAAGCATGAAAATGCACACACGTGCCCAGTGTGCTTCTCCAGCCAGCAACAGCTGAGTTGGCATTCCCCACTGCCCTGTGGGGCTGGAGTCAACGTGACAGCACCCAGTCACCTGGAAACACTGTGCGGAAGTTGGTGTATTCTGAAACGAGGTGTGACCCACGCGGTGGCCACATCAGACCCAGCTCAGTTCACCACCATGCCCTGGGCTGGCCCTTCACCTAGACTTCCAGATATCTGAAATCAAGAGTCCCAACTTCCTCGTGGTGATGCAGTCAGTCTTGGAGATCTGGGCTAACCCGCCTTCCCGGCCCTCGGGGATCCAGGCTGATCCGCCTTTCCCGCCCTCAGGGATCCAGGCTGACTGGCCTTTCCCGCCCTCGGGGATCCAGGCTGACTGGCCTTTCCGGCCCTCGGGGATCATCGGGGATCCAGGCTGACCCGCCTTTCCGGCCCTCGGGGATCCAGGCGGACCTCCTTTCTGGCCCTGACGCCAGCACCCTGCCTGGCACACAGTAAGCTGAGCAGCTGTTGATTCTGACTCGCTGACTAGACAGCTCCCACACTCGAGACCACAGTTCTCTTCCAAAAATCTGCCCAGTGACTCCGCCTCGAAATAAGGGAATGCTAAAGTCCCACCAGTGGAAAAACCTGCTACACCTAACTTCTGCGGCTCTTAATTTCCATACAATTCCATTCACTCATTTATTTCCAAGAAATGTCACCTTCTTCTGTATAGCTTATCTTGTCATATAAATCCTACACTCTGTTATGAGGGAACGCGACCACACACCGCGCTCTTCAGCGGGGGACGCACGGCTCATGTCCGCGCCGGGAGCCTGCAAGCCTTCGGCGGCAGCTGCTGGAACAGCCGGAAGTGCTCTGAGTTCAGATTTCAAAGAAGAGGATCCAGCTCCTCAGGAGCAGCTGGCGGTGTTTAAGTCGAGAATACGGAAGCAAGGTTGGTTTCGGTGTGAGATTTACCAACGACGTGCAGTCTGGCCCAAGGTAGGGAAGCTGGTCAGCGTGCACACACTCACAGGTGGCTGGCAGATGCTGCTGCAGCCAAGCAGAGGCGGTGATGCGGTCCCCGAACGCGACCCTTCAACACAAATGCCAGCCGTCCGCACGTCGTGCAAGATGGAGCCGGAAGACTAGGTACAGACAGAACGCCTGAGTTCCCCAGCCTCAGCCGAGGTCTTGTCATCCAGGAAGAGAGAAAACAAACTATCTCACAAAGGACTGATTAGAGAGGCTAATAAACTAGATACAGGTAGAGTGCACACTTCCTCCAAAACCAGAGGACTGGCTATTTGTTTAAAAAACAAAAAAAAGAATAAAAAAAATGAAACTAACAAAAAAATCTGTTTTGTCCATGGTTTGTCTTTTAAGGCAACGACGATACACGTGTGAAGTTAAATGTAGCGCTTCTCTACCCACTGGGATGACGTCATCAACCTACAGAGGAAAAGCTGTGTCTGGGCCCACGTCTGCTCCCCGCGGCAATCAGCAAGCAGAGTGTGCTGCATTTCCACTTAGCTAGGCCAGGCGAGCACGACGACTCTGCCAAGTATCAGATGTGCAAACGCTACATGAACCGTGGGAACCTCTACAATGCCTGCAACTTCCAGACAATCACATACCAAACAGGAAAAACAGAATGGCCAACAGATAAGCCACTCTTCCTCCCAACGAAGGAGTCATTTCATAGTGAATTCAAATAATTTAGCTCAACACCAAAATAGACAATCAAACGTTGAAACGTAAAGAGCAAAAAGGAATGTGCACTGCCTAGAAAGCCCGTCACTAACTCAGCGCCTCTGTCAAGGTCAGTCAGTCCACTCTCCTGCTTGTACCCTCATAAAACAAGGGTAAAAATACAAAAGTTGCATAACACTCGTGGCTTAGACTCTAACGTCAGCCTATACGAGATGACAATATCATACCGTCCTTTAAGACAGACCGACTAGAACACTAATCTTACACAGAAAATGAGCGCTTCCTGGCATGTAATGAAGATGTCAGTGAGCTTCAGTCCGAATAATCCTCACCAGTACCTCCGGACGGAATAAAGGCGGGGTAAGGTGTTCATAGGATAAAGCTCAGAAGGAAAGTGAGACTGAATTGACACGGAGTCACATTTCACGCATTCCAGGGCTCATACTCAATGAATGGAATTCCAAGGGTAATTTAAATGATTTGCATTATTTTCACAGTCTAGACCAGCTTTCTTTTTAAAACTTCAGAGTGCATGTCGATTTAGCTGGGGTGCACATGGGCTGGAAGTGCACCCCCGCAGGTACAGGTACGCCAGAGAACAAGACCATCCTAGACCAGTGAGGAGCCCCAGGCCGCCCTCTCAGCACTGGTGACTGAGGAGGGCACTCCTGCTCCCCACCACCTCCTCTGAACTTTCACCAAGCTCCTGCCTTTAAACAACAGGCACGAAAATACACAAATCCCATTTCACTACCAAGTTAAGTTTCAAAATGTATTTGCGTAATAAATGAAAATCTAACAAATAGCACTGCAGTTATTTGGGCTTTTGTTTTCTTAAACGTATTCAAGCAGATCGAAATTCCATCTCAGACAGAAGTCGCATCTCACCTACTACCATAAGTGTGAACTCAAACCCTCTCTTCACAGACTTCCTGTACACTTGATTTGGAAGATTGGCGAATCCCACGTAGCCTTCCAGGTTCTTCTGTTGCTGGGAAAGACAAAAAGGACAGATAACTTGTACATCGCCGCACTACTGCCACACGTCTCTAGTTCCCTCCTCCGTCTGCCCGAGAAAATCAGACCAATGATCCTGTGGGAAAGCAAACTGCGTGTATAGTCTCACCAACACAAGTACTTTTACAAACTGCAGAATAGCCAAAATGAACTGATAATAAATTAACAATATGGTGTTTAATTATAAAAACTCAAATGAATGAAAAATTAAAGAGACCTGCCTGGGAAAAAAATTTCAGCTGAAATATTTTCACCACTAAGTCAGTAACAGTAAGATTTTGACCAAATAACCAAATCAACAAAGTAAGAAAGGGTTTCTCATCATGGAAAAATTCACACCCTTTAGGACCACATTAAAAACCCTTCTGGGGGGACAGCAAGTAGCGCGGTGGTTAAGGGCACTGGACTCCCACATGGCCAACAGTTTGAGTCCCGGACCCGGTGGCTTGCCTTCTCACTTTCTCTCTCCCGCTAGCTCTAGCTCTAGCTCTCTCATCTACCTCTGGTCAAACTAAAATAAATAAATAAATACATAAATAAATGTTAAATAAAATAGTTCTTAAAAAAGTTAAAAAAAAACTAAGTCCCTTTTCAATGATCCACTTTGCTCGTACTAATTACCAGTTTCCTGAAATTTCTCTTCATATTTATGACATCAAAATGTGGAGTTCAAAGCAAAGTTTTTCGTAAGTCCCTCGAGGCTTTCATGATCACGTCAACCAGCAAACACGACCTTCAGAGCTGCTCAGCCAGGTCAGATATGTCACTTCAGAGTTTCCTGTGATTCTGCTACCACCTTCTTCAGGGAAATCGGATTTACTCAGGTTTTAAAATAAATAATCATTCTGTTTTCCATACAGTTTTGATCCCTCGATGACCTCAGCAACCGTACCGTGAGTAATTCAAAGAAACCTCTTTGTAAACTGGTGTGGCAAATGCACCTGACTTCCCAGCCGGCCCACTACACACATGAAGTTTAGACCATCGGGTGAGCAGTGTCTCACCAGGTAATTCACCCTTAAAACATAATGGGGAGGGGCCGGCAGGTGGCGTGGTGGTTAAGGGTGCTGGACTCCCACATGGTCAACCTAGGTTCAAGTCTGGGACCTGGAGGCTTGCTTTCTCACTTTCTCTCTCCGTCCCTCTCTGGTCAAATTAAAATACATAAAAAAAGTTCAATAAAATAATTCTTAGAAAAAGAACATTAATGGGGAAATATTCCTAGAAGTTACACATTTCTCTTAAAAGTTTTTGCCACAGTTAGATCCTCCTTATTAAAAAGTTGGTGTGATGAAAGCATCAGTTCACACGTTTGGATTTAACAAGGAGCAGAGGGCCCCATTCTTCACTGGTGCCCATATGTAGTTAACTGCCCCACCCAGTCTTCCGGCTCCGTTTTTCCCTCCTAGAAGCTAACTCTGAAGGACAGTTAGGACACTGGTCAGAGCACAGCATCCGAAGGCGGCTATGAGCAGGCCGTGAAATACGAGTCAGTGTAAGGCTTCCTGGGTCCACAGTTCACCCAACTGCGAGTTAATTTAAGGTAATTAACTCGGAGTAGAAACGTCTCTGTAGAAATTACGCAGAAGTTATACTCACGGCTACTTTGTAAAGAACACATTTCCGTCATTCCAGCATTCCGGATTCCAACAGAACAGATCCACAGAGCAACAGGAAGCGAGGAATTCCGAGAATTGCAGTGGCGCATTCAGTCCGAACAGGAGCGGCAGACCCATTGGGACACAGCAAAGACAGGGAAAAGTGAAAGTTACTTGCATGGAATTCAACAAGTTAGAGGCAAGTCCCAAATACTCCGAGAGGCTTTCCCTTCGCACGTCAGAGAAATATGCGGTGGGGCTATCAGGCCCTGTGAGCTAAAACCCATGTGCCAGAGCTCTCCTCCAGAAACGCGGAGCAAAAGCGCTCTCTCTTATAAAGGCCGGTTACTATGCTCCGCACCTGATGTCTTACAGAAAATAACAGGAAAAAATGTACAAGTATACAGTTTCAGGAAGCTACAGAGGGACAAGTCTCAAGAAGAAAGAAGACGGCACACAGTTTAGTTTTATCAATCGCTGTACTATGACGGCCCAGACCAGGCAAATGCAGTAGTTTTAGCGAAAATATTCTCGTACAACGGTGTGTTTCAAGTCCTACGAATTAAGGCCCATAACTGGGAGGAACGCAGCCTTGAGTACAGGAGCGGGAGGAAGCCGACGTGGAAGCGGTACCAGCCAGCAGAGGGAACGGGCGCTGTGCACGGGACAGAGACACTTCTCGGACGGCTGTCCATGGGAGTGAGCGCCGTGAAATTGTCACAGTCCACAAGTCACATCGCAAGGCACGTCCAAACCTGTGGCAGTTAAGGCATTCCTGGAGTTTTATGGTAACGTAATTTAACAGGCCAAATCCAGTTCTAAAGCCAACCGATTACCAAGTTACTGTTCCCATGACCAAACCCCGAGGAGAGCCCCTTCCCAAAAGGGAAGGCCGCAGTGCTGGCGCCAGGCGTCCAGACCAGTCAGCTGCACTCTGATGCCCACCGGTGCCGGGTGGGGCTCTGCAGAGGTTTCCTGTGGAGCCAGTGCTGGGCTGCCTCCCCGTGTCCCCGGCCTCGTCCGCACACTGTCCCCAGCTGCTCCCCGACACACGGCGCAGGATGGCTGCAAACCCTAACTTCTGCTTGCTGCCTTCTCTGCCTGGGACAGGCTGTCGCAACTGTTATGACCCCATTCCCACTGTCCCGCTGCTGCTGTCACCGATTACTACTCAGACGTCACCCAGAGAGGCCGTCCTGGCCACCCTGCTTAAAATCCGCTCCGCCCCCGTCTCAGCACTCCGCGGCTGGGGGCACCTGGCTGCAGGGCTCCCCTCCTGGAGCAGGGCTCCCCGCTGCTCGCTCCCTGCACCACCTGCACCACCTCCGCCCCACGCCCAGCCGGCCTCCGCCAGAGTGCTTGCTCCATCGAGGCAGGGTTACGTGAATCACGGGTGTTGTGGCGTTAAAAGAAAAAGAAGGGGGGACCAGCAGGTGGCCTGGGGGTTACGGTGCTGGCCTCCCACACGGCGAACTGTGGCTCGAGTCCCAGACCCGGCCCCTGCACACACGAGTGCACGCGCTCTGTCATGAGTGCATGTGCCCTACAGCAAGCTAAAAAAATCAGCATGGCAATTGATTAAATTAAAAATAGTTCTTAAAAGAAGAACACCCGTGGCTTGTGGTTAAGGCAGCTGGATCCTACGTGGCCGACCACACTGTGAGTCCCAGGCCCACCCCGGGCAGGGATCCCCCACCCCGGCACGGCACACACCCTCTGGCAAGAGTTTTTACAAAGAAGCCGTGGCCGCCTGGGAGGGAGGGAAACGAGGTCAGGGAGGCAGGCGGGGGCTGGCGCACGGGACAGGGTAGGAGCGGCTCTGGTGGTATTTTAGGCACCCCGGGAAGCCGCTGGAGGGTTCCCACAGGCAGGCGACCCGGTTAGTGGTTAAAGATAGCCCTGTCTGCTAGGTGCTGGATGGCCACGGGGGAGGCCACTGCAGCGCCGGGAGGAGGGGCCGTGACCCACCACTACGGGAAAGCCTATGCACGAGGGTCCGGGACGTGGTGAAGGTGACGCTGCTGACGGATAGGAGCTGACCGGGAGGAACATGAGGCTGAAGACACTCCTGGGTGTCTGACTCCCGGCTGGCAGCTTGAAGAGCTCAGGGTAGTATATCTGGGGAAAAGGAGCCACGGGGAGGGTCAAGAGGGGATGATAAGGACCAGAGGTGGCATGGCAGTTAAGGTGCTGGACTCCCACAGGGCCGATTGTGATTCAAGTCCTGGACCCGATGGCTTGAAAACGCTGGGAATACATGCTGCTGACATGCTGAACCCCTAGAGGGGAATGGAGGGTGAGACTGCAGCGTGGACATACCCCGGGGGGTGATATCTCACTTTCCCTCATCTCTCTGCCTCTGCCCAGAGAGCGCACACACCCTACAGCAAAAAGCAAAACACGAAAACAAAACATGGGGTGCCCACTGCGTACTCCAGTAGAGCTGTCCAGGCAGCAGCTACACAGAGTCCAGGAACCCCAGGGCTGGAGGGCCGAGAAGCAGGGTGAGGAATGGCCAGTATTCGGCTCTCCGGGAGGGGACTAGGCCCCTGGAGACCGGAGATTAAGAAGGGGTGACCGCATGGCGCGGTGGAGCCGGGATGGCAGAGGACAGGCAGAGAAGCCAGCCGGTGTGTGGGAGGAGCCACCCGACGCCAAGAAGCCCCAGGTCCCGTGAAATGCTAAGGCTCCCCTCGCCTGCTCGGCTGCGTCTCCATGTGGCTCCAGGAAAGTCGAACTCATGTGCGGCCTGTGTTAGCCCCCCGGAAAGGCGGGGCTCGCTACTGAAAGACGGGCGACAGGCCCCGCGGGAGGGGTGAGGTCAGACTGCAGCACTGGGTCTGGGCACTGGCTGCACGGCGGGGCAAGGTGCACTGGGAGGGGCCCCGGAGCTCAGGGCGACCTAGCAGGCAGCGGCCCCACCTGAGGAGCAGGAGTTCTAGAAGCATCGAGGTTAGACAGACATCACCGCGTCAGGGCAGACACTCACGTGGCGTAAAGGCCAAGGCTGCCAATCCAGCACAGGGCAGGATGCAGGATGGGAACCTGCACCAGCACCCCCCACCTCCCACCAGGACACTCAGGAAGAGGGGAGAGCCCGCGCAGGGCAGTCGTCCCGGAGCGTTTCCCAAGGCTAGGCGGAAGACGTGTCCGCCTCCAGAAGGCGTGCTCCAACAGCCCTGGCGCGCTCACCACGCGGACGAGGACAGAGAGCGGCCTGCTCCCGGCCCCAGCACGCTGTCAGCGCCAGCGGAGAGCACGCTGCACTTTCTGATGCTTAGAGGAGAGGAGCAGGTAGAAGGGAGGGCAACAGAGGGCCACAGGAGTGTTTTGAGGGTAAAAATAGAAGAAAAGAAAAAAACAAAAGGAAAAACTCAGACAGTTGCACCTGCTTCAGTGCTAACAGAAAAGGTCACGCAGTCACGGGGCTGAAGAGAAGGTGACTATACAGGGTCGCCTCGCCGACTGAGGGAGGGGACCACCTGCTAACCCTCAGTGAGGGACGGAGCAACTCGGGAAGGAGGAGGGCTCCCAGAAGCAAAGACAATGGTGCAGAGGTGGGCTAGGAGCGCAGCAGGCGGCCGGGGACGGCGTCCCTAGCTCAGGCCGAAGACAAGTGGTCTCTGGTGGTGTCCCGAGCCATGTGCTCTTTTTCTCCAGCAGCAACTGACCTGAGCTTAAAGCAATGGGCTGGAGGACTGCATTGACACTGCCACTTTGCAGGAAAGATACAAGAAGTACGGAGCTCAGGAGGGCACAGGGGAAACCATGCGGTGATTGAAATGGAGAGGACCCAGGGTGGAGACAGGAAGGCAGGGGGACACAGAAAATCAACAACTTGGTTCACTCTACGGATCAACACCACTGGTGACCAGCAGATGGCGTAATGGTTACACTGCTGGATTCCACGTGGTCTATCAAGGTTCTCATCCACACCCAGCAGCTTCAAACTCACGACAGGCACTTGTGTGTGCACACCCGAAATCCTGAGAGGAGCCTGGAGGAGAAAGGATTTCTGGCTTTGTCTCTCCGTCTCTCCGGGGAGAGCACATGCACTAAAGCAAAAAAAAATCTCTTAAAAAATAAAAAAGAATCAACAAAACTGACAAATCTTAGTCAGATGACCAAAAATATTATTGAAATCAGAAATGAGAGAGGTAAACTACCAACCTTACAGAAATAAAAGAGGATTACAAGAGAACCTCTAAACAATCATACGCCAACCCATTATTATAGATAATCTAGAGGAAATGGACGAATTCTTAGAAAGGCACAAACTACCAAAACAGACTCAAGGACACAGAAAGTCTGAGTAATCTTAAAACAAAAAGAGACTAAACAGAATCAAAAGATTTTCCCACACATATCAAAAACAAAATGATGGGGCCAGTAGATGGCATGATGGCTATAGACACTGGACTCCCACATGGTCAACCACAATTCGAGGCCACACCTGGTGGCTTTCTCTCTCTCTCTGACGTGCATGCACATGCCCTGTAGAAAAACGTAAAAATAGTAACAAACAAAATTAAATCATTTTTAAAAGAGATTTTTGCTGTAAGGCACATGCACTTGACAGAGACAGAGAGACAGAAAGTGAGAAATCACCCCCCAGGGGGATGGCCACACTGCAATCCCTTCTCCTCCATTCTCCCTTTGGGATTTTGGATATGCATGCACATGTGCCTCACATGAGTTTGAATCCTCCCAGTCCAGGACTCAAACCATGGTTGACCACATGAGAGTCTAGCAACACAAACATTATGTCATCTGTTGGTCCAATAAATAATTCTTTGAAACAAAAACAAAACTTCCCACAAGAGAAAGCCCAATCCCACATGTCTTCACTGATAAATTCAATGTTTAAAGATTCCCAATCCCTCACAAACTATTCCAAAAAATGGAAGTGGCAAAGGAGTATTTCCCAACTCATTTTATGAAACAAGTTTTACCCTAACACCAAAATCAAACACATCAAATGAAAGCAAACCAATGTCCTTTATACGGATACCAAAACCACCAACAAAGTATTAGCAAACCGAACTCAGCAATATTAAAGGGATTCATGTGGGGTCATCAAAAAAAACTTAATGGAAAACGCATTATACAAAAACTGCACAGGTTTCAGAAAGATGTGTGAAAGGATGAACTCATAATTCTCCTGTTCCCTTGTATACTATGACCAGAGGGGTTGATCCCAGAATGAACATGCTGATTTACATATGAAAATTAACTAATATAACACTTATTAACGGAGTGAACACACACACTTACACACAACAAATGTATGATCGTCTCAATAGACACACAAAACACAACTGACAAAACTCCAACACTCTTCCATGGTAAATACACTTAACACACAAAGCATAGATGGGCACCTCCTCAACCTCACAGAGCACATCTGGAGAACCCACAGGTAACAACACATTTTTAACAGGGAAGGACTGAAAGTTTCCTCTCTAAAACTAGAACAAGATAGCCATGCCCACTCTTGCTACTTCTAATCAATATATTCTGGAGGTCCTAGCAAAGGCAGGTGGCAAGCTGAACAACTAAAGCACGCACACGCAGACTGTAAATGAGCAGGGCTCTCTGCTTCAAGATAACATGATCTTATAAATCAGAAATCCAAAAAAACTACTAAATAGGCTGTAAGAACTAGTAAAGTCACATGATATAATATCCAATATACAAAAAACAATTTCTATACACTAGCACAAAAGTCCAAAAACAGAATTAAGAAAAAATTCCACTGACAATAACATAATACTTAGAAGTAAACTTAATAAAAAGACTCATACACTGAAAACTATAAAACATTGTTCAAAGAAATTGAAGACCTAAATAAATGAAAGGTACCTTGTGTTCATGGATTGGAAGACTTATTGCTAAGACCGCAGTACTCCCCAAACTGATCTACAATTAAACACCATAGCTATCAAAATCTCTGCTGGCTTCTTTGCACAAACCGGCAAATGCCCTGTAGTTTAGATGGAAATTCAGGGGGCCCAGAATAGCCAAAACCATCTTGAAAAAAAACAAAGTTGGAAGACTCACACTTTTTAATTTCAAAACTTATAAAGCTACAGTAATCATATAGGTGGTACTACCATAAGAATAGGTGTAAAAAATAGATGGATTAGGGTCAGCAGATGGCATGGTCGTTAAGACACTGGCCTTCCCACATGGTTGATAATAGTTCAAGTCCTGGACCTGGTGGCTTGCTTTCTCACTCTCTCTCTCTCTGTCTCTTTCTGGTGAGTGCATGTGCCCTATAGCAAAATTTAAAAACAATAATAATAATAAAATTAAAATAAATAATTCTAAAAGAAAAGAAGAAATCAATGGGTCAAACTGAAAGCCCAGAAATAAAGCATTACGTTCATGGTGAGTTGTTTTCCCATAGGTTGCAAAGACAATACAGTGAAAAGGAGTAGTCTTTTTAAAGAATTATTTATTAAATTGTGTTATTATCATTACTTTTTTTCATTTGACAAAGAGAGAAAAACAAAGTGAGAAAACAAGCCACCAGGTTCAGGACTCAAACGGCAGTCACCCATGTAGAAGCCCAGCGTCTTACCCACCAGCCACTTGCCAGCCCCAAGTGTAGTCTTCTCAACATAAAGCTCTAGAACTACTGGGTATTCACATACAAAAGAACGGAATTATATCCCTACCTCATACCATATACAAAAAACAATGCAAAATTAATGAAAAGTCTAAAAGGTCTAAAACTATAAAACACAAAGGAAAACGTAAGTGTAAATCTTCAAGACCTTACTTTAGAAATAGTTTCTTAAATATGGCACCAAAAAAGACAAGCAATAGGAAAAGTAGAAAATGTGACTTCACCAAAACTGAATGTTTGTACTTCACAGAAAGAACACCATCACGAAAAGTAAAAAGGCAACCTATGGGACTGTTAAAAAAAAAAATGTGCAAATTATCCACCTGATAAAAAGGACTTGTATCAAGAAGATGTAAAGGATTCTTAAAACAATAAAAAGACAGCTAGTCTTATCAAATATTGGGCAGAGGATGTCAGTAGGCATCCCTGCCAAGAAGATATACAAACTACTTTATGATGCTCAACATCACTGGCCATTAGGAAAATGAAAATTAAATCTCCGTATTAACTGGCACCAGCAGATGGCATAATGGTTACATAGCTCGACTCCCACACAGTTGACCATAGTTTAAGTCCTGGATCCAGTGGCTTAAAACTCATGCTGGGTGCATGTGTGTGTGCCCCCAAAATCTGGAGAGGAGAACGAAGGATAAAGGATTGAGGTATGGCCATTTTCTCACTTTCTGTTTCTCTGTTGGGGTCTCTCTCTGGAGAGCACACACGCCCCACAGCACAAATCTCTCTTTAAAAAAAACAAAAAACAAAAAACAAACAAACAAACAAAAAAAAAAACACCATACCATCTCATACTCAGTAATCAAGTGAAAATAAAGCAGACAGACAATAACAAGTGTGGACAAAAGTCCTCATACACTGCTGGCGGAAGTAGGAAATGCGAAGCAGCTGCCCTGGCAAACCACCTTAGACAGTGAAGGAGAGTTACCCTGTGATCTAGCGATTCTGCTCCTACGATATACCCAAGAGAATGGAAACATGTTCAGTAAAAACTTGTACTCAAATGTTCATAGAAGCGTTATTCATAAGAGCCAAAAAGTAGAAAGAACCCTAAAAGTCTCTAAACTTACAGGTGAACAAGTGAAATATGGTAGTATTTACACAATGAAATAATGTTGATCAGTAAAATGGAATGAAATACTACTGAGACATGCTACAACATGAATGAACCTTGAAAACGCCACGCTAGGTAAAAGCAGCCAGTCACGAGAGATCCCACATGTACGAGTCCGTGTACAGGAAATGCCCAGGACAGCCAAGCACAGAGGTAGACGTAGCTCGTAGACGGCAGGCCTGGGAGGAGGAAGACTGCTTGCTGACGAGTGCAGGGGCTTTGCGGGGATGATGGAGATACCCTAACAGCAGAGCGCGGTGACGGCTGCATGAGCCTCCATGTATAAAACCACAGACTGCACCTGAGAAGGGTGCACTTCGAGACACGGAGTCACCTCTCAATAAAGCTGTGTAAACAAGACCATGTGATAGATACTATACTGCCTTATTTGGACCATTTTTCTATCTCTTCTCTTACATGTATGTTATCATTTTTGCAAAAAGATAAGAAGAATAACCCAAATTCTTGACTTTTATGTCTATGTGTAGTGGGAAAATGGTTGAAGGAAAGGGTGAATGAGAAAGAGTGAAAAGAAAGGTGGAGGGATACCTCTGAATAGACTGTTTTGTAGAATTGGCTATTGACACGTTGGTGATGTTTCACATATCCCCGTAAAACAATAACCAAAACCAGGCAGGATGTGAGAAGAACCCAAAATGAAATACAAACAGCGACAAGTGAAACTAAATATATTTCAAAGGAATACATAAAAGCACTGAAGAGGGTGGGCAAGAAAAGAGCATAAGTAACTTCGAAAACCAGTATTTTGACTGTGTACTGTGAGGCTAAGAACCAAGATACAAACACGTACATACTATCCTCTCGCGTTTACAGCAGCAGTGCTTACGCCACACCTGCACGCAACAGAGCTGGACTACACAGGGAGGCCTTCACAGGCGGCTAAGCCCTGTGCACTGGGGCCAGACCCCACACGCCCCAGGCGCTTGAAAAAGTACACTGCGCGTTTGTGCACGTGTGCCCGGATCCTGATGAGATGGGGAAACGGACGATCAAGGACTGCGCCTGGCCACGCCCCACTAGAGGCCGCTCCTTCTGTCTCTGGTGAGGACACCTGCTCTGCTCTTAGGAAAAGAAAAAGACAACGACGACCAAGTACGTTCCTGGCGCTCTACGTCCACAGAAACGAGGTCCACGTATGCAGCCGTGACAGGCCCCCCGCCTGGGCCTGTGTCAGATACCGCGTGACGTTCACACGCGGGAGACCCTAACGCACATCCTTCGGGACACGTCCCCGTCATTACTGATACGTGACCGTGAGGACCAGGTCCTGCAACGCTACAGAGAGGAGTGGCCAACAACGAGGAAGGCCAGAGTCAGCCTCGTGCGAGAGAACCAACGACAGCTCTTACCACACGCACACATGCACGTCAAAACACAGACACAGAAACAGAACTGTGACTACGTAACTGCAAGCGTTTCTGATCTCAGGACTCTCAGGACGACGAGAAGCAACACGATCCCAAGAGCACTGCAGCGCGGGCGAGGCCGCCAAGAGTGACGGGCCCACGTGCCGGCGAGGAGCACGGGGTGACTGGGACTCGCACACGCCGCTGAGATCACGCACGTGCCTGCCTCGCTGGGAATGTTTTCTGGCGCCTCAGCAATACCACGTGACTTAGAGAATTCACCCCACGGGCGTGGAGTACAGTGCCCCCATCAGGAGAGCTCTCACAGCGTACAAAAAGTCTGAAAGAAGACATCCCACACACACACACACACACACACACACACACACACTAACACTGGTCGTATTTTAGGAAGTGGGCTTAGAAGTAATTCAGTTTTCCAAGCCAGTGTTTTCCACACTGCAAGTTGTTATTTAGAACCCGACGCATCTCCACCAAGAACCCTACCACAGAAAACGAAGTCATACGCACCGAGAGTCAGCGTGAAAACCCCCCTCTACACGGAAACCCCACCAGAGGCCCCAGCACCAGCCTGCACACTCGTGAGACAAGCCAGGAGACATGCCTACCCTGGCCGGCAGCTCTCGGGTCACCAGACGCCCAGTCCCTGGGGTCAGTAGGGACGGGCACAGAACAGAGGCCCGCTCGGAGAGGGCAGCAGCGATGCTGCAGGGACACGGCCTGCCGCACGGACCCTGGGGGAAACAGGAAGGTCGCGAACCAGAGACGGCCTGAGAGCTGGCCACGGGCCGCTAAGGAGCATGAAGAGGACCCACCAGACTTACCTTTTCGGTTTCAAGGGGCACACAAGAACCTCTGACCACAAACATACGGCCCTATACAAAGCGGAGGGAAAGGAGCCCTGGGCGCGAGTCAAAGGTGCAGCCGCGACGGAGGGCCCTGGGGCAGACGTGAGTTTACATTTCCGAGCAACTACACGAAGAGAGCAAAAGAGACGGGCAAAATGATCATTTTTAAACTTAATACATCCACAATGTTATTTCAGCATGCAGCAAAGAAACCCTGAGCTAATTTTGCCGCCTTTTCATACTAGTTTTCAAAATCCCCCCTTCCACCTCATCTCAGCTCAGTCCAGCCCAGCAGGTACTCGGGCCACGGCTTCCTCCCGGGGCAGTCCGGCCAGACGGTGGTGTGCAGGTGGCAGGGGACCGAGAGCACTGTTCGCAAGGCTCAACTAAATGGCCGCGCCCAGCCCCAGCCCTGAGGTCTGAAAACATCGGGACACCACAAGCACAGGAAGGCCAGTGCAGCTGCAGGTGCCCGGTGACCTGGGCAGTCCAAGTCCCTCCAGGCTGCTCTCGCAGGCGGGTGGAGAGCCCATGGCCACCAGCGCATGGCTCCTGGAAACACACTACTTTACTGGGTTTTAATCAGTCACTACTGTACCCTATATTATCACGAGAGATGCATTTGTGTTTGGCTACAGCATTCTGAATAGAACATTGCAAGTATTTCTTTCAAGAAAGATTTCTGCTATAGAACACGTGCGCTCACAGGAGACAGAGAGAGTAAGCGAGAAATCACCCCCCAGAGGGGTGATCATGCCGCAATCCCTTTTCCTCTACTTTCTTCTTGGGATTTTGGGCATGCATGCACATGCGCCCGGCCTGGGTTTCATGCCGCCAGATCGGGGACTCGAACCACGTTGGCCATGTGGGAATCCGGCAACAAAACCATTACACCATCTGCTGGTCCGCAATATTGCGATTTTTAAAAAATTGTCAGCTGACCCACGTACTTGCCAGAGAGGAGAGGGGAGAAAGCACTCCCTAAGAAATACTGTCCTGCTGCAACCTCCCCTCCATACTCTACCCCTTCGGGATTCGAGGGGCGCACACACACGTGCACACACAGGCCTGGCACGTTTCCGAGCCACCAGCACCAGCACTCAGGCTGCAGCCGGCTCCGGCTCCGGCCCTGGCCCGCAGAACTGCGCTTGACGCCTGCACTCCGGCCGGCCACCACACTGCGGCCTGGTAAAATCACGCAGGTTACTCCCAGTGCCTCGTGTGTCTCTCGGATTGGATTCTCAGACGTCAGACTTTGTCAGAATATTACATCATAAAACGTTTGACCAGTAACCACTGTTACCCACCCTTTCAGACTTCTCCACAGCCTCCCTACATAGTATCTCAGAAAAACAGAAGTCCAGCCCTTGGTCGGACTGAACTGTGTCTGCTCACAACCTGAATGCTGAGCCCTAGCCCCAGGGAAACTGTCTGGAGACATGGCCTCTGAAGAAGGGGTGGGCGGGACCAGTAGTTAGCGTAATGGCTATGTCGCTGGACTCCCACGTAGCTGACAGCGGTTCAAGTTCCGGACCCGGTGGCTTAAACTCACACCAGGCACGTGTGCGTGCGTGCCCAAGATCCCGAGAGGAGAATGGAGGAGAAGGGATTGAGGCGTGGCCATCACCCTTGGGGGGTGATTTCTCGCTTTCTGTCTCTCTGTCTCTCTCTGTCTTTCTGGCAAGCACACACTATAGGAAAGACCTCTCCAAAAAAAAAAAAAAGGAAAAGAAAAGAAAAAGAAAAAAAAGAAGGGATGGGATAAAGGAGATAGAAAGGTGGGCCTCAGTGGACGACACCAGAGCACAGGCCCACCTGCCAGCACGCTGATCCGAGATTTCCAGCCCCAACCCGTGAGAAAGTAAACGTGTGTTGTTTAAGTCACAAATCTGCAGTGTTCCGCCACTGCGGCCTCAGCAGGCTTACACACTTCCTGGGAAAGTACTTTTAGGAAACGGAGTAGGGGCCAGCAGGTGGTGTGGTGACCGACGGCAGTCTGGGTCTCAGACTGGTGCCTTGAAAATCACCACGGGCGTGTGTGCACGCTCACCCAAACCCTAAGAGGAAGATGAAGAAGGGGCAACGGCACGGCCATCTCCCTGGGGACTGAGTTCTCACTCACTCTTTCACTATCTGTCTCCCTCCAGCAAGTGCATGTCCTATAGCAAAAACCTTTAAAAAAAAAAAAAAAAAAAGTAGCAAAGTTTTTAATAAACTATGATAAACGTTACTGTATTTACAAGCTTAATCTACAACCAAAGATTTGAAAAGCCCACCCTGTGGAGCTGCTAAAACGATCAGAATAATCTGACACTAGGGCCGCCTGGTGTGGTGCTTGAGGCAGATGGATCCCGGGGCGGACTGCAAGGTTTGAGTCCCAGAGCAGGCAGCTTAAAAACGCCCCAGGAACGTGTGCGTGCAGGCCCAGAGCCCCAAAAGGAGGAGAAGTGGAGAAGGGGCTGTGCTGTGACACCCCCTCGGGGTATTTTCTCATCTCCCTTGCTAGCTCTCTGTTCTCTCCCTCTGCTCCCCTCCCCCCAGGACAGGTGTCCTCTGGCAAAGTAAAACAGAACAAAATAAAAACCCTCAGAGCTGCAAGTTCTAATTTTATCCACAGCCAGGTCTTCAACTTGTGTTTTATGTAAAGACAACACTCGGTGACCAGGAGGTGGCCTGGAGGTAATGCGGCTGGACCTGTCTGGGGGGTGCCGAGTCTGCTCCCTACCATCTCCCTGAGCATGCAGGGCGGGCGCATGCATGCCCGGGGTCCAGCCCAGCTGGGACTGAGGGTGCATCGCAGTATGAAGACCTTGTGGGAATCCCTCTCGCCCACCCCGAGAGAGAAATCTTAAATCAGGCAAACCACCTCCTGAGGCCAGGGTTATATACACTGGGGCTAGCGATCAGTGGGGGCTGAGCACAGCCCGACACCCCAACACCCCACTCCTGCCCCTGCATGCCAGTGGAGTGTTCTGTCGGGGGCCAGCTGGGCTGAGCTCCGGCGACCTGAGAGCGGAGCAGCACTCCTGTGGCCGTATCCCTGCAGGCGTCTGGGCGGGCCCCGAGAGGACAACACTGGGAACAAGCGAGTCTCTTCTGTGAGCAAGCCAGACGCCTCTGCCTGGGACATCACAACTCCGGGATTCGGCCCAGACGGCAGGGCCTCATGGTGAACACACTATTACAAACAGGCAAGGAATCGGAGTACTATTCGATCTGAGTAGGAGTGAAAAGCCAAACCGAGGAGGCCCTACAACAGCTGCCTGAACGTTTTGGTGTTTTCTTATTTAGTTTTTTGCCATAAGGCTCATAAGCTCACTGGAGAGAAATGAAGAGAAGGAAAGTGAGAAACAACCCCCTGGTGGGGGGGCAGGCCACAATCCCTTCTCATCCATTCTCCTCTGGGGATTTGGGGCGCGCACGTGCGCACACACGTGGCCGGCGTGTTTTTCAAGTTGGCAGGTCCAGGACTCAAACCAGAGTCAGCCATGTGAGATCCAGCGCCTTCACCACACCACCTGTTGGTCCTAAAAGTTTTAATTAAAGTAAATAGAGAGAGGAGCCAGCAGGTGGTATAGTGGTTAAGGTTGCCGGACTCCCACAGGGCTGACTGCGGTTCAAGTCCGGCCCTAGCAGCTTTCTCTCTCCCTCTCTCTCTCTCTCTCTCTCCCCCCTACCCCCCGGTCAAATTAAAATAAATAAATAAATAAATAAGGTTTAAAACAAAAAAAATAGGTGAGAGAATGAGGAGGCAGCCTAAACGCAGCTGGGACCCCGAACCACTGTCACGCAGCGCTGTGCCCTGCTGGGCGAGTCAGACCCTCTTCCTCCTCTTGCTGAGCTCAGGGGGGCATGTCCCCACAAGGTACACCGGTGTACATGACAGCCAATGGGGAGGGCCTGGCAGTTCCTATACAACAAGCGCAATAAATGACAGCTGTCACAAGGACTGTTAGACAACAGATGTCATTACGGCATCTGCACTTTCACCAGGCGAAGAAGTGAGTCCCAACCTAGCTGTAAGCAGAGGCAATTGAGGGGCTTTTAATAAACACTCAGGCCTCGGCCTAGAAGAAGGGCATTTGAATCTTGCTGACAGGGCCTAAGAAATAATACTTTTAACACGACCCCCAGAAGCCCACACTATAAACAAAAGTTCAGCAAGAAGTAAGTTATTTTGTAAAAGTGGTGCTTTACGTATAATCATCATATAAAGATTTCTTAAAGAAGTTGGGAACCAGCAGTTAGCGTAATGGCTATGTCGCTGGACTCCCACGTAGTCGACCGCGGTTCGCGTCCCGGACCCGGTGGCTTAAAACTCATGCCAGGCGCGTGTGCGTGTGTGCCCAAGATCCCGAGAGGAGAGTGGAGAAGGGATTGCGGCGTGACCATTCCCCCTGGGGGGTGATTTCTCGCTTTCTGTCTCTATGTCTCTCTCTGTCTGGCGAGCGCACGCACCCCATAGCGAAAACCTCTCAAAAAAAAAAAAAAAAAAAAAAAGATTTATTAAAGAAGTGGTAAGAAACTGAAGGCAGTAAAACCAGGAAACTACAGAAAAGAAGATGATCCTTTGTTCACCTTGAGTAGATTCTGATCTGTTTAAGCAGAATCCACCAGCAATCAACTATGCTTAGAATGCCCATCTTTCAACTAAAAAAGGAAGGGCGGGCTGGCAGGTGACACAGCGGTTAAGGTGTCGGACTCCCAGTGGCTGACTGCAGTCTGAGTCCTGAACTGGACACATGTGCGTGTGTGCCCAAAATCCCAGGAGGAGAATGGAAGAGGGACTGCAGCACAGCCCTCAGGGGGTGGTTACTCCATTTCCCTCTCTCTGCCAAGTGCACATGCCCTATGGCAAAGTCTAAAAAAAAAAAAAAAAAGGGCAGTAGACCTGCCACTCGGCAGGTGGTTACAGTGGTTAAGTGCTGGACCTCACATGGCTGAAGTCCTAGACTCTGTGGCCTGAAAAACACACTGGGCACGTGTGCATGCGTGTCCAAAATCTTGAGCAGAGAAGGGACTGCGGTGTGGCCATTCCTACTGCACTGGGAGGTATGATTTCTCACTTTCCCAATCTGTCTGTCTGACTTCCAGGCAAGGACAGGTGCCCTATGGCAAAAATATCTTAAAAAAAAAAAAAAAAAAGGCACTGGAACCTCCTGCACTCCCCAACCCCCCAACACAGACCTAAATGCGTCCGTCGAGCAGGAGCCTTCCTGCGCCTTGCGCTGCGTCCTGGCCAGCACGAGGCTGGCCCGGTGTTCATCATGTCGCACTGACCGTGCGACAGCGGCACACCTGCAGTGCCAGCTCCATTTCCTCAGTGCTGACCAGAGTTCTAACTTTCAAGGGGGCAAGGCCGCAGCTTCTTAGCGAAACTAAAACTATTCCGAAGTTTTAAAAGAGACTAAGGACTGTCTTCGTCACTCTCCTGCTGACAGCACAGCGCCTGCTGCTCTGACCCACGCTGGGCACACTGAGGCCCCCCGGGTGCACAGCCTTCCAGTTCTCCGGCTCACGGCTGAGTCCGTAAACTCCTGAGTGTCCCCCTCAGACCAGCTGTCCATTCTGACACGAAGCCCGAGGCAGGGTGACAGTGCTGTGGTGTCACCAGTCACCATTCCTGCCAGATGTTCACCTCCCCAACTAGGGAACGGCTGACCCCAGGCTCTCTCCTGGACCACGAGCTGTGCTCTGAGCATCTGCTTTCTGCAAACCGTACACTGACCGCACGCCCTGGCCCTTCTCTGTGGTCACGTTACTCTCTACGTCCACAGAGCGCCACCCTCCCTCCACTCATTCCCCTCGCGCCGCACACCAACGGTACCAACCACAGCTGGGGCCCGGAAACGGAAATCCAGCTTGACGCTTAACAGACCCTCAAAGAAATACACGGAGATGAAGCACGGGGCACAACACGAAGGTCTGTGACGGCGCACAGGCAGGTGCGCCCATGACAGAGCGACACAAAGGCTGCGTGCAGTACTCCCCAAACTCCTCCTGTGCCATCTGGGGACAGCCGTATCACAAGGGAAACACCCGACGCTGCGTCTAAAGCTGTCTGTTCTATTCTGCCGTGAGCAGGACCGCTAACCAGCTGCCACGTAAGGACGTCTCTCCAATAAGGCAGGAAACGTAAGCCAGACAAGTTGTTCCTAAGCTCAAGACCGCTCCAACAGCGGGAGGGAGGGACACTTGGGAGCGGCTTGTTCACAGGCCAGCAGGCGGCGTGCTGGGTAAGGTGTGGGACTCCCACACGGACGACCGCAGTTGGAGGCCCAGAATCGGCAGATGAAACAGGCCAGGCACGTGTGCACGAACATTCAAAATCCTGAGAAGAGAGGGGCGGGGAAGGTACTGCGGTGTGGGCATCCTCCTGTGGGTGTGATCTCTCTCTGCCTCCCCCCCAGCAAGTGCATGTACCCTATGAAGAAAAGATACTTTCCAAAATGTTCATTATAATTCTGAAACTATCAAAAGTCCCGAAATAATAAAACAGCTAGGAAAACTACAATGAAACAACACTGGAACACTACACACATCTGTAAAATAACCTGTATAGAGATTAGTAGGCCAAGAAATGTATTTAAATACTGAAGTGCAAGATATCTTCTTTTTGTATAAAAGGTAAGAGTCACCTCGCAATATGATACACACCAGAGGCTCTCGACCTTGGCTGTTTATCAGAATCACCCAGAATAAGTCAAATGCAA
Source organism: Tupaia tana (assembly GCA_026018925.1). Classification (NCBI taxonomy): domain Eukaryota; kingdom Metazoa; phylum Chordata; class Mammalia; order Scandentia; family Tupaiidae; genus Tupaia; species Tupaia tana. Next base: position 121,500,033 of record JAKSZU010000003.1, read on the forward strand.
GTATCCAGACCCCACCTCTCACCTAGGGAACTAACGAGCCTCCAAGTGTGTTAAGCACTGGAAATGTTTCCAATAACCAGCCAGGGTTCAGAACTGCTAACCACGAATCACAACCGTGAAAACATACAGAATTCAGAGAGCACAGATTAACCTGCAATGACTGGAATAATTTAATGGGCGTTTTTGTCCTCCCGGTTAATCTAACCAAAAGAAACCAAGTATACCAAATTTGTATCATTATTATGAAAATGTTGATGCTTGAAGTATTTCAGTAACTCAAAATTGTTCCTAGCATAGATCTCAACCTCAGAACGCTACAGGTAACAAAGGAGGTACTACCTTGTGTTTTTAAATAACAGTATAAACAGAAAGCACTAAGGGAAAATCATTGTAAGAATTTGCATCCTGTTACACAGTGATCACCTCACTCAAAGTATTGACATTATCCTTTAACACTGGTGGGCAATACGTACCAAAACACTCCTCAAAGAGAGTACAGGGCTTACAACCCGAATGGGTACAGACTGTAATTTATGCAGAAACACTACATAGCCCTCAGGCTGCAACAGCTCTGGCTGTGAAACCGACTGGGAGAAATGTCGGGAAGTAGACATTTTAGTGCCACAGAAACCAGGATCTCGGTCTGAGCGAAGGCCGTGAAGTCTCCCGCAAATCACTTTATTACTTCAACTCTGCTCACAAATTCATTTACTTAACAAAAAATTCAAGCACATAAGAATGAATACATTTACAGTAACCTTTTCTGTTAATTGCCAGAGGGCACGTGCTTTCGCCCAAGAGAGAGAGCAGAGAAATGAGAAAGCACCCACCCGTGGGGTGTGGCCCCACGCCATCCCTTGGCCTCCATCTTTCCACCTTGTTCAGACTTGGGGCGCAGTCCGCTCGCAGAGGATGTTTTCAAGCCATGAGGCCAGGACTCAGGTATGCTGGCCACGTGGGATCATGCTCCCTTAACCACACGCTACGGGGCAGCCTCCAATCACAGTACTCTTTCCATGTTTATTTTCGATCCAAAACGTCTCTCTGGGTACTGAGACTACCAGGCATGCCCACTCAAATGCCCAGCGGCCTCTCAACTCCACACCCAAAAGCTCAGAGCCCGGATTCGCTGCCCGCCACCCACACCTTCCCTACCTGGCAACCACCCCATTCTCATGTCCCCAGTTCCACCCACCTTGGCCCCAAGGACGCTGCATGAGCTACCTCAATCCACTGGCCCACCTTGGTGCCCTACCCCATGGCCACTACTGTAAAAGTCTGTCGGTAAGTTCTGGGATTTTTAATCCTCAGCACAGCCCGCGGGTTCCCTGCTTGCTTCTCCAGCCTCAGCCCTGAAGCCAACGTGACTTCTCAGCCTAGAACAGCGCCCCCTCCTCTCCCCTCTCCCCCGCACTCACTCCACTCACTCTGAAGACCTAGAACAGCGCCCCCTCCTCTCCTCTCTCCCCTGCACTCACTCCACCCACTCTGAAGACCTAGAACAGCGCCCCCTCTTCTGCCCTCTCCCCTGCACTCACTCCACCCACTCTGAAGACCTAGAACAGCGCGCCTCCCCTCCCCTGCACTCATTCCAACCACTCTGAAGACCTAGAACAGTGCCTCCTCCCCTCCCCTGCACTCACTCCACCCACTCTGAAGACCTAGAACAGCGCGCCTCCCCTCCCCTGCACTCATTCCAACCACTCTGAAGACCTAGAACAGTGCCTCCTCCCCTCCCCTGCACTCACTCCACCCACTCTGAAGATCTAGAACAGTGCCTCCTCCCCTCCCCTGCACTCACTCCACCCACTCTGAAGACACAGCCTCTCCAGTTTGGGTAGCCATATATCATCTCATTTCACTTCCAACGTGTGGCCTCCCACTTCACAGCAAAGGAAACACGAGTTCTGGTATCTGCCTGAGGTTCAGCCTAAGCTTCAGAGCTGGGATCCAAATCCCGTCTGACTCCCAAATCGGCTCTTCACTGAAGGACTCTAGTAACTTGTCAGGCCATCACATTTAATTCTGGTTCCCAGTGTATGAGACATTCATTTGTTAAACAAGTGAGCCTTGAGTATTTAAGTCCTAAACCAGTGGGGTCAGCAGGCGGCCTGTGGCTGAGGCACTGAACGCTGGTATCCCGCTGACTGCGGTCCAGTCTTGGACCAGGTGCGTGTGGGTGGTACCCAAAATCCCAAGAGGAGAACGGAGAAGGGACTGCAGCATGGCCATTCCCAGTGGGCAATTTCTCACATCCCCACTCGGTCTTCTTCAGTCTCTCCCTAGCAAGTGCACATGCCCTGTAGCAAAAACTTAAAAAAAAAAAAAAATCCATTAACATCAATACTCCTCCCTTAACTGATAGTTTTGCTTCAAAAAGTTCTAAAGTATTCAAAGATGCAATACCAGAAATGCCCAACGTCTCAAATTACTTATCATGTTAGATGTGTAACAGTAAAATACTAGAAACAAGCACCTGTCAGAGGGAGACACATTAGCAAACAATGACCTCTCCACAGGCTAAAAGCCCACTGAAACGGAAGGCCAGTATGACAGTGCTGCACTAACGGATTAATGACTTGTGAAAGAGGTGTGAGGGAGCTGTTCCCACACAGGAGGACCCAGCACCCATCCCCCCAGAGGAAGCTGTGTCTAAGCACCATCTCGGAAGCAGACACCTGGCCCTCACCAGCATCGAACCAGCTCGCACCTTGGTCTTGATCTTGGACTTCCCAGTTCTTCACAGATGCCCCAATCTCGGGTCTGCTGCCGCATCTGCAGACAGCCTGAGACTCCACTACGGACACAGCAGCTACAGGAGAGGACAAGGACACCCAGCACGGGCTGGGAGGGGCCACCCGACACAGAGCAGGTGAGAGCACACGAGGGATGCAGTGAGGACGGGTCAGGAAGGGTGGCTGGTGTTGACTCCACAGAGAAGTCACCTGTGGGAGAAGGCACCAGAGCTGTGACCAGAGGGAGCCCGGGAAGTAAGAAACTGGGTAACCTGGAGATAGTAACGGGAAATCTCACTATACAAGATTTCAGAAAGTTCTTGGAAAACGGAACAAAGGTTTATTTCAGTACAAACACTTTTTTTTTTTTTTGTGAGCTTTTTGCTACAGGGTGCATGCACTCGCCAGACAGACAGACAGAGAGAGACAGAGAGACAGAAAGTGAGAAATAACCCCCCAGGGGGGATGGCCACGCCGCAATCCCTTCTCCTCTCAGGATCTTGGGCACGCACGCACACGCACCCGGCGTGAGTTTTAAGCCACCAGGTCTGGGACTCGAACTGTGGTCGACTATGTGGGAGTCCAGCGACATAGCCATTACGCTAACTGCTGGTCCCAGTACAAACATTTTTGAAATCCATTCAGTTTTCTCATAATAGGCATTTCCATGGACTTTCTGAAGATGCTTCATGTATTTCTTTTTAACCTTTTAAAATTTTAAACCAAGTGATTATAGTATCTGTCCAAAAATAAACTCCTCCCAAAGTAAATAAAAACCAGTTTCAGAAATGAGAACACACACACTGCAACACCCACAGGAGCATGAGCCATAGGCTCCCGAAATGCTACGGTCTCACCTCTGATTCTTGGATTCAAATATTTATGAATCAATGAACAAAGTTACAAAACCATCCAACTGCGGCTGCAGAAATATTCCAAATACAGTTTACAAGGAACAGTAAAACTGGGGGAAATGGTGTAGATTTCCCTGAACTGTCAAGCAGAACTGAAGACTCTCAGGTCTCCGTCCCAGGCCTACTGTCGGTCTAACTCGGGATCACTACCAGAGTGTCTCCTTCAAAAAGCACCGGGGTGCTTACTTCAGCTACTCTCTCCAGTTTTCTGTCCATCTGAAAGCTTACGCAAGGAAGTCAGGAGGGGAAGAACTTTTAAAAACTGTACAGGTATCCTGTCACAATAAAGCCACTCGACAGCAGTGACCTGGGGCTGTTCGAGCCCAGAACAATGGCTGTCTGGACCAGCAGGGGAATGACTGCTAAGGCCAGGAAAGCCTAAGATGGTGAAAACATTCTGATCTTACTATAATAAAGGCTATGAGGTGTAAGTGTGTGTGCACACACAGGCAGGCACTTCAAAGAGTTCACAAAAAAAATGGAAATGAAATATGAATTCACTTTGGTGCAAAAAATTTTTGAAATCCACTGCAGTGTTTTCCTAGTATGCATTTTCCACAAACTTTCTAAAATCTCCTTTCTATATACACAGTACATCAGAATTTACGGAACTAAGTACTTGAGAAGCTGTGCTGTTTCTTATGTGAAAGTAACACCACAATAAAGATACTTAACAATAATCGATGAAGCATTTGGAAATGGAGACTTCCGGGCCCCACTTCCAGAGACTGGGAATCAGTAGGTCGTCGCGGGAGCCATTCAACCTCCGTCTTTAACAGGTCATCACTGAAGCTTCATGCACGAGGGTAAACTACACCGTGGGAAATACTGACCTAGCGGAGCACTGTATGTCCACGAACTACTAGCCACGTCACAAACGGAGCGGGTCATGGCGTCAGTGAGCAAAGTCCTGGCTCACCTCCCAAGGCGGGAGCGTAAGTGTACGCCAGGGTCTGCACCAGCTGAGACAGAGGGGCCCTGGTGGGAAGGCCCTGTGAGCCACGGTTTCCCGCTCGCTAATGGAACGACATGTTTAATGCCAGGCATGGTGGCACACACCTGTCATCTTAGCTACTCAGGAGGCTGAGAGAGGAGGATCTTGGGCAACAGCAAGAACCTCCCTCTAAAAAATAAGACAGAAAGGTTCATTTATAAAAACACACGCCAAAAAACCAGCTAGCCAGGCGATTCTGATTACCAAGCTTGGAAACTAGGAAGAAAATTAAGTGAGAGGAGCTCCAGGAAAGAGCTACGGACTAAGGTAATTAAGGGAAGGGCCAGCAGCTGGTGTGGTGACGGCACCGAATGCCCACATGGCCCAGCCCTGGTGGCTTTAAAAGCATGCCAGGCACATGTGTGTGCGTGCCCAAAACCCAGGAGAATGGAGGAGAAAGGACTGGCATGGCCACCTCCTCTGAAGTGTGTTTCTCACTTCCCCTCTCACTCTCTGGCGAGCTCAAGCACCCTATGAATAAAAACAGAGATAATTAAGGAAGATGTTTCAGTCCTCCTGTCCCCTATGATCGTTCAGCAGGGTTCAGTCACCTAATGCAATGGTTCTCGAAAAGGGAGAGCCTGCCCGAGGTGCCGTGCCGCATGGCCCAGCTGCACTGGGGAGGCAGCCTGGGGAGTACGGCCTGGAAGGGTGGCAAACACCACACAGCGCTCAGGGTGACAGAGCTGGGAACCCCGAGGTCAAGGCCGGCCCAGCCTGTGCACTGAGTGGCATGCCATCACAAGGCAGCCGTGGTCTGAGTGCCCCGCCTGGAAGGCCTGAAAACATGCTGTCGCATGCATGTGGGCCATGATCTCGGTGGGCTAGACTGGACACCTCGGCGGGCAGGGCCTCTTTCTCTCATCATGCGTCCTACCATGATTTTATTTTAATTTAAAAATTAGGTAAAAGTAACAGCTGAGACTGAGGAGTCAGAGAGTGCACCAGAAGGAAAACCTAAAGGTCCTCAGTTCAAGTCCAGTGACCACCTGAAGACACAGGCCCAGGACCCGGAACGGCTGAAGGTTGGGGTGGACCAGGACATGAAGACCCAGCTGGGGTCTTCTCTATGGCCTTCCTCTGTCTCTCTCACAAAGAAAAAATAAGTAAACAAACTCACATAACTAGTGCTGAGATTGAGAAACTAACCTGAAGCCTCACCTCAATTGAAACTAACAAGAGCAGGGGCCACAGCAGCAGACCAGCGTGCCTCGGTCTCCATTTCCAGACTAGCTGAGGGCAGAGGGCACCCTCGTCACATTTGACACAAGCCAAGCAAATACAGAATAAAATTCAAGTGTCACCTAAACACCTGAGATTTTAAAGGCTTCAAAGTAACATCCTCAGGAGCACTTCAGGCTACACCCCCAGTCACAGGGGTGGGGGGACTATCCACTCTCCCGGCCTTCGCAGAGCTCCTGAAGGGAAGGCACGCTGGCACAGCAGAGGACGCACACTTCAGTGTGACAGGGAGGCCTCCCTCTGCCCTCGCCCGGGCCGGGCACCTTCCACTCACCGCAGGCTCACTGAGGCTGCTGGGGAGCCGGGCTGTCCTTCAGACACAGGAGTCGGGAGCACGGACATGGAGCACTTCTCGTCCGCGGGGTGGAGTAATCGAGGGCTTACACTGTCCTTCCTAGCCTGCCTTCACTTTCTTCTATCTGCAGTTTTATACTTCATAATATCGATCTAACGTGGATTCACTTTAAGGGGTAAGCCCCAGCCTGAGCCGTGCCAGCCGGCACACCCACAGTACCAAGTGGCAGAGGCCGGCTCACCGGCACAGCCAGCCTGCGCTCTGTCACTGTGCTGCGCGTCCATTCCCTGGGAGGTCGCTCAAGCCCCATGTGTGAGGCACAGGGACCTTCCGTGTGTGGCAGAAGGCCTTCAACACTGAACTCAGGCCCCTGCCTCTCTGGCCCCTTTCCCCAGGCCCACACTCCAAACCCGCTCTCTAGACTCCGATAATGTAAAAAAAAGGGAAGAGAATGAAGCAAGGAAAAGAGCATTCCCGAGGCCCAGAGCAGAGCCACTGAGTGCTACTACCTGCTTCCGGGAGCCAGCTGGTTTCCGCTGCACCTTGGGGTGACCTCCTCTAGGGAGGAGGGCCCCAGATCTCTCACCCCACCAGTACCACGGAGCAAGAGTGAACCACACTGTGAAAGCCACGCGAACTGCAGGCCTGGGTCAGCCTTCCTCCCTCACACTAGCGCCTCCAGCCTCCTCTAAGGCTGTAAAGACCTCGGATCTGGCCTTCGGTTAAGAAGGAAAATAATTACATCCCAACCCAGTACACAGTACTTCCTCTCTCCAAGAGCCATACTAAATGCAATGCCCTGATATTTCCTGTTTCGTTTTTAAATATCAGTAGAAATTTACAAAATAAAGTTCAAGACTCACTAGTGAGTCAAAACCTACAGCCTACAAAATACTGCCGCGGAGTCCAAGAGTCTGCATTTGACACCGGGTGCTTCTCTAGGAAACCCAACTCACAGGTTCCTTACAGTCCTACTCCCTGAAAACAAAATCTTCCTCCAGCAGTTTCTATTGTACAATAAATCTATGTCATTTACACCCAACCTTGGCTCAGAAAAAAAATACACAAAATGTTCTGTCTCAAAACTGCAAAATGCATAAATCATTGAAGTTAAATGTAAAACCTCCAACTTCTAATCAACTGAAAACAGCTCACTAAGCCAAAATGTGAAACACTTCTCAGCAAACGATTTAACCAGGCAATCACCTGAACCCAGTCCAAAGTGAGTATGCACACCCTCGACTCCCATGTCTGGAACGCCCTGCTCCAGTCCCCATTCCGACTGCTGCCCTCCCCTTGTCCCCCGATCTGCTCCGGAGCTTTGCAGCTGTCATCATAGCATCATCTGCTAAACTGCCCAGAGGTCTGTCAGGGTCCTGACTTGTTTCCAACTATCTCAGATATGCTGGTATGGACTTCAGATTATTTCACGGGAAAATGCACAAATCCAACTACCAATTGTATAACAAACTTCTGAAACAATCCATTGCTAATACCACCTTTCATGTAATACTTATGTATCAAATACCTTATCTCCAATAAAAAGCAGCAACCAAAAATTGTTAAACTAAGCTTTAAAAAATATGCTATCCTAGGACCAGCAGTTGGCGTAATGGCTACATCGCTGGACTCCCATGTAGTCTACCGCGGTTTGGTTGAGTCCCAGACCCAGTGGCTTAAACTCACGCCGGGCACGTGTGCGTGCATGCCCAAGATCCCGAGAGGAGAATGGAGGAGAAGGGACTGCGATGTGGCCATCCCCCCTGGGGGGTGATTTCTCCCTTTCTGTCTCTCTGTCTCTCTGTCTTTCTGGTGAACGCACGCGCCCTATAGCAAAAACCTCTCCCCCCCTCCAAAAAAAACACGTTATCCTTTCTGTGGATTTAAACCAACATAGCATAAACAAAACAAACCTGTTCTGAGAACTAAAGTTCTGGAACTTCAATTCTGTAAACCTCAGGGCACATGTAAAATCACAGTAACTGCATTGAGGATGCGGCTCCACCATGCTGACCCGTGGAGAATGACACCAGGCTCTCACATTCATGTCCTAGCTCCACTCCATGATGCCCTCCAGTCCCAACCGCAACAGCTGAGTGGGAGGACCTGCCTGTGCCCGCCCTCCTCTTCCCCTAAGGTCTGGAGGGGTACAGAGTCCGCCGCCGTGTCATCTTTCAGCCTGTGAGGATCCTGTAACTGTATCCCTACCTGTGCAGCTAACGGTCTAAAGCTTCCTCCCCATCCTGGGCATAAACTTCAAGGGCAAACAGTACAGAAAACAAGCGGCAAGCTTGTGAATCTAGAGCATCTGTCCATTCAGGTTCTCAAGGGCATTCTGGAAAATATTCTTATATTCCCTCAAAATACCGAAGCCAAATGAAATTCTCTAACAACAAATTTGCAAGATTTTGACTAATACGCTATTGTTTCAGTCACTCAGCAAATACCTGGGCATCAGAAATTCTTTCCCTGCAACTATAAAAATCCAGATTTGGAACAGTGTACTCTCAAAAAGTAACTCGGCAAATGGAAATGCGTTAGAAAATCTCGGCTGCTTATTTCGTTATACACGCGCAGTATGAAATGGAGCTCAGGAGTGGAAAATGTGAATGAAACGGCCTGTGCTTTTTCCATCGTGTGGGGGAGGAAAGGAAATGAAAGGGCTTCTTAGCAGAATAACTGAAAAAGCGGCTCTATTTTCAGCCAGTAACTTCCTCGAACTTCACCAGTCCGTACCCCGATCAAGGACCCTTTCCACCCCGTCCCACCTCCTCCGGAGGGCGCCCTTCCCAGCCGTTCTCCTGCTGAAAATTAAGCCCAAAGCCCCAGACCAAGCTCCCTATCCTCCGTCCTCAAGTCAAGCCCGCCATCCACCCGCCTTCTGGGCAGTGCCGGGAAAGGAGCCTAGAAAGGAGAGAAACGGAGAGGAGGCGAGCGGAGCTGCTGGAGCTGCAGCCGCCGCCACCGCAGCCTCGGCCGGGGGCATTTGCGCGCTCCCTGCCGCCGCCACTGCAGCTTCGGCCCGGGGCATCCTGCGCCCTCCCTGCCGCCGCCACTGCAGCTTCGGCCCGGGGCAACCTGCGCCCTCCCTGCCGCCGCCACTGCAGCCTCGGCCCGGGGCATCTTGCGCGCTCCCTGCCGCCGCCACTGCAGCCTCGGCCCGGGGCATCCTGCGCCCTCCCTGCCGCCGCCTGCCCTGCAGCCTCGGCCTGCGCATCCATCCCCTCCCCGCCGCCTGCCCCGCAGCCTCGGCCTGCGCATCCTGCGCCCTCCCCGCCCCGCAGCCTCGGCCTGCGCATCCTGCGCCCTCCCTGCCCGCCGCCGTCCGGGCCCGGCCCGCTCTCCCACCAGGGGACCTCGGCCGCGGGTGCCTCGGCCGTGACGGCGGGAAGCAGGGCCGCGGGCTCAGAAGGCTGGGAGAGGGAGAGCGGCCGGCGAAGGCCCAGGCTGGGCTAAGACCACTCCGCTGGGTGCCGGCCTTCGCGGCCGCGGCTCCCGGCCCCGCGCCCCGAGCCCGCCCGCCAGGCACAGGAAGCGCCGCCGCCCCGCTCTGCTCACACTCAATTCAAACTGTCACCGCCGCCGCCTCCCCTCCCCCCGCCGCGCCCCGGGCCCGTCGCCCCACCCTCCGGGCCGCGACCCCCCGCCTCGCCCGGGGCGTTTCCCCGCCGGCCCAGCGGCCGCGCAGCTCCCCGCCGCCCGGGGACGCCCAGCGCGCCGCGGCGGCCCGGGGCTGAGACTCACCCATGGCGCTGCAGTTGCCGCTCCTGTCCTCGGCGGCCGCGGCTCTCGCACTGACCGACATCCCCTCCCCCGCGCACCAGCCCGGCGCGGCGCAGCCCGCCGATTCTCCAAGGCCGCCTACGCCGGCTCCGCAGCGCAGCCGCCCGGCGTCGCCGCCCCGCTGACGCACGCCGAGCCGCGCCCCCGCCCTCGGGGGAGGCTTCCGGGCCGCGCGGAGGCCGCCGCGATCTCGCGAGAGTATGGCCCGGCCCACCGCCGCGCTCCGTCTCGGGAGCGACTGCCTTGGCTGCGGCTCCGCTCGGCTCCGCGGCTATAGCCGCCATGTTGAAGTCGGTCGGGTCGGGCACTCCGGGGTCACAGCAGTCGGGCCTCCTGGCCTGTCTCTTCCACCGTGCCTCAAAGGCTCCCCGCGTTACGGTGTCGTCCACACCCCGGGGCGCAGAGCGGGCCGGGCCGGCCGGGCCGAGGGTGGGGCTCTGCCCGGCTTAAAGATGGCCGCCGCCCGCCTCGCCGCGCTCGCGCACGTCCGCCTCTGTGGCCGCGCGAGCTGCCCTCCCGGCCTCGGCGCCGCCGCCTACGGAGTTGGCGTAAGGCTGGGGCGGCCCGGGTGCCGGCCTGGGGCCCTCGGGGGCCGCGTCTGCCGAGGCCGGGCTCCGGCGGCCGACCAGCGGAGAGACGCTCGAGGCAGGTGGCTGCGCCTCTCCCCATCCCCGCCTCCCGGGCTTCCTTGACTTTCAGGGTAGAAAGTGAGATTGGGCCGCGGTGACCGGACCCAGCCGTCGCTCTGTCACTGCGTGGCCTGCACAGCCGGGGCGCGGGCTCCCCGGTGGGGGTCCGGGCGGTCCCCGCGGAGCTCCCCCGTTAAGGCAGCGAGTGGGCACACGTGGAGCTGCTGGGCGTCTGAGTAACAAGGGCCGAAACGGGGGGCCCTGTAGGAGACTGCCGCGCCCACTGAAGCTTCCCCGGGAGCCTCGCCCTGGGGGACAGCGGGGCCCTTGCTGCGCACGTGCAGGGCGTCAGGGCCGGCTGCTCGCTGAGAGGGTGTGCGCTTACACAGTTGTCAGGCACGCACCTGAGTGCTCACTACAGTGCTTACTGAGCAGCACTGCCCCCAGCGAGGATGGACTTACAGGGCTGGACAAATGGGTGTGAACAATGAGTATGGATAACCACAGCTACTGGTATTAGTGTGGATAGAGGTCACTAAGGAAATAATACTGGGGGTGGGGGACAGTTGAGGGCCAAGAGGTGGCATGGAGGTTAAGGCACTGGGTCCCCCAGTGGCTGGCTGTGTGGTTCGAGTCCAAGATCCAGCTATTTGAAAAACTTGGTGGGGGACCAGCAGTTAGCGTAATGGCTATGTCACTGGACTCCCATGTAGTTGACCGCGGTTCGCGTCCTGGACCCGGTGGCTTAAACTGACACCGGGCGCCTGTGCCTGTGTGCCCAAGATCCCGAGAGGAGAATGGAGGAGAAGGGATTGCGTGTGGCCATCCCCCCTGGGGGGGGTGATTTCTCGCTTTCTGTCTGTCTCTGTCTTTCTGGCAAGCGCATGCGCCCTATGGCAAAAACCTCTCAAAAAAAAAAAAGAAAAGAAAAACTTGGTGGGCTCTTGTGCCTGCGTGCCTGCCCCATATCCCTGGAGGAGAAGGGATTGCATGTGACCAGGAGAGTGCTTTCTCTCTTTGGTGAGCTCACACACCCTGTAACAAACAAAACAAAACAAAACAAAAGTTGCATGAAAGTGTATATAATGATAAAAGTTAAAAGATTTTTTTGTTTATTTTGTAGTTTCTGCTGTAGGGTGCATGGAGTGGGGGATCATCACACGAGTGCTGGCCTAATTCTCACGCTGCCGGTCCAGGATTGAAGCATGGAGTGGCCATGTGGGGTCCAGCCGCCTTAACCTCTACACCTGCTGGGCCTGAAAGTTTTAAAATAAGAAAACGGAGATCAAACTTAAATCATAAGAACGTGATAAATACGAAATTAGTAATGATGGTCACGTGGCAGTTGAGTTGTATTCTGTTTTGTTCTCTACCAAGAGTAACCTGCAGAAATTTGCAAAAATTTTAGATTTGTTAAAGCTATCTTCAGGACCTGGGTGTGTCCACTTTACATTTCTATACTTATCTGTATGCTTGAAATATTGCCAAGTAATTTTTTAAGGAAGAAAATTTTATTCAAGGAAACAACTGATTTTGCACCTTGATATATACAATTTCGTAAATCTATATTTTTACTGAATTGCTCAGAAAATCTGTTACAGCTCACCTGTCCAGTCATTATGCTAGATTTCTGAAACTTGAAAGGAGTATTTTATTTAGGAAAATGTCATTAAATTTCTATGTTAAAAAAAGGGAGGACGCGAATGTGGCCTCAGGAGTCAGACTGCCTGAGTCCAGATCCCGCTTCACCATTTATGAGCCGGGAGGCCAAGGCCAAGTGAACTTCACCTCTCTGACCCTGTTTTCTCCCTCACCTCTAAATGGAGATAATACTTACCCATTTTTTTTTCTTTCTTTCTTTTTTTGGAGAGGTTTTTGCTATAGGGCGTGTGCGCTCGCCAGACAGACAGAGAGAGACAGAGAGATAGAAAGCGAGAAATCACCCCCCAGGGGGGATGGCCACGCCACAATCCCTTCTCCTCCATTCTCCTCTCGGGATCTTGGGCACGCACGCACACGTGCCCGGCGTGAGTTTAAGCCACCGGGTCCAGGACGCGAACCGCGGTCAACTACATGGGAGTCCAGCGACATAGCCATTACGCTAACTGCTGGTCCCATACTGACCCACTTTTGAGAGCACTGGGTGCACTAATACACGAGCTCAGTGCATTGGAAATGCTTAAAAAGTATTACCTACATGCAGGTCAATTTACATATATCAAGTTAAAGTAAATAGGGGCCAACAGGTGGTGTGGTGGTTAAGTTCTGGGCTCCCACGTGGCTGACTGCAGTTCAAGTCCCAGACCTGGCAGCTTGTTTTCTTACTTTCCCTTTCTCTCTCTCTCTCTCTCTCTCTCTCTCTCTCCCCCCCCCCCACTCTCTCTGGTCAAATTAAAAAATAAATGATAATAGCAAATAAAATTAAGTAATTTTAAAATTAAAATACTATTATTGTAATGTAATAGTCAAGAAGAAAATCTTTGCCTCACATTTCTATTGATAAAATTCTTTGAGAAGGATTTCCCAATGGGTATGAAAGAGGTGAATTGTGTTATTTCATGCTTTAAAAATGAATAAATTCTTTTATTCCATAAAGGTTATTTCTCTGTTTTTTCCATGAGAGAGAGAGAGCACTCCCCCCAGGGTCTCGATACCACTCTGCACCCCCGGCCCAGATCATGGGTGTGTTCACCCGGGTGTACTCCAGGAGGACGCCAGAGGCACACCTGGGACCATCCACGTGGCTCAGCCTCGCAGAGTGCTGCGCACCTGTGCTCTCCCGCCCTGCCAAACTCCTCGCCAGAGTTGTTCAAGTTCCCGTGGAAGGTCACTCCACTCAGTAACAGCTCCGCTGACAGTGACGGGGAGAGTTACAGGCGATCGTAGGACGGCCTGTGACCTTCTTCAGGAGGCTCCACAGCAGTGCTATCTGGGTGTGGCGCACGCGGTAGAGGCGGGCGGCGGAAGTGACAGCTGTGTGGGCTTTACGACCTCTCTGTGTGCTGTGTTACATTTGTTAAAATACACCCTTGACTTTAACCTTCTGTTCAGAAACAGGTTTAAAGGGCAGCTGATCTGAGACTCTGGGCCACCCGTGTTGGTGGCTCCCACTGTGCAAGTCCCTGCCCAGCCTCCAGGCCTGCAGCCTTGCCAAGCCACGCTCGGCCCCAGCGAGCTCTTCCTCACGCCCCTGAAGTCTCTTCTGATTGCCCCTGGCTTTCAAACTGCCTCCCTCACTTACTCTCAGCAGGAAGAGAGTAAGGGGAGGGGCTCTGGCAACTTCTGCCGCCACATGTGGGCCCACCTGTGTCCACACCAGTCCTTCCGAGTGTCACAGGGTTAGGTGTCTGCCTGCCTCCCGCCCAGAGTGCACCCTGCCGCCCGTTCCGTCTCGCTGCCTGTTCTCAGATCCCGTCTCCAGCCTTCCCAGCAGCTTTGCTCGACCTGTTACCTATTCAGACAAGCTTCTGGGGCCTGCCCTTACGCCAGCTGCAGCGCTCAGTGGGGACACCGAGAAGCCCAGCAGGACTTGTCGTCTTAGCCTCTCCAGAGCGCTTGATGCCAGCGAGCGCGGCCCACCGTCACAACCCTCGGCGTGTGGCAGTACACCTTCCCCGTTTCCCCCATGGCTCCGTCTGACCCCCAGGGCCCCCTTCAGCCTGTCACCGAAATGTTCACCTGTTCCCATCAGTTGTTCGCAGCTCACGTGTCCTCCTCTGTGGTCTCCTTGAGGCCTGTCTGCAGTGACAGGCATTGCGAGCGACTGCCAGGTACCCATTTCTAGTGTGTGCTCCACCCTGGCGGCAGAGCCGTGTGCCGGCTGCCCTCCGGCTCCGGCCCGGCTCACAACCCTGCCTCCCGGACTCACTGCCCAGCTCTACCTGCTTCACCCCTCCGGTCTACGCGGCAGCGTGGCCAACTCAGCGGCACAGCCGGAAGCCTGGCTTTCTTCTCGGTCCCTCCCTCTCACCCCTGAGGTCATCAGGGCCCCCTGCATGCTTCCCTGGCCCCAGTCTGGCCCCTCCTTTTCTCTCATCTCCATCACCGTCCTGCTTAGGCCAGTACTGCCGCTGGCTCGGGTCCTCTCGGAAGCCCTTCCTGGTGCCCCCTTCCACAGCGCGCTCCTCACGGTGCGCCCAGAATGGCCTTGCTAAGCTCTCGGATGTATCTCTTACCCATGACGGTGTTGGGGAGAGGGGTGGGGGCACAACCGTGACAAGGTCTCGTCACACCACTGCCCCAATTCCCCAGCACCCCAGCTTATGAGGCCCGGGCACGTGGCCACAGTATTTGCAGGTCAGCCCAGGCTCTGACCCTGCCCGCAGTCAGCCATGTGGCTTCCCGCAGTCTGCTTGCTTCCGATGGCACCGCCAGGCCGGGCTTCTCTACCGCATCTGATCGTGTCAGTCCCTGTTCATAAGCTTCGGACGCTCCCGCAGGACACCCACACACTCCGCCACCCTTACTCCCCTTAACTGGGCCGTGCAGCCCCCCTGCCTGGAGCACAGCGCTGTCCTTCCCAGCCGCGGTCCTCGGCAGCTTTCCTGTAGTCTCCACGGAGTCTGCCCCTCTCCAACGCCTCTGATGGCCCCAGGCTGGACCAGGCGCCCCACCCTCCCCTGGTTTCTCCTTTACCGCGCAGCGGCACAGTGGCACCGTGGGCGAAGACTGTCTCAGTGGAGCTGAAGCTGCCTGCAGGCAGGTGTCGTGTCTGATTGGCCCACTTCGCCAGTACCTGGCCCAGGGTTAGCAACTCCTTGCAGCAGCCAGCACCTGTTTCCTGAGTGACATCTGAGCGCGGCACCAGCCGTGGTTAAAGTGGAATGGGGATTCTTTTGGGTGGGATCTCGGGTGTGTGGGGATCCATGAGATCAGTATTCTAGTTACAATACTGAGGGTTTTTTTTAATCCTTTTTCATTCTCATTTTCCCATGAGCACATAGTGGCCATTTCTGGAGACTACATGAAGTGTGTTCATTTCCATAGATTAAATGCAAAAACATAAAATAATACAGCCATTGTCCATGAAGCCAGACAGTAAAGAGAGTTCCAGAAATGTAAAGGAGTGACAGTCCTCAAACCAATTTTTTTTTGTTTTGGAGACAATTATGTTTCATGAAAAATTGTATGTTAACATGACTTTATTGTTCCATTTTAATGAATTTTTAAAATGAGTTAGTAAATAATATTTTTAATGTCTTAAGTCTTCATTTCAAATACAATAAATATTAATTAACATCTTCCACGTAAAACAAAAACTCTGGTTTCCTCAATCATTTGTAAGATTGTAGAGGCCATGGGGCCAGCAGGCAGCATGTTGGTTGAGGCGCTGGACTCCCACCTGGCCAACCATGGTTCAAGTCCCAGACCTGGTGGCTTGTTTCCTCACTTTCTCTCTCTCTAGCGCTCTATCTCTCTTGTGAGTGCACATGCCCCATAGCAAATTTTAAAATAATAATAATAAATAAAATTTAAATACATTTTTTAAAAAGAATGTAAGGGCCAGTAGATGGTGTAGAAGCTAAGGCGCTAGGCTCCCACACGGCTGACTGTGGTTCAAGTCCTGACCCCAGTGGCTTGGAAACCATGCAGTGTACATGTGCATGCCCAAAATCCCAGGAGGAGAATAGAGAAAAGATCGCAGCGTGGCCATCCCCCTGGGGGGTGATTTCTCACTTTCCTTCTGCCTCTCACTGACTCTCTCTGGCAAGCGCGCGTGTCCTATGTCAAAGAAAAAGAAGAAAAAGAAGAATGTAAAGTAGTCCTGAGCGTCAGAGTCAGAGAACCCTGCAGGGACACGTGCTCTGGGCGCTCCTCGCCGAGTGTTAAATAAGTCAGAGACGGCAGTCGGCCCCACTCTGGCCCAGCTGCCTAATGCGTCTGCCTTTCCTTTTGTTTTAGACGTGGTCCCATGATGTCATGATTCTCCTACCAGCACCTCCCAGGTAAGTGGGACCCCACACGGCTTTTTGGTTTTAACAGCGGGCTGGGACTAGAACCTGTAATGGCATAGGCCCCGCACAGGGCCTCAGCGGACCCTGCTCAGTGTCTCTTAAGCACTCTCCCCAAATGCTCAGAATTTATACTGAATAGGTTAAAAAAACAAACCTGGGGGACTGGCAGTTAGCGTAATGGCTATGTCGCTGGACTCCCACGTAGTCGACCGCGGTTCGAGTCCCGGACCCGGTGGCTTAAACTCACGCCAGGCGCGTGTGTGTGCGTGCCCAAGATCCCGAGAGGAGAATGGAGGAGAAGGGATTGCGGCGTGGCCATTCCCCCTGGGGGGTGATTTCTCGCTTTCTATCTCTCTGTCTCTCTCTGTCTGTCTGGCGAGCACACGCGCCCTATAGCAGAAACCTCTCCAAAAAAAAAAAAAAAAAAAAAAAAAAAAAACCTGGGCTTAATATCTGAATGTACATTAGTGAATTCTTTAGGTGAATGTATTTTGTGAACTGCTATTTGTCTTTGCTAAGTATAGACCAGTGTTCTAGTTTTGATAATAAAACCACAAACACATGTGATTGCTAGTTGATGCCTGAAAATGAGCATTTTTGTCATGAGCCATTTCATACCAGTCTAATTTAATCCATGTAATGACGTTGTGAAATAAGTATTACCCTCTTCTTCTAAAGCGAGGAAACCAAGATTCAGAGAGCGGAAGTGATTTGACCTCTGGTCTCACGGTTCCGATGGGCCTGAGACAAGGTTTCCGTACAGGGCAAGATCTCAGAGGAAGGGATCGGTCCCACTGCCGTCCGGAATCGAACCCTTCGCTGACTAGACAGCTGTCTGGTGAGACGTAAGATGGCTCCCAATGTTCAGGCACTTTTAACCTCGGTGCAAGAAGGACATGTGAGTCATATTGGTTCTGTATGAGGTGCTCTTTAAAGGCTCGCGCAGACCGTGACAGTAGAAATGGCGTGGCACCTCTCATGGGGCAGAACTGTGAGTAATGTTGGTTCTGTATGAGGTTCTCCTTAAAGGCTCGCGCAGACCGTGACAGTAGAAATGGCGTGGCACCTCTCATGGGGCAGAACTGTGAGTCATATTGGTTCTGTATGAGGTTCTCCTTAAAGGCTCACGCAGACCGTGACAGTAGAAATGACGTGGCACCTCTCATGGGGCAGACCTGTCCTGTTTCCTGTGTTGCCAAAAATGAGCGGTCATGGCGGAGTTGGGGGTGTGGGGCTTGAGCATCCAGATAGTGCTTGCAGACATGGGTTAGGCAGTGCGCAGTTTCTCCCTGTTAGCAGGGATACTCAGGCACCCAGAAGGCCCTCGGGTGCTTCTCAGTCCTCCAGAAGGACTGTCGAAGGCCGAGAAATTATGTGAGAAAGAAAGAGCCATTAGTGAGCTACAACTTTTTTCTTGTGAAAATTAAAGAGATATAACTTATTCTCAAAAACTGCAACTAATTTAGTTTCATGTAAGTTAATATGGGGGCATTATTTCAAGTCAAGTTTAAGTTATAAAAACTCATAATTCAAGGTATTACATAAGAGAAATATTCCACTATCCACAGAATCTCATTTTAAGTGTCTTGAAATATAAACATGGGAATCAAAGTAAGTATGGCTTCCTTTTTTTATTACTAGTTTTTGCTATGAGGCATGTGCACTCTGTGGAGACGTAGAGACAGAGAGAGAGAGGGAGAAGGTGAGAAATCACCCCCGGAGGGTGGCCATGCTGCAATCCCTGCTCCACTCTCACACGCCCACGTGCCTGGTGTGTTTCAAGCCCCTAGGATCTGGGACTCAACGGGCAGTCGCCCATGTGATATTCGGCACTTCAACCACCATGTCACTGGCTGACCCCTGGTTTAAATATGTTTATATTTAATTTTTAAATATTTGAAAACAGTGCATTCTCATGTTAAGTTCATGATTAAACAGCATAATTATTAGAGGAAAGTTCTGTCCAAATCAAAGACTCAAAAATAATGAACAATGTCAATGTTCTGTGAAGGAAAGGGACTGGATATTGATGTGCCCTTTTATAGATTAGGAATCTATTAGGGGACCGCAGGTGGCATAATGGCTATGTCACTGGACTCCCACATAGTCGACCGTGGTTCGAGTCCCTGACCCAGCGGCTTCAAACTCACACTAGGTACATGAGTGTGCGTGCCCAATATCCCAAGAGGAGAATGGAGGAGAAGGGACTGTGGCATGGCCGTCCCCCCTGGGGGGTGATTTCTTGCTTTCTGTCTGTCTGTCTCTGGTGAGCGCATGTGCTCTATAGCAAAAATCTTTTGTTAAAAAAAAAAAAAAAGCTATTAGGTGCAGGAAGTCAAATGACACTTGCAAGGTTATGCAAATAATGAACAAAAGATAGGAAAAAATCAAGCCTCATACTGGGGACCAGCAGTTAGCGTAATGGCTATGTCGCTGGACTCCCACGTAGTCGACCGCTGTTCACTTCCTGGACCTGGTGGCTTAAAACTCACACCGGGCGCGTGTGCATGCGTGCCCAGGATCCCGAGAGGAGAACGGGGGAGAAGGGATTGCGGTGTGACCATCCCCCCTGGGGGGTGATTTCTCGCTTTCTGTCTCTATGTCTCTCTCTGTCTGTCTGGAGAGCGCACGTGCCCTATAGCAAAAAAAAACTCTCAAAAAAATAAATTAGAAAAAAGAAAGCCTCATAATTCTGTCTTCGTAAAGATCGAACTTCACCCCACAGAGGAACAAAAGCCAAAAGCTGTAGTAATAAGAAAGAAGGCAAGCAAGCAAGCAAGAACACATGAGGGGACCATGCAGCCTGAAGCGGGGTTTAAACGCCCAGCGAAGAGCAGAGCCGGCGGCCCCACCTACATTTTTAGCTCAGGCTTCTCCTTCCCAGCAGCCGAGGAGCAGTGGGAGAGGAAGCAGCGTCCAGATGGAATGTTTAAATCCACACTGTCCAGGAGGCCCTGCTTATCTCAAGTTATCACTGCAGGCTCAAGGAATTTTCGAATTCCAGGGCTCTCCCGCAATCCCAGCTCTAAAGCAGACAGGACCCCACTCCGCTCCAAGTACTTCACGCCCCTGGGAATAGACTGGCCACGCGCTGCCTCTGGGACAGAGCAGAGAAAGGGAGTCAGTGCCCCCAGGGTCCTCTTGCCAGACGGCTGTTGCCCAGCGATCCAGTCTGAGCACACAGACGTACCCCTGAGCACGATGCTGGAGAAAAACCAGCTTTCGTCAGAGAAAGTCTGTGATAAGTGCAAAAGGCCCTTGTTGCCAACTCCCCGCGGCATTCCTACGACTGAATCAGAAACGACTGGAATAGGAAGTAGCCACTCCGATTCCGTGGGAGTCCGGCGGCCTTCAGCAGCTTTGGTGATCACGGAAGATGCCCTGGAAGCGAGTTAGCGAGGTCAGACTCCTTACGTAGATGGTGCATGTAGGCTAGAGCAAGGCGATCGTCTCATCTGGCAGCAGGACCTGCCCTGTCCACACCGCCCTGCTAGCAGACCTCTGATGAGCGACTGTTTCCCACAGGTCCCTGAGGCAGTGCACAGCCAGGGAGACAGGGAGCGCAGAGGCGGGGCAGGCCCTGTGCCAGGCCGGCCTGCCTGCCATAGGTCGGCCGGCGCACTTGGGTCGCCATGGAGCCTGGCCGAGGCAGGCGCTTAGCAGTGGCTCCTTTGTGGGGCTCCCGGCAACTCAGAGACTCCTCTGCACTCCATGCCCGGGCTCCCCGGGTCCTCTGCCGGGGGTGCTTACACACCTACTAAAACAATGGAGGCAAGCCACGAGTCCCGCCGCTGCTGCCCGAGGCACGGCCGTTCCGTGGAGACTCGGTGCTGAGCTTTGTTCCCGGCTTCGGATTGTACTTCTGTCTTTTATTAGCTTCCAGACGTCTGTCAGTAATGAGAACATCCTGCCAGTCAACCGCTATAAACGGGTTTTCTGAAACCAGAGTAAGGCCATCTTTGTTGTTGGAAATGCTGGGAACGTAGCACGAATCGCCAGTGCTGAGTGACAGCTGTTTTACCCTCAAGTCTCATTCCAAATGCCTACACTTGTGTCCTGCTAAGCCAGTGTTTTAGGATTGGAAGAGATTGAACGCCAAGTCACCACCTAGCAAACTCGGCAGTTAACTCAAATGCGCTTTTTTGTGTGTCCGTGTACAGCCCCAGGCCCAACTACAGAAACTCTAAGTCTTAGGATTCGATTGTAAATGAAGTGGCTGTACCACTGCAGAGGAGGGACGTCCCTGCGGAGCTCTGCGGCTCACGAACCGCTCGGCGTTAAGGCCTCCCCTCACAGTTTATGGCACACGGGTGAGCACATGCTTCCCGAACACTCGTTTCTTTCTCTTTCTTTAGAGTGATTTTTGCTATAGGGTGTGTGCGCTTGCCAGAGAGACAGAAAGTGAGAAATCACCACTCAAGGGGGATGGCCACACTGCAGTCCCATCTCCTCTGTTCTCCTCTCAGGACCTTGGGCACACACGCACACACACACCTGGTGTGAATTTTAAGCCACTGGGTCTGGGACTTGAACCACAGGCAACTACGTGGGCGTCGAGTGACGTGACCATTATGCCCTCTGCTGGTCCATTAAATCCTTGTTTCTGATAAAAGTGTTCATTCAGTTATATGTTATTTCAAAATATGCTTCTGGTTTGTGACATTTTGATACTGTCCGAGCGCACTGGACAGCTACACGTTTTCTTCAGTGTATCTGGCTGTCTCTGCAGACCTATGAACAGACATGGTCACGAGTTACTTCTCTGCGACGGCAGCCCTAGCTCTCGAATGCAGCCTAGCACACCTCGTGCAAATCTTAGTCAACGCGCTGCACGTGGTGGGCCCTCAAATACTTCAAAATCCCTTGAAATTATTGAATATATTCATGGGATTCATATATGGCTTAGAAAACAGGATAGGATAGGTAAAGTAACAACAAAATGGGTAAGAAAAGAACTTCAGGGAACAGCAGTTAGCGTAATGGCTATGTTTCTGGACTCCCATGTAGTTGATCGCGGTTCGCGTCCTGGACCTGGTGGCTTAAAACTCACGCTGGGCGCGTGTGTGTGCCCAAGATCCCAAGAGGAGAAGGGATTGTGGCGTGGCCATCCTCCCCTGGGGGGTGATTTCTCACTTTCTGTCTCTCTGTCTCTCTCTGTCTGTCTGGCGAGCGCACATGCCCTATAGCAAAAAAAAAAGAAAAGAAAAAGAAAAAGTTAAGAACTTCAGTGTTGCAAACGGGGAGAGGTGACTGTGTTTCCTTCACAGTTGCTCTTTAATTTATGCCCAGCTTCCATCGCACACACATGCAAACACACTGAGAACGAAGTCAGAAAAAAATACCCTTTCTTAAAGAATTTCCCCAATTTCCAGTGGCAGGGCCCTCTGGTTGATCATCTCAGGAACAGATAAACGCCTTAGCTGACCCTGCTGAGGTAGGAGTGGGCAGAGCACACGCGGGCCTCCCCTCTTGCCGTAGCCCTCCCCTCCTGGTCGGCTCCGGAGAAGAGGCTCCTGCTCTCAGCTCCCCAGATTCACAGTCAGCTAAACCAGCCAGGGGAGAGTCAGCCCAGGAGGACGTGTGCTGCTGAAGCAGCCGAGGTGCATCTGCACAGAGAGGAGAAGGGAAGACGGCAGATGTGAAACCCTCTTTCCAGTCCTGGCACCCTGTCCCCCTCTTTCTCCTTTGTCTCCACTGTGCAAGAAACGCCAGCAAAACCCCCTTTCCCTTTCCGCGCCCGACAGAGCCCTCAAGGGGAGATCCAGAGCAGAGGCCTCGAGACCCGTCTTTCGGCCACTGTGGCCATGGTTCTGGGTGAGTCACTTCTTCAGGAAATCAAAAGAATGTCAAGTATGCAAAGGTTAGGAGGATGCCAGAGCAGGATGTTGACCCTCCAGTAATTTCAAGTCCTTCCTCCCTCTCTCCCAAAGTGTACACGTCAGCTGGGAAGAGGGAGGAGGGAGGAGGCGTGGTCGGGAGAGGGAATTGTAAAGCTCAGTATTTTTATTTTTATTTATTTATTTATTTATTTATTTATTTATTTATTTTTGGAGAGGTTTTTGCTATAGGGCACGTGAGCTTGCCAGACAGAGAGAGACAGAGAGACAGAAAGCGAGAAATCACCCCCCGGGGGGATGGCCACACTGCAATCCCTTCTCCTCCATTCTCCTCTCGGGATCTTGGGCACGCACGCACACGCGCCCGGTATGAGTTTTAAGCCACCAGGTCCGGGATACAAACCACGGTTGACTACGTGGGAGTCCAGTGACATAGCCATTACGCTAACTGCTGGTCCCAGTATTTTTATTTTTTAAATGTATTTATTTGTTCAGTGAAAGAGACACAGAGAGACAAAGAGCAAGAACAGGGACCCCAGCAGGTCTTCATGCCATTACCACGCATGCATGTCTGGCATATTCAGAGAGGCCCTGGGATTCGAACCAGGACTTTCCCCTTGTGGGTCCAGTTATGTTACCCCTATGCCACCTCCCAGCCCTAAAGTTCGGTTTTAAAGGGTACATTAATTTATCCAGTCGCTAGGTCTGTCTAAGATGATGTCATGACCTTCATCCAAAGACTTAGCAGGGGCGTCCCCGCTGAGCTGCAGGTGTGTGCCGCTCAGGAGATGCCAGGTCCTGTGGGGACCCTGCTGCTCGGCCCCAGCCTGGTCGGTGGGCGGCGCACACGCCCAGACCCAGGCCCCGTGGACGGTGCTCGTCTCTCTCGTCTCTGTCTCTCTCATGTGTGTACCTTGTGCTTTATTATGAAGAAAGCGGAAAAATAGTTTTAAAATAAGGACGTTATCTAGTAGATGTAAAAGGACCCGGCAAAGGTGAGCTGTTCACTCCCGTGGAAGGAAAGGGTGTGGAAGAGATTATCTGGGGAAGATTTTCTTGCCTTTTGTTTCTGGTAGTCTTGTCAGTTACATGCTGGAAAGGGGATACATTAATGAGAAAGTGTCTTAGGAACTCCTTCCGGTAACCTTGCTGCTGGGCCAGAATGAGGTGCGTCAGAAGCAGATTGTCCACAAGCCCCCAGGATGCTGATGTCCCGAGGTTCACAGCGAGTGCCGCCGTAGGGAAGCCGCGGGTGCAGTCAGGCAGAGCTGGCGGGGTGGGGTGGCCATGGGACTTGTGCACCCAGTGCCCAGGCTCGGAGCTTGAACAGCCGACTTCGTGTTCTCGCGGTCTGAGAGGCTCCCAGCCACGGGCAGGGCGTGGCAGGTCTGGCTTTTCCTGAGGCTGCTGGGCCCATGGCCGGCCACCTTCTCCCGTGTCCTCACGCGGTCTCTCCCCTGTGCAAGCACATCTCCGGGGTCTGCGTGCACAGACTCCCTCTCGGGGCAACACTGTCAGATTGCATTAGGGTCTGCCCCGATGGCCTCACCTCACCTTTTAATTCTGAGGTGCTCGGAATTAGGACTTCAGCATATACATTTCTGAGGGACAAAATTCATTCCATCACATTCTCTCTACAAGCTAGCAAAGTCTAGTTAATATATGTACTCTAGGGCTGGCAGGAGGCATGGTAGTTAAGGGCGCTGGGCTCGCACATGGCCAACTGCGGTTCAAGTCCCAGGGCAGGTGGCTTGCTTTCTCACTTTGTCTCTCTCTCTCTCTCACTCTGTCCCTCTCTGGTTGAATTGAAATAAATAAATAAATAAATGACTAAAGTTAAATAAAATAACTCTTAAAAAGTGTGTGTGTGTGTGTGTGTGTGTGTGTGTGTACCCTTTGACTTGGCAATTCCTCATCTAGAAATTTATCCTAGAAAAAAAAAAATCTTTTGACATATATACTTAAGAGCCAGCCCATGGTGTTGTGGTTAGGGTGACTGGCTGTCACAGGGTCAACTGCACAGCTGGAGTTTCAAGCCCATAGGTTTGAAAAACACACCAAGTGCATGTGCATGTGTTCCCAAAATCCCGAGAGGAGAATGGAGGAGCAGGGATAGCATGTAGCCATTCTTTTGTGGGTGCTTTCTCACTGTACTCCCTCCAGTGAATGCACTCACCCTATACCAAAATTAAATCAAAAATAAAAATAACTTAAAGATGATGCTCATTGTAGCCCTGGTTGAAACAGGAAAAACTAACAAATGACCTAATTAGTAGGTTTATATCATAAATTACAATCCAGCCGTACAAACAGGTACTAAGGTGGGGCGCCGTCCACAGTGTTTCCTCACAAGCCCCGGTTCAGAGCGCGCAGTGTACAGCTCCAGCCAGGTTTACCCTGTCACACGATGGTGGGGGCCCAGGAAGGGTCTGGGGGAAAGGGCCATTTTGCATTAAAAAAGATATATATATATATTCAAAGAATGTTTTCTCCAAGTTATGGGCTTTGGAGTGAGGCCTTTCATTTTTTATCTGTCCATTTATATAATTTAAATCTTTGCAACAGATGTACTTCCTTTTGTGATTATAAAGAAAGCCATTAGTTTCAGGATTATTCCGAGGAACGTGGGAAGGCGGGTGGCCCAGCCGTGGTACTGCAGTCAGTGGCCCACGGAGCTGCAGTGCTGGAAGCCTCATGGCAGGCCGCAGGCTCGGGTCTCACACCAGTCTGGCACACACCGGGCACACGTGAGCCCAAATCTAGGCGAGCCAGCGTACGTGTCGGGTCGTGGCGTGCTGAGGCCCTGCCGAGGGTGCTTGCCCCCTCTTGCCTGTGCACGCACTCTCTCTAGGGAATTAGAGAGTGAGAGGAAATACAGTAAGACAGACATCACCATACGCAGTCCAAGGTGCGTCTATTGACATCTGCACTTACTCGTGCAACCAGTACCTGCGAGCCCCGGGTCAGACCCCTGGGCATTGCCGGACACCCCGCACATTACACCCAGCCCTCACAGAAGCTTCGCAAGGAAAACATTGCTGTTCGTTTCATCATGGCAGAAAGCAAGGCTCAGAGAAGTCAAGGAATTTGCAAAAGTTGATAAAGCAACAAAGCCAAGTCTTTGGGATCCTTTGTCAATGTGCCTTGTAAAATTACTTTCGCTCGGGAACCAGCAGTTAGCGTAATGGCTATGTCGCTGGACTCCCACGTAGTCGACCACGGTTCGCGTCTCAGACCCGGTGGCTTAAAACTCATGCCGGGCGCGTGTGCATGTGTGCCCAAGATCCCGAGAGGAGAATGGAGGAGAAGGGATTGCGGCATGACCATCCCCCCTGGGGGGTGATTTCTCGCTTTCTGTCTCTATGTCTCTCTCTGTCTGTCTGGCGAGCGCACGCGCCCTATAGCGAAAAACCTCTCAAAAAAAAAAAAATTACTTTCGCTCATGTACATAGGATTAGAAAACGACCATCCACCTTGACTTACCCTAGAATGTCATTCACAGGTCATTACTGTGTGTTCTTAGCAAATAAACTACCACCTCTGAATCTAAAAAATACAGAAATAATATTTGCTCACCAGTAGCCGGGAATATTTGCCTGAATAATTTCGAACTCACAGATAATAGGGATAACTATAGGAAAATTCCATGGCCTTGAGGCTGCGTTGAACTGCCGTAGTGGGGGGTGCCAGGAGGGTCACCCCCGTCTGCTGTTTCCCGTGGGGTGAGCAGCACTGGGGTCAGGTACTAACAAAGCACGTCTGGGCCTGGAAGTGCAGCCGCGCAGAGGCTCTGAGAGGCGATGAGCACTAGCGGCCGTCATTGTGACAAGCTGACACACGCTTCTTGTTCCCTGTGAAAAAGGAGTGCTTTGTGCCCACAGGCCGCGCAGTGCTGTGGAAAGTCCTTCAAGAGCAGCCCTGAAGCAGCAGCGCTCTCATGGTCCCAAGCCCCTCCTGAAATCTCACCCTTCCCTCAGGGAGGCAAGGGCTGGTCTGTCCGAGCAGCAGCCTGTCTGCGGCCGCTCTCGGGAGACCCAGCACACCCTCCCCGGCCTCACCTCCTGCTTCTAGTGCCGCCTCGTTCCTCCCCGCAGCTGGCCTTTGCTCCAGAGCAGGAGTCCCCAGCCACTGTGCTGCCGGCCGTCATCAGATACGTCTCCTCCATGTGAACGAAGGTGACAAGCATGTGGCCAAGCCCCTCCCTCCTTGGGACTGGGGAAGAGGCAGGCCACACCCAGGAGGTGACACCGAGACAGACTTGCCAGCTTCCCCACGTTCCTGGGATGTAACGCTGGACCGATGGGGGCCCTGTTATCGTACCCACGGTGAGCGTGGTGCGCAGCCAGCCAGCTGCCTCACCCCTCCGCAGGGCAGGGCCTCTTCCACTCCAGTGGGCTCCGTGGTGCTGCCCTCGAGCCTGCGTGGCTTTGTGCGGGCCTCGTAGCTCCATGGAGGGCCAAAGGAACAGGGCGTTTGCAGCTGGAATGGGCTTAAGCCCACACCACGGCTCGCTCACTGTCTGACTGTGGACACTTAGCCTGTCTCCCAGGGCTGTCGTGAAGACAAGCAGGGTTATGTGACTGGAGAGCTCTCCACGTGGCCTGTGACACACGAGGGACAGAGTATGCGGTCGGTCTGTTCAGGGACCCTGTGTCGTGCTCTACCTTACCAGAGCTAGGGCCCCGCCCTGTCTCAGTCCCGTTGGCTCTGAGTTCTGACCCTTTGCCTAAACCCTGCTGAGTCCTTTACCCAGGCTTGGAGCCCGTTTTCATTTTCCTTCCGGCCCCAGGATGCAGCTCCAAACTGTATCCTGCCTGCCTGCCCCTCGCCAACCACACTCCGAGTGCAGATTCTGCCAGCCATGGGCGGAAGGGGCTGCCGGCCCTGAGGCCCGGTGATAGGCCAGCCCTTCTCAGCCCTCCTCGGGAGCCCTCCTGGGCGTGGGGCGTGAAGCTGCCTTTGGTGCAAGCTTGCTGCCCCTCACTAGGAGGGCCTGGCTCCTCCCGTCCGGCCTCCCTGCAGCAGCTGCCGTGAGCCATGCAGATCCAGGCTGGGGGTCCACTCTGCAGGGTAGACCAGGGCGCCTAATGGACATTCACCAAACAAGTAAAGGCTTGCTGTCGGACGCCATTCTCCCTTAGATGACACTCAGCCATGGAATTTGTAAGTAATGTTGTCACGGTGGGCTCAGCGGGTGTCCGCTAAAGGCCGACTGGTGAGTGGTTCCTACCGCGTTCCTTCAGGGTGGGTCTAGGGGCACAATGAGCAGGAGGAGGCCTGTGGGCACAGAAGCTCCACGCACGGGAATGGGACGGCAGCGCATGGAGGGGTCGGTGACACGTGAAGAACATGGTGGTGACGGGCACACTGTCCGAGCTTTGTGTCAGGGTATCTGGGTTCATTCTGGAGGAGAGGGTAAGCAGCCTCTCGAAGGGTGCAGTGTGTGTCAACAGCAGGAAAAGCACCAGAGAAGCATCTCGAAACTTCCAGACACACAGGGCAGTGGATGCCTTAGCTCTTTCCTTTTTATTAAGGAAAATTTAAAACACACACAGAATAAGAGAAAAGACAATAAGCTTTCAGACCCACAGCACAGCTTCTGCAGTTACCAACGTCCGTCTATGCTACCCGAACCTAAGCCATGCAAACCAGGGCTGCTGGGCTTATTTTACAGGTTGTGTGAAGACTGTGTAAATAAACGCCCAGGACTAGGTCAACACCCTTCGGGAAGATCTAGAGATAGCGTGTGCTCCCCTCCCGGAGCCTACTTGCATGTATTTTTCAACCTCTGGCTAACAATTGGCCTTTGAGCCGGGAGATGACCGTATCCGGGCTCGGCACCGTCTCCCGATGAGTGTGGATAATAGAGTCACTGTACTTGTCCTTACAAAAACAACACTTACTTATTTTCAGAACTTTGGAAAACGGTGGCTGTGTTCCCATCTGGGGACAAAGGACCAGTGAGTGCTGTTTGTTGTGGTCCCTGTGTCCGAGGGTCGCAGATGTGCCACCAGCACACTGGGCCTAAGACAGTGCAGAGGGCCCTCGCGAGACGGCTGCGTCTCTGCGTCCAACGGCGCTGTAGGAGAGTGACAGCGTGTGCAGGCTGACACTGAGGCAGGACACTCGGAGCGATCAGCAGTGAGGTCCCGATCACTGCCGCGTACGGGGTTCCACCACTTATCCAAACGTGTGCTGATGTTTCAGATGCCTGGGCTTGGGGCCTTTTTCCTTCTCGTTCAAAGTAACCAGTCTGTATTTTCTGTGTTTAGTACAAGATCACCGGCCAGGCACTCAGCTGTGCTGACAGAGGGAACTAAAAGCCCAAGTCTTGAGGGCCCTCAGGAGCCACGGTCCCCCTTGCTGTCACCCTCGCTGTCCCCTGCAGCACTCACTCCTCTGAGGTGAGCCTCTAGCTGCGAACACGTTCTAACGCCAGGCCCATGCACGTGTATACCGCAACACCTCGGCCTAGCCAGCGACTCCCCGGGGCCCACCATCCGCCTCGAGTCTGTCTGTCTTTGTGACCTCTCGGATCCTGATCGTGGTGACTCCTCCGCCCTCCGCCCAGGATCGTCCGCGTCTCACACTGCACTCGGGGCCTTGCCTGTGACCGCTGTCTCCCTTCTATGTCCACTTCTCTTTCTTTTTCCATTTACTGTAGGGCACATGCCCTTACCCGAGAGAGGCAGGGGGAGAGAGAGAGGAGGTGAGAAGTCATCCCAGGGGAATGGCAATGCCACCATCCTTCTCCTGCATTTTCCTCTTGGGATTTGTGGCACACACACACACACACACACACACACACATGCCTGGTATGTTTTTCAAGATGCCAGGTCCAGGACTCGAACCACACAGTCGGCCATGTGGGATCTAGCCGCCATTAAATAAGCCATCACAGCCACCATGTCACCAGCTGGCCCTCTGTCTCCACCGTACGTGGCTCCTCTCGCCCACCCTTCAGACTTTGAGGTCTAGTCCTTTTGCTCGTCCCCTGTCACCAGCCTTTGTGGCCCTCACAGGACATCAAAGTCACAGCCTCATGACTCTCAGGGACAGTCCTCGCCTCCTACTGATGACACATGTCTCCGTCCTCAGTCACAGCTCTGCCGGCTTCCCACCCTGGAAGGACGCCCTCTGTACCTCCGTTTCCCTGCTCCAGGTGGCTGGACGTTTCTGGGAAGCGTGGCATGACCTGGCTGATCGGATGAGCAAGACACGTGCATCGGCCCGGCGGGGCGAGCAGCACGGCGTCTCCTTCTTGCCTCCCCTGGTGGAGCAGCACACGTGCGGTCTACCCTCCGCCGAACTCCACCGCCACTGGTCATCTCATGTGAACACTCAAAGCTCCCATTTTCCCACGTCACCGTGCCCCGCGTCGCCCTCCTCGGGCGGGAGAACTTTCCCGACTTCCTCCTGAACCAGGGCTTCATCGTCCTCCTGCTCTCCTGCCGTCCCCATGCCTGCCTTCGCTCCACAATGGTCGCCCCTTAGCTTCCCGGCCCTCCCGCGGCCCCTGCAAGCCGGCCTGCCCCAGGAAGTGCTCCCTGGACCGGCTCTGCCCCTCTCTGTGCTGTCTCTTACCTTCTTCACCTACATCCATCCTGGTTTCTTCCATTTTTAGCACCATCGGTCTACAGAAGTCCTGAAGCCAGAAACCGTCTTAGACCATCCCCTCGAATCCCAAATGAGTACAGTCTGGCAGTGTGGACCACCCGTTCCTCGTGGGACTCCCATCTCTCCTGGAGCCTGGGTTATGTTTTTCTGGAGTGCCTGCACTTGCCAGGGAGAAAGCGAGAAATCACCCCCAGGGGCTATGGCCATGCCACAATCCCTCCTCTTACATTTTCCTCTTGGGCACGCGCACACACACACACACATGGCATTCGTTTTAAGCCACTGAGTCCAAGACTCGAACTGTGGTTGACAACATGAGAATCCAGCGAAATAACTATTATGCCATCTTCTGGTCCCGCCCTCCCTCCATTTCAAACATGCCCTTTACACGTGAACTTTCCGAAGATGCCGTGCTCAGGGCCCTGCTGTACTCTAACCGTCCGTGGTCCTCTGCTGTCCGGCCCTGCTGTCCCTACCGCCTTTGGGGGACTCCGGCTCTGCCTTTAGCCCTCATCCACCCTCCCTAACAGACCCCGGTCCTGACGTGCTGAGCATCTCAGGCCTTCCCCTGGGATGGAAGTACAACTCCTCGCTTTTGGCGCCTGTGCTTTTCTCTTGGTCAATCAGCCCTGCAGTCCCCTCCCACTGGTATCTTGCTAATCAGTCCCCTAGCTCACCACCTGCCTCACAAACTCATTAACGCCTGTGTGGACAGTGGCAACAAACTCTAAAAGGTCTCCCTGCTCTCCATGGGTCTTTCCTCATTTAGTGGCCGGCGCAAACTCAGCATGCTGTTCTCACGTCCACTGACGGCCTTCAACTCAGCGTGCTGTTCTCACGTCCACTGACCGCCTTCAACTCAGCGTGCTGTTCTCACGTCCACTGACCGCCTTCAACTCAGCGTGCAGTTCTCACGTCCACTGACGGCCTTCAACTCAGCGTGCTGTTCTCACGTCCACTGACGGCCTTCAACTCAGCGTGCAGTTCTCACGTCCACTGACCGCCTTCAACTCAGCGTGCAGTTCTCACGTCCACTGACCGCCTTCAACTCAGCGTGCAGTTCTCACGTCCACTGACCGCCTTCAACTCAGCGTGCAGTTCTCACGTCCACTGACCGCCTTCAACTCAGCGTGCAGTTCTCACGTCCACTGACCGCCTTCAACTCAGCGTGCAGTTCTCACGTCCACTGACCGCCTTCAACTCAGCGTGCAGTTCTCACGTCCACTGACCGCCTTCAACTCAGCGTGCAGTTCTCACGTCCACTGACCGCCTTCAACTCAGCGTGCTGTTCTCACGTCCACTGACGGCCTTCAACTCAGCGTGCAGTTCTCACGTCCACTGACCGCCTTCAACTCAGCGTGCAGTTCTCACGTCCACTGACCGCCTTCAACTCAGCGTGCAGTTCTCACGTCCACTGACGGCCTTCAACTCAGCGTGCTGTTCTCACGTCCACTGACGGCCTTCAACTCAGCGTGCAGTTCTCACGTCCACTGACCGCCTTCAACTCAGCGTGCAGTTCTCACGTCCACTGACCGCCTTCAACTCAGCGTGCAGTTCTCACGTCCACTGACCGCCTTCAACTCAGCGTGCAGTTCTCACGTCCACTGACGGCCTTCAACTCATCGTGCAGTTCTCACGTCCACTGACCGCCTTCAACTCAGCGTGCAGTTCTCACGTCCACTGACGGCCTTCAACTCAGCGTGCAGTTCTCACGTCCACTGACGGCCTTCAACTCAGCGTGCTGTTCTCACGTCCACTGACCGCCTTCAACTCAGCATGCTGTTCTCACGTCCACTGACCGCCTTCAACTCATCGTGCAGTTCTCACGTCCACTGACGGCCTTCAACTCAGCGTGCAGTTCTCACGTCCACTGACGGCCTTCAACTCATCGTGCAGTTCTCACGTCCACTGACGGCCTTCAACTCAGCGTGCAGTTCTCACGTCCACTGACGGCCTTCAACTCATCGTGCAGTTCTCACGTCCACTGACCGCCTTCAACTCAGCGTGCAGTTCTCACGTCCACTGACCGCCTTCAACTCATCGTGCAGTTCTCACGTCCACTGACCGCCTTCAACTCAGCATGCTGTTCTCACGTCCACTGACCGCCTTCAACTCATCGTGCAGTTCTCACGTCCACTGACGGCCTTCAACTCAGCGTGCAGTTCTCACGTCCACTGACGGCCTTCAACTCAGCGTGCAGTTCTCACGTCCACTGACCGCCTTCAACTCAGCGTGCAGTTCTCACGTCCACTGACCGCCTTCAACTCAGCGTGCTGTTCTCACGTCCACTGACCGCCTTCAACTCAGCGTGCTGTTCTCACGTCCACTGACGGCCTTCAACTCAGCGTGCAGTTCTCACGTCCACTGACCGCCTTCAACTCAGCGTGCAGTTCTCACGTCCACTGACCGCCTTCAACTCAGCGTGCAGTTCTCACGTCCACTGACCGCCTTCAACTCAGCGTGCAGTTCTCACGTCCACTGACCGCCTTCAACTCATCGTGCAGTTCTCACGTCCACTGACGGCCTTCAACTCATCGTGCAGTTCTCACGTCCACTGACCGCCTTCAACTCAGCGTGCAGTTCTCACGTCCACTGACGGCCTTCAACTCATCGTGCAGTTCTCACGTCCACTGACCGCCTTCAACTCAGCATGCTCTTCTCACGTCCACTGACCGCCTTCAACTCATCGTGCAGTTCTCACGTCCACTGACGGCCTTCAACTCAGCGTGCAGTTCTCACGTCCACTGACCGCCTTCAACTCAGCGTGCTGTTCTCACGTCCACTGACCGCCTTCAACTCAGCGTGCAGTTCTCACGTCCACTGACCGCCTTCAACTCAGCGTGCAGTTCTCACGTCCACTGACCGCCTTCAACTCATCGTGCAGTTCTCACGTCCACTGACCGCCTTCAACTCAGCGTGCTGTTCTCACGTCCACTGACCGCCTTCAACTCAGCGTGCAGTTCTCACGTCCACTGACCGCCTTCAACTCAGCGTGCTGTTCTCACGTCCACTGACCGCCTTAAAGGGCGCCTTCCCACCCGTTGGTTTATGTCATTGCCCTCCTCCACGAGCACTAGTACTTTATTTTTATTTTTATTTTTTTTAGAGGTTTTTGCTATAGGGCGCATGCGCTCGCCAGACAGACAGAGAGAGACAGAGAGACAGAAAGCGAGAAATCACCCCCCAGGGGGGATGGCCACGCCGCAATCCCTTCTCCTCCATTCTCCCCTCAGGATCTTGGGCACGCACGCACACGCGCCCGGCGTGAGTTTTAAGCCACCAGGTCCGGTACGCGAACCATGGTCAACTACGTGGGAGTCCAGCCACATAGCCATTACGCTAACTGCTGGTTCTAGCACTAGTACTTTAAATGTGGCTTTTTGAAAACTACTGCCAGAGTGCCTGCCTTTTTTTTTTTTTTTTTCCTTTTGATATGTGCACTTGCCCTGGGAGGTGGGGGGGCAGTGAGAAATCACTCCTGCGCCTTCCCAGGGTTCTGACCTAACCCTGCCACACCTGGCTCAGATGTCCCGCTCCTACCCACAGTCGCAGCTTTGCCCCATGTGGCCCCAGCCCACCTCTCTACGTCAGCCTTCATTCTTGCAGCCGGTGTGCGACAAGTCCTCCAAACACATCTTCAGTTGCCTTTTCCCAAACGGCCCTCCATCTTGTGGCCTTTCTCCCAGATCAGCTTTTTTAGGGCTCATGGAAGGCCAGGGGAGGGGGGCCTCTAAAGTTTAGGATCTCCCAAAAATAGGGTACCAGCAGTTAGTGTAATGGCTATGTCTCTCGACTCCCACGTAGTCGACCACGGTTCACTTCCGGACCCTGTGGCTTAAACTCATGCCAGGCACGTGTGCGTGCGTGCCCAAGATCCCGAGAGGAGAATGGAGGAGAAGGAATTGTGGCGTGGTCATCCCCCCGGGGGGTGATTTCTTGCTTTCTGTCTCTCCATGTCTCTCTGTCTTTCTGGCGAGCTCAAGCACCCTATAGCAAAAACCTCTCCAAAAAAAAAAAAGTTTAGGACCCAAGGTCAGGGTCCTTCCAAGCCCTATTTGAGTCATTCTCCAGAGTGCTGTCTCCCATCCCCAGAGCCAGAGCCAGAGCCGCCCACTTCACCACTCGTCTGGGCCCTGGAAGGCAGGGTTACCCAGAGGCCTTGGCACCACCGCTCCCTTCTCCCGTAGCACATCCTTGAAATGGGCGCTGTCCGGCCTGCCTGATTTAATCTACAGCAGTAAGGCTCCAACCTAACCTGTTTTCCTCAACAATTCGATCTTTATCATGATAGAACATTTGTACCCACAGCAGAGCTTCTGTGTTAGGAATTACCCAGTGGGCAAAAACTCACGATGTGCGTCATCTCAAAACAAGTCATTGAGAACAGAACAGGTAAGGCCCGTAAGAAAGACCCGATGCAGGCGGAAGAACGTCTGTGGCTACCAGGGGGGCAGTGCAATTGAGCGAGGTGGTGGACAGGAGGGCTCGCTCCTGCAGCGCGGCTCAGTGCTGGCCAGTGCCGCTCACTGGACATGCTGTTACGTGGCATGTGTGCAGGAGAGGTGTCCTTCCTCTGCATGTCGTCTCACGGTGTTGTGTGATGGTGCACACGAACTCGGGACTGCATTCGCTCTTCGGGTCTGGGTCAGCTGCGTCTGTTAATGAGGCTCTGAAGTGCCAGGAACGAACGGGAGCATGTGAGGGGACAGCGTGATGTAAGCGGCCATGTGCGCTATGGAGAACTTGGCTTCCCTCTGTACAGCTTGACATTCAGCTAAATAAATAATGGTGCTAATTGTCACAATCCTGACAAAGACATCTGCTAAAGCAGGCAACGCAGCAAAGCTGTTTGCTACTGACAGCTTGCTCCAAATGCGAATGTTGCCCTAACGAAAGAATAGAGTTTCTGGATTTATCACATTACCTCATAAGCTGTGTCGGCGTGTTTCATCCGGGGACCAAAAACTGCCCCGTAATTGCATTGAACACTCAATCTCTCTGTTTGCTTTCAGAACTATTAAAAGCTGTTTATTTTCACATTCTGTTCATATACGTGCAGTATTGATTTAAAATCAATACTGCATTTAAAATCAATACTGCATGATTTAAAATGGTTCAGAATGGTATCAACTAAAGGGTAAAACTCTCCTTTTCTATCCCCTCCTACCCTTTCTTCTCCCCTAGAGATTATCTTTTGAATCACAAGCTATGTAAAATCTGCACAAAATGATAAAAATCAACAAACGCCACCTTATTTTATGTATGACCTTGAACTTCAGAAAACCCCCATGTTTCACGATGCCAAGACAAGTCATTACATCTTTTGTGTCTGTTTGTCAATGTCATAATAAAAGTCTCTCTTTCAAAGACCCAGAAGAACGGAAGCTTTACGCCCCAGCCCCTTATTCGAAGCAGTGTCACTGTTAGGCCAGGGTAAGGAAGGTCCCTGACCCTGAGCCTCGGACCTTTAGGGTCCTACTGCGGCCTTCCCTGGCCCTGCCCCTCCGCGTGGGCTGGGTGTCTGTGAGTAGGGAGATAACCGCGTGGAACCCGTGCGCCCTTGCCAGGCCACGTGTGGGACAACCAGGACAGAGCAGCTCACAGCTCAGGCGGCCAGAGCAGCCCCAGGCCTTCCGCTCCCATCTGCACGGAGACCCTCCCAAGCACTGCGGAAGAGCTGAGGGACCTCGAGAGTCGGCTTTTTGGTGCAGGCAACAATGAGATCATGGCTTCAAGGGTGGGGAAATTGGCACCGCTTTTTCTTTTCTTCCAATTTCCTTAATTCAATAGCTCCACAATCGTCCTAAGGGCCTCAAGTCTCACTGGGTACTAGCGTGAGCCCCAGGGGTGTAATTGCGCTGTGTGGGACCCACTCGCTGAGGTCCTATAGAAATTGCAACTTAAGCGAAGGAGACAGACTTGGAAATAAATCATTATAAATTCATATTGTTGTTTTGCTTTGCCATAGAGTATGAATGCTCCCCAAGAGAGACAGAGAAAGGGAAGGTGAGAAATCATCCCCAGGGGCAATGGCCACACCACAATCCCTTCTTCTCCATTGTCCTCTCAGGATTTTGATGTACACATGTGCCTGGCATGATTTTCAAGCCACTAGGTCTGGGACTCGAACCACTGTCGGCCATGTGG
The DNA here is from genome assembly GCA_026018925.1 of Tupaia tana. Taxonomy (NCBI): domain Eukaryota; kingdom Metazoa; phylum Chordata; class Mammalia; order Scandentia; family Tupaiidae; genus Tupaia; species Tupaia tana. Next base: position 121,536,180 of record JAKSZU010000003.1, read on the forward strand.
GAATCTAGCACCTTAACCAGCATGCCACCTGCTGGCCCCATAAATTTATGCTTTACATGCCATTAAAGAGACTTGAACAAGGAGTATTGCAGAGACTACGCGTCATCCTACAGCGGATTGCTGGTAGGAGTGGAGAGGGAAATAAGAGGAAGTCGGAGATTTCAGACAAGGTGCTATTCAAGGACTAGGGAAGGCTACGAGACATGGAGGGGTCTAACCTTACCTGAACCTTGAGTGAACTGGTCCCTCCAGACAGTCCGTCTTCCCCAAGAATGGGGTCTACCCTGACCACTCGTGCGAGGGTTTTAGGTGGCATGCCGATACAACTTCAAATAAAATCGATTTACTCAGGAAAGGATTCTCTTTGGATCCTTCTAGTTTAATCACAGCAAAGTCTGTTAGGAATTAGTATACTTTTCTTTTTAATGTCTTCTAACACATTGCTTTTGATGTATAGAGACATTGGGCCTCTGGCTAGGAATCTTTGCCATCCGACAGCATTTAATAATACTGTATTATTTTATATGTTTATTTCCTTTCTTCCTATCTTTCTCTCTTCCTTTTTTAAATTTGCCAAGGCACATGCTCTCGCTGGGGAGAGACAGAGAGAGAAGGAAGTAGATAAAGCCCCCCCGAGGCGTGACCATGCCGCAGTCCCTTCCCCATTCCTCCACCCTGTGGGGGTTTGGGGCACTGGCACTCCACATGTGCCTAGCATGCTTTTCAAGCTGCCAGTTCTGGGATTCGAACCGTGCCGTTGACCATGGAAGATCCGTCTCCCTCAACTAGGCCACAGGGCCAGTCCTAGAGGCGAAGGTTCTATTACTGGCAAGTAGCACTGGTTTTCATCTACAGTAGTGATGGCAAGTTTGTTAATTTATTCATTCGACCAATGTCTACCTAGCGCCTTCCACAAGCCAGCACCACGGCATGGTGGGACGTGCTGGGTGAGAGGAGAACTTCTGTTCTGAGCACTCGCGGCATGGCTTGTCGTTTTGCTTAATTATATATTTTCTTAACTTTAAAAAATAGCTTTAATTTTAAGGAAGTTAGTGTGTAATGACCAGGCTGATGGCGGCATTGGGAGTCAGTGCAGGGAGAGAGCGGTGACCTCTGCCTCCGCCCGCGGTCGCGTCCTGCTGCCCGTCAGTGCTCCGATCCTGAGAAAGGTCCTGACTTCTTTGTGCCTCATTTTCCTCCCCCCGTAAGCTAACGTGAGAATTTAATAAAGTGGGTTGTTGGTGATGGTACTATTATTATTTTTAGAGAGGTTTTTGCTACAGGGGCATGTGTGCTTGCCAGAAAGACAGACAGAGAGACAGAAAGCGAGAAATCACCCCCAGGGGGGATGGCCACACTGCAATCCCTTCTCCTCCGTTCTCCTCTCGGGATTTTGGGCATGCACGCACACACGCCTGGCGTGAGTTTAAACCACAAGATCCAAGACTCGAACCACGGTGGACTACATGGGAGTCCAGCGACATAGCCATTACGCCAACTGCTGGTCCCATTGGTGATGGTATTACTATTACTTAGATTGTCAGAGCTCCTGAAATAGGCACCCGTATGACTGAGTTTGGGCAAATATTGGAAGAGATTTTGGACACGCATGCACACATATGTGGTGTGTTATTTGAGCCACCGTATGAGACTCAGCTGTGCCGTTGGCCACGTGGGATCCAGTTGCCTTCACCACCAGACCACCGGCTGGCCCTAACTCCCTTATCCATAAATTGACATCCACCATGATTAGTCCTCGCTAGTCGTTTTATATCGTTGACCTGGCTAAGCTAGGCCAGTGCTCCTTTTACTCCCGAAGGGTGCACGGAGTGACATGCTGTGCCACTAAACGTCGGTGGCTGTGGCCGCGGCTGTCGGGCTGCAGAGCGCCTCCGTGTCCTCAGTTCCCTGCGAAGGGGATTGCTGCGGGACAAGAGTACCTATCTCTCTCAATAAAATAAACGTACAAAAACAATGATACTAAGTCCAGACCTCCTATCAAATCAAGGAGGCTCCGACCCACCTGTTTCTGAGCTCATCGCTTCCCCTCCCCGGCACCTACCATGTCCCGACTGTACTCCGCCCCTGGGAGGGCACCAGCTCGCTCCAGCCTCAGGCTCTCTGCACTTGTCTCTACGCCATACACCCACCCCCCACCCCCCCCCCCCCCCGGCCCAGATTCATGCACCTGGCTGCTTTTCACTGCCCAGGCATCAGCCCAAGCAAGGCCGGACCGCCCTGTGCAGGACGGTGCCCTCTACCCTCCCTCAGCTCACCCGGCCCTGTCTCAGACTTCCTGCCCTGTGCCCACCGCAGCATGGCCTCCCCGCCTCACCTGTCTCCCCCCTCCCCCCCCCCCCCCCCCCCCCCCCCCCCCCCCCCCCCCCCCCCGCTGCACCCACAATGGCACGTCCTGTGTAGGGATCCCTCAACACTTGTCGAAGGAGCAAGTTTATTCTGATTCAGAATAACTTTTGTTTGTAAAGGATAGAATGTAACAGTCCTGAAGTTCTGCTGTGTCGTTTTCCAGGTGTCTCGGCTCTCTTTACCGTGACCTGCACCAAGGGCAGTCACTCCAGCGTGTGCTTGGTGTGCCGTGCTGCGCCTGCGCACGGCCTGAACGTGGGCTGCAGGACGGCGGTGCGTCAGTGCGTCTGCTCGCCGTGTGCTGTCCCGGGCCAGAGTCGAGCCGGAGCGCCGGCTGCTCTCTCGGACACGGACACGGGAATCCGCGATCTCTTCCTGGAACACAGGCGCAGTCTCGGGTCACGTTTACACCTGTCCTAAGTACAACCGTGACTAGTTACTGAGGTGAGAATGCTCTTAAAACGTGATCTCGGTGAATTCGACTTTGGCTTTTTATAGATAATGAAGATTCTTTCGTGAGGAATGTCCCCTTGCTCAGCAGGGTTGCCTTTAGGGACCGACTCTGCCCCACTGAGGCCATCCTGAGATGACACAGGCTTGGAGGCTTAGATGACTTAATTTATTTTCCCCTGAAAGTTACTTCCAGTCTTTATTTTTCAAACAATTTTTTTAACAGTTGAATCTATGCTGCACATCGTCACTTAACTCAGTAGCAATTCAAAAAAAAAACCTTCGAAGGTCTATAAATCTGATCTTTAGGTAAAAGATAAACATCCTCGTTTCTTCTTTCCAGCGAGGCCTAGCTTGCAGCTGGGAGACAGCACGCGTCTCACATCAGGGACTCCCGTCAAGCCCGGAGGCGCACCCCCATGCCCTGCCCTGCGCCCACGTGCCGGGACTACATCCCCACCCTGGCTGCCCTGCTCCCGGCACAGTTGCAGCGTGAAGCCTCGTGGCCTTTCGGAAGCGTGTCTTCACTGCCACTTTCCCCTCCGAGGCGGTTTCACACCATGTGGGGCAGAACTAAGGGACTTGTGCTGGAAACAAGCAAAGATCTCTACCTCCTCGGAAGTTTATTTGGTAAACGCGGTGTGTAGACGTCTCTTTGAAAACTGGGCGGAATAATTTGATGTGCAAGTGGCACATCGTGTTTAACAGAGACAGGGGAGACGTTAATCTGACAAGCTCAGGAGTAATTGTGATTTAGAAGTCAGGGATACAGGGCCTGCTCTGCATAGGGAGCCCGGTCCCACGTAGCTGATCATGGTTTGAATCCTGGCCTTGCACACTTGCTGCTCAAGGTCCGGCCTGGCTGCTGACTTAGCGAGGCGGTTCTGTGCCATGCAGGTACAGCCATGATCTGTTCTTGGCTTTCGTGTGTGACACTCTGAGTATAAGTAACGTTCAGAAACCCTCCTCCTGGCTTTCATAGCCTGGCTGGCTTCACTCAGCAGTAAATCTTCCATATATGCCCACTTTCTATCAAATGCCAGGGTCTTGTTTTTATGGCTGAGTAGTATTCCATAGGGTATACGTGCCACACTTTTTCAATCCACGCATCTGTTCATGGACTTTTGGGTTGGTTCCGTGTCTTCGCAATTGTGGATACTGCTCCTGGCTTCGTAATTCTACTTAGAGAGCTCAAAGAGGAGAGAGTGGAGGTTAAAGACCTAGGAAAGAGACTTGGATTTTAGCTCTTACTATTCCCATCTGACAGAAACTTTTATCACTTGGAATCTGAATGGGCACAGATAAAAGGGCAGGTCGGCAAGCCCCGGAGCGAGTCCCTTTCCACAGTCTGCAGGCAGCCCTCACGCTCCTCCGGGAGCCCGGACCTGGGCGTCAAGAAGTTGGATCGCTTGAACATTTGTTGTTTCTGGATGTCTTTAAAATTCCACTGCAAGCTCAGAAAGGCTCAAACTGCAAAGCATGTTCTCCCGAGAAGTGTCTCCTCGGGGTGTGCTTGGCCTGCTCGCTCGGGAATCCTCTCGAATGCGTCCCTCGGGCTGCAGTTGCTGCCTGTCCCTCTCCATGTGCGTGTGCCGCAATGGCGTGTTCCTTCCACTCAGCCCAGTTTCAAAGACACGGTCTTGGGCATGGAATTCCTTCCCCAGCTAAGTTTGTTTCATGTTCGGAATGCTCTGGAATGTACGTAAGTACTTTGCAAAGTTGGGACTCGCAGTTTTCTCTCATTCTTGACAGTGCCTGACTGTCGCTCCACACCAATTTCCCTAGAACTTTGCAAGTTCTAGCAAGACGTTTTGGTAAAGGATACTCACAGTCAGATAGTCCTGAACGAGCAAATGTGGCACAAGTTAACTTTCTGAGGAAGAGTCACACTATTGGCTTCTACCGCTCCACGCAGTTCGCCAGGGGAGAGGCCGTTTCAGGCAGCAAAGGAGTTAGCAGAATGAATTTCCTCATTGTGAAAAGCAATCTCTGTAAACATACATCCAAGGGGGTCGAATTCTTACAGCTCTCCCCCCAAACTTCTAAACTCCCTGTTTTGCATTCTTTCTATTTTTGAATACATTTAAAAGTGGAGATGGGTAGATGTTTATGGAAAGTGGGACATCAGTGGGGGAGACCACTCCATTGCCAGTTCGACTGGAGTTTGGACTTACTTATTGCTGTTGGACTTCGGGGCCTGCAGGTGGTATAGTGCTTAAGACACTGGACGCCCACATGGTCGATTGTGGTTTGAGTCCTGGTCCTGGGGACCTGAAAACCACTGGCTTGTGTGTGTACACGCCCAAAACCCCAGGAGAATGGCGAAGGGATTGCAGGGTGGCCATCCCCTAGGGGGTTGATTTCTCCCTTTCTCTCTGTCTCCCTCTGTCTCTCTGGCAAGTGTACATGCCCTACAGCAAAAAACAACAACAAAACAACTGTTGGACTCTGTAACAGACACGTAAATAGTTACATAATTGATGATAATGTACAGGTAATAGCTTGGACTCGATCGCTGTGCACTGCATCCATGCTGGAACAAGCCACACGTCCCTGTGAAGATGCTCGGTGACGGGGCTGGCAGGTGTGTGTTGGTTGAGGCGCTGGACTTCCACATGGCCAACCATGTTCAAGTCCTGAGCCTGGCAGCTTTCTTTCTCTCTTTTTTCTTTCTTTCTTTTTTTTTTTAGAGGTTTTTGGTATAGGGCGCTTGCACTCGCCAGAAAGACAGAGGGAGACAGAGAGACAGAAAGCAAGAAATCACCCCCGAGGGGGGATGGCCATGCCACAATCCATGAGTTTAAGCCACCGGGTCCAGGATCTGAACCGTGATCGACTACATGGGAGTCCAGAGACATAGCCGTTACACCAACTGTGGGGCCCATGGCAGCTTGCTTTCTCACTCTCCTTTTCTCTGTGTCTGTCTGTCTCTGATCAAAAGTGAAGAATCATGATAATAAATAAAAGTAAAAATAAATCTTTTTAAAAAAAAGATGCTTGGTGATTAAATGTAAATTTTAAAAATATAAGATAAATAAATGAAATTAACTTAACAAACCTGTTGGGATTTAGATAATGCTATAGTGGTTGCACTCCTTCAGAAACGACCTCAGCACTGATTTCTCACACGTAGTTCTGTATCTAAGAAGAAAGCCTGTTTGGGGGTGCTCTCTTTCCTGCATGCAACTTTCTTGTTTCCCCTCCACCAGATAATAGCCGTAGATCAGTACAGCACACTGTCCTGAGAGCTGCTGTGAACAGAGCAAATGATCTGCAGAAAAACAAAATGAACTGAGAAAGGTCTCGGCCCTCAGGACGATAGCAGGTGACTCCTGAATCCTCAATCCCCGCCCTGTCCTGGCTACCTCAGCCGTCCATGCACTGGGTACCCCGGAGTGTGTCTGGAGTCTGGGTGACCATTAACTCCAATCTTCCCTGGTCTCTCTGGCCCCTTCATCTCCAGATGGCAGACACAGTTCATGCCCCCTGCCGCTAGCTGTCTGGGCTGGGTCCCTGCTAGGGGCCCCTCCTTGTCCACAGAGGTCACGGTGTGTTTAGGAGGTGGCCCGTCTCAGAATTTGCTCCGTGGTCTCTGCTTTTCTCCAAGTTTTTTTTTAAAAGCACCACACACAAATGAATAATTTGCCTTTAAGGAATCTCTGCCACTTGTCTGTGGACTAAGAAGGTAGGTAGGCTACATCCTGCCCTTAATGATTATATTCGTGAACTTTAAAATAAACAGCTTCGCTGTGGATTCCCGTCCCGCCCGCGATGGAGCTGATTCATCTCCGTCTTCCTCGAGGATGACCAGCGCTCGTCCCTGGGAGCAGGAGGGTTGAGAGCGCAGGCTCTGGCCCGAGGCTGGTGTCCGAGATCTGGCTCTGAGACTTGCTTGGAAGTGACGCTGGGCTGTCTGGTCCCCTCCCCAGGTTGGCCTTGGCTAAGGAGGAGAGTGTCTGTGAGGCATGGAGCATGCGTTCTGCAGTCACCACTGGAAATAGTGGCTCTCATAGGTGTTCGTCCCCGTGTTGGACCAAAGTAAGATGAGCCACTGCCACCGGATGCGTCCTGAGCCCTGTACTCCTGGGCGCTGGGAGCGTCCACACGGAGGAGCCCGCTCACATCTCTGATGCAGACTGTGGACGGCATGGCAGGCATTCATTCAGCCAGCCGGCCGAAATCCACGTGATGGCCGCTTCTGAGTACTGTGTTCAAAGTGAGTAAGTGCCATCTCATGGCCAACGGGCAGCGCGAGTGGCCAGCCCAGCCAGGAGAGTCTGTGTGGGGCGTGCCAGCAGCTGGGCACTGACCCCGCCAGCGGCCTGGTGGCTGCAGCATCAGACGCCCTGCTTGACCCGGCTTTAAGACGGGCCTGCGACGCTTTCTGGATGAGGGTTTCCTGGACCGTGAACACCTTGGAGAGTGTGAAGGACACGTGCACAACTGAACAGGCTGGAGGGGCAGACAGGGACGGGGACAGAGATGGAGGGGGGGGGGAAGGGGAGGCAAGAAGTAGGTGCAGCCAGGTCAGACGGGACACAGGACGCCACGCCCCAGGTTCGGACAGGCTGCTCATTTTGGTTTTTATTTTTTAAGAGAGTTTTTTTTTTTTTTTTTTTAAGAAGTTTTTGCTATAGGGCATGTGCACTTGCCAGAAAGATAGAGAGATAGAGAGACAGAAAGCGAGAAATCACCCCCCAGGGGGGATGACCACACCACAATCCCTTCTCCTTCATTCTTCTCCTGGGATCTTGGGCACGCACGCACACGCACCCGGCGTGAGTTTAAGCTGCTGGGACCAGGACTTAAACTGCTGTCGACTACATGGAAGTCCAGCGACATAGATATTATGCCATCTATTGGTCCCAACAGAGATTTTTTTTTTTACTATAGGGCACATGCACTTGCCAGAGAGACAAAAAAAGTGAGAAGTCATTCTCCAGGAGGATGGCCACGCCACAATCCCTTCTTTTCCACTCTCCTCTTGAGATTTTCGGCACGCACGCACACAGACCTGGTGTGAGTTTTAAGCTGCTATTTTTGGGACTTGAACCATGGTCGACTATGTGGGAGTCCAGCGATGTAACCATTATGCCATCAGCTGGTCCTTCTTTTTGTTTCTAAAATTGCCGGAGGGCGCATGCGCTCCCTGGAGAGAAACAGAGAACACGAGGAAGCGTCTGTCACGGGGCTGATCATGACCCAGACCCGTCTCCTTGTCTAGGCTGCCAAATCCAGTGTGCCCTGTGGGGTTCAGCTGCCATAACCACCAGGCTGTGGGCTGAACCAGGCTTGGCTTGAAGACTTCACTTTTAGGTTCTTAACCCCTCGGAGTCGTTTCCTGGTCTGTAAGAAGTGGGACACCTAGCTAGTCAGGTTCCACTGAGGGTCACACAGGAAGGCACGTGTATGAACATGTAACCCAGGGAGCGTGCTGTCCTGCCACGCGGGAGCCTCTCCTTCCCGTGGGCTGCATACCTGTGTCTGCGAGCCTCCTGCTCACGTGGGAGCCCGTTGTGTGGGGAAGCACATGGCTGCACCCAGACGCCACCCCCTTGTTAGTCTGGAGAGGCTCTGCTGTTTGGGCAGGAGCAAGAGCAGGTAGTGACACTCGGGCTTTCCTCTCTTCTCGAGAGGCTGAATGTGCCTCTTACGACACAGCGATTGGGGCTCCAAATGCCAAATGTGTGTCACAAGGGTGTCACTCACTCGTTCTTTCATTTGACCCAAGTCACCAGGCTGCCAGGGGGTTAGGCAGGCACTGGGCGTGTGGGCGGGGAAGGGCAAGGACAGTGACCGAGTCAAATCTCAGCTGTGAGTGAGTGAGAGACCCAGCCTGTGTGCCGCCCTCTGAGAAGCGGGGGACCTTCTCCTGGGGCTCCTGCGTTGTCGTGGTCTAAGGAGATAGACAGGGAGCCCCAAGCCGATTGTGGGAGTGTTGCCACCCCAGGGCTCCCTGGTCCCGGCCTCACTCGGGCCAAGCAGCTCAGCTTCCCGGCTCCCGTCTGTACGCTGGGATGGCGGGACTGCGTCCCTCCTGCAGGGGCTGCTGCAGCTCATGAACTGAGCCTGCTCCACGTGGGAAGCATGCCAGCCCCACGGGGACACGCAGAGGGGCGGTTCGAGGCAGGCTGGCCCTGTTCATTGCATTTGGTGGTTTCCTTTCAGTTTATTGTTTTCAAGTGAGCGCGGGTGTGTTCAACCTGATCATTGAACCCACTGTATTTATTTATTGAACACACATTACCAAAAAAAGATAGAAAAATAAATAAGACTCCAACTTTGACTCTCAGTTAGTAAATTCAACTGTTTCAGAGGTTACTTGCGAACTTCGAAGGGGCCTGCCTGAGTGGGTAAGTAATGGACATTCATGTTACCAACTGGTCCTGGCCCGTCAGCCAGGCACACTCCACAGCCAGAGGTTTAACTTTAGCAAAGAGTTTTGAATTCACGGCCTGTCCAGTGGGGGAGGAGTCTTATTTCCTAATTTATCCCGCGGGTGAAATGGGGGAGGGAGAAAGGGGCTTGTGTCTGGTGACGCGCAGAGAACTCCGTTTCTGGGGGCCTCCTTTCGAGCTCACCCAGCCTTCGCTAGGTCTGAAACATGTCCTATCACTTGAAGATGGAAATCGAGGTATGAGGATGGGGCACCGTGTTTATTTGAACCTCGGTCTCTACTAGAGTTTAACCCTTTATCCACACGGGCTCCAGCGTGGCCTCCCAGCACCTCCCAGCACACGCCGACCCCCACGCAGGGCTACGGCCCGGCTGCCATGCGGCTGCTCGTCCCAGATTAGGCCGAGACTGTGACAGCAGACGCAGTCCGACCAGCCGCTGTGTGATAACCCTCAGCCATGTGGGTACCGCGCCCCTTCTGGTAGTGCCGGCAGGAGGGTCAGGAGCCTGTCCAGGCCCCACGTCGTCGGTGGCACCAGGTGCGGGCACCTCTCCACTGGAAAGCAAAACGGTTGTTTCTTCAGGTCAGCATTTCAAGGAGCGTGTCTCACACGAGTGTGTCTGGGCCTCTTAGTGGATAATTCCCGGTAGGACGTGGAGCAGTAACACAGAATGTGGGCGCCGACGAGAGCGCCCTGCGCACCTCCAGCAGAGCGCGGGCACCGGGTCCAGGCGCTCCCTGGCCCCGAGGAGCGCGCAGAGAGGAGGGCTGGTGTCCCAGAGCACAGGGGCCTCCTTGCGCCGGTGGGGACTGCTGGGAAGCCTCCGGAGGCCTGGCGGCTGCATCTCATCTTTAACATGAAGCCTGGGGTGGACAGAGGAAAACCGCTGAGCACGGTGGCCCCGCCGTGGAAGGCCGCTCTGAAGAAGGAGTCGGACCCAAGGGTGTGCTGTCCGCTGTCCCAGGAGGCTTTTTGTCTGCCCTCCCTGCCACGTCGTCACGCAAAGGTCTCTGCTGGGTGGGGAGAGCCCGTCAGAGCCGGCGTGCCTCTCCTCCCGCCATAGTGGCCATCCTGTACAACGACCCTTTGTCACCGACCGAAGCGGCAGCGGTGGCGCCGACAGTGGCCGGTAATCAGGCCGAGTATTTCATCTGGAGTTGCTGCGGCACCGGGTCCCCGTTAACGTGGTGGCACTGCTGATCCCAGTATTCTAGAAACCCCAGAACCCACAGGGCAGGGTGCTTCGCAGGTTGCCTCGGGTAACGCAGGGCGCAAGGGCGGACGGAGCCCAGCAGACAGCGGGTAGAAGCGTGGGCTCGGGCCAGCGGTACGGGCTCAGGGAGCGGGGAGGCCTGGAGAGGTTGGGTGTAGGAAGGGCTGGGCGTGTGAGTCAAGGCCTCCCGGCAGAGGTGGGCACCCTGACTGCACCGCGGGGAGACTCGCTTGTCGGGTGCTTACCTGAAGGCAGGGCAAAGAGCCAACGCCCTCCTGAGACGGACAGGGCTGAGCCAGGCAGGCACCGGGCGTGTGGGTGGAGGCGAGCACGCGCGCTGAGCCCAGGCTTACCAGTCTAGCCTATTGCTTTGCTCGCTTGCTTTTTAGAGAGATTTGTGCTATAGAGCGCGTGCATGTGCTCACCAGAGAGACGGAGAGAGACAGAAAGTGAGAAATCACCCCCCAGGGGGAGTGGCTACACCGCAATCCCTTCTCCGTTCTCCTCTCGGGATCTTGGGCACGCACGCACACATGCCCGGTGTGAGTTTAAGTCACCGGGTCCAGGACTCAAACTGCGGTCGACTACGTGGGAGTCCAGCGACATAGCCATTACGCCAACTGCTGGTCTGCCCAGTGTGAGTTTTAAGCCGTCAGGTCTGGGACTCGAACCACAGTCGACTATGTGGGAGTCTAGTGATGTAACCATTTCACCACCTGCTGGTCCCGAGATTTTAGGCTATTTCAATGAGTAGTTGCTCTCCGTGTTCTCTGTGGGAAATGTTTTAAATGTAGATCACAAAAAGGAAAATGTAGCCCCAGCCAGATGCTGCCGGTCGGCGAGTGGCCACGTTCTTTCACGGTTTCTCCGCACACATTCCGTCCTTGCAGTGCTGGTTCCTGAGACAGACCTGAGAGCAGGCTCCAGTGCAGGCGGCTGGCCCAGGTGATGCCAGGAGCCCTGTAAGGACGGAGCCGTAGACACAGACAGGAAGCAGGAAGTGACAGGGTGCGTCCTGGGGGGCACAGTCAGACTGGGAGCTCGGGGAGCCGGTCCAGAGCACGGCTCAGAGCACCGCGGGGTCAGGGCTTATCCTGCCTCTTGTCCCTTGAGAGGTGTTTAGGAGTCGCCCCCTCTCCACGTGGATCTCCTTGGGCCGAAAAAGAACCAGAAGCGGGGAGCTGCCGATATTCGCGACAAACAGCCCTCAGCGCACAGGGGGCCGGGCGCCTCGAGGTGCCCGGGTTTCTCGCACCTACAGAAGAGCGGCCCGCAGTGGGCTCTGCACTGCGCTTCGTTTGAATGAACTCCCGCACCTCTCACGGGAGTTCCCCGAGAGTGTGAGGCTGTGGGCGGGACTTACGTGTGCCCTCCTGTCACAGAGGCTTTCTTGTGTGGTTGTGGAAGCCCTCTCTGTTTTCAGAGACTTTGTCGGAAAAGGAAACAAAAACTGCAGGGTGCAGGCTGCGACAGACAGACACCTGTCAGCAATGTCGGGGTCCCCTCGTCCCCACCTCCTTCCATCGCACTAGGGGGAGCCGGCCGCCCGTCCTGCATGGTCAGTGGTCCGACAAAGCAGGCTTCAGTCTGCAGGGTGAGCGTGAGAATCGGGCGTGGCCAGCGGAAGGCACTGTCCCCTTGGCTACATCGAACCGAGCCGGTTAGAGCCCACAGCGGGGAGTGTAGACGCTGACTGGGAGAGGAAGGGCTTGGCTCTCGCTGGTCTGAGACGGCAGAAGCAGGGCCCGTCTGAGCTAGTCCCCATGTCTGCCCCCCGCAGGGTGCGCGAGCTTATCTGTACCGAAGTGCCTGCGGCCCTGCATGGAGACAAACAGGAGACAGAGACAGAGACAGAGACAGACCCCACATTAGCCATTGCCCAAGGCAGATAAGCAGTGAGTCGTAACTTCCTCCCGCCCGCCCTGTCTTCCTTCCTCTTTAATCTCTAGCTGTTTGCCTGGGTTCCTGTGACAAGGGTTGTGGCTGACGGCTGGCCGTGAAGCCGCCTGTGGCCTTGTGTTACACCCTGGGGTGTGAGGGCAGGGCGCGGGAGCGACCTTGCCTGACCCTCCAGATCGATTCTCGGGGCAGCCCCGGCTCTCCGAAGCGTGAAGGACCACGAAGGGCTCTGCCGGGACAGCCAGCTGCGCAGGGGTGTGAGCGGCTCCATCGACTGCGGGCCCCGTCACGGCCACTTCCCCGCGGCACTGGCTGCCTCGTCCCTGGAAATGAACAGTCGGGAGGCCCGGTTCCCTCTACGCCCGCATCTCAAGGACACGCAGAACCCGGGCGGGATGTGAGCGGAAGACAGCGGGCTAAGACGCCCACACCACGTCCACCGGAGCGCCGCGCGTCCTTGAGATGGTGTCTGTCGTTGCCTGGGCATCGCTTCTGGCCTGGTGCATGGGCTCTACGTGACTGTCACAGCATGGCCCTCACAGACCCCTGAGGAAGATGCAGAAACAGGCATTCAGAGAGAGCAAGCCAACGGGTGCCCAAACCCAGGCTTGGTAGACAGCTCCTCCGATTTCCCGGCGACATCGCGGAGCAGAGCGGCACACTCTTCTGGGCTGATGGAGTCCCATTTAGTGGTTCACCCTCGGGGTGTGACAAGGCTCCCCATTACAGCCTCTACACCCAAGCCCGGCACTCGGCAAGGCTCTGGGCTGGTTATCTGTAATGCCGGCTGTCCTTACACTGGTTATGAGAGCCTTGTTGAGTGGCTTTGTGTGCCCGCTCAGCCGAGCTAAGCCCCTGCCTCAGGATTCCACTCTCTGAGTAGGCCTGGGTCGGTGCGGGCTGTGGGGGGTCTGCATGAGACGGAGCACGCAGTGGGGCGGTGCCCGGGGACCACTGCCCACACCCGCCAGGCTGCTGTGTGAGATGGGGACCACTGTCCACACCCGCCAGGCTGCTGTGTGAGATGGGGACCACTGTCCACACCCTCCAGGCTTCTGTGTGAGATGGGGTAGGGACCACTGTCCACACCCTCCAGGCTTCTGTGTGAGATGGGGTAGGGACCACTGTCCACACCCTCCAGGCTGCTGTGTGAGATGGGGTAGGGACCACTGTCCACACCCTCCAGGCTTCTGTGTGAGATGGGGACCACTGTCCACACCCTCCAGGCTTCTGTGTGAGATGGGGTAGGGACCACTGTCCACACCCTCCAGGCTGCTGTGTGAGATGGGGTAGGGACCACTGTCCACACCCTCCAGGCTTCTGTGTGAGATGGGGACCACTGTCCACACCCTCCAGGCTTCTGTGTGAGATGGGGTAGGGACCACTGTCCACACCCTCCAGGCTGCTGTGTGAGATGGGGTAGGGAACACTGTCCACACCCTCCAGGCTTCTGTGTGAGATGGGGACCACTGTCCACACCCTCCAGGCTTCTGTGTGAGATGGGGTAGGGACCACTGTCCACACCCTCCAGGCTGCTGTGTGAGATGGGGTAGGGAACACTGTCCACACCCTCCAGGCTTCTGTGTGAGATGGGGACCACTGTCCACACCCTCCAGGCTTCTGTGTGAGATGGGGTAGGGACCACTGTCCACACCCTCCAGGCTGCTGTGTGAGATGGGGTAGGGAACACTGTCCACACCCTCCAGGCTTCTGTGTGAGATGGGGACCACTGTCCACACCCTCCAGGCTTCTGTGTGAGATGGGGTAGGGACCACTGTCCACACCCTCCAGGCTTCTGTGTGAGATGGGGACCACTGTCCACACCCTCCAGGCTTCTGTGTGAGATGGGGACCACTGTCCACACCCTCCAGGCTTCTGTGTGAGATGGGGTAGGGACCACTGTCCACACCCTCCAGGCTTCTGTGTGAGATGGGGACCACTGTCCACACCCTCCAGGCTTCTGTGTGAGATGGGGACCACTGTCCACACCCTCCAGGCTGCTGTGTGAGATGGGGTAGGGACCACTGTCCACACCCTCCAGGCTTCTGTGTGAGATGGGGACCACTGTCCACACCCTCCAGGCTTCTGTGTGAGATGGGGACCACTGCCCACACCCTCCAGACTTCTGTGTGAGATGGGGACCACTGTCCACACCCTCCGGGCCTTCTCTGTGAGATGGGGCGGGGGCCACTGTCCACACACTGGGGCAGGCTGTTGGTTGGTGCTGACCCATCCTCGAGGGCTCCCCTGCTGGCCGCGCCGTGGGGTGGAACTGCAGGCTGGAACCGTGGGCAGGCTGCAGCTTCTGCGCCTCCGACCGCTGGGCCAGCACATGCGGAGCTGCTGAGCAGGGCGCCTCTTCTCCCGCGCAGGCAGTGAGACACCGAGGCAGATCTAGCCCGCCCTCGTGGCTCCGGGGGCCCTCGTGCCCACCCACTTCCACGGCCACCCTTCTCGCCCAGGTGTCCTTCCTGAGCGTTTCGGGTGTCAGCACCGTCTCACCGCACGCGCAGCGGCTGTCCTGCTCAGTGTGGCCACACCCCACCATACCTCCTGCGTGTGGCCCAGCGTCCCGGATGGCTCCTCGAGCCCTGACTGGCTCCTTCCACCTCTGGTGAGTAAGAACTGAAGCTCGTGGAGGAACTGAGGGTAGTCAGCGCCCAGACCGTCAGTCCCTGTCTGTATGTCCTGAAGCTGGTCCGTGGGCCTGTGCCTGCACTGGCTGAGCCAGCTTAGTCCCGGGTGGTCCCAGGGAGAGCTAGGACCAAACATGTCTTACTGGGAGGTGACGTCCGTGAGAGGAGGGGACAGCCTTGGGTGGCTGGCGTCTTCAGACCTTGCGCAGACCCTCCCGTGGGGCGCTCTTAAGCCAGACCACCACCTAGAACTCTTCCCGTGGGGTAGGAAGGGCCAGCCCCACGCCACCAGACCATGCGGTCACTGGCTGGCCCCAAGCAGAGCTGGAGGTGTCAGTGACCACAGTCCCAGCAGCTGGGGAACCAGCCCTTCTCTGCAAGGACACGTCATACCTGCCGCCTCTCCTCTCAAACCTCACTGAGGACATCGTCCGGAAATATTGGTCTTGAGACTTCATCAATCCATCAGTGTCATGAAGCAGGGATGGTTCCAGACTGGTATTCCTCACCCCCTCTCTCATTATCACCCCTCTCCAACCCTGAAAGGTTTTTTTTAATCATTCCTCCTCCATGAAAATTTGATCCCAGGGCATGCTGTGTGTGTGTGTGTGTGTGTGTGTGTGTGTGTGTGTGTGTGTTGTACACATAGCTTACTTGGTACCTGAACAAAGTTAGATTTTTTTCCATTCCCCAAAAACCTGTTTTCATTCTTTTAGGAACAATATCATTCCCATTAAGAATGCATGTTCTGGGGCTGGCAAGCGGCGTGGTAGTTAAGGTGATGGACTCCCACATGGCCGACTGTGGTTCGAGAGTCCCAGACCCAGCAACTTGTCTTCTCCCTTTCCCTCTCTCTTTCTCTCTTGCTTTCGCTCTCTCTCACTCTGTCCCTCTCTGGTAAAATTAAAATAATTAATTAATTAAATTAAATAATGCTTAAAAAATAAAAAGAGGAACCAGCAGTTAGCATAATGGCTATGTCGCTGGACTCCCATGTAGTCGACCGCTGTTCAAGTCCTGGACTTGGTGGCTTAAACTCACGCCGGGCGCGTGTGCGTGCGTGCCCAAGATCCCGAGAGGAGAATGGAGGAGAAGGGATTGCGGCGTGGCCATCCCCCCTGGGGGGTGATTTCTCGCTTTCTGTCTCTCTGTCTCTCTCTGTCTGTCTGGCGAGCGCACGCACCCTATAGCGAAAACCTCTCTAAAAAAAAAAAAGAAAGAAAGAAAGAAACGTAGGGCCAGATGCAGCGCACGGCCCGGGACTGGGTCCTGGGTTAGGAAACACAGCGGAGGGTGCTGGGGACATGTGAGGGACGGGATGTGGGCTTCATGTTCTCTTTAGCTGTGCCAGTGTCGCTCTGGCAATAGAAGGACAAGAGTGGATTTTCGTAGGTGTCTGTAGAAGTAAGAAGCCGGAAGGAAACACTGGCTAGCGAGGAAGCCTTGATCCACTGTCCTGGCGTTGCCCCATGCTGGGTCCTTCCCTCTCCTGCCACATTGGCGTTTGTGTTCCTGGGGGCGCCGGCTTTAGAAGTGGGACAGCTGGCTTTATGGGCAAGGTCTGGGTTAGGAGCAGCTGGGCTCTTAAGTCAGTGCTGTCGGCTCTCTTCGCGTTAACTGGAGCGTCTCGCGAGATAAGCATATTTTTTGAGAAATGTTGGATAATACTGGCTCATAACATTTTACATGATTTCTTTAGGACTCGAGGTGTTTTATTCATGGGGAAGTTAAACTCTATTTCATCAAAGAGCGTCATGAAATAGTTATCCCAGTCACAGTCCATCATCATCTGATTTTATCTCATGATGAAAAATGTTCGATGTCACCCTTAGCTATGTGAGAGCTGCATAGCTTTAAAACATTCTTTAGAGGATTATGTAAGCAACATAACCAGAGCTCCTGGGGCTAAGATAATGCATTTCAAGTAAAGCAGGCCCCTGTTTCCACCCCCGCACCCCGTCTCTTCCTCCCCAGGAGCCAGCAGCTAATTAGAGGCACCAGCACACGGGCTGCAATTCCAGCAAGGGGGCAGCTTTCGCTTCTGCTTCTGTGGGTGAGAACCGAGTTCGCTCCAAGCTCACGGTCTCTCTGCGTTCCCACCACGCAGCTCCCAGCACGCCGTAGGACTCAGGCCCGTGCTCATGTCTCCAGGCAGAGGTGCAGGTGTCTCCCCGGCTTCTGCCTGTGTGCAGACCCGCCGCCCGGTGGGTCCCTCACAGGCCCCTCAGCTGGCTGGAAGGTAAACGAGGGGTCGTTCCGATGTCACTCCGAGTGTGGCGGTGTGTTTGCAGGCAGTGAGAGTGAGGAGGCACGTGAGCAGGGCTGTGCGTCTGCAGACAGGGCGAGTCACTGCACATTGTTTTCGAAGGGGCCGACTCCACGGCCCAAGCTCACCTTAGCCGCAGGCCCTCACCCCGGCTGAAGTATCAGGCCTGCTCTTCGTCCTTCCAGGTGCTTGAGCCTGAGACTCCCGGCACGCCGTGGCCACCATGGCCACCACGCCCACCGCGCCCGCATCAGCCACCATGCCCACGGTGCCCACTGTGCCCACCACACCTACCGTGCCCACTGCGCCCACCACACCCGCATCAGCCACCATGCCCACGGTGCCCACTGCGCCCACCACGCCCACCGCGCCCACCACGCCCACCGCGCCCACCGCGCCCACCGCGCCCACCACGCACACCATGCCCACCATGCCCACCGTGCCCACCATGCTGACCACCTCCCTTTGCGGGACTGACTGCTGGCTGCCCCCGGAACCCCGGCACGCCACTCTCAGCCCTGCTGCCTCTGTCTAGTCTCAGCCTAGGCTGGAAGGTTGCAGAGGAATGCCCGACCAGGTCTTAGGTGGGGAATTCTAACAAGATGTGCTTGATGCCCTCTGAGGGCAGCTGCACCTCCCGGGAGGAGCCTGAGCAGCCCGTCAGGGTTCAGTGGGCTACGCCTGCCCATCCCGCTCTCCGCCAAGGCCTGTATTTCTAACCGTTTGGCAAGTTCCTTCTGATAATCTAGCACGAAGCCAAACTCGAGAATTCCAGAATGGAGCTGGAACCCACGTGACCAACCGAGGTCTGGATCCTGGCCTTGATGGCCTGAAGTTCACACAGGACGTGCGTGCGTGTGTGCCCCAAATCCTGACGGGGTGGAGAGATGGGGCCGGGATTGTGGCATGACCTCCCCCCCGGGGAGTGGTTCCTCCGCGCACGCTCTCTCTCTCTCTCTCTCCCTCCCCGTCTCTCTCTCCGGTGAGAGCTCATGCCTTTTGGCCATTAACACCAGAGTTCTGCGGTGGCACTGCAGTCCTTTCCCATCGGCACTGCCGGCACGTCGCTCTAGCAGCTCAAGCGGCCTGTCATACCCCTGCCGAGAAGCTTTCATAGTTCGCTGTTGTCCATAAAATGAAATGAGAATTATTTTTCTGATATTCTGGGTCACAGCACTCCAGTGAGCCTGGCCCATTGGATTTATACAAGCAAGCCTTCTACTTAGTTCCATCACATTTGTTCAAATATTCCCACCTTCTGGAATGTTCTGTCTACTTTTTTTCCACAAATATTTAAATTGCTCTTCAAATTTAATCCAGATGTCTGTATGGCTTTTCCTTCATTTCCTTGAAGTCTCTGCTCACATGTCACCACCTAAGTGAAGCTTTTCTTTAATATCCAAATTAATACTGCAGCAAGTCATGCCTGCCCCCCTCGCGCCTCCTCCCTGCACCCTGTTTTATGTTTCTCCAGAGCACTGACCACCACACACTATTTACTCGTCTTGTCCTTCTGCCTACCGGAGGGTTGGGGTTCTTGGCAGTTTTGTCATGGCCGTAGCCTGGATTACCAGAGAAGCCTGGTGCGTGCCGGCACATAGAGACATTTACGGGTTAGCCGAGTGGGTGGGCGCGCTCTGGGAACGTGCGCGGGCGCTTCACATGTGTCACACTCTCCTGCACTCTGGAGTGGTGGCGTGAACCAGTGGTGGCGGCCTCACGGTTGCCCCGTGCGAGGTGCGAGAGGAAGCATCTGCCGCGTTCGCGTGGTGCATGGTGGGGCAGAGGAGGGCCGGCTGTCACTCAGCTCCTCCCAGGTGCTAGGGCCCGCGTGGGGTCTCACCTAAGCTTCCCAGTAACATAGTCTGATAGGCGCTCTCAGGGCCCGCGAGGGGTCTCGTGCAATCTTCCCGGTACCGTAATCTGATAGGTGCTCTCAGGGCCCGCGCGGGGTCTCGTGCAATCTTCTCGGTACTGTAATCTGATAGGTGCTCTCATTCTGAATTCTGCGGGTCAGAAAATTGAGGCTTGGGAAAATTCTGTAATTTGTTTGTTGTTGTTGTTAGCCTATGGCTAAAATCAGAAAGGATCTAAACTCAAGTCTTCTGATACAAAAATCAGGACACTCTGGGGCCAGGTGGGTAGCCTAGAGTTAAGGGAGCTGGATCCCACACGGTCTGCTGTGGTTCAAATCCCAGCTCCGACAGTCTGAAAACTTGAAGGGTACATGTGCGCGTGTGTCTGAAACCCCGGCAAGATGGCGACATGGAGAAGGGACTGCAGCAGGACCCACCCACTGGGGCACGTTCTCCCTCTCCTCGGCCTCTGCCTCTCCTTCTCTCCTTCTCTCCTTCTCTGGAAAGTATACACACCACCTGGCAATGAAAAACGAATGGGCAAAAACAGGATACTGTGTGCACCACCAGGGCGCAGTCAGTTATCAGGGAGCAAGTACACTTGGCTTCATGCGAGGGAAGGCTTCGTGGAGCTATTTGAGTGATGACTGAGAAGCTCATGGAAGGGAGGTGGCAGGACAGTGACCCCCTGTGCCAGCTGCAGCCCACCATGACCCACAGGTCACCCTCCTCTGCCCTCCTGTCCACTTCTAGAACACAGTCATCCGTGCCGTCAGTTCTTACTACCCCATGCGCCAAGTAACCTTCTGTCCTCTGGCGCTACAGGACTGAGTGAAACCAAGTCCTTATTTCCAAAAAGTTTTCATTCTTGGAATATTTTGCATGAAACTGGGAGAAAATAGTAATTTTAGAATTACGGCTTCGTCGTATTCTAGCTGACGGGGGAGAGGTCACTTAGCTTCTCTGAATTTCTGCATTTTAGAACAGGAATTCCTACCCGTATCATCAAAATATGATGTGGGGAGGCCTGAATAAGACAGTAGTGCTTTGAACTGTGAAGCACTAACGATCGTTTTTAAGAAACATGGTCATTTTCTGTGGTGTTAAGAAAAGCAATGACCAATTATGTCGTGCCTGGGACTGTAAGGCCTACCCCGATTTCAGAGGGGCCAAAATGCGTGGGGGGACACTATGCATCTTAAAATCGTGGAAACGTGGCACGGGGGGGCTGTGACTGCCATTCCCCGTGGTCCCGGCTTTGCTCCGTGTTCCGAGGGGAATGGCTTTAGCAGGGTGCCCTGCACAGACGAGTGAGGTCAGGGGTAGGGTCTCGTCGGAGGGATGTTCAGGGTGCTGTGTTCTGACGCAGTCCCCTCTCCTGGCTAGAGTGCGCACAGCCCTTTGCTATGCTGTGGACGTCAGAGCTCTGTGCACCTCGTTTTCCTGGTCCCTTGAACAGAGCCACACGCTAC
Organism: Tupaia tana; assembly: GCA_026018925.1. NCBI lineage: Eukaryota > Metazoa > Chordata > Mammalia > Scandentia > Tupaiidae > Tupaia > Tupaia tana. The sequence continues at coordinate 121,556,737 of JAKSZU010000003.1, forward strand.
CCTGGGACAGTGACTGTGGTCCCTGCCGTGTGAGAGAAAGGGATTGCCTGTCGTCAGTACTGGAGTCTCCCTGCCAAGCCCACACTTCAGCCGGGAGCCGCACTCAGCCTCCTCTGCGTGAAACGCGCCCCTCAGGAAGAGCGGTGCTCCCCTCGAGTGGTTTGTAACTTACGTGGGCCTCCCACCTCCCCCTTCCGCTGCGGGCCTCGCCTACCCTGCTCCCTTCTCACGTTAGCTGTCAGGAAGCTCAGAGACAGAACTGTAATCCTGTTGTGTTCCAACACCAGCTTCGTCCTTTCGGTTTGACCCTCACGTTTCCTTTGTCCTACATCCTAACCATTTTCCCAGTAGTTTATTGTGAAACCTTTCCAGTAGCTAGAGATGAGAGAATGTTATGATTAACATCCACGTAGCCCCATCTGAGCTCCATGAGGGGTCTCCAAAAGGTTCACAGAAAACACATTATGAAAAAGCTGTATGTATTTCAAAAGCGTTTCACAGCAAAATAAACTGTACTTTAATCCCATTTCTCCTCCTCATACGACAGCCTGACCGCACTTCTCTATCACGTCTGTGCTGCCATCCCTCTCTGCAGCCGTCAGCTCAACTTTTTAATATCTATTTCATTTTTTTTCTTTTTTTTTTTTTTTGAGAGGTTTTTGTCTTAGGGCGCGTGTGCTCGCCAGAAAGAGAGAGACAGAGAGACAGAAAGCAAGAAATCACCCCCCCAGGGGGGATGGCCACACCACAATCCCTTCTCCTCCATTCTCCTCTCGGGATCTTGGGCACGCACGCACACACGCCTGGCACGAGTTTAAGCCACCGGGTCCAGGACTTGAACCGCGCTCAACTACGTGGGAGTCCAGTGACATAGCCACTACCTAACTGCTGGTGCCCAATGTATATTTCATTTTTTAATTGCCGGGGGGCACATGCATTTTCCAGAGGAAGACAGAGAGGACTCCACTGTGCAGACGGCCCCATCGCCAGCCCTCCTCCCACTTCTCCGTCCTGTCAGGATGTGGGGCATGTGTGCACACGTTCCTGACGTGGTCCTCAAGCTCCAGGATGAGATACCAACCAGCCAGCCGTGTGGAATTCAGCTTCTGAGTGACCAGGCCGTGGGCCAGGCCCTTCGACCCATTTTGGATGAAGTGCGGCCATCTATACGCATCACTCCGCAATGTTTCTGTTCGCGGGTCATTGACCAGAGGTATTTGGTTACACATGGTTCTTTTTTGTTCTTTAGTGAGGCAATTTTGTAAAAGTTTATGCCTTTCATGAGCAAGAGAGAAGGAGAGACAGGCAAAGAGACCACGCGCCCAAGGGGGCCTGATGCCACACTGCGCCCCCGCCTGAGCCTGCACAGACCCAGCTTGGCGTGTTCAGGGAGGTCTCCGGGCAGGAACCCGACCTTCACAGCGGCTTAGCCTGCGGTGCCCACTGCCTCGAGCCCTGGCCTCTGGGAGAAGTGCGTCTTACAGCGCACACCTTAGTGCCTCGGGCTTTCGACAAACGGGGGTGTGTCACCAACCCCCACGAGCGTCTGGAAAATCAGTCCCATTCCAGCGGGTTCCCTGTCTGCCCTCCTCTTACCCCTACAGCCTCGGAGGCAACTGCCATTCTGGCTTTTCCACCATAGACTAGTTCTGCCTTAGCGTCACCCCGTCTCCGCCCTTGCACGTGTCTCCCTCTCACTCGGCACGGTGTCTCGAAGGCCACCACACTGTGTGTGTCGCAGAGCGGTACGCCGTCGGGGCACACCTCGGTCTAGCACTAAAGCTGCGGGGGTATTCCGTACGTCCGTGGACAGGCTTCCACGGCTCCCGGTGTGTGCCTGGCAGTGGGACCACGGGGCCATAGGCCCCCGTGTATGCTCAGCTCCGTGAGACGTGTCTTGAGGTTTCCCCATTGAGGTCACAGCACAGCAGTGCGTGTGAGGGGTCGGGACGTCCCCAGTGCTCCCAGCCTTTAGTGGGGCCGGGCCTTTTAAAGCCTCAGCTGTCGGTGGGTCGCGCTCCGCTCTGCACTTGGCCTTGCGTGGCTGAAAGGTGAGTGAGGCTGACGCCTTTTAAAGCGCTTGTGGGCTATGTGCTATTTCCGTATCTTGCTTCAGGAAATGCCTGTTTAAGTCAATGCTTTTCATTTATTTTTTTTTGAGATATAGGAGCTCTTTACATATTCTGGATGCTAAGTGTTAGTCAGACATATGTTTTACAGTTACTTTCTCAGTCTGTGGACTGTGTTTGTATCCAAATCTGACCTGCATTTTGAGCGGGGTTCCTGAGACTTTGGCCTCTGCGTTCACTTCCTTGCCTCCCTAGCGGTGGCAAAAGGCCGCCACGCATGCACCTGCCCACGGTGATGGCGGCTGCTCCTCCTGGTCTCCCAGAACTGTGTCAGGGAGATGCCCACGAGGGCCAGGGGGACCGGCGTGGTCTCGTGGACTCCGTGGGCCTCCAGGGCTCACCTCAGCAGGGTGGGAGGGCATCTGCGAAGGCGGAGCTGCATCTGGGATGAGACTGAGAGGGCGGACTGTGCCGCGTCCCTGACTGCTCCATGTCCCTGACTGACTGCTCCGCGTCCCCGACTGCTCTGTGTCCCCGACTGACTGCTCCACGTCCCCGACTGACTGCTCCACGTCCCTGACTGACTGCTCCACGTCCCCGACTGACTGCTCCGCGTCCCCGACTGACTGCTCCGCGTCCCCGACTGACTGCTCCACGTCCCCGACTTACTGCTCCACATCCCTGACTGCTCCACGTCCCCGACTGACTGCTCCGCGTCCCCGACTGACTGCTCTGTGTCCCCGACTGACTGCTCCACGTCCCTGACTGCTCCACGTCCCCGACTGACTGCTCCGCGTCCCCGACTGACTGCTCCACGTCCCTGACTGCTCCACGTCCCTGACTGCTCCACGTCCCCGACTGACTGCTCCGCGTCCCCGACTGACTGCTCCACGTCCCCCACTGCTCCATGTCCCCGACTGCTCCACGTCCCTGACCGACTGCTCCACGTCCCTGACTGCACCGCGTCCCCAACTGCACCGCCCCGGCCTCTCACGTCTGAAGGGGTACAAGTTGGTAGCGTGAAGCTTTCCGCTGTTCCCCTCTAAGCCGTCTCCCTGCCTTTCTCCTCTTCACTCTGCCAAGAGAATCGGCTTTGTAATTAGACTTCTTAATGCAGGTGGCGTATATTCATGTATTTATTTACAGAAGTAATTTTTCTAGTTACAAACGTAATATGAGCTCATTGTCAAGAATTTCGACAGTCAGAAATAGAGCAACACCGAGAAGTGAGCCCCAGCTGGTCATAGTCTCACATCCGAAGTTGAGCCGGGGTCCTATTTTATCAGCTTTGACTTTAAACCTCTGCTCTGCATCTTACCGGCTTAACCCCTCTTTGAGTCCCCTCCTTCATCGGGGAAAGGGGTAACACTCCTTACTCCAGCCTGGACAAGCGGAGCGGACGAGAGAGTGGGTGCAAAATCTTAGCAATAAGGAGCCTTCACGGACACAGTTTTATAACCGGCGCTATTCAGTGGTATAGGAAGTGTGTGGGTGGTCGGGAAAACTCTCAGCCCTCCCCCCCCCATTTCAAGTCCTGTCATTCATCCCTTTGAAACAACACAACTAGAAGGACAGAAGGCAGACCGGGCTGCGGGGGCTAAGGGTGGTTCCGAGGGGCAGGGGGCGGGGGGGTTTCGAAATGATGGCAGTGTTCTGGATTGTGGTCCGACTGTGATGTCACTGCGCGGCCGGGTGTGGTGGTTACACGGCACGGAGCTGTGTGCCGCGGGTGCGTATCGCCCACGGGTTACACTGCGCACAGCCGACTCCCCACTGCCCCCTCCGGGCTGTCTTGGCCTCCCTGTGGGTTTTAAATTGCTTCTTCCAGCCCCTCTGGACTCCCTGGGTTCCGGAGGCTTCTTGCCTTCTGGATGCTGTTTCCAGGCTGCGGGCGCTCCCGGAGCCGTCACACTGGGGTCTTTGTCATCTCCGCTGCGCTGCATCTCCTGTCCCCCCCAGTCACGCTCTGTGGGGCTCTCCTGGGCCGCGCTCACACGAGCGTGCAGCCTGCGGGGCTCTCCTGGGCCATGCTCACACGAGCGTGCAGCCTGTCGCCAGGGCTCGCCAGGGCCATGCTCACACGAGCGTGCAGCCTGTGGGGCTCTCCTGCAGACCGCGCTCACATGAGCGTGTAGCCTGCGGGGCTCGCCAGGGCCGTGCTCACACGAGCGTGCAGCCTGTGGGGCTCGCCTGGGCCGTGCTCACACGAGTGTGCAGCCATGTCCAGATCCCGTGCCGGCGGGCTCTGACCCCCGAATGACTGAGCACTGAGATGAGGAGGCTGGTCCCGAGTCCTCGTGGGGGGTTCACAGAAGTCCTTTCACAGCCTCTCGATTGTTCCTCCGACTGTGAGCAAAGGACTTGGAACAGTTTTATGTTCAAAAATAAGTGTGCCCAAGCCCACAGTGGAGCGTCACAGCTGCTCACGGCGCTGTGAGGGAGGCCGGGCTATTCCAGGACGCGGACCACGTGTCCTGAAGTTTCCAGGACAGCCTGCGCGCCCACACCCCGCGCCACGTTCCCCCGGGATTCACGTTTAGGAAAGCAGAAAAGGATCTTGACTTTGTTCTTGAAGTGTAGCGGCACAGCTGCAGGAGCGCGTGCTCAGGTGCTGTTTTTCGCAGGCTGGGACCGTGGACGAGGGCGGGCCTGAGTGCCCGTCCAACTTTAAGGCTGGGAACACTGGCAGGCAGCCACAATCCTGGCAGCTCCGGGGAGGCTGAGTCGGGAACCACAAGATCAGAGCCGGCCTGGACAATGTGGTGTAACCCTGGCTGGTCTAGAACGCCGGGCGCGTGTGCTTGTGTGCCCAAGATCCCGAGAGGAGACTGGAGGAGAAGGGATTGTGGCGTGGCCATCCCCCCGGGGGGTGATTTCTCACTTTCTGTTGCTCTGTCTCTCCAGCGAGTGCACATGCCCTGTAATAAAAATCTCTCTCTTAAAACAAAACAAAACACCCGTAAGTTAAACGTATCTGTTCTTTCTTTATCTATTTTTCCATTCTGCAAGTATTGATTGAGCACCTACCCACCTACCACTGAGTGCCAGGACCCTCAGGAGGCTCCGGAGAAACATAGATCAATACAATATCCTCCAGAAGCTAAGGTCAGTCAGCTGGGTGCGGAGGGGGTAGGGTGGGGGCAGAGGCTGTGCGGTGGGGGGGCGGAGGATGGGGGGTGGGGGCGGAGGCGGTGCGGTGGGGGCGGGGGGTGGGGGATGGGGCGTAGGGTGGGGGCGGTGGGGTGGGGGCTGAGGCTGTGAGGTGGGGGCGGAGGGTGGGGGCGGTGGGGTGGGGGCTGAGGCTGTGAGGTGGGGGCGGAGGGGGCGGGGGTGGAGGGTGTGGGGTGGGTGGGGCAGACAGTTCAGGTCCCTTTCTCCAGGGAATAATCACATGTTAGAAATGGCCAGATAAGGGGTCAGCAGGCGGTGTGGTAGTTAGGGTGCTGGACTCCCACATGGCTGACTGTGGTTTGAGTCCCGAACCTGGCAGCTTGCTTTCTCACTTTCCCCTTCTCTCGATTGCTCTCTCTGTCTCTTCGGTCAAATTGAAAATAATAATAATAATAAATAATAACAAATACAATTAAATAAAGAAGTAATTTTTAAAGACAGAAATGACCAGATGAATGGCAGCTCACACACAGCGTAGTTTGTGGGAAATCTTTGAACTTTATTGTATATATGTACGTCTTCGACTCTCATAATTAATATAAACTAATTTTTCACACTCATCATAAGAAAATCTTAGATGTCTATGAAGCGTCGACCCCATATTTACATAGATGTATTATTTACATTTGTATGTCTATGTCACACGTTACAGGTTTATTCACTAGATCGCACCTATGCGCGGGGCATCTCCCCACAGTGGGGCCTCTGGTTGGAAACCGCCTGGGCTGCTTGTCTGTGCCCGGCTGCTCCGGAAACAGCAGCGGCCGAGCTCTGCCATCCCCCGGCCCCTCTGCTCCTGCGGCTCCGCGAGCAGGCGTGGTCCTGCCCATTTCGTGGAGGGGGCAGGAGGCGGCTTTCGGGAGGGCGAGTGACCTGCCAGGAGCCAGCAGCGGGCGAGGGGTGGAGGCAGCTCTGACCCGAGGCCCACAGCCAGCAGCGAGCCCTTCAGGCCACACAGCCCTCGCTGTTCCCCCGCAGAGGGTATCCAGCCTGCGCTTGTTTTGATCTCCATGGCCACCGGAAAGGAAAGTGGGGAAGGGGAAGCAATTGGGGTGCCCTTTCTGCCAACACCACCCTCGCACCCACGTTCTCAGCGCTGCCAGAGAGCCGTGGAGCTGCCAGGCGGCTGGCATCGCGTCTGCGGCTCCCACTGGTTTTAGGCATCGCAGCCAGTTCCCGCGGTGTTTTTTCTTAAGTCTATTCATGTCTTCAAAGAGAGCGGGAGGGAGGGAGGGAAGCTCCCTGCAGGGTCCCCAGGCCACAGTCCACCTCGAGTCCAGCTGGCTCCGGCCCTGAGCACCCACGTGGGTCCTGAGAGGGGAAGGCAGGGCCCGTCCCATGTGGTCCGATCATACCACCCCATGCTGCCTCCCGGCCCCCGATGCCCTGTCCAGCACCAGGCGGCGCTCTCCCCAGGAGCCCCCCAGCACAGCCTGTCTTCCCCTCCTGTTGTCCTCCGCTGCCCTGGGGCCTTTGCTTCTGCAGTCCATCTGCCTAGCAGTCTCCCAGAAGCCCTCCCCTGCTCGCCCTCCTGGCTGTCAGTGCAGTGGTTCCTTCAGAAAGCCTGTCCCTGCCGTGTTCCTCCTCCTGGCTCACACACCCGCATGCCCTTCATGGAGGCCACCAGGAGCTTGACATTTGCAGAACGGAAGCCGGTTCTGTCTCAGTTTCCTCCAGGACACAGCTGGGCGGCCCGGGGGGCTGTGGCCTTCGCTCGCCGTTGCTCACCCTTAGCACCGTGTGGGCAGAGAGCAGACCCTGCAGCCGCGGTCGAGAGGAGACCGCAGCTCAGGCTTCCTGCCGGCCCCGTCCCACTCTCGGGAGGACCCTGAGCTCTGCCTCTGAGACCTGTAATATTTGCTTGGCCAAAACCGACCCGCAGTCGATTGCATGTCTCCTCCCGCGAGGGCCCACGAAGGACGGATCCGTGTGTACTGCTGAGCTCAGCCTGGTGTCCGCAGAGCGGGCCCTTGGCAAGTTCCCGATGAGTGAATGAGTTTGGGACTGCTGCCGGGGTGGCACGCTGGCGCAGGGGCACGCTGGTGCAGTGGCTGTGCACTGATCTGTGATGCTGGAGCCAGCTGGAGGGTGGGGCTCGGGTCAGGGGTCGACCTGTGCCCTGGACACACGTGTGTGCTCACATCCTGGCTGGCTGGGAGGGCTGAGGGAGGATTGCAGCGTGGAGCCAGTAAGGAGCGCTTTTCTCTATCAGAAAATAAATCCAGGAACTTCAAAACAACTGAATAGAAGAGAGTAAGAGGAGTGCTTCCGAGGCCAGAGTGGGAAAGGCACAGAAACTGACTAATGATTTGCTCGTTTACGTGTGAGTTCAATGACTCATCCCAGAGTGTTATCAGCATTTCCAACCCAGAGAGAACCTCCACGCCTGTCCACAGCCCTGCCAGCGCAGAGCCGGCTCCTGCTCGCCAAGGCAGGTGGCCTGTGCTCGCAGCAGGGGCCTGTGCTCGCGAAGGCAGGTGGCCTGTGCCCCAGTGTGGCTCCAGCAGGGGCCTGTGCTCGCGAAGGCAGGTGGCCTGTGCTCCAGCGGGGCGGCTCGCGAAGGCAGGTGGCCTGTGCTCGCAGCAGGGGCCTGTGCTCCAGCGGGGCTCGCGAAGGCAGGTGGCCTGTGCTCCAGCGGGGCTGGCTTTCCACCAGGTGGAGAATTCGGCCCTCCCTGTAGTAACCATTTCCTAGGGCCTGGGAGGGAGCTTGCCAACGTGTGCTCAGGGGCTGGTGTTTTGTAAAATTGGCAAGACAGAGATATTTTAAATTGAGATTCGTGAAAGGGCTGGCCCATAACCTAGTGGTTAAGGAAGCAGATCCCACATGTCTAACTGGGGTTTGAATCCTGGTCCCAGCAGCTTGAAAAGTTCAGTGGGTGTGTGTCCAAAATCCAGAGAAGTCGGAGGAATGGCGGAAACAGGATTTGGGTGTGAACTCCCATCTCTGTGACCACGCCCCTTGTCCCCATTTCTCTGTCCCCTCTGGGGAGCACACCACTCTCTGGCATTCAGGAAGTGCGGGAGTGCTAGGGACGCCACCCGAGAACACGCCCGGCTGGACTATTAAGCACAGTGATAATTACGCTGTTGTCTCACTCCACTTGGCTTCCCTTCTGTCCCATGGGACACACTGAGGCTCTGGCTGTGGACAAGGTCGTTGACCCAGGGACACGTTTCAGTTGGCTTTGGTGGGTTAGATGAGGGGACTCTGGACAGCTCGTGAAACACAGAGTTTATGGGAGTTCTCTGCAAGAACATCCTGAAATCCGCCCTGGTTCTTGCACAGTGCACTGCTGTGAGCTTTCTGAAGATCCCAGTACTGGTGTGATTTGGAGACGCTGTGAGCTTGGTTACAGCAGGGCTGAGGCCCGGAGTCAGAGGGCTTCCAGGAGCACCGGTCGCCCCCAGACCGTGCG